>OX940975.1:25079038-25816007 GCA_954871275.1 Leptopterna dolabrata | reverse complement strand
TCACCCTCGTTTTCTGCCTAGACTGTCAGACATAAATACCTCATTACGTGGTCAATAAGTGTTAATTTCCGTTATTGAACAGAACTGTACAAAAAAAAGGAGAATTTGTAACCTACAAGAATTGCCCATTATCTAATATGATATAAATAATGTGAATAGGACGTGATCATTCATGAACATACGCACAAAACAAGGAGAAAAAGATCGACCCACTACTACAGAAATCACAAGAGAAAAGTACCTGCAATTTGAGACTAAGTTTCTTGACATCAGGCGGCTTGGTGAAAACGACCTCCTCAAGCTCACTTACTACAGAAATTCAAGCTCACTACTACACGACCCATTACTACAGAAATCACAAGAGAAAAGTACCTGCAATTTGAGTTGAAGTTTCTTGACATCAGGCGGCTTGGTGAAAACGACCTCCTCAAGCTCGCAAACTCTTTGACGCATCTCATCTAAAGCGACTTCAATGGGAGTGAGATCAGACTCCACGCGGCTGATAACTTTCAACCTTTTCTTCACATATGGAAATGCATAGTCGGCTACAAGCAATAACAATTAATGTCAACCATTCTTTCTATGATAGTCAAATAATTATTATAAATATCTCTGTAAGCACTGTCAGTATCACTCACTTGTCAGCACAGTGCGTCGTTTGTACTGCTCGGATGGAGTCCCCCGAGGTTTACCATCTTTGGTGAACGGTGTTTCAAACATGAAAGTCGAAATATTGTGATTCTGCTCGAACTCTGTGACCCTCAGATGAGCTTCACTCTTATCCCAATATGGAGTCACATGAGTCACTTGAATATGTGCAACCTTCGGGTCCAGGTCGTTTTCGTCAATCTTGAAAGACATGGTAAATAATTATGTTGTAATTCTACAATATTGAAACAGAAAAAGATCCTGTGTTTTAGGTTTTCTGCTTTCTCTGGTCAGCAGTATCAGAGTTACTCACTCGCACGTCTACTTAGAATTGAGCTCCCCAACTACTTCAAATGTTTTTCCACAGACCTATTTCCTATTCTCTCTTTTCACTAAACCGAGCTAATGACCAGCTCTTCATGTTCATAAATCTTGTCACATAATATGTACCTACCTAACAATAATATTACTGGTAATGAAGTGAACTGGAGAGGACAGCCATTCTTCGGACACCAGCAAACTATACCACGATCTTACATAAATTTAGTGAAATGTAAGGTAATATATCAAATAAAGTTACCGGAGAAGAATCCATGATGATTTTCACCATTCCATTACCAAACTTATTGGTGTACTGGTTGAGCAATCTTTCAGAAATTTCCGAAAGAGAAGTAACCTTTGGTTCCTTGTAGATGAACTCAATACCGCTATCTTTTTCAAAGAAACCCTACAACAAAAATATAATGTCGGCCATAGTAAACAACCAAAGTGGCGAAGGACTGAAACAAATAGGAATTATTGCTGCATTTAACGAATTGTTTAGATAATAAATGGATGAATACGTTGAAAAGTTATCGGTACCTGGCCAAAGAAAACGATCCTGTAGAACCTGCCTAACAACCTTTTCCCTTGGACTTGGGTTATTTTGGAGTTGGCTTCCGATAAAGTGTGATAGGCTCTTGACATGGCAGCAAAATCCCTCTTGCGCTGGTAAATGGGCAGGATGAGATTGTAAAGGTAGTAGAGACACTCATATCGCTCGGCCTTTTCCAAATATTCCGCGCAAACCTCCATCTGTTCCACGAGACCGTCTTCGGTATATTGAACGTCCTGGACTCCTGCGATACGAGAATCTGCATGAGTTCTTCCTACGGGATGACCAAGCGAAATCAGAACAATGTATCCTCTACGCAAGAGGATTAAAAATGAGATGAAATGAAAGCAATTAACCCTGTCCAAGTTATAAAAGAGAATTACCAGTGTAGCCCAGTCAAATTAGACTTTTGGTGTCGATCAACTCAAACAAATTTGGAATTAATTTTAATCCACTCTGGGCGTCCCAAACAAGAATAATGTTAGTTTGCAACGGTTTCTGAGGCGAGCATTACTTATGGAAGCCAAAAAATGCGATATTTTGGTACTTTTTCGGTTTTTGGTTTATAACATCTGAAAGGCGTATCGTACAGAAAATTTTACTCCTACCAAAATTGAATAGCATCAAATTCTGCGTCGAATTACCTTCCTAAACAATAAATTTGGCTCAGTGGTTCAGTCACAATTATTGGCAATAAAAAATAGGCAAATTTTTCCATTCTAACTGGTGTGTTATGCTCAGTTTCACACGCCTGCAACTAAAAAGCGGTTATTCCAAATGGAAAATTTCGAATAATTAAAGTTGTAGAGCAACTTCCGCGTTCAGAGCACCTCACAAAATGTTTAATTTAAATTAAATATTTTACAAAATTAAAATTTTAAATTAATTAAATTAAGTTAATTTTAGATGATTAAAATATTGAATATTATAAGAAAAATAGGGGTGCTCTGAACACAGAATTCGGTGCTCTACAAATTTAGTTACCTACCTCTCATCTGATATAATTATATCATTAGGAATAACTGTTTTGGTTTATTATTTTCAATAATGAACCTTTGGAATCGAGCATGAAAAAAAATTTGCTTACCCCCCCCCCTCCCCAAATTTGATGGTTTACGTTTCAAGGTATGTAGAATCCGAAAATGCAATAAACAAACTTTCGATAGAAGGGTATGGTTTTTTTTACCGTTATTAAATTTGTCTTGAGCTAAACAATATTTTGAGACCACCCGGAGCATTGTATGAGCCGTTCGTTTGAACTGATAATCTTCGTCAACATGATCGTGAATCAAACAGTAGGTATAAATCCGGCCCAGATATCATCGCTAGGGAGCACCTGATTATAATCACACATGGCTGTATTAAGTCGATTTGGTTGTTCAGTGATACTAGTTCATTTGAAAAATGATGGATCTTTTGGATTTTGTTGATAGGTACTTTTGCAACTTGAACAAACATTGAAGTTTTATTGGATAAATTATTACACAAAAGTAATGTCGTGATTCCCTCACAGAAACCACTCCTGTGATATTACGAGAGATTTAACCAAACAAACGCGGAGATCGTTGAGTTGGTCAATACCGAAGGTTTTCCCCAACCGCCAAATGCCTCAGCGGTCCTAACGGTTGATTTTGGACAGGGGATGGGTGGAAAAGTCCCTATAAAACCAGCCCTTCTGGCCCAGCTCTTTATCAGACGATCCGACCCCTGACTTACAACTTCTCTGTCGACGCTTTCTCTCTCAGCCTCTCTCTCTCTCTCTCTCTCTCTCTCTCTCTCTCTCTCTCTCTCTCTCTCTCTCTCTCTCTCTCTCTCTCTCCTTTCCTCGCACCTGCAGTGGTGAAAACCGCGGGGTGCACTCCCGGTATCTGCTGTGGTGAAAACCGCGGGATACCTCCTTCTCCACTAACACCTGCTGTGGTGAAAACAGTGGGACACCTTGCTCTCCACTACTACCTGCTGTGGTGTAAACTGCGGGGTACTAGCTCCAACATCACAGGTGTCTGCTGTGATGAAAACTGCGGGACGCCTTCCTCTCCACTATTACCTGCTGTGGTGAAAACCGCGGGGTACTAGCTACCACATCCCAGGCGCCTGCTATGGTGAAAACTGCGGGGAGCCTCACCCTGTAGCGCCTGCTATGGTGAAAACTGCGGGGAGCTAACCTTCCCTACGACCAATGCTTGCTGTGTTGAAAACCACGTGCTGCGTTAGTGAAAAGACTCCGAAGGAGCACCTCCTTCCTCATCCATCCTCATCCCCCTTGATCCGCCATGTTGAGAGCATCCAGTACACACCCCCTCAACACAGGTAAATTATTACACAACAGTTTATTATACTACCTAAGCAGAACGGGCATCTATACAGGTAAATTATTACACGAAGGTTTATTATTTACCTTATGCTTCATGAATAACTACAAATACTTAGTGACTGAATTATTGAATCCCGCACATTTGTATGAAACTTTAATTCCCGGGCCGGCTCCAGTACTCCATTTAGGGCTTTCCTGGGGGGAGTTCGACGGTACTGACCACAGAAAACAGTGATCTACGCAGAAGGGGCATCTACACAGGTAAATAATAAACCGTTTTTTAATTACAGGCGTGTGAAACTGAGCATAAGAATTTCTCCATTTTTGACTGCCAATTCTGAACAAACCGCTGAACCAAATTTAATGTTCAAGGTCATTCGACGCAGAATTTATTGCCTTCAGATGTTATAAGCCAAAAACTGAAAAACGTGCCAGAATTTCGCGGTTGTTTGGTTCTCAAAAGTTAGGCTCGCCTCGGAAACCGCGGCAAACTTACATTTACTCGTACCTTATTTAGGATGCCCTTAGTGGATTAAAATGATTTCCAAATGCGGCCTTTTTTTTTGCCCAATTTGACTGGGCTAATGGGGAACTGCAGCTGGACTGAAAATCTTAATTTTACGGGCAGTTTTCAGTTAGCTGGTGTTTCAATTTATTGTGTTGGAAATATTTACCTGAATCCAATTTTAGAGAAGTTTCATCCCTTGCTATGTTGGAGGAAATAGGAGAAAACACTTCCGCCCCCCAGCTTTGTTCTCCTTTAAGCTTCAAATACTGTGCCATCAGCGCTGCAATGTGGAGTTGACAACAAGCAGCCTGCAAAAAACGTATTGGACCGTCATACTTTCTGTAAAGGGTGTTTTGGTTAGGGGAGTTCGCCCAACAGAGATAATAATGGTGGCGCACATATAGAGGTGAACTCAGGAAATGACAGGGTGATGCGGTCATCTGTAGAATCATGTTTTTAAAAGCCAAAAGTCACGACTTTCAACTCCTATGTGAAATCCGTCGTATTATATGGATACATAAGAGGCATGGAAGGAAATGAACACGAATCCCAAGTCTTTTGTCGTCTTATCGAACCCAGCACTCTTATCGATCCCTTCAGCCAGCTTACTTAAGAAGCCTCACTAATGTCGTCAGCTAGTAGTGTTTCCTCGCTTCAACATCTGTCCAGTTGAAGAGTGAAGGTTTTCCCAAGATCGGTGCTTTCCCATTTACACAAATTTTCCGAATTATTCCTCTATCTCTTTTCACTTACGCTCAAAGCTTATTTAATCAAGTGCAGGATATTACTGAATTCCGACCTCTGAGAAATTTGAGAGATTCGCATGATTCCTGGTCATTGTCTCCAACCAAGTGAGGCGGAGTTCCGGAGTTGAGGCATACGAATTGGCAAGCGAGTGTTGAAGATCTGTGAGGACTTCCGGCTCGTGATGGAGCTCCTTCATCTGCGCCGTGGCCATCAGGACAGTCCTGATTCGCTTCGTCAAGTCCTTCACTTCAGTAGGAAAACCTGTAACCAATTGCGCCACAACCCAAGTTAGTTGGATCAATCCGATAATAAAAAAATCTTGCTGCCTCTTATTGAGACAGGATTGAGGTTCAGAACGGAGTAGGATTTCACAAAATATAAATACACGTAGTCATTTGTGGTATAATACTCTCTGTCCGACACAGTAACTTCAAACATATTGTTAAGTAATGCATGCATTACAGGGGATGCGCTTTTTGGTGGTGTATTGCCCGACCACGCAACGTGATTACTTAAAAAAAACCCCAATGCTGAAGTGAATTTCAAAATTCCGGCGACGTAGTGCACAGTTAGACCCTGAGCTAACTAAAAAAAATAATCAAGCAAGCAAATCGGTTGAGAATTGTGGGCTGGGCATCGCTTACATTTTTTAATATTACCTCTCCATCCCCCCCTCCACCAAAAGTGAATTTTGAAATTTCGGCGACGTAGAGCATAACTAGACCCCAAAACTGAGCCGAATAAAAAATAACCACGCAAATCGGTTGGGAATTTTCGGCTGAGCATTGGATACAAAATTTGCGCACAGACATACACCTACCTATGATTTTTTTTCGATGGATTCAGTTTTAGAATAGTCTGAAACGGATTTGTAGTAGGTTATTTTTTCTCTCCATTGAGTGTTGACCCCTTCGACCAAAACAGAAAACAACAGGGTCGCGCCTGACTACAAGAAGCCTTTGACAATTCCGCCAAGCTTCTAAGGGGCGCCCCTAAAAAAAAGAGTCGTTACGGGATGAACACACAATGCTAAGTGAGACTAGAAAAATACTTGTCTGCAGGAATATAGCCATAGGTAATCGCCTGTTAACTGAGCACGAGAAAAAGCCACGTTGCCACCTTCCACGTCTTACAAGCTGCAAAGACACGCGACTAAATGAAAACTGAATATCGTAAACACAATTAGGTACCTTACAGAAAAATTAAGAAACTAGAGAACAGGCGAACGGATGCATCTGAATGAATCGAACTCAAAGATTCAAGGTCAACAGTTTTTACGCGACTGCAGAGAGGAAATGAATGACGCGGGAGTAATGGAACACATCAATAAAAATATTATGACAATAAACTGGTACCACGAAGGTTCATAAACAACTACAACAGGGTATCATATTTCATTGAACCATTGCTAGAGATCAATAGATTTATCATGGCCTGTCGAGATGTAGGCTACCTCGCAAGCTCAGAACCATGAGTTCTTCGAGAGCGGTTTTGTATGGTTCACCGATGGTGTAGAGGTGCAACGAATCAGGAATTGTTTGCATAAAATAGATGACTCATCTGTTTTTTTTTCAAGAGTTTTTCTATTTGGAGATCGGAATAATCCAAACGTCAGTCCAGAGACATTAGAGAGTTTTTGCAACACACTCGTGACGAAACGAAACGGAAAACGACACCGAAACGGAAATGGCGGATAGGGCGACCGAAGTCAGATGCTAACTTTTTTCGGTTCAGTTTTCGTTCAGCTTTGGCGTCTACCGGCTGGTGGAGTCACGCCAACGTTATGTCAACCTCTCTTTCATCCATTTTACTCCATGGTTAATACAAATCTATGTCCACACATGGCGTCAAGTCTGCCAAGACGCCAAGAAGCAGCTGTGAATACGACGCTCAACATTTTTATTTCCCAAGGAAAACAGAAGAAGGTAGGTAGCGTTATACAGATGTAAGGTTAAATTACGTTTCGTCATATCAACACGACGTAAGCTGACACCGCGAGATCCCGGTATTTTTCGTCGTCACGGTTCGTCAAACTTTTCGGTGTCTTAAGTGCGCATGCGCAGCACTGCTTTCGTTTCGTCGTGAGTGTGTTGCAAAAACTCTCTATTGTAGCAGGCTTTGCAACGAAATCTGGGTTAATATTTACATTCCATTAATGGTTGTTAGTTACTACCATTAACTACTACACTGGTTACTACCATTACACAGCTACTACCGTTCGAATGTGCCTGGACTGATGAAGTAGATTATTCCCGAAACCGGTCTCCAAACAGAAAACTATTCAAAAAGCATAGTCGACATCGACTTTATGCAAACAAGCCCTGACTCTTCGAGAGCATTTTGTCCAGTTTGCCATAAACGAGAGGAAATGAATGCGTGGTTTCATACATTTCAAGTTGCTGTGTGCAGCTGACATGGATAGATCGGTTATAATAACAGGATATGTACCTTCCCATTTCCCATTTTAGTTGAGCTCTAACGATGATCATTAAATCTGAAGGATAAGAAATTAATCTACAAGACTCCACTGTTACCCCACACTCTTGACCCTAATTTTTTAGAAGGATATCATTGATCTCGTGTCTGAAGTTGAAAGTAAACCAGAACCATGAACGTGTTCTTAGCAGTTTTGTATGGTTTACCGATGGTGCAGAGGGGCAACGAATCAGGAATTGTTTGCATCAAACGGATGACGCATCTGCTGAAGGAGATCCCTAATCCCTGATCCCTTAATTCTGTGGAAGATCTCTAATGAGCAGTTTATTAACAAACTTATTATTTCTAATACTAAGCTCCAAGCTTCGATAAAAATTAAAACTATAGTGGTGAACCTAGGAATTCAAGGCAGACTGGTTAAATCCGACGACCGACGTTTAACAGAAACACGCGGTTTATAAATTTCATAGAATATTGATACTAGTCGGATTCATGGCGTATTAAACAATTAATCTTAAGTATTAAAAAAGTTAAAAATCCAACGACGTTTAACAGAAACACGCAGTTTATAAATTTCATAGAATATTGATACTAGCCGGATTCATGGCGTATTAAACAATTAATCTTAAGTATTGAATAAAGTTAAAAATTCGATGACATTTAACAGAACACGCAGTTTATACATTTCAAATAGAATAGTGATCCTAGTCGGATTCATGGCGTATTACTAATTAATCTTGAGTATTAAAACGCTGCAAATCCCTGCACATCGGTTTATTATTTTGTACAAAATACCCTTCTGTTACAGATCACAGCTCTCTGTATAGACAACCCGTCTATGTAATATACGATGCACTATTCTATATATATTATGTAGATCGCAGACCCTCCGTAGATTGGTACCTAAACCCGTACTCGTTACTAGGTACCTACCAAAATCACGAGTTAAATGTTGCTAAAATAATTCTGTCGATAACAAACAGTAACTAAAATGGCAAAAAACCCGCAAATAATGCAGTTCTGAAGGAAAATTGTTGATGTGGAGTGAAATAGATGCCCCTTCTGCGC
Source organism: Leptopterna dolabrata (assembly GCA_954871275.1). Taxonomy (NCBI): domain Eukaryota; kingdom Metazoa; phylum Arthropoda; class Insecta; order Hemiptera; family Miridae; genus Leptopterna; species Leptopterna dolabrata. The sequence continues at coordinate 25,807,412 of OX940975.1, read as the reverse complement.
AGATCACTGTTTTCTGTGGTCAAGTATAATGAACCGTTGTGTAATAACTTGTCCATCAATAATACTTCAACGGTTGTTCAAGTTGCAAAAGTACCGAACAAAATCCAGCCCCTTCTTGGTAGATGAAGCGTTCTGTAATAATTTAAAGTTGTGTAACAATTTGCCGTTGTGTAATAATTTACCATTTTGTAATAATTTACCCATCAATAATACTTCAACGTTTGTTCAAGTTTCACAAGTACCTACCTACTAACAAAATCCAATAGTCCATCACTTATCAAATGAAATAATATCGCAGAACAACCAACTCGACTTCATACAGCCATCCTTGACTATAATCAGGTGCTCCCTAGTGAAGATATCCGGGCCAGATTTATACCGTTTGATTCACGATCGTGTAGACGAAGCTTTTTGGTGCACACGAACGGCTGGACGTACAATGCTCCGGGTGGTCTCAAAATATTGTTTAGCTCAAGAAAAATTTAATAACGTAAAAAAACCATACCCTTCTATCGAAAGTTTTCGAGCTACGCGGCGTTCTGAAAATTTCAACCCCTACTTTGAACCCCTTAGAGATGACTGACAGTAACGCCGAGCTTCGAGGACCAACTAGAGCCCGAACGGAACCTACAACCGGAATTTCATCAATTTTTTATTCATGGTAACTAAGAAAAGTGGCCCGTACTGCGTACGGCGGACAGACAGAAATTTTAGCATGGAACATGCTTTAGCCTTGGACTAACTAGCCGAAAAACGTTACACGGGATGGGTGACGCGGAAGTGGAACGCAATTTTAACAATGATTTTCACTTACAACCGAGTAGTTGCTAGGGAAATGAAACTTCTTTCATTTTCATCGGACAAAAATCGTTTTCCATTCGTTGGAAAGCTCTTGATTTATCACGAATGTATTTCGTATTTGTTCTTGGTATTTATATCCTAGTTTCATAATATAACTATATAAATGAATGTTGTAATTGGATAGTAAACAATGACGCTTGTTTGGTTGTCACTTGGTTGTAGTAAACTACGCGGCTAAAGCATGTTCCATGTTTCTTGAATTTTAGCCGAAGACTCTAAGCAGTAAGCATCCGGGGGTCCAGGGGGCTTGCCCCCTGGCGAGGCGCGGAGCGCCGAGTTTTTATTCATTTTTTATTTTTCGGATTCTATATACCTTGAAACGTAAACCATAAAATTTTGAGGGAGGGGGGGGGGGGGTAGCATTTTTTTAAATTCATGCTCGATTCCAAAGGGATTATTGGTTCCAAAGGTTCAGTTTAATTTCAATTAGAATATTGATCCTAGTCGGATTCATGACGTATTAAACAATTAATCTTAAAATCCGACGACATTTAACAGAGAAACGCAGTTTATAAATTTCAACTAGAATATTGATCCTAGTCGGATTCATGACGCAGAAAACAATTAATCTCAATTACTAAAAAAAGTTAAAAATCTGAAGACATTTAACAGAAACACGCAGTTTATAAATTTCAACTACATTACTGATCCTAGTCGGATTCATGGCGTATTAAACAATTAATCTTAGGTATAAAAAAAGTTAAAAATCCGTCGACATTTAACAGAAACACGCAGTTTATAAATTTCAACTAGAATATCGATCCTAGTCGGATTCATGGGCATCAAAAAATGTTCATTTTGAATTTGAGAAGACTTACCCGTTCCTTTCATGACCTTATCACTAGAAGCATAACTGTTAATGAGAGACAGCGACTCTTGGAATCTGGCGTTGTTGAGACCCACGATGTTTCCAAGAAGTTGAGATACCGATATGATCACCTGAAATCATTGTTGATCAATATCACTTGACGCAACCCAATCCTATTCGAAATAATTATTACTGTTTATAGTTCGAAATGAATAATCAATAGAAGTTTTCCAAGGTGTTCAGAGATGGGACCCTAGAGTTACGGGTGCCTAGAGGATTCTGAGGCAGGATCACAATAGAGCCTGGACGCTCGATTTCCCTGGCAAATAGAGCGTGACGAGACGTGACACTGACGGGAGTAGAAATAGCCTCAACTGTGAAGAAAAAACCTCAGCATTCTTCGGCATTTAAGAAAAAGGTAGCAGACACGTTGGGGATTGAGACGCAAAACACTAGTTCTTTCAAGAAGCGAAGTTTTAATGGTTTCTTCAAGGTACTTTCAATAATAGTTTCAAGAACGAGAATAATTTAATTTTTGATTATATTCTTGAACAGCCGGTATGCAGATGAGGGGGAAACAAATAATAATTACTTTGTCGAGTGTTTCAGCTTGGCGGTCTGAGCAAGTTCCCAACTAACCATAAATTTGGACGGAATACTAAGGCCATTCAGTGAAAACCTTTTTACAGATGAGTTAGAAATTGGAAACGTTACGAATTACTTTTTGTGAAAACCTACTTATTCCACAGAGGAGCAAACCATTTATTTGTTGAGTTGTTACTCATTCCTTTTCTATAAGACACACCCAAGTATTCAAATTAACCACGATAACAGTTAAGACAATAGCTTGTTTTTGAATTCGGAAACGACCCAGCGACAGACTGAATTACTTACCTACACTATTAGTTTTTCGCAGCTCTATAAACACCCTCTAAGAACGAAATTTGAATCCCACGGCTTTTTTTTTACGTAACACTAATTTCCAAGTTAAATTATGTAAACGAGAAACTTATAATCTTCAGATGAGGCAACATACCTTTTTTGAGGGATTCAGTCATTGTTCAGCTTACCAGGAGTTCTCTCCGTTCGCCTGTTGCTCTACCACGCTCAAAGGCCGATTTTAATGTGATTTTTTGAATATTGGGAAATATATTATATTGGTTTTGGCTAGTTAGGGCGTGGGATTTAGTTGGATCCATTAACCCACAACCCAACTTTTAGTACTCCTACAATTTAGTAGTTGTAACTAACTATGCCAAATCACCTTCGATCCGGTTGTTTTGTATAAAAATTTATTGGAGCAAAGGCACGAGTATGAAACACCATAGCCGAACATTACCAACCTACCTTACAATTTGAGGCTGTCTACTTCAGGGGCGAATGCATTAACTGAAAACCTAAGAGTGGAACGGTCCACTTTTTTTTGCATGAATATTATGTTTGTGCCTCGAGTATAATGTTTTACTGAATAAAGAGGACTAATCAAGCACCATTTTTAATCTTGTGCAGAGGAACGAAAAAGGGGACAGCTTACAGAAAATGACTGCGGATTCAAGTTCATCTTATGAACCTCTGAGAGATAATGTAGAGCGAAAGAAGTAAAGCTGAATGAAAACTCCGAGTGGGGAGCAAGTCGGTAGATAGCTGGCCAGTCATTGAAGTATGACCAATCTACACTTCCTCCTTAAGACTAATTGGGCTGAATTGTAATACGAATGAGCAAGAATCCCAGTGATTAATGGAGGTTCCAGAGAGGTACATATTGCTAATTAGTGTATAGTTTTACATGGAAAGAGAAGGTCGATGGCAGAATAATTTCAAAAAAGTTGAATCCAAGGAGGTAGGTACTTACTTGAAATGTACCTGTTGATTCTTAGATTTTTAGCGTGGATTCAGTCATGATAAACATCACTGTTTTTTTCTTACAATTGTAATTAACCTCATTTACAGAATACCTTCAGTGTGACATACCTTCGCTGTTTACACATAAGCATAACAGTCAAGGCGGGTTCACACTGACGCCTAATCGACGTTAAACGCATACACACAAAGGCCGTAAAGGTTAGTGTAAAGTGCGTAAAGCACGCAATCGTCGAGATATAGCCCGTGTTCCAGCCTCCACCTGCGCAGAACACGCAGATCTACAGCGCGTGAAGACGCTGCAATATCTAGTTTTTTAAATCTTGGACAGTAGTTTAAAAGTCGTCGCGCGTAAAGTCACAGTAAATAAAATTCCATTGGCAATTTTTGTGGGTTAAGTACAAATTTTCATTTTTTTGGTCAAATTCTGTTCAATAACGGAGATTAATAAGTGACCACATAGTGAGATGTTTATGTTGGAAAGTCTATGCAGAAAACGAGTGTGTTCCAAGTTCCCGCTAGAAATGACGTATCAGGAAAATCGCCGAGTAGTTCAACTCCCTCTTGGAGCGCTAGTGCATTAATTTTAACTATGGAAAGAACCACAACGGATGGATGGATGGCACTGAAAATTTATACATTTAAAAAACATTTCCTCAAAATCAAAAAGAGGGGAGGTTCACAAAAGTTCACTAACCAGTCAACAGCGATGACGAGCAAGAGAGGTTCATCATTAAAGATCATTGTTTAAATGGTTAGCGGAAGAGGGGAAATAATGAAATTTTTGGGAGGCTGTATTCATAAATTATCTGGCGTTCGGTAAAAACCTTGGTAACCTGGAAGCGCATTTCCTGAACATCACACATTTCAAAAATGTGAATAACTGAAAATTGGAGTACCTGCAAATGAACTCTTGTAAGGCCCTTCCTGCCAGAAAACTCGAAATTACTTCTCATCAGGAGGTACAGGATGGCACAGGCCTCTTGTCTGATGGCAGATAAACGGCTGTTGCAGCATCGCAGAAGTTCCAAACACAGCTGACCACACAGAGTTGCGTTTCCTGAATAAACAAAAATTGATCAATGCAATTGACTATTACTGATGTGCTATGGGGAGGGGGAAGGTGTGTGTGTGTTAAAAATACCTTGAAACAGAGGTCTTGAAAAATTGTTTATGAAGGCTCTTAGTGCGGCAAAAACGTGTCTGAAGAGGGTTTCCGACTGGCCGACTTGAAGGAATGACAAGTAGAGGCTGAATACTGATCCCATGACTTGGTTGTCCCCACCATCAGCCATCAAAGTATCTCGAAAGTGCAAGCAGTAAAGACCCAGAACGTCGAGAACAGCCAGACCGACTTCTGTGGCTAGGTTTGCTTCAAGAAGAGCTTGATATAAAGAGCTGGATTCACCGTCTACAAATGAAGGATACACAGCGTATATAAAGGTAACTTTGAATACAATGAAAGAAAAATATTCATAAGAGGATAAGTGGAGAACGAAGGTTACAAAAATAACATGTAACCAGCATTAAAATTGGCCAGCAGTTTGGCCTTTCTGGATCTCTATGGTTCTCACTTACCTCTAAGGGGTACAGCATCCCTCCCGATCGAGTTGCTGCCAGACAGCAGAGGATGCCTGGAAGTATCGTTGGGCTGTTTATGATCTACATTGACTGAAGGGTCTGTTGAGAAGTCGGGAGGGTGCATCCGTGCAGGCAGAGTCATGGACTTCGTTCCTCCACCACTCCTTGTGGAAGGTTGGCTCGTGGTGACACCTCCAGCTATTTGCCTTCTACCTGTGTATTTGAATTCGTGCAAGCAGAGCCTGGCGAATTAAAAACACGGGTTGTATTAAATGCACACATTCAAGGGACGATTTGAAGAAGTCGGAAACACAAAAAATAAAAATTCACAAGCTTTTTATTTGTGATGTCAGACTTAATCATGAAAACTTATTAGGTGTAATTTCACATTCCAACAGTAATTAGAGATTCAATCTTACTGAATAACTTTGAAGAAGCTCAAGATCTCATCATGAGAGCAGTTGTGCCACCAAGTGATAATTTGATCGTGCGCGAGATGTTTCAAAACGAAAAGGAAACAAACCAGGATATCTTTAACTTCGGAAGGCTGAAGTTTCTCGCAGCGGACCAAAGCTTGTGTACCACTAACAGATCTGAAACATTGACGATGATTAAATATCATCAGTAATGCATGAAATGGGCAACATGAGTACATTTATCAAAGGGCAGAGAATGCTAACCTGGCATGCCGAGTAGTATTCCCACCGTCTGCATGTCTGTGGATAGCAGTTTCTTGAGAAATGGTTGTTCCATCACCAGAAACAGTTGACGTTTCAGAATCCAAGCTGATGTTCGATCCTCCATTTGTCATTACTGGAAAATAGTAATACATTTTCATTCTGGTCTACATACTATTTCACATTAATGTGAACCATGATGCAATTTATGAAAATCAGCAGGTACCCATAAACGAAGTTCTATAATTAATACCTTGACCAGCAATGGCAGCAAGATAAGTTGAATCTCTAACACTGAGAGAGGTACGAGCAGATAGACTATCCTGATGGAATGTGAACCTGAAAAAGCATGTAGTGTAGAAAGCAAATTGAAATGTCAACAATTCAAGTTTACCCATTGGTAGATGTTATTTACATAGTGTATTAAATTTTTTCTGTAGACGCAATTTGGAATGTTACTGTATCAATAGTGACAAAAATTCCAATGCGCGATTGAATGGCTTCTTGATGTTCCACAACCAATAATTATTTAGGGAATGTCGATATTGAGAAGAAATATTGTGAAAAACGTTAAGGAACTAAAAAAAATGAATTTATGTTCCAAATTGATGTACTTACCTATTGTAAGGTTTGCTTGGAGTGGAAACAACGGAACTAGCAGTGCTCAGCATGGGAGAGTGACCGGCCTGTTGAGTCTCTGACAGTCGATGAAGATTGTCCAAAACGATACCCAGCCATGGAATGTACAGCGACGCTATTCTAGCCAGCTGCCCCTACCAGTGAAAAGATAACGACTTGAGAAATGAAAACGAATGAATAGTTCATGTGAAATCAAGTTTACAAGGTAATTCGAGCTGTGACTCGTTTTGATGAGTGGTATTAACTAGGCTGTTTGTTCCTGCACCCATCTCTGCTAGGATTCGCTGTTTCAGAGCGAGCCACTAACTTTTCAACGAATTATTTCAAAATGAACAAAGTTATGTTGATTCAACGCTCAACCAAACTTCGAAATTGACCACAATCGTTACTCATGTAGCATTCAATTTTTTACTGAAAATACCATTAATACCAGTACCTGCAGCAATGGAAATCAAATGTGACTATCACATGTGAAGGTACAAAATGAGTAGGTACAATATGAGAACTCGAGTGAGAAAATTTATAATGGGAGAAGTACCACCACAAACTGTAACCATTATAGACCTTTGCAAACAGTTGGGTAAATCACTACCTTTGCTTGGTAGCGATCATCCAGCTCATGTTTGGCCATGAGATCACGTAGAGTGTTCAGAGCCAATCTTCTGGCCGACGCTTCTTGTCCTAAAGAGTTTTTGGCTTCAATAAGCAAAAGACCTGCCAGATAATGTCGACGGCAGAATTCTTCAGAGAGCCAAAACTCACTACAGACGTCTAAAAAAAAAAAAAAAAAAGAAACGAGGATGAGTAACAGGAGTGTTCATGTGATAAGTCAGGAGGGTGCGCCAGTGCAGGCAGGGTAAGATTATAAACGAGGTAATACAATACATTCACCTATAAATTAATGCAATGTTCCTCGGTTCAAGAATTAGTCTAATTTTAAAATACGCGTGCGTATAGGCTGAAAATAAATCAATTTTCAGCCTAAAGATCCTTAGGCAGCCCTCATTATTTATCGACCCAGAACAAGCTAATCTTCTTATATATATAAAACTAGAAGTGTTTGAGTGTGAAAGTCCTCTTACGACGAATCATTGAGTTGAATTTGAATGGACCACTTTTGACGCCAGACACATTGACCCGAGCGAAGCCGGCTACAAATGCTATAGGCCGTGCACGAGAATATTGCCCTCCAACTCTGCACTCTATAGGAGGATGGGAGAAGCTGAGGGCTCGGCAGCCTGAGTGGGATGCAATGTGGGGACTTTTACTCTGTTATGTTGGCAGCCATGTTGCCATTCCAAGCCAGCTCATTCCGTTCCCGTATCGTGTTTTCCTCATTTGCATCTTGCTTTTCGTGTCACCATCCTACCTATATCGTCGTATTAACCCTTCTTATTTTAACTGTGAGTATCATCACAATCCCCATCATCCTATTTTTGAACTGTGAGTATCATCACAATCCCCCGTACCCGTCAGTTTCCGTGTGTCACCTACACAAATCTCGCGATGGACGATCAACCTTCATCGTCAGCAAGAAACCGGAAACCTGCTATCGCAAGAGGCAGGGCTCTAGGAGTCAGGCACGAGAAATTGTGTACAATGTGTACCAGTATTTTACGAGGAAGAAGAAAGAGGATGACGCGAAATACAATGTTCGCGATGTGACTAGTGCAGCGACGGGCATCTCGGCGAGAACAGTCGGCAACATTATGAAGGGAGCTGGAAACCAAACCACATCAGATCGGGCGAGACCTTTGTTTGTTACGCCAACCAAGTCCACACCGCACAAGAAGGTCATTGATGCTGATGAATTCACCGATGCTGCTATACGAAACAAGATACGTGAATTCTACATTGTTCGGAAAGAGTGCCCTTCACTGAAAACACTGCGCGGAATTGGCGAGTGACGGAGTTCTCGAGTGTGGTAGAAGTTACCTTCGGAAACGACTGGTTAGTAGCGGTTTCAGGAGGAAGAAATGTCAGTCCAACCAAAAAGTTTTGATCGAACGACCCGCAATTGCAGCTTGACGAACAAGGTACCTACGAACGATCAATATCTACCGCATGCAAGAGAAAAACATCGTTTATCTTGATGAAACCTATGTTCAAGCATCCCACGGCGTCTCGACCTGTTGGCAATCCGATGAGGAGTTGGGAGCCCTCAAAAAAATTGGAAAGGGTGACCGACTGATCGTCGTTCAAGGCCTTGTCTAGATCTGGAGACTACCATTCTTCGAAGAACTTCGACAATTTTTCCAAGTGGCTCACGCTTAAGTTCCTCCCGAATTACCCGCGGATTCGGTCGTGGTGATGGACAATGCTAAATACCATTGTGTGCAGACGAACAAAAGACCTCAGTTCGACTCTGAAGGCAGATGTAATTTCGTGGTTGACGAGTAATAATGTGCAGTTCGACGAAAAATTAACTAAAGCCGAGCTTTTACTTCTGGTGAAAAATTCGACTGTCGAAGAGACTTATAAGGTCGACGAAATCATGAGAGTCGCAGGCCATCATCCCCTCCACCTCCCCCCATATCATCCCGACTACTTGAACCCAATCGAACTGGTGTGGGGTGATATAAAGGGTAAACTCACGCGGGAATCTGTTGGCACCACACTAGGTCAAAAAGAAGTACCTACACCTGAGAAAATACTTCTCTGAGTTCTCTACAGAAAAGTGGGCAAATGTGTGTGGACACGTGAAAAAAATTGAGGACTACCGTCAAAAAGATCACTTAGTCGAATAGGAGATCGATAGTTTCATCATTAATGTTGGGGGGGCTTCTGATACTGATAGCAGTTCCGATGAGGATTCGGATTTTTCTGATTAGAAGTTTTACGTACCACAGTTAAATTACGTAAGTACTAAATAAATGAATAATAATATGTACTAAATAAATAAATAATAAAATAACATTTGTTTCCAATCTTTCCTTTTATACCTACCTACCTTCAAAAATTTTTCCATATTTACCTCATTGTACCTTTTCAAAAAAGTACTCCTAATTTTCAAGAAAACATTTCATAGACAAATCCTATTACACACGAGTTTGTCTGTCAGCTCAAAGGAGTCACGCTCAGGGGTCCGATTTTACAAAACCCACAGTCATGCAGCATGGCTATAAGAGCGAATTTTCGAAGAAATAACTGATTTTATGTAAAATGTGATGTTTGGGATATCCCATTCAAATATGGGCAATCTTAAACTTATTGGGTAATTATAGGTATTCAAGTATGTACGTATATTGAAGTATTGGTACTACAATATACGTACAGTTACTTATCCAACATACTTACAGTATACGTATGTTACGTACCAAATACAGAGTAGGTATTGGATACGTAACAAATTTTTTGTTCCATTTTTTGCCGAGTAACACCTCGGTTTGTAGATTTTCCAACGCTGAACACGATGGTGAAGTCAGAATTGCGATATCCCATTCCGTTATCAGATTAGAGCAGACGAACCAGGAAGAACATCTCAAGAAATAACCACGTTCCTTCATCTTCAAAGTGCTCCAGTTTGAGAACGGAATGAGATATCACAATTCTGATTTCACCATCGTGTTCAGCGTACAAAAACCTTTAAAATGAGGTGTCACTTGTCAGACTTTTTCATTTTGGGAATTTATGGGTAATTTTTCCCCCCTAAAACTCCCCAAAATTCCCCCTTAGAGTGACCCGATTCTGCCCATCTACGAACTTAGCCTGTCGATTGCCAAGACAGATTTTTCGTGCAAATTTGAACTTTTTATCTCAATTCCTTCGAGAGTTATCGTCTGGAATGACACATACATATATAAATATATATATAAATATATATATATATACATATAATTTTTGGTGTCTTTCGGCAGTGAATTCAGGATGGTCTGAAACGGATTTTGGTATACAAATCTTTCGGAAATTCGAGTTTTAAACATTTTGGACCGAGAACAATAGCTTCCTTTTCTTCGAAAATTCGCTAAAAATCGGGAAAATGCTTCGTTCATTCACTATGGTAGGTACCGATGGCTTTTATGACAGTATCATTTTTTATAACGAAAAAATTTAAGTTTTTATGACGGTTCACACTCTCAGCTGGAAAAAGGATTACAGGGGGAAAGTGCTGCCACTGGACAGGGGAAAAACAAAAAAAAACAAAAAAACGGGGAATTCCGTGTTGAAAATGATTTCCACGTTCTCCGTCAGATGGCAGGGTCGGAGGGCAATATTCTAGCGCACGGCCTATAGTAATGTATACAACGTTTATCCGACCCATCTGGACGTACGCCTTGGCCATTCGAGGTACCTGTTCCACATATGAATTCCGTAGGACAGAGGAGCAGCAAAATGGAATTATACAAAGTAGGTTTGTGCAAGCTCCCCCTCGTAAGGAATGAAAAGATCTATCATGACCTCCAAGTAGGGACGACTATTGCAATTTTAAATAAGTACTGAAAGTCCTTCGTACAACGCAACACAGACCATTACAACCCAATGGTTAATGAAGGATTTTAAACTCTGGCAATGAGACGACTTTCCCGCCTACGACACATTATGGACATAAACATGTAATCAGCCTGTTTTCTTAAAAAACATATTGGTTATTTATCTGCAACCATGCCTGTGGATACTAGTATAACAATGACTGTATGAACACCTATTCAATGAGGTATACTTTATTGTATAATAGTCTCAAACAATAAATCTTTTCAGAAGAAAACAAAATTACCACTCCTTCCTTTCATTTGCAAAAGAGGTAGATTGAACGCCACGTAGTGTTCGTGAGAACATATAACGTTGAGGAAGGCGTATTTTAAGTCAAAGAGAACTCTGGCTTCACCGCTGAACGTTGACAAATACCAGGAAACTAGCCGCAGAACGAAGCCTCTATCCAGAAAACTGAGGCATCTCTGTGTGAAAATAAGATTAGGGATTAGGATATACAATTCAATACTAAGTAACCAACAATTTCAATAATAAAAATAGGGACGTACTTTCAAGAAGTTGGCAATGCTGGCATTCAACTGTTTGGTTTCTGAAGGCATTTCCCGATATTTAGAAAGTAAATATGGACTTAGGACTTTCAAAAGGTTTTCTATCTTATTCAGGAAGTCAGGTTGGAACCTTTCATGTCTGTGCATCTGCAAATGTCAAAGTAAGATACAAATGTAAGGCCAGGAAAGGTGAGGCAATCGTTACTACATTACTATTTCTGAATCAACTAACAACTCAATTTTATTGAGGGTTGATGTATTGACTTGGTAAAACTCCACGCTACATTTCACCGGATCTTAGTAAAACCCAAAAACTTAGCACAACTCACTAACTACTAACCTTGATTCTTCCAGATGTTAATAAGTGTTGAGCCATCGATTTCACCATGATTTGAAAGAAAAAGCCAGAATGCGATAAGAATTTGTTGACTAGGAGAAAGTCCGTGTTGGTTGGGTTCAGAAGGCCTGGCAGGTGGTTGGCAAGCTCTTCATGAACAGTTCGTCCATCTGATGTCTCGCCAACGAATACAAACTGGAATATAAAGACTGTTTTAACACTCCGGCTCAAGTTTCCTAACCCCAATACCAATCATTTATGAATGATGTGTGCACATGGTCTCAGCATGGTCTCGAAAGGTCTCAGCAAGAATTCGGTGTTGAAAATTGGCACCCCTAGGTTTTTGAAGAAGCTGAGTTCAAATTTAAAGTAAAAAGATAAATTCCGATCCATGCGCATTCTCACTGGACTTTTTGACACACACTATAATTATATTATTATAACAAAGTTTGGACCATACCTTAACATATGTATTTAGAGCCTCAGAAGAGTTGGAGCCATGTACCATAGAAACTATGTGAATAAGCAGCCTTATAATATTGGTAGATATCTCCTCATTGCCAGAGGAAACTAGGAGAGAAAAAAGTTGGTTCAAGACGGTCGGTAGGAATGCGATAGCTGAGCTCAACTGAACTGCATGCGTAGCCTGTAAGAGAGAGATTGTTCTAATATCAGTGGATTTACGATAATAACAATGAACATTGGCAATTTTTATTTATTTATTGAGAAGGCCAAACAAGTTCTTTGTTTGATTCAACTCTCCATACCTTTAGGATTTTGGTAGTTTCTCCATCAGATGGTGGGACATTTTTATTGGCAATCATTTTTTCCGCATGACAAAAAAAGTTCTGTAGGTGCTGATCAATCGTTAGAACAGTTGATAGCAGTTTGAAGCCCACAGAAAATATGGGTTTTTGCCCATCAATCCATGTCACCTCTGGACCAGCGAACTATTCAACAAATGAATTACGAATTAATACGATGCAGATGGGGCGAACAGTTTGTTGTTTTCAACATCAATTTTGATGTTATAGAGGCAAAATTAAAAAAAATTTCATATATACTCAATACTCCGCCACCGTCAGCATAATATAGCAATAGGTAGTAAATAAATAACATTCAAAACGCAAGGAGGGATGCCATTCCACGCAATCAACTTCACTATACCAATTCTGCGCAGGATATATACTAGTTCTGTCCATAAGTTTGCCAGTTCCAGCCAGATGGCTCTTTAGGCCAAGTGATTCTACAGCGACATGTATTTCTTGTATGCATTTTTAGAGGGGAGATAATAAGGAACATTGTTTTCTGAGCTCCTCTGAACTCCTGCTTGCAGCACTCTCCATATATATTGTCATTTACATTCATGTCCTTTACCATCCTAAGGGGTATTTTCATTAATTTAAACAAGCTGATTACTTCAAGGTCCTCAGGAAATTTGAAGCATTTGTGCACAATTAATGGTTTTTATTTTTCACTGTGCATAATTTTGACCCGACTAATGCATTTGGCAATGTGGAGATCCGTGCCTTCAAAGATCAGAACAGCAGTGGAACAGTCCGGCCCCATGTAGTAAGACAGGATTGAACAAGGCAAACATGGCATGAAATGGGCGTTCCGGCAGAACTGGTATGCCGTCTTGGGGAATGCTCCTGCCCGGAACTGGTTATGGGCATTTGGGCAGAAATGGTGTACTCTCAAGAATATCCACCATAGCATTAATTATGACAAATCAAGACTCAAATAGGCATGAAATTGAAAATTAGTAAAGCTTTCTGCCACTACAAATTGAAAGGACTATTGCAGTGAAATATTTGCACATTATGGAGAATTCATCATTCTTCTAACTAGTCGCATACAGATAGATAATGTACATCTTAGGCAAACACGTTCTGATAGCATTTAAAATGCTAATGTTATGAAGGATGCACTGCCCAGATGATCCCTTATGATAGCAATTAGCGCTTCGAGTTCAACGGGTAGCAAATAACGGCCCTGACTCATTATACAGTAAACTGTTATTCCAAGCAGTTCTAGACCACATTTGTTATTTCATGAGCTCTGGGCAGTCTAGTTAACAGTTCCATTTCAGTTCCAGCTTAAAATGCTTCGAAAGTGACCCCAACCATAAAAAAACAACAATGGTCTTTTTAAATATAAAACCAAGCAACTTAACCATGATGTATTTCAATTTACCAACAACAAAAACCAAATTAGTGTCCTAATAATAAATTCTATTCAAGGCACTCAAGAAACAGGGTTTTACGTGTAAAAATTACCAAAACTTTGAAACTTTGATACCACACATTTGGACCCATTTCACTTCCTATTTAGTTATAATCCTAATTGATGGTTTGTACATTCCTGTGGCTTCACTTTCCAGTAAATTCCAGTAGTTCAACTCGGTTATCTGAAAACAGTCCCTTGCCCAATTACTGGTTCTAAGAACTGGTTAAAGCACTGTAACTGTTAGAAAAAAACGAGTTATTGAAAAATAACTCGTTAGCCCATCATTACTTTGGACACATGTAAAGATTCCCTTCTCTTTAATATAAAAGTTGCGTTGCTTCCAATACGGCTATAGTAAACACGATATTATTTTTGTGCCTGATGAATTATGTTGAAAGTCGTGTCAGTCAACATGAACACTAGACAGTGAAGTTGGTATGCCCCAAACACTTCCGACACCACAAAAAATTGCATGCTAAGATATGCATAGGCTTCATACAATTAGTTTCTTAAACATATTCGTCAACAATGCATGCTGCATATTTACTCCGCTGGTGATAACACTTACTGTACTACAAAGCTGTTCATAAAAAAACAAAAGAAAAAACGAAACAGTTGAATACCTAAAAGCTCATTCTACCAAAAGCATGAGATATAAAAATTCGATTGGACGGGAAATCTGTTATATTACGTCAATGACTTGTTTTTCAACTACCTCGTGTGATCAAGTTAAATCGTCTTTCCCAGGGTACACAGCGGCCACAAGCGAAAGTTGTAAGTTCGATTCTCAGTCGTTTTCATTCACTTTTAGAAGTGCAATCCAGTTTTTCCCTTGTTCAGAGCTTCCAAGAATGTGTACATTCATTTAAATTTTCAACGGCCCTCAATACGTGGTAGTGTCAGTTTTTGCCTAACATCAGTGAGGCTCTTACTTAGAGTCGAGCGACATTTGTGGTTTAGTATATAATTATGTGTGTCTCTACCACAAAAAGTGAGCATTGGAACCGTCGTAAAAATCGGAAATTTTGATAGTATACTCCTTGGGCCCCCAGAAGTTCCTGTGCAGTTTTTGGTGACTCGAAGACACAAGGAGAGGCACCATGGCGCCAGAAGAACCAAAACACCAGTAATAGTGGAATCTTACGACTTCAAATTTTCAGGACATATAATATCAGGTACCGTTATATTACAGGTTTTGGTACCAAGGCGAAGCCAGTTAGTGGCGCCACCAAATCCAGCTAATTTGTGGTATATGTTGTACTCGCTTTACTGCAGAACATGAGGCTACTGGCCAGCGGACCCACTAGTTTTATTTGTCATTCACGAAAATTAAGAACCAGTATGATTTAATATACGAGTAGTTTCTAGTGTCAAACAGAGAATATGGTAGGTATCTTAGTACTGACTCCGTAGTTTTCGGAGAACAGCAATTGACTTTTACCAAACAAACTACTTATCAGCTTGCAATACATTACGACAGGAATATAAAAAGGGACCCATTTCACTCATACTGCTACCAAGAAAAGTAAAGATAATAGGAAAGAATGAAGTAAAAGCGTTATGCTAAAGATGCTTACGTGCTTGGTATTGTTATTTAGAACAATGCTACTACGAACCCCTTTGCCCAGGCCTAAGGGCTGTACGGACAGATAACCTGGGGGCAGATTTGCAGCCACAGGCACAACGATCTGCTCATCAATATTCAATCTGAAAAACGGCAGGACGATAAAGTTAGGTAGGCACCATGGCAGATGGAAAAATGACGGTTTACTCGATGAAAGGCAGCTAACTATCTCACAGCAGCAGTAGCGGTCAGCCAATAATACATCTCACAATGCATAATTATGTCATAAGTCAACAAAGAGTCAATTGTTTAGAAACATAAAATTATTCCCACCTGTTTTTCGCTAGGAGAGGCAACCAAGCGTAACCAACTGGCGTTTCAGCTCCACTGCCACCTTTTTTGGAACCCTCGATCGATATGTGGTAAAATGTGAAGAGCAGGTGATGATTCGCGTTGAGGGATGTCGGAAGAAGAATTTTAATTTCGTCGTACCAAGAAGGAGTTGTATTGTGATGCATGACGCAACAAGAAGCCCAACTAACCAACTGCCGGCTTTTCTGACGAGAATATATCAGCTGAAAACGAAAGCACTAGACCTGATATCGACTGAAAACTGTGGACCGTGTTTCATCTTCATCAAAGGATTATACCTTGATAAAGAAGTTCAATGGATTCAGAGCCAGAACAACACAGAAGTATGGGATCAGAACAGCTAGCATCTCAGTTTCGTCTAATGAGGGGTGTAATAGTATAAAACCTTTCTACGGGAAAACGTAAAGGCTTTATTCAGCAAAACGTTACATAGTAAAATGCTAGAAATTTAACGGGAACTGCCAAGGAAGAATTTGGTGGTCATCATGACAACGAGCGGAACATATGAGAGGAAGTATTGATAATCATCTCACTCTCCCTCGCAGAATGAGAGGGCACTGGTGCAATAGTCGTCAAGGTAGTTGGGTGGTCTTCTGCTTCTTCTCGGTCTTGCTTGAGGAGCTGCTTCAGTGGATGGTGGCGTAGGTGTTTCTGGAGTTTGTAGAGGTGATGCAGGCGACTGCGTTTCGTAAGTGGTTTGATTGACAGGCGCGGGAGGAGTTTGGTTTTGTGAATCTATTCGGTCCGGATCTTCAATGATTGTATTTGGAGGTTCGCAACGCTCCAAATTCAAGTCTCCGCGAGGGCCAACTGCTTTAAAGAGACCGTCGATTCTCGCCCATCATTAAAGTGGATGCACGCGTATTGTGGGTTAGCTTCTATTAGTTCGGCTTCGTCTACAATGGGATTGTACTTGCTGGTTCTTACGTTGCGCCGAACGAGCACAGGCCCAGGCTACAGAAGCCATGCTGGAAGAGTCGTGCCATTTGGGGTTCGTCGTGGATGAATAAAGAATCTCTCATGTGGGGCGGAGGTGTTGAGTAGCGATCTGATCGAGTGTAGCGCCTCTGGAAATACCCTTTCCCACTGTGATACGTCCAAATTTTTGGTCTTTAGTGCTAGGTTAATCGATTTCCAGATCACCCCATTATACCGCTCAACTTGACCGTTTCCGGCTGGGTTATAAGGTGTGGTGGTACTTGTGGCGATACCTCTTTCATGTAAATAGGTGATCACTTCTCGGGAGAGGAAGGAAGTTCCTCGATCTGAATGGATATAAGATGGCATCCCAAATAGTGTAAATAAATTATCGAGGCACTGAATTACAGTTTGAGAAGTCATGTCTTTACAGGGGTAGGAAAACGGGAAACGTGAATATTCATCAATGATGTTGAAAAGGTATCGATTATGGCCTTTGGACGGCAGCGGGCCCTTAAAGTCAATGTTCAGCCTCTCGAACGGAGATGTTGCCTTAATCAGATGTTGGTCTTTATTCGTGTAGAATCTTGGTTTAATGTTGGCACATATAGGACATGCAGAATTAATCCTTTTAATTTCCTCAATTCCATATGGCAAGTTTTTGCTTTTGACCCAATGGTACATCCTTGTGATACCAGGGTTACACAGCAACTTGTGAAGCTCGTACAATTTGTTTTCAGTGGTTACAGAACCACAGATTCGAGACAGAGCATCAGCTGATTGAGTTTCTTCCCCCGGTCTGTATTGTATGTCGAAAGAGTAAGGGGATAGTTCGAGACGCCAACGGAGGATTTTGTAATTCTTAATTTTGCTAGCTAATTTGGAATTGAATATGTATGAAAGGGCTTCTTGATCAGTTAGTAGTTGGAAATGTCGCCCTAGAAGAAAATGTCGCCATTTCCTCAATGCTAGGACTATTGCGAGGGCCTCCCTTTCAATGGCAGAATGCCTTTTCTCGTTATCAGAGAGAGTTTTCGAATAGAATGCGACAGGGCGCCCGTTCTGTCTGAGTGTGGCGGCGATGGCAATACCGGAAGCGTCGGTCTCGACTATGAGTGGCACATTTTCCTGTATGGCTATGAGAAGGGAATTGGCTGTCATGTTTTATTAGCTGAAAATCTTCCGCAGCAGGTGAGCCAGGCTGAATAGGGAAAGTCTTGCAGTCAACCAGACTTCTTATCTTGTCGGAGTATTTCGATACCCATTTAGAGTAGTGGGAGATCATCCCAAGCGCACGTTTCATGGATGCAGCGTCAGAAGGAAGGGGCAGGTCTTGTAACGGTCTTAGTCTGTTTGGGTCAGGGCGCATAGATTTGTTGGCTATTTGGTATCCGAGGAGAGAAATTGTAGTTTGGGAGAATCGGCACTTATCTAAATTCAATGTCAAATTGTGTTTATTCACTACATCCAGGAAGTTTTTCAAGTTCCGATCATGCTCATCTTGTCCTCTCCCGCCAATAGTAACATCATCAAGATATGCATACACCCCTTCAAGACGCTCCTTCCTAATAATGCTGTCAATGGTTTTCTGGAAACAAGCAACTCCATTCGTTACCCCAAAAGGAATTCGACAAAACTGGTATAGGGCCCCATTGGCCTCAAATGCAGTGTAGGGTTTTTCGGAGTAAAGTATGGGAATCTGATGATACGCGCTCTTCAAGTCAATAGTGCTGAATACATTGTATTTGGCAATAGTGGAAACTAGATTTTCAATGTTTGGCAATGGGTAGGCGTCAAGAAGAGTGGATTTATTGATTGTCCGGGAGTAATCTATTACAAGGCGTTTTTTGTGATTCTCATTTTTTGTGATCAGTACCTGAGCTCTCCATGGCGAGGAATTAATTTCTATGATAGGTACCATCTTGAAGAAGTTTTTCGATTTCAGCTTTGATAAACAGCTCGTCAGCTTCACAGAAGCGGCGAGACTTGGTAGCTATTGGACGGCAACCATCAACCAGATGTTCAAATAAACGCTGTGGCTCAATTTTAGCGCAGGCGACGTTGACAGAAAGGGGAGGTTTAGAACCATCGAATTTGAGTTTTACCGAAGAGTGGAGTCTCATGATATCATGTCCTATGAGGACGTCCGAGCAAAGATTTTCGATTACTAGCAGCCTAGTTTTTGGATATAATTCATGTTGAAGTTGGAGATTCTCAAGTATAAACCCCTTGATACCAGATTGGAGGGAAGTGGAGGCCATCTTCACCTCTCGTTTCTCAGGGAAAATTTTGAAGTTGTTAGAGCGAGCATAGTCATAGTTGATAAAGCTGTCTGAACTGCCAGTGTCCACAAGAATGCAGCACGGGATGTTGCCTACACGTCCTCTGACTACAGCCTTGGACAGCACTCCTGGTGACGCAGCTAAGGTGGTACTTGCTAGAGATGAAGAAGCAGATGTTGACTTACTCAGAGGTTTTGATTGGCACACTTTCTGGTAGTGTCCTTTCTTTTGACAAGCTTTGCAGATAGCTTCTACGGCTGGGCATTCTTTCCTGGATCGATGACGTACCCTGCCGCAGAAATAACATTTTTGTGCACGAAATTTCTGGAAAGTAAAAGCTGCGTTAATAGTTGGCTCTCTATCTAGCGCGGCAGGCGATGCTTCACAGCGATTACAGTTAGATTCGGGAATGCTAGTTTTGTACGACTCAGAGTGTTTTTGGGCTGATTCTAGCGAACGCGCAGTCTCTTCTACCTGCTTGAGAGTTAGTGTGACATTTTCTAGAATTCTTTGTCTAATGTGCGAAGAGCTAAGGCCGCTTATGAAGGCGTCACGTATGTATTCATTGCAGTATGTTTGAGCATCTACAGGTTTAAAGCTACAGTTTTTGCTCAAGGCACGGAGAGCCTGCAAGTACTGGTCAATGGACTCACCAGCCTGCTGCCGTCGATTCGCTAGTAAGTGTCTTGCAAAGAGTTCATTAGGCTGAGGGGTAAATAGTCCTTTCATAACGTCAATGGCCTCGATATACGTACTGCATTCGCTAATTAACTCATAGTTTTCGAAAGATAAGAAATTTACCAGTAGGTACATCGAGCTTCTTTTCTTCAGGCACTTTTGAATCATCAATGAAGTTGGTCAGGGTCTTGTGGAAGTATTTCCACTCCTTAGCGGCAGTCGGCGAATCAGGCGATCCGTTGAACTTTTCGGGTTTTAGGATACGAACGTCCATTGCGGGTAAATTTTGAATTTAGGATACGTTTGCTGAATAAATTGTAATAGTATAAAACCTTTCTACGGGAAAACATAAAGATTTTATTCAGCAAAACGTTACATAGTAAAATGCTAGAAATTTAACGGGAACTGTCAAGGAAGAATTTGGTGGTCATAATGACAACGAGCGGAACATATGAGAGGAAGTATTGATAATCATCTCAAGGGGATTGTACATTTTTACACTTTTATTAGAAAGACGAGACTGAGATGACACGGTACCTTTTTTATGGGTATAGCACGACACATTAAATACTTCATTTAATTACTTCAATAAAAATGCATGCAGATCAGAGATGACATCACTACTGGGAAGTTTTGGAAGATACTAGATGACATCAATGACTTAATTAAAAATGCATGCAGATTAGATGACCTCAATATTGGGAAGTGTTAGATAATATCCCACATCTTATCATTTTTGTCTCGGTTGGGGCACCTCGTGTAGGTATCCCTGTTATTGGTTCAAGTATGTTATAAAACTAGTTTTAACGAACATAGTTTGATGCAACACCTAACCAGTGAACAATAAACAACGTAGACTTACTGGTAAAGGAAGGGCTGAAGCAGCATCATTCTCTTTGATTTGGATGATACAGGCTAGGTTCCGAGCTCTGCTGAAGTTTTTCTGAGCGTCAAAAGCTAGTGACTGGGGGTACACGTAAAGATGATTTGTAAAAGAAGTATATGGGTGTGTGTCAGGATGCAATTCGGCCACTTCAATTGTCGGTTCAGAAGTTGGTGGAAATGGAAATGGCTTCAGCGCTTTCAAGCTGGCTGTCAAACAATCTAGAGAGTAATGGATAATTCAAAATTAAAATATATTCAAAGTATAATTAAAGGCGAAGAGAAAAATCATGGAATTAAGAAACAACCGATCTGAAGACATTGAAGTACAATGAGGGAGTAAAGCTGACACGTAAGTACCCGATATCCCTGTCTAAAACATCAACTAGAAGATAAATGAGTACTGAGTGGAGACATGGAGATGTGGTTTAAGGCACGATGAGGGACCAATGGCTTCACATCAGTTGCCATCCACACGGAAGTTATTCACTCACGGAAGATGGGAAAGGGGGGAAGAGTAATACTGCCGTGACCCACTCACTGACCAGCCACTCTGCGGATAATATCCGCATGGAGCACATAATCCACGGTGTCCTTAACTATGATAAACCCTCTACTATAGGATGCATCTTGGATAAAGAAAGGTCTGTAGAAAAACCCCTGTAATCAGCAATGGAAACAGGGAGAACAAAAAACCTTAGGAAAACTGGTTTATTGAGAGAGAAAACAGTCCAGATGCCTTCTGGTCTACTCCCCATTTTACCTCCATGTATGAATTCCAAGCTATTCCTGGTTACGATATCGTGACCAGGAAAGCTAGTCAACAGAAAAGTCGTACATAAACAATAGACACTAAATATCCCTACAAGCTGATATCATCAAATTAACTACATAGGCTTCTGAAACAGATCTGATGACAAGTTAAAGAAAGAGGTAAGAAAGTTAAAGAAAGACTGTGGGTGTGACCCATGATTTGAAACTGATCCACAATGTTAGAGGACACAGTATCTTGAGTAGTAGAATATAAAATAAAGTCGACTGCATAAGGAAATGCTAACCTCGCCTTGGACGACAGGTTGTTACCCTTCAGTCAACTACCAACCAAATAGAAGAAATATAATACCAAAAGATGGAGTATTTAAAATATCCCTTGGAATAATATATGAGATTCGGGATGAGCGATGCGAAAATACGAAAAGAATGAATGAAATAAAGACTCAATCGTTTAATAATATTCCATGGGCCAATATATACTTCACCAAAGCATGCCATCTTACTATTAGGAATTTCGCTCAGTGCTTCAACTTTTATCTGCAGCCAACCTGGAATCACGGGGAGCTTATTCAGCTTGTCTGGCCTGCAAAGAATTCGAATATGATGAGAAGTTTAATCAAATAGAAATCCAAACAGCTTATAAGCAGGGGCGTTGCATCCATAAGGCCAATTGGGCCACTGCCCTGGCACTCAAAAACACTAGGAGTAAAAAAAGAAGAAAAATCCAACCGTGTGTTCAGTTGGCATTTGGATTTCCCTCCGTACGCTGTACCTAGCATTTTTCACAAAGTTTAACAGTGATCCACTAGATTTCTCTGGCTGTGGATATTCAGTATTCTAGTAGAGCATCCATGGTGGCTCCTTCATGTTAGCTCCATAGACCAAGCATGTTACCGGAATATAGTGACAGCAATCGACGGCCTGCAGTCGAAATTGAAACCTAGGCTCCTGAAAATGACAGGCCCTGGGACCTAGTGTTCCCATGGCAACTGAGAAAAGTGGCCCGTACGCGCAAGCTCAGTCGAGTAAAAATGTTGTCGCCATGCCCACTTTGGGCCCTGTCCCCAGAATCTGATTTCCACCCTAAAATCGTTCCTTTTCACATTCAATTCGATCCCTTCGATTCAATTTGTCACCTCCACACGACATGCTTCGTCTTCAGATTTGTTTTTGTTGCCTCGTGAATCACATTCGCTTTCTCTGTTGAGACTGTGAGCTTTCTATTTTTTGCGAAAAATCTTGAGCGTTAAGCGTTCGGTCCGGTTCCAATGACAGATTTGTATTTGCGGTACCCACGTGCGTTTTGTCCTATTTGCTGTTTGTGGTCTTGTGGATTGATCGGTGTCATAACACACAGATAAACACCTAGCTTCTCCATTCAAGTAGGTATCGGCCGACGGGTCATTGTTTTTTGTATTTTAGATCATGAATTCGGTGGCTAATTTGCAAGTAGAAATTTTCGACGTTTTCGTACAACGATAGAGTGTTGATTAAAAGACCTTTGCTGAATATCACTCGTCAGCAATAAGGGAAGGGTGTTGTTGCCTTGGGTATTTTGTGGAAAAATCTGTTGGTTTGTGTTCTGGTTTGGTGCCCCACCGTTTTCAGAGCCCACATACCGCTACTGCTTATAAGTGATGCCGTTCCAACTAGAGCTCGAATAGACACTACCTACATTGTTCTGAGTTGATTATCAATAGTTAAAAAAGTTATTTCAAATAAATAAATTTAAATAACCATTTGTCCTAGAGACTTGAAATTGGTCTCATTTTATTTAAAACGTTATCTTCTTCAACTTTTACTTCCATAATTTTTTCGCTACATCCTGTAGATTTTATGTTATTCAGCTTTTCCCATCTCAAAACGTGGTCCGTTTCAGCAAATGTGCCTTTTTACGCATACCCCTAAAAACCACACTCCAGTCAATGAAATCGACCTCTAGGCAATTTGATACTTCTTTATCACTCTGGTATATTGAAAATTGCTACATTTGAATCTAATATATAATATATGGAGGGGATAGGGGGGGAGATGGGTGGGTGGTGGGTGCTATGAAATGCACAAAAAACAATAAAAATTATGTAAAAAGTGTTTTAAAATACAAATTTTAACTGGTTAGGCAATTTAAAAAAAATTAATTAATTCATTATTTAGACTGGATCGAGGACTTGATAATTCCCGACCTAGGTATGGGACATCGAAAGAAAATATCAATGTTGGCATCAACTGATACTCATATATCAAATGAAAACACAAACGGTGGGTACAGCTTCCGTACAAGTACGAAACCACGAGGGACATTTTATGTCTTAGCGCCCCCTCCCGCACCCACACCAAGTAGGTACTTCCAACGAATGGTAAACTCTGTCCTTGGGCGGTCACAAATGACAAAGAATCACGTTTCAATTTAAAAACAAGTACTTCGCACTTAATTGTCGCAGAACTATCACCTAGTCCGAACAGCCTTCAGTCCCAATTAGTTCGGATTAGCCGGACTCCACTGTATTATGTACGTAAACATTCATTTAAACAATCACGCTCATACCGCAGCTTGTTGGCCACGCAGTCCGCAGTGGTTAACGTAGTATGGTTAGGTAAATCGATAGCTATCCAACGAGTGGTGAACGATTTTTGTACGATGATAACTGGCGAAGATAAAGTTCCGTAGCAACGAATCGGTTGTAAGCGAAAATCATCAGAAATATTTTCGTGACGTTGTTTCCGTTGCATGTCTCCGTTGCATGTCCCGCGTTTCATTTTCGAGTTTATGTAGCAAAGTAAAGACATAAAATGTCAAAAATCTTGCTATCATGTATCAACAACGTACTTTCTGTAATCACTCAAAACTTTGAGGAGTTCTTCGTCTCTCAGCTTCCCAGGTTCTTGACGATAGATGCCTGGAAAATCCGATCCCGTATCAGGTTCATTGCTGTACAGTCGGAAAAGTGGACGGGCTGTCCAAGCGAATGGCATTCGGTACATTCCAAGCCTGCAAAAACACAATTTCAGAACATAGATATCACCGAAGAACCTACTTAGAAATTTAGACATGAAATAAATTGCTGTTAACTTACCTAGATGCAGCAGTCTGTACAGACTTGTGGACTTTTAGTCCAAGCTTTGGATCTTTGGTAGTTCTGGTATATGGTTCAGAAGATTGAGCTATGCTTCCTTGCAAAATTTTCTCGATACGAACGACTAGGAAAACGTCAGAGTGAGCAGAACTAACACTAAACACAGCCTGAAATTAAAAATACTGAAAATGGTAGAGAATGATTTTTCCCTGAACGTATCCTGAAACACTAGGTATGGAACATGAAAACATGTCGATTGTGTGAAGTTTAATTAAATGAGGGTTAAAAAGCTAGGAACTTCTTCAAATAATTTGAAAAAATTGCCGCAAAACATACCTGAGATGGGTTGCTCAACCATTCAGCTGACACGTCAAGGCCATCAAGAGGGTTTGCTGATGGGCCCTCAGGAGTCACAATAAACCCATTTACTTCATCACAGCTAACTTCCCAATGAAAATCTTCCGTCAACTTCTTCCCTTCTTTGGCGTCAAACAAGCTGATAACTAACATGTACGGCTCAATCTGGGAACAATATTAATATTCAGTGGTACGTACCACCAGTTACAGAGGGGAATGTTTTTGAATTTCGAAGATGGTTTGATGATTCTCATTACAAACTACCTGTTGTAAGGCTTCTTTGTCAGAAGTGAGAGAAGCCTGCAATCGGAACCGCAAACTGACACATTTTATGAATACCCGCTGCCCGAAGTGTTCTCTGTATGGTTCGCCCCCTTCAGACGAATTACTCTGCTTTGAATGCTGCAAGATGAAATAATAACAAAACTTAAACATCGTCAGGGGAGAGAGAATATAAAATATTCCACGAGTGGGAAAGAGGCTGTCTGTAGGCAGACATGGATTCCCAACATTAAATGCCGAAAGGGCACGTTCTTACCCCCTCAGGCATTTTCTATTCCTAGCTTAAAGGAGTAATGCAAACAGAAAACAGCTGCAGGCACTTCATGTATGGAAAACAAACAAAATATTGAATCACCCACCCATGCTTTGAAACAACAGCTTCATTACTCTTTCCACATGATATTCAGATAAAGCACACTCAAACAGTAGTTGCAAAACAAAAAGTTACTTAGAACCATTGATGCTAATCCTTGATGATGCATTTTTTATATTTGATCTGTACTTACAGGTATAAAAGGATAAACGGAAAAGAGTCTTCGTCTATTGTCTCTTCGGGCCAGTGCTATGGAAGTATCAGTTTCGCGAGCGTATTTCATCAACTGAGGGTATCCACTTTGTTCCAGACCTCGCAATGTTCCATACATGTTAGTAGATTCAGAACCAGGTGTGAGGGGCAACGAAGAAACAGAAGATGCTGAAAACAACAATTCGCTTTTTCAAATTACTTCTCATAGACAAACTTGAAAGAAGTCTGCCAATTTTAAAGGCACACAGCTTCCTCGTATCGACATGATCGTTAAGATCATTTAAACGAATGATAAATAATAATCAATTCAGTAAAAAATAGGGTAGAATCGAGAATTCTATCTATAATTTTTTTTTTGGTATGCATGAAGCATAACGTGTAGGTACTATGAAAAAGCTGAACGAATATTACTGCGATTAGTCTGGATAAAGTATCTGCAAGTTAACCAAAATCGGGGCCATAGGTTAAGCAAGTGTACCAGTTACATGATCGCGAATAAATTCGTAGGGGATCATCTTCGAGCTACACCCCCAACCCCCACTACACTACCCACCTCATTTGACTTTTGGTTCGTACGAAATTACTGACTTCACGTTTGTGCATGCTGAGGCTATTCAAATCACCAGACCGCGAAGAAATTCACGGAAGAGCCTCTAGGAGCTACACTATAACTATCCACCAAATTAGATCAAAATAGAGCCATTGATTCGTAATTGATTACCTCAGATTTCGTGTTTGCGCATGCGCAGTAGTTATACCAATCACCCGATTGACATGAAATTCATAAGAGATATCCTAGCAGCTACACTCCAACTACCCACTGAATTTGATAAAAATATGTCCAGTGGTCAAAAACAGAAAAAGTGCCAAAATTTCGCGGTTTTTCGGCCTCCCCCAAGTTTCTACAGGTTTTTTTATGTTAGGTAAATTGGATACAAAACTACTGGACACCCCCAGACAACATCCCCAAGTTTCATTAATTTCGGATTTTTTCCAGGGAACCCCCCACCCATTTTAGTACCTGCCAACTGGACTAATTAATGGTTCAGTAACCTACAATGAATTATTAATGAGTAGAAGGACATTCAATTATCATTTGTTCAGGTGCAACTTTGAAACATTCTTACTCCTTTCCAGTGATCCAGATCGTTTTTCTTCTTGTTTGTTCTGATGGAGAACCAACTGCAGTTTGGCGATCCAATCACTCATCTCTTGATCGGAGTCAGCCGCTAAGCAAAACGATTTGTGACCAGCTGTCATATGGAGTTCAAAGCAGTGTTTACCACGCTTAGCATTCTGAAACCGTTCAGACAAATGAAATCAAACAAGCAATTAATTAATGCAGAGCATTTCCCATGAGAGAATGACCAGTTAGCATTTCCACATATTTCAACTCACCATCGGAAAAGGAGATGAGAACAAACAAGGACATGGCATGTTGAACCAATCACCTGGTTTGTTTCTAAACTCTCCCAATCTCAAGTTTCTCCTATCCCCAGGCACGTAGACTACCCTGTCTGCGTGCCTGGGGATAGGCTTGACCTGGCCAGTACCGACCGAAAATTGCTTCGTAAAGGGTGAACCCCCCCCCCCCCCCCCCGCCACGAACGGCGAACACAAAAAAATATCGAGAACCTCCACATACCCTGGGTGACGGTAACTGCCACTTGAGTGAGCTAGAGGGATAACTCAGGTTTCTTGAACCCGCACTTAGAGCAACTGTAAATAATGCGGACTTAAGAGTAACAAAGTTTATGGCCTTTGAAGAAAAAGTTGAATAGAGTGAATAAATTGAATAAAAAGTCGAACAGTTGAATAAATCAAATAAAAACCCTACAAAGTCCTTGTCACGTGGGTTTACTATTCTATTGGACACGCCAACGGCCTTATCAGGTGGAATAAACCGGTTCCCGTGAGATAACCGAAGTTAAGAAACCTCGAGCGTGGTTAGTACTTGGATAGGTGCCCGTCGTGACACTGTCCCAGTATGACCCATGTAGCTGTTGGGTGAACCCCTCTCCACTCAAGGGGGCGAGGAATGAGTAGCCAAGCGAAATGATGAGGTCGAATTCTGATCCTCTCATTGGCGGACGACGCTGACAGGTCAGTCGGACGATAAGCCCCAGCGTGAAATCGCTGTTTACCTTACTTTACTTATTCTATTGGACATACCTACATAAATGTTGGCTGTCCATTTATTGTTTCTTTCATGTGCAATAACTGAAATAGCTATTAAAAAAAATTGTTTCCACCAATTTTGGCCCCCAAAAACACTCATTATGCTCCTATTTTTGACAAACCATGATGATTGGTAGTGCCATTCAATTGTCTTGATTCACCTGTTGATTCTATTTCTAGTGTTATCACACAAATTTATGGTGGTTTCAGACAATTTCCCAGGTTTTTGACTCATAAAAAATTAATTTTGGGAGCTGAACCTTCGTTAAATCGGTTCATCACTCTTTGGTAAAAATAAACTTCATGTTCGGTCTTCTCGCCCTAAAAAAACATGGAAGACGATACCTCACAAGCTTTGCTCACTAAATCCTTTTAAAAAACCCTCGAAAAAACCTATTTTTACACCCATTTTTCACACATAACCGAGGTTTTAAGGCTGAAACTGTGTTAGAACCTCAATTCTTCTCTCTTTGGTCAAAATCTACTTCGGTCTCCTCGCCCTAAATAACATGGAAAACGATATCTCACAAGCTCATGTTACTAAAACACCAAAAAACTCTATTTTTACACCCACTTTTCATCCAAAACATCCTTGGTCATATTCCGATCAAGCTGCCAAGTTTCGCGACTCAACTAGGACCCAAATAGAGCCTGTGTGCGAAAGAACGCATTTTTTGGACCGAAAATAAAAGTAGATACTTAGTAGGTAGTAAGTCGTACGTCGGACCATTTTTGGAACCTACGCACCTTGAAATGTAAAAGAAAAAATGTTGAGGAGGGTGTTATAAATTTTTTTTGCTGAGCGAATACATTAGTATATTATTCTCAGAATAACGAATCAAAATCAGAAGGCAACGTTGGGTGGTTACCTTGACGACTTCATGACAAAAGTCCATCACGATTGTAGCTTTGGCTTCTCCTTTCTTTTCATCTTTATGAAGTTCCAAAATGTACGTACCATCGACCTCTCTCCTAAATATCCGTAAAAAGTCATCATGTGGATTACGTGTTACAAACTGACATAAAATATATAAAATATTGACGTTAGTATAAAAGAATGGATTCAGGTGTGCATTTTTCTCACCTGAGGTAACAATACCGTCTTTTGAAGGACTTGGATCCAATGTTTGGAAACATTCTGTCGACCTCTGGTCCTTTCATAAGATATCCCTGTTTGGTGACTCCGTCGTTATGCGCGTCAACCTGTCAATTCAACAAATTATCATCGCGAAATCTATCAGTTAATTTGAATGGAACTAATACTAATTGCTGCGAGGGAAAATGTTCGGAAGTGGGACCAACTGACTTCACGAATCAAAAAGGGGGAAAAAACATAAAGCTCACTACCAAAGAGATGGGTAGCTAGGTACAGAACTTCAATATCACTACTCACTATCGTAGTGCTTATAGCCATGCTTATGGCCGAAATTTTCCATTTTTTACCACAAAATCAGATTCAATGCCCAATTATCACCGCAAATTCCTTCAAAAAACTTCACCCTCTCTGACAACATAAACCTAATACCTATACGTTTCTGTGTACAAGATTCCGGCCTCTAAGAGCACTGCTGTTCATAGTTTAACAATGAGGCGCATAACTACAGCTGATTGCAGAGCTTGAGATGTGGAGATGAATTGGAAGCTTTCAGACGAGTGATCCGACGAACTCACCTCGTCCACCTGATCGAGGTCTGTATCCACTTCGTAGACTTCATCTTTCAGGTCGTCAGACTTCAGTATCCTGAGGGAAAAAAAAATAAAAATATATATATACATATTTTTTTGCATGTCTTGAACGCTGTGTAAAGCGGACTTGTATTCAACCACCAATTGGAATGCCATACTAACTTGGGTAGTTCTAGGTATGAGCCGGAGTACGCGCTATATTTGTAATGTATGAGATTCCAGTTCGAAGTGTAGCTTTTGACGCATTCTTTTGTGAAAAGAGAGCATTCAGACAGCTCACTCTGAGCGGGTACAGTCGGTTTCAGCGTTCTGAACTTACGGGGGTGTGTTATAGGCTGTGATCACAACAAACCAAATTATCAGACTACGACACAGACAAAATTAATTAGAATGAGCGGAGATACTTGATATTTATGATCCAAAGATTCTCTGGGCATGTACAAGGCACAATCCAGGGTGCACATGGACCAAACACCCAACCCCATTTACAGAAAGAGGAAAACATTTAATCAAAACCATTGTTCTAACATAATGAGGAACCTGAAAACTTTTTTTAATTGCGGAAATCAAACGTGGATTGAATTTGAAAAAATTTTGTTTCAGACGCACCAGTGATTTTATAAAAATAAATGAAATTTGAATTTCTGACAGCCCGCCAAAACGTTATTGAATCGTTGGTTGTGCTTTTACGACTTTCGTTCGTTGTGTTTTGGTACTGTTCATTCAACTTTTCGTGATGAACTCAATACTGATGCAACAGTAATTCAAATAATGGAAAAAATACCTAAAGTGAAGGATGGGTATGAGGGGTCGTCTTTCAGCTTACCTCCTTTCAGTTCATTTGGCCTGTACGATTTTATGTCAAAAGTAAAACTTGGGAATTTCGAAATGAAAGCAGTGATGACGAGGTAAGCCATTAATATCTGAATCAACTACTACAAGTAGCTAACGTAGTTTTCTGTAGAATTATGAGCCTAACTAACTTGTCAGCAATAGAACTGATTCGCACGTGGGTGCAAAACTGCACTGAGTTCTTGTTGAACCTTTTTCCGAATTATTACCATAATTCGTAGGTACTGTTCACTATATTATTCGACCACAAACGTATTCTATCCTAGCCTATCAGTTCGCCACAATACCTAGGCTAGCCTAGTTTTACTAGTTAGTTACCTATTACCGAACTATTCCTGACCTAAGTTAGTAAAGTAAAGAAAGGTGAGAGACTTCCCAACACTGTTGTTACAAATCCTCAGACGAGACTAAACTTGACGCATTGTTTCTATCTTCGAATAGTAGGTAGGTATATTTCACCTACCTGCCTAAAAACTATGTTTTTTCTATAAAATTCATTATATTGCTTCGAAGTCAACCATTCATTATATTACTTGCGGCTCAGATTAGTTGGGAGTGGATGGTCTCACGAAAATTTGATGACAATCTAATGTATGGTACCTTTTGCTCATTCGCAAACGTCAAGTCCTGCGAAATGCTGTATGGCTGTAGGTGGGAAAAGCTTCGATTATAAAATGAAATACCTACAATAAACCTAAAGGATGTTTAGTTAGTGATTTTGGAGGATACAATTTCTTGACTTTTGCATACGCACTTTTCTACCTTCGGTAGGTAAGTGGTAATAGAGAGTTTTTGCAACACTCGTGACGAAACGAAACGGAAAACGACACCGAAACGGAAATGGCGGATAGGGCGACCGAAGTCAGATGCTAACCTTTTTCGGTTCAGTTTTCGTTCAGCTTTGGCGTCTACCGGCTGGTGGAGTCACGCTAACGTTATGTCAACCTCTCTTTCATCCATTTTACTCCATGGTTAATACAAATCTATGTCCACACATGTCGTCAAGTCTGCCAAGACCCCAAGAAGCAGCTGTGAATACGACGCTCAACATTTTTATTTTCCAAGGAAAACAGAAGAAGGTAGGTAGCGTTATACAGATGTAAGGTTAAATTACGTTTCCTCATATCAACACGACGAAAGCTGACACCGCGAGATCCCGGTATTTTTCGTCGTCACGGTTCGTCAAACTTTTCGGTGTCTTAAGTGCGCATGCGCAGCACTGCTTTCGTTTCGTTCGTTTCGTCGTGAGTGTGTTGCAAAAACTCTCTAATGAAACAAAAATGTCGATTAATTGTATCCTACCCTTAATATACCTATCACCATCAGGTACCTATATTAGAAAATATTCACACTTATGTTAAAATGATTTCCGCAAACTTACAGATTTACGGGTGAGTGATATTACAGCCTTTTCTCTTTATCAGGTCGAACCACTTTTTTGGGTTTGTTGGCCAGTTGGCACAAAAATGAACCATTTTTCGGACGATTTAGCAGTTGAGCACAATACAATATTTATACGATTTTTTTTCGGAATAACAACAAAATATGAAGGAATAGCACCGCGAATTTTCTGATTTCTGTATCCACCAGTCCAACTTTGTTTTTGTTTGGTGGTCGGTTCCACTCTTCTTCTTCGGGGTATTTTCTTTTTGTTATACAGTATGGTAATGCGTTGCTCTCACTTCCGCTGTGTAGAAGATGTTGAAGCATAGCAGAAAATAACGAAAAGGAAACTTGATAAAACGATGGTGTTGATGAGAAGCATGAAAATCGCCTTGTCCCCCAGGGATTAGAGAACTCTGACGTCACAATCGTCAACCTATCATAGAGAATTTGGGGCAGCTTCCGCTTCTCCAGATTTTCAAATTCGATTTTAATTATTTCAACATTTTTTTCCATATTATTTGATCACATTTTCGTGAAACGTAGGTGGTCTAGTGTGGAGTAAACAATGTTTCATACGAAATTTCGGATGGGTGCAAGTTCCTCATTGTCGACTTCCTTAGTAAATCACTTTTAGCTTTTTTCAACAGTTCATTGATTTCAAAACTTGATGAAATTTGATGCGACAAAGTGCTTAAGAATTTAATTAAGTTACAGACAAAACTATAAAGCTTGGTGTACATGGAGTGGAAGGCTATGGAACCTGCAGATAGGGAAGGGGCGTTCTGCAATCTGATTGGCCAATGGCCGCCCGGGTCCGGAAGGCGTGTGTGCACTCCAGTCAAAATTTTTTTAACTTATCCAGACACGAAATACGGAACGGATAATATAAACAGTGATTATGTTATCCATGTAAATGTTTTCGTATTTTGTTTATGTGTATTCCTGCCTATTTCATTAATTTTCTTCTTGCCTACTTAATTAAAATGAATTATTTCAACGAAACCTTAATATTCTTGGTGAGGGAGAGGGAAGAACTGTAGAACATCCGCCACCTGTCAAACAGAAGCAACGCATTCCAGAGGTCCGGAAAGGTGTCCCACGTGAACGCTCTTCCACAGTTCCGCACTACTTTTGTGGACTTTCCGACCATTTCACATGGTAACATCCGGACACCTTCCGATCCACGTAAACCAAGCTTCAGTGTTATTTATTCTAATAACGAGATGCTTGAATTCTTTCTAGGTTCAAGTCAAATCACAGCAAATTAACCAACGTTGGTCTCCTAGGCTTTAAATTTGCAGGATCCTCAAACTGGAAACGTACAAGCGTTATGCACACGGCCCCTAAATATTCGCGAAGCAAAAATGAATCCCTAAACTATGTATGGAATCACACCTGTTTTAGAGCAAAACTCCCTTATGCTTATAATTTTATAGAAAACTTTAGGGGAAAAAACAGAAAAAGTGTTTGATTTGATCGTGACCTGAACGATGTTAAACACTGAGTAGGTACCTATTTGTTAATCAGGTAAATAAGGCATGGAGTGTGGAATACATACGGAAATGTCATCGGAAGGATACAGGAGAAGCTCTCTCTGCGGATCATTTTGGAGTATAGTTTTGTTCTTCAAAATGTAACTCTCGAAGTCAAGAGGCTCGACCAAATGCAACTTACACTGAAATAGTAATGAAATGTTTGTTAGTTGACATCTAATTTTCTACCCGAAATTCCGATCCAGGAAATGGTGTGATAGAAAAATCAACACCCAAACTGGCATAACTGCATACATTTTCTATGGTCTAACATGTTTGAATTGAATGAACGAGTGGAAACAGAACTGCTGTATGTAGGAAGGTAGTTACTTAACTAAAAAGTAGGTTGGTTGAGAAGTAGTCTGTTGAAAATTAATATCTTATGATGATATGGCTCCAGATTGGGTGTCAATACTTTTTTCGGATTTTTCACCCTGAACACGAACAACCATGTTTTATGGGTCCCCGAATGGAGTTCACAACACTCAAATCAAAAACCACTGCGATATAAACGATGTAGAAAATTGAATTTTACGTGGAATACGACCAAATCCGCCATAAAGGTATTTTTTGTATTGATTTTTTATCAATTAACAAGGATTAATGAAAAACTGGAATTCTAAGGCAAACAATTTGCGCTTGGTCGTCTCAGTGTTATTCGATTTCAATATTTATGAAACGGTTTCCATAAAAAACCTCAAATTGTGTTCGTCAACGAAAAATAATAAATTCCGAATTTTGCAATTGTCATGAAACTTTGAAGATTGAAACAGCATACCACTCTGGGGGCTCAACTTGGTCTCACTGAACGTAGAATTCAATCTCCTACAACGTTCATTTCAATTAGACCTTTCTTTTTGGTGTTCTTTGCCCCACAACACTCAAGTCCATTCAGGGACGTATAAAACACGGTATATTTGTTACCATCGAAAAACTTCCAAGAAATGATACAATAGAAAGCTTGCCATCAGAAGTCCTTTTCGATTCAAACCGAGAGGAGAGTTTTACACCCCAACCATTCGCTCCTACAATTTCACCTACATATATAATATCACACCGGCTGTACCACCAGCTGCTGATCAATGGGCGATTTCGTGAATAAGTATAGAATGGCAAATCTTGAAGCTACTGTACAATAAGTAGGAGTACCTACATAAATATAATACTTGAGTACTGTACTATTCGATGGCGTACGTGTTCTTACAAGTACATAAATGTGTTTATGGACCAGAGGCACTTCGGAAACTCATTCCTACTAAAATTTTGCAGAGTGGGCTGTTTTGAACTTAGAATTTGCAATATTCGTATTAGAGAAACTTAAAAAAAATGGATAAGAAAGATTGAATTTATTGTAGGTAAAGTAGTTGTAAAGAATGGAGATAGTACATAGCTAGAGGTCCTTGAAAGTACACAGTTGAAGGACCTTGAAAGAGGGATTCACCCCTTCAAGATGATTCTACCAAAGGCGTTTCAGAAAATCTGTTTGTCAAATGATAATGTTCCCTTTTCAACCTTTTGATCGTAGAAAAAGACTCCAACGGTTCACTTACATACAAGCTATGCCACTGTAAGGCGTACGGCGAAGGTTCCTAATCGGCCACTGGAATTATATACGTACTAATGTAACATTGGTAAAGATTCACTTGAGCAGATAATTATGTTGAATTCACAGTCATAAGCAGAGGGCGTTTATCAAGATTAAGGTATTCCAACATGAAAATTCATAGAACAAACATCAAGATGGTTTCGTTCTTGTAGAGCAGATAAACGTACAGCTAGGTACGTACCTAACTAACTAGTTACCAAAAACCATAGCATTCCTGGATTAGCGTCAGTTATGGATGTTACAAGTCGGGTATGATGTGACTGGGGAATTTGGTCAGAATCCCCAACGAGAAACTGCCTACGTCATGAGAAGAGATAATTGACGCAGAATCATAATAGCTACTGCCTATTGAAAGAAAGATAGAAGCATCCTCATTATAAAAGATTAGCTCTAAATAGGAAGTCGTCGACTCACCTGGGCAGTGCTTTCCCGGACGACTTGGGAAACCGTCTCCCTCAGCTGTGCAGCCATCCCAGGCTTTCCCAGCCCCCTGGAGAACTTCCTCTCGCTCATCCTGGACACTTCACACCCAGCAATAATTTTTTCCAAGAGATTCCAAAGAAAACATGGGGCCTCTTGAGAGCCTGTTTACGTTATCATCCCCACCCAGTTCACCGTTTCAGACGAGAGGTCGCAGGAAGGAAGTCATCCTATCTAATGATCGAAACTTCCTACAACGTTAAGCAAGAAACTTTTGTTAATCCACTATATAATCCACTAATTCTAAGATAGTAAATTATGTAAGTAACAGCCAAAACGCATTTCGGGCAGAAGAATACAAAACGGATAACCGATAACGTGAAATAAAACTGAACAAGTAATTCGACAAACTAGAAATTCCATTCGAGAATGATGTCAGCCACAAGGGCGGACGACAAGATATACAAAAGTGGGTAGACAATGGTCAGTCCCAACCATGAGCTCTGTTGGTAACTTCTAGAACAAAAATCACATTATATAAATTTTTACTGCTCTAAAAACCGTCATGCTCAACAAATTCATTAGGTATTGAGCTAGGCATGACGGAAATTACTCGAAACTGAGTACCTACTTCTCTAAAAAAAAAAAAAAAAAAATAGCAAACTCGTCTTCCTCCATGCAGCAATGATGATGAAGAGACATATTATTTTTCTAACATCGAATTTTAAAGTAACGTGATAAAGCAATTGACACTGATGAAACATTTTTCAACCTTCTGATCTGCTGATTTTATTTTAGAGTTCAAAAGTTAATTTAAAAAAAGTTTGAATGTTTGTTAAATTACTGGCCGTTGTCCTATTTTTAAGATATTCTGATGCGATAGGTGTGTCGGGCCTAAATGACCTTTGTGGAGTTGATCAAAACAATCGCTTTTGGTATACCGATTGGCATAACTATCATTGATGTCGTTGGCTACGTAGCGAGAGTTGATGGAATTTCTATGCAACCTGCTTTGAATCCTGAGGCTGTGAAAGAACACGACTACGTTTTTCTAAGGAAGCGGAAAGATTTCAGCAGAGGTGACGTAGTAGCTTTACATTCTCCGCGGGACAAAGATCAGAAATTGATCAAACGGGTGATAGCGTTAGAGGGCGATACGGTCAAGACTCTTACTTACAAGCAGTCTGTGGTAACCATTCCAGTTGGTCACTGTTGGGTGGAAGGCGATAATGCCAATAATTCTATGGACTCAAATCTATTCGGTCCAATAGCCGTTGCTTGTCTAACTGCCACTGCGACCGCCATCGTCTGGCCTCCCAGCAGGTGGCAATTCGTGAGGTCGTCCGTCCCAGAACATAGGCTCCCCGAGAACTTCCGGTTGAAGGTGAGACGTAGATCTTACTATCTTGATATTCTATCCATAATGTAATGGAGCGACTGACTACACATTTACATGTCAACTTATGGAATTATATTCCTAGCTAACAGCTTGCAATTATTTCTAGGCTGGAGAGTAAAACAACAATGAGGTCCATCTGGCTTGGGAACCGCCTCGAGTTCAGCTTCAAGGGGAAGGTACTGGATGGTGCCCTCTGTCTGGGAGACATAGATAATGACGGCGAGTGGGAGCTGGTAGTTGGCAATATGAAGGGTGATTTGGCTATTTTCAAAGGTACCCAACTGTACCTATTACAAAGCATACCTGTTATCATTATTAGTCCAGTCACCCTGTACTTGAAATTGAGGTTACCTGGAAAGAGGTCCGATGGTAATGATTTTTAAAAATATATTATGGTGGTAGTCTGTAGAGTAGAATCCAAGTTTTCCATTTCGAGAACCCTGTGCGAACTTCAGGGCAGCCGAAAAACCTCGTAATTTAGAGGCACAGCCTACCCTCCCCCTACCCCCCCCCCCCCCCCACCTCCTGCCTACTACTCATCATTATCCATTCAACATTTAATGTTGAAAGAAGGAAGTTACCTACTAGGGAAGACCCTGCATTTTTCGCAGTTCATCGATATTTTGAATTGTTTTTGAAACAGAAGCGCTATATCTAGGTACGTATTTGGTTTTTAAAAACCTTAAACCAGTGAAAATTGTAGGAAATTTAATCCTCTTCAACTTTTGTAATGAAGTTTTTTCAGCTAAAACTTTAGGAGATATAAGCAGAAAATGCTGCAAAGTCCTTGTCACATGGGTTTGTTATTCTGTTGGACATACCTACAGAAATGTTGGCTCTTCGTTTATTGTTGCTTTCATTGCAGTAATTGAAATAGCTATTTTTGATGGTTTCCACCAATTTTTCCCCCAAAAACACGAATTAAGCTCCTATTTTTTTAACTAATTATCTTTGATCATTGATAGTGCCATTTGATTGTCTTGATTCATCTGTTAATACCTGTTAATCTAGGTTATTACACAAATTTATGGTGATTTTAGCCAATTTCGCTGGTTTTTCAATTTCGTCGACGGTTGTTGGCTAAAGCTAAGTCAGAGGGGCCTCTGAAAAGCAATATAAGTTTGTATGGTCACGGCATTTCAAAATATTTCTGCGTAAACAGGAAGGTGATAAGGTTATAACAATAAATAGCTCTGACGACTTACAAAAAATGTTGTATATACATACCTATAGTATGATTATTCAGTCTTGTTACAAGTGCCTATTTAATTATGGCTAATATTACTAATCAACTTATAGATTCATTCAGTAATGTGATTACATCCAAGTGTGAGACAGTATCCGATTTGGATACGTTTTTTATTAGTACACAAGGATTAGTGTTATTTGCCAAAATGTGAGGAGTATGAAAAAACGTTTTGACTATGTTGGCTTATGCTAGGTCTGTGACCTGTGTGGCCTATTCATATACTAGCTCTGAGTGAAACTTGGAATTTTGACAATATTTCTTTTGATATACCTGGATATTTGAATATTTCAAGATGTAAATATTTCAAGTTTGAATCATATCAGCAAAGCCGAAGGAGTTACTTTATTTATAAGATATGATATTTGTATTAATTCATCTGAAATCGATATTGTGGGTGGGTGTAGTTCAGTGTATGTTATGTTGAATATCCGAAAAATCAAGGTTAGGTATTACCGCAGTTTGTAGATAATTTGATGGGCAACCAGCCGACTTCACTCTCGGGTAGGAGGATTTTCTAGCTTCTCATTCGCAGTACTCTTTACAAATATTTCTGGGAGATACAAATATTGATACAACTACTGAATCTGTGGTAATTAATAATTATAAATCTCTGATGATGCAATATGGATTTGTGTCGACCATACATGAATATACTAGGGTAATTGGTACGTCTAAGTCATGTATTTACTATATTTATATTAAAGGACTTAAGGACTAAGGATATTCAAAGGACCCACAAATTATCACGTGGAATTGTAACGGCTTTGAGAAAAGGAAACTGGAATTGAGGTTCCTGGATCGCCACAATGTTGACATAGGACTGCTCACAGAAACACTTTTTAAAGTTGGTCAGGATACATCAAGGCACTGTGTCGCTGGGTAAACATTCTTCAGCACACCAAGCCCCTCACCAGGACGAGCCAAAGGTGGTTCAGGAACATTGATAAGGAATATTCTCCAGTATCATCAGCTCCCTTCCATAGGTTATGAAGATATTCAGTCCACCTTCCTTACGATCACCATGAAGGACTGCAGTGTAGTGGTTGGAAGTTGCTACAGCGCTCCTTCAAGGCAGCTGAGCACAGATCACCTGTGGGAGGTGGCTTGGGGGCGACTTGAATGCGAAGGCAGTTGAGTGGGGCTGTAGAGCTATCAACTACCAGGGTAGAGAGTTGTGGGACTTAGTGTGTGAGCAAAGGCTAACGGTGCAGACGCCCGACACCCCTACCTTGGCCTGTGTCGGATCGATTGCTTCCAGATGTATTAGATATCATTGTGTTGAAAAATATCCCATCATCATTAGTTGTTGAGGGCATTCACGAGCTGAGTTTGGATCACGACCCTGTTTTCCTGTGTGGCTGAAATGTAAACATTCGCTTAGCCTCACTTCCGCCAATGTTGGTCAGGGCGTCAGGGGTCCATAAATTGAGAGCTATATGCCCAGGAATTTGCCGATGACATTGCTCTATCCTTGCCAATGACTTGTGTTGAGGATGTCAATGTCTGTATAAATCATCTAGTTCAGCGATTCACAACTGCCTGTGGAGCAGGGGCGTTGTGCCCATAAGGCCACTTGAGCCACTGCCTCGGCACCCAAAAACACTAGGAGTAAAAAAAACTCCATTGTTCAGTTGGCATTTGAATTTCCCTCCTTACTCTGTACCTAGCATTTTTCACAAAGTTCAACAGCGACCCGCCAGATTTCTCTGACTGTGGAATGGAAATTCTGTGGATATTCAATATTGTAGTAGAGTATCCATGATGGGCTCCATAGACCAAGCATGTTACCGAGATAAAGCGACAGTAATCGATGCTCTGCAATCGAGATCGAAACCTAGGCTCCTGAAACTGGTAGGTAGGTTCTGGGTCCTGGGACCTGGTGTCGCCATGGCAACTGAGAAAAGTGGCCCATCCACGCATGCTCAGTCGAATAAAAATGTTGTTCGCCACGCCTACTTTCGGTGCTGTCCTCAAAATCTGATTTCTACACCAAAATCGTTCGTTTTCATAATCGATTCGATCCCTTTGATTCAATTTGTCATCGCGATACGAGATGCCTGTTCGTCTTCCGATTTGTTTTTGTTCTCTCCTGAATTATATTCGCTTTCTCTGATTAGTCAGTTGTCAGTTTTTAATGTTTTGCGTCAGATTGTATGCGTTTTGCGTTCGGTCCGGTTCTATGACAGATTTGTATTGTGGTACATACGTACATTTTGTCCTGTTTGTTGTTTGTGGTCTTGTGGATTGATCGGTGTCCTAACAAACAGATAGCTAACTTAGCTTCAAGTCAATAGCTTCTCTGTTCAAGTAGGTACCGGCCGATAGGTCATTGTATTGTTATATTTTAGTTTACTATATTTTTATAACACATGAATTCGGAGGCTGATTTGTAGTAGAAATTGTGGACGTTTCGTACAACGATAGAGTGTTGATTGGAAGAGATAAGCAGATAAGCTTTGCTAAATATCACTCAATCAGTAAATAAGGGATGGGTGTTGTTGCTAGCATGTATGCGAAAGAACGAATTTTTTAGACCGAAAATAAGCCGGTACACGTGATACGGCGGATGGCGTACGGTGGACGGCGTATGGCAGACGGACATTGCATTTTTGGAATCTACGCACCTTGAAACGTAAAAGAACAAATTTTGAGGGGGTGTTATAAAAATTTTTTGCTGAGCGAATACATAGGTGTATTATTCACAGAATAATAAACCAAAACATGTTCAGATTTTCTGCAATTTCCTTTTCAGCAAGTACAATACATTCTTGTGCATTCTTTATTTGTTCTATGGTAACATTATCGTTAAACTTGCGTCTGTGAGTTACCGTGTTAATCGCATTCATTTCACCTTTAGCGTCTGCTATCATACCTCCAAAATACATATTTTTCGCTTTCTTGAGCAATAGGTTAAGTAAATTGCGATATTTATCAAAGTAACTCTTCAATTCATTATTGAATGGTTGTTTTCTAACTTTAGCACGTATCTTGTCTCTACTTCTAACAGAAGTAATTAGGCCTGCAGTGATCAATCATTTAATCTTTTTAAACTTCTTTTTACTATGCTTCACTTGAGAAATCGTGGTAGAAGACAATAATATACTCAGAAATTACTGAATTCCAAAGCCACTCATGTAAAATAATAATTTTTATTACGTTCCTTTTTTCTACTGTATCATGGAAAAGTTAGGTGCACGGCATCCCCCACTCCTCCCTACAGCTGATGAATTATTCATATATTTGAGATAAGTGAAAGAGAAATCTTCATTTAAAATGGGGATTGTTACTAATAAAATTATCATAAAAACGCTGCAAAGTCCTTGTCACATGGGTTTATTATTCTATTATTTTATTGGTCTATAGTTCTGTTTATTTATTGTTTCTTTCATGTAAAATAATTGAAATACCTAGCTATTTCTGGTGGTTTCCACAAATTTTGGCCCCCAAAACTTGAATTAGGTACTACGCTCCTTTTGGTTTATTATTCTGTGAATAATACACCTATGTATTCGCTCAGCAAAAAATTTGTATAACACCCCCTCAAAATTTTTTCTTTTCCGTTTCAAGGTGCGTAGATTCCAAAACGCTGCAAAGTCCTTGTCACATGGGTTTATTATTCCATTGGACATACCTACCTACAGAGATGTTGGCTGTTTATTTATTGTTTCTTTCATATAAAATAATTGAAATAGCTATTTCTGGTGGTTTCCACCAATTTTGGCCCCCAAAACTCGAATAAACTACGCTCCTTTTTTTTAAAATAAATTATCTCTGATCATTGATAGTACCATTTAATCGTCTTGATCCACCTTTTGACAATTTTTCCAGTGTTATTATACAAATTG
The DNA here is from genome assembly GCA_954871275.1 of Leptopterna dolabrata. Taxonomy (NCBI): domain Eukaryota; kingdom Metazoa; phylum Arthropoda; class Insecta; order Hemiptera; family Miridae; genus Leptopterna; species Leptopterna dolabrata. Next base: position 25,765,579 of record OX940975.1, on the reverse strand, counting down.
ATGGTGATTTCAAACGATTTCCCAGGTTTTTGACTCATAAAAAATCAATTTCGGGAGCTGAACATCTGGTAGAACCTCAATTTTCTATTCTTTGGTCAAAATCGACTTCATATTCGGTCTTCTCGTCCCCAAAAACATGAAAAACGATACCTTAAAAGCTCATGTTACCAACATGTTGCTAAAACGCAAAAAGTACCTATTTTTATACACATTTTCACTCATAACACCCCTGGGTATATTCCGATCGGGCTGAAAAGTTTCGGGACACAACTAGGGCCCAAATGGAGCATGTGTGCGAAAGAACGAATTTTTTAGACCGAAAATGAAGCCTGTACACGTGATACGGCGGACGGCGTACGGCGGACGGACATTGCATTTTTGGAATCTACGCACCTTGAAACGGAAAAGAAAAAATTTTGAGGGGGTGTTAGAAAAATTTTTTGCTGAGCGATTACATAGGTGTATTATTCACAGAATAATAAACCAAAATGGCAGAACATATTGTTAATCCGCTCTGTCATGTCTTCAATTTATATCTGGTGACCGGTAAATATCCAGAAATGTTTAAAAGTTCTATTGTTGTCCGTTTGTTTAAAAATGGCAAGAATACTGATATGTGTTTCCCTGACACTGGTTTTATCAAAGGTCCTAGAAAAGTGCATAAAATGCATATTTTTAGATTTCATAAATAAACACAAAAACATTTCTGAGAACCAATACGGTTTCCAAGAGAATATTAGTACATAGCAGCCATTGTTTAAGTTGAATAATTTAGTTTCTGAGAAACTTAATGAAAATAATTATGTAGTGGGGATACTTTTGGACATAAGTAAAGCCTTTGATTCAGTTGATCATACATTGCTATTTGATAAGCTGTATAAAGTTGGTGTTCGTGGTATTACCCTCGAGTTAATAAAATCGTATTTACATAGGCGTCAGCAACGCACTAGAGTTGGTAATGTGTTGAGTGATCGAGGGAGGTTATTTGTGGAGTGCCACAAGGTACTGTACTTGGACCCCTTTTGTTTTTATTTATACAAATGAACTGATGGATATTAAAACTGAGGGTAATATTTTGGGTTTGCGGACGATACTGCGATGATTTTTGGGGGGGATGATTTCAGTGAATTGCTAAGTAAATCAAGCGTCGAGTTCAGCATGGTTGGATAGCAACAAGCTTTGTTTAAATGTTTTAAAGACGTCAATTGTGAATTTTTCAATTTCCAACCCCCCCCCCCCCCCCCCGTTTTGAAAAGCTGAAACTACACGAATTCTGTTGTTTATTTTTCCCTAATTAAAGTAATTCTATGTAAATCTATGCCGGTATCCCACGTTCTTCTCTATAAAAACTTTAATGTTCTAAAAATTAAACAGTGTTTTTTGCTTTCGTCTTGTCTAAAAGTTTTTGAATTAGGTGCATTTAATACTTGTATTTCTAACCTACCTTATACCAGTACAACATGTAACAATAGCAATAAGAGTTCCTTTAACCAGAACTGTTCTACACCCGAGGTTCTTTTGTGCAGGCGATTAAACTACTTTATTCCAATAATATCAATCCTAAGGACTTTATAAGTGTGAGTCACTTAAAGAAGTATTTATTATCTCAAGTTCTTTTTGTAATGGATGAGGGGTTTAACCGCCGCCCATGCAGCGTAGTTTCCCCGTCTCCATTCTCAAGAAAGGTAGGGAGGCAGTGTGACAGCTGCCCCGGGAGATACTGCCGCGGTTACGAGTGAAAAGTAGGTGTAAAAATAGGGGTTTTCGAGGGTTTTTTGAGGTTTTAGTGAACATGAGCTTGTATAGTATCGTTTTCCATGTTTTTAAGGGCGAGAAGACCGAATGTGAAGTTGATTTTGTCCAAAGAGTGAAGAATTGAGGTTTTAATGAAAGTTCTCCTCTCAAAATTCATTTTTTTATGAGTCAAAAACCTGGGAAATTGTGTGAAATCACCACAAACCTGTATAAGAACACTAGAAATAGAATCAGCAGGTGAATCAAGACAGATTGAATGGCACTATCAATGATCAAAGTAATTTGTCAAAAATAGGAGCCCAATTCGTGCTTTGGGGGGCCAATTGGTGGAAACCGTCACAAATAGCTATTTCAGTTATTGTACATGTAAGAATGAACTTCTGTAGAATAATAAATCCATGTGACAAGGACTTAGCAGGATTATTGGCTTATAACTTCTAAACAAGTTCTAGCTGAAAACACTCTATTACAAAAGTTGAAGAGCATTACATTTCCTACAGTTTGCACTGGTGAACGGTTTAAAAAAAATCAAATACCTAGATATAGCTTCAGTTTCAAAAACAATTTCAAAATATCTAAAAATTGCCACAAATGCAGGGTTTTCCTTAGTAACTTTCTTCTTTCACCATTAAATGTTGTATGGATAACGATAGTAGTAATGGTAGGTGCCTCTAAATTACGAGGTTTTTCGGCTGCCCTGAAGTTCGCACAGGGTTCTCGAAATGGAAAACTTGGGTTCTACTCTACAGACTACCCCACAGACAACATATTTGTAAGGTCATCAACTTCGGACCTTTTTCCAGGTAAAATGTACCTACCTGGTGACTGGACTTGAGCTCAGTAAGTCACTGATTAAAAATTATTTGTAATTACAACCCCTTTCTTCTTATCAACACCATTTTCAATTAGGTGAAGAGCTGTGGCAGAGCATATCTAATTTAGGAACTATTGCGGCGATCGGTGTTGGTGACGTCATGAACTGCGGGAGCAACGTTGTCATCATCATCACCATCGATGGCCACTGTTATGTTTATCTCTGCCTCAACAACGCCGGAGAAAAGTTGCGGCTCGTCCATAAACAGTTAATTCCAGCTAATACCAAAGTAAGTGCTCATCATTTTTTGCTTATTTAAATGCGGCCTTATTACCTTCTCAATGTTCTATTATTGCAGTATCTAAATTGAGCAGCTGCAATAATTTAAACTTGCACAAATATTGCAGGGGATGGCCATTGGCGACGTGTTGGGAGATAACCAGACTTACTTGGTCCTCGGTTTTACGGATCGTGCCGTCGGTCTGTACAAATGGGTACAGAATCCGACGGAAGCCAGTCTAGTCTGTCTCAGTAGGAGCGAATGTCCTTCCCAGGTAAATACTTTTGAGTAGCGTTTGAAAATGACTTCAGTTTCATGCCATAATATGTACCTACCCATACTATTTACGAATTCATGTAATACACCATCTACCTAATTGTATAACTACGTTAAAGATGTACCTACGGAAAGAAGAATGGGAGTTTTGGGGAACAGCACTGTGCGCCTACCAGAGGGGAGCATTCAAGTACATTTGAGACAAATCTTATAAAAAAGTATTCGATAGATTATTCGCCTGATTACTCTTTGGATACTTGAAGTACCTATTCGGTTAATTTAAAGGAGAATACTTCGTGGTCGGCTACGAATACAATTTTTCTCCTGAATTAAATATTGGATTTTCTACAAATCCCTTTTTGCTAAACATATAATTATTAGGTACTATGTAATATAAGAGTATATTATTACATAATATAGTAATATATAGTACATTAAATATTAAATGTAATACATTATGACGTATTAATAGGTATCTTACAAAATAATAATGCATAATAATAGGTGCATAATATAATATATATTATTATTCTGCATATATATATATATATATATATATAATTGGCTACGAGACGAACATTTTTTGGATAGACAGACGAAAGAAATGAGTTTGGATAGGCAGACGAAAGAAAATGAGCAGTTTTCAATAACAGAAGTCGGTAGAATGTGATTTTTTTGTGAAAAATCGTTACAAATCGTTCAAGTTGGCTGAAACCACCGAAAATTGATGTAAAACCACCAAAAGTTGTATATATCACTCCAGACATGAAAAATCTATTTCAGAAGTCGAAAATATTTATATTTTCAAAAATTATTCGTTATTCCCGAATGCGAATACTTAGTGTATTCGTTATTCGAAGAACGCGTCGGACATGATTATTTTTTTTTTTGTATTCGTATCCGAATAATGATCCCCCAACTGGCACCTATTATAGTAGTTGGCAGGCCATTATGTTTTGGGTCTGAAAATCTGACAATATTTCTCTACTTATTTGAGAAATATAATTTGAATACTCTGATACGAACACTTTTCAGATTGGTTCTATATGCATTGGTAGAGATTGCCGGGGGAAAAATGTAATTTACGCTGCACAACCAGGTCAAAGTTATTCAACTATAGATTACAGGTAACTGAGTTCTCAGTTCTCAAATATTTCGTGACTATCATCTATCGTTTCATTTGTTGTTAACATGATTAGAGATAGACGGAATGAATAATAATTTGGGAGATGTATGGTTGAGACTAGTAAGTATACTGATGTTTTTCTTGTAGCGATAAAGACAAAGCCTTGCTGGAGAACCACACGTTTAATGCCACCAAACCCGAAGAAACTATTGTCGAGTCACAAGTGTTAGCGGCTGTCGGAAAGAATGGAGCGACTGTATTGACTCTCCTTGACGGTACCGTGATGTATGTTAGTGGCAACACTGATATCAAGTGGTAAGCATTCTAAAATACAAGAAAATAGTGGCTCCAATTTCTCTTTAATTAGTTATTCTAGTAGGTCTGAAAATTAGATTTTGGATGACAGTTTTCAGTTCAAGCGAGCATGTAAACTGAGAAAATAAAATTAGTTCGCCTTCTCCTCCCATACCTACTTACAACTGTATACGAACCACTTGATTCCCAATCAACAATTCGGTTTCCGACAATCTCACTCATGCCCACTTCAGCTCCAAAGATATACCAATTACATTAAAAACGCATTTCACAAGCGTCAGTTCTGCATGTCGGCTTACTTTGACGTGGGGCAAGCTTTCGACCGTACCTGGCACCAAGGCCTACTCCTAAAACTGTGTCCATGTCCATACCTTCCCAATAATCTGTACACAATGGTCCGTCACTACCTAACAGATCGCTCATTTGTTGTGACGATTCAAAATGAACATTTGACAGCGAGACAACAACGAGCTTCAGTGTCACAAGGAAGCGTCTGGGCCCCGTATCTCTACTCCTTATACTGCCACGACATGCCACTCCCGTCTGACCAAGATTTCTCCGGATTATATGCTGATGACCTCGTCTATGCAGTGTGTCACGATGACTCCATAGAAGCAGCACGCCGTCTCCAGGAGCTCCTAGCGGTGCTTGGCCAATGGTGCACTAAGTGGAAGGTGAAAGTGAACTCACTCAAGTCTTGTGTCGTGACATACACATACAACCTGAAATATGTAGAACCACCCCTATACTACCAAGGCCAACCTATACCGAAAGCCAGAGGCCATAAATACTTAGGAGTCTTTTTAGACAAAAGGCTCACATTTAACGAACATGTTTCCGAACTCATAGGTAGAGTGCGCAGCCGGGTCACATGCTTGAAATCCCTGCTTCATAGTCGCCATGTCTCACTCAATAATAAAATCATCATTTATAGGACGTTTATTCGACCAATATGGACGTACGCCATAAATGTGTGGGGCACCTGTTCGCGTTCGTAATTCAAGAGGCTGGAGCAACGGCAAAACTCCGTACTCCAACGCCGAATAATACAGACGCCACCATTTGTCAGGAATGAGACGATTTATCATGACTGAGCTGGACACTCCCACGGAGATTCTGTCCCAACACCTAACCAACTTTGTGCAACGGAATGAAGACCATTTCAACCCACTTGTCAACGACGGCTTCAGAAGACCGGAAGTCCGACAACTATTGCGACCTAGACACATCATGGACATCATAGCGTAGTGATTTACAAAATAAAGTGAAAAAAGGATACTACATCAGGACCATCAACATCAATTTTACTCAACTTTTTACTCGAATTTTCAACTCAATCAATATAATTTAAAAATTTACGACTTTCAAGTGCTTCTTCCATGAAAGAACACTGTAATTAAGTTTTACAATGACTGTGTTTTGCCTATTATCACTGAGGTATGTTTATGGTAAACGGTCTCAAACAATAAATAAATTTAAAAGTCGTATTAGGAAGCTGTAAATGCAACATAAAATTTTTGGAAATCTGGAAAGCTAGGGAAACAAGGGGCCCTCTGGAGAGCTTATTGGAGCATGAATGCGCTATATTTCACGGTACTTACCTATAAGTTCGGTGAGCTCTGCCATTTGGATGTTGGCATTAAATCTAAAGGGTTATTTTTGCTAGTATTTAGTAGAATTAATATGAGGAATTGGCGTGCATTTTTCTTTTATTCTTTCAAATTTCAGGTCTAACGGAGAGCTTTCCAAGAAGGTGCTGTATGATGGGTCGGAAATTAACAGAAGTAGGTGAAAAATGGAAGGAAGAAGCTTGCGACATCATCTGGTATGTATTGCCCTCTCGCACTTGGGAACTGAGTGAGAGGGGGATACATACCAGATGACTTAACGCATTTTTCTTCAGCTTATTCCCTCCAAACCTCTCGGATTTTGAAGCAGAAAATTGGGATGCAGGGGTTTCGAGGGTGCCGAATCCGATTCTTAGGTCAGAAGCTCAAATTCCGAACCACGTCCGTTCCTCATTAACGTACATTCTGGAGGAATCCGTCGTCACTAGCTGATCGAGTACTGGAGGCGAGCAGTTTCGATTTGAGGACATCATCATCATCATCATCATCATCATCATCAGACAGTCGAGAGGATAAGCTCCTGCTCGATGTCCTTACATTGAAAGCGATCGCCTCCAGTAGTCGACCAGCTAGTGGCGACGGATTCCCCTGGAAAGTATGTAATATTATACTTATAGGTCGAGATTGGAAGAGTGATTATGGTCCTCAACGCCCCTCATGGCTGTGAGGTCTTGGGAAATAAATTATGCTCCTTCTGAGCGTCCACGGCGCCCCCAGGGCAGTCAGACGTAAAGCCTCTATCTGAAATGGCTGTTTTTTAAATTAAAATAATAAATTTAGGTCTATGTACCTTCCTACTTTTTGTATAATTGTTTATGTTCTGTAAGTTAATGTTTCTATCAGTTACCTACTTCTGTAAGTGCCCACAGACATTGATTTATCGTTCAACTAAATTTCTATTTGTTTTTGTATTAGTTTTAGGGGAAGTTTACCAATAATAATCATCTCGTTCTTCTCTTACGGTTTCCCGTTTCAAGTTACATTCTAACAGTATACATCTAAACCTGATGCTCAGTTACCTAATACGCGTGCTTCACACTCCCACCTATGCGTATGGGGTCGTTAAAATAGGTTTTGACTTTCAGGTCCGTTGAGCTCGAGCATCAAACATTTAAATCGGCCAAAGTGAATGTGAGTCCCGAGGGTGGAGACCAAATAGTGGCTGCAGCGTGGTCTGGTCACACTTTCTTCATTGATCTTGAGGGTCGCGTCGTGTTATTTGAGCTTGGAATCCCCATCCTAGGTTTCACTGCTGGCCCCTACGGTCCTAGCGGAGCCTCGGCCTTGGTCTATGTTACCTTCGAAAACAAAGTAAGTTCCTCCAACTTCGATATCCATCTATTACTTTTGTCTTGGATTTGCTAATATGGAATAAATGACTGGGTGTATAGCTTTTACGGTCTTTAAAGGACTGGTGGCAGAAGGCCTACAAAGGAGAAACCGATCTATTAATTTACCAAGCTAAGTAACTCATTTTCTAAATAAATAAAAACGCTACAAATTATTGCCCAAAGGTTTTCGATTTACCTGTATAGATGTCCGTTCTGCGTAGAATCACTGTTTGCTGTCGTCAATGCCTACCCTCAAGCTCCCACCCGGAAAGCCCTAAATCGAGTGCAGGAGCCCGAGAATTACAGTTTCATAAAAATGCGCAAGGTTCAATAATTGATTATTTGTTGTTATTCATGACGCCATATCTCGAAAACATTCGATTGAAGGGTATTGTTTGTTTTACGTTATTAAATTTGGCTTGAGCTAAACAATTTTTTGAGGCCACCCGGAGCATTGTACGTCCAGACGTTCGTGTGCACCAAAAAGCCCTCGTCAACACGATCGTGAATAAAACGGTATAATTCCGGCCCGGATATCATAACTACGGAGCATCTGATTATAATCAAGGATGGCTGTATGAAGTCGAGTTGTTTGTTCTGCGATATTACACAACGGTAAATTATGACACCACGGTAAATTATTACACAACGGCTCATCTACCCAGAAAGGGCTGGATTTTGTTGATAGGTACTTTTGCAACTTGAACAACCGTTGAAGTATTATTGATGGGTAAATTATTACACGATGGCAAATTATTACACAACGGAAAATTATTACACACCGGTTAATTATTACACAACGGCTCATCTACCAAGAAGGGGCTGGATTCTGTTGATAGGTACTTTTGCAACTTGAACAACCGTTGAAGTATTATTGATGGGCAAATTATTACACAACGGTTCATTATTCTATCTCCGTAGAAGGGGAACCTATACACGTAAATTATTACACAACGGTTTAGGTAGGTACCTAGTAACGAGTACAGGGTTAGGTAATAACCTCCGGAGGGTGTAGAATAGTATACATAATATGTTATATAGAAGGGTTATCTATACAGAGAGCTGTGATCTGTAACAGAAGGGTATTCTGTACAAAATAATAAACCGTTGTGCAGGGATTTGCAGCGTTTTTGGTTTACTATTTTCAATAATGGACCTTTGGAATCGAGCATGAAAAACGCTGCAAATCCCTGCACAACGGTTTATTATTTTGTATAGAATACCCTTCTGTTACAGATCACAGCTCTATGTATAGATAACCCGTCTATATAATATGATATGTACTATTCTACACATATTATGTAGATCGCAGACCCTCCGTAGGTTAGTACCTAACCCCGTACTCGTTACTAGGTACCTACCTAAATCACGAGTTAAATGTTGCTAAAATAACTCTGCCGATGACAAACAGTACCTAACAAAAAGAAAGATACATAATGAAGTTCTGAAAAGAAATTGTTGATGAGGAGTGAAAAAAGTTGCAAAAGTACCTACCAACAAACTCCAGCCCCTTCTACGTAGATGGTATAATGAACCGTTGTGTAATAATTTACCGTTGAGTAATGATTTACCGTAGTAATAATTTACCCATCAATAATACTTCAACGTTTGTTCAAGTTTCACTACCTACCAACAAACTCCAATAGAGCCATCATTTTTCAAATTAAATAATATCACAGAACAACCAACTCGACTTCATACTCCGCCAATATAATCAGGTGATCCCTACCAATGATTGGCCGTATTCACAAATTCCTATTGTGGGCGCGTCTCTGGTTACGAGATTTGGTTTGAATTGTATACAATTTCATTCACACTGGAGTCGAAAATGCCTGTCGGTGCAAACTTCGGGGCCTTACTGTGAACGAACGGCTGGACGTACGATGCTCCGGATGGTCTTAAAAAACTCGCAAGTTCAAGAACTATTTAAAACCGTAAAAATATTTACGTAAAAAAATGGTATAGGCGTTTTGAAAATTTCAACCCCTATTTTGAACCCCTTAGAGATGACTCACAGTAACGTCGAGCTTCGAGGACCAACTAGACGCCGAACGGAACCTATAACCCGAATTTCATCAATTTTTTTTCATGGTAACTAAGAAAAGTGGCCCGTACGGCGGACAGACAGAAATATTTTTATTGCAGTTTTGGATTCTACATACCTTGAAACGTAAACCATCAAATTTTGAGGGGGGTAAGAATTTTTTTTTTCATGCTCGATTCCAATGGTTCATTATTGAAAATAATAAACCAAAAAATTAACCTCCCCTCAAAATTTGGTGGTTTTTGTTTCAAGGTACCTTTGTAGAATCCGAAAATGGCATAAAAAAAAAATTTCTGTCCGTCCACCGTACTTCGCCCTTTTCTTACTTAACATGAACCAAAATGAATGAAATCTGGTTTGTAGGTCCCATTTGGGGTCTAGTTGGTCCGCGAAGCTCGGTGTTACTGTCACTCATCTCTAAGGGGTGAAAAATAGGGGTTGAAGTTTTCAGAACACTAGCTCGAAAACTTTCAAGAGAAGGGTATGTTTTTTTAACGTTTTTAAATTTATATAGAACAACTAAAGGATTTTTTGAGACCACCCGGAGCATTGTACGGCCAGCCGTTCGTTTGCACCGAAAAGCTTCGTCAACATGACCGTGAATGAAACGGTGTAAATCTGGCCAAGATATCATTGCTAGGGAACACCTGATTATAATCACGGATGGCTGTATGAAGTCGATTTGGTTGTTCTGTGATATTACCTATTTCATTCCACTACTCGATTTAGGGCTTTCCTCGGGGGAGCTGGAGGGTAGGTATTGCCCACAGAAAACAGTGATCTACACAGAATGCGCATCTATACAGGTAAATAATAAACCGTTGGGTAATAATTTGCAGCGTTTTTATTCCATTTTTGGATTGTACGTGCCTTGAAACAGAAACCATAAAATTGTGTGTGTTGGGGGGGGGGGGGGGGTGTTAAATGAATTTTTTTCATGCTCGATTACAAAAGTTCATTCATTATTGAAAATGATAAACCAAAACTGTCGATCCTGGATACTTGCCGGTTAAATCCCTGAATCAGAAGCCAGTACAGATACTCTGAGATTTCTACAGAATTATATTCAAAATACTCGTATTAAATGTCCATATTTTGTCATAGATCGTCATCTGCTTCGGCGTCCTTATTGAAAATTTCGTGCTCAAGAGTCCCTTCGCCTTCCAGTCTCAGGACCCCCAACTGGCAAACTACTCCCGTGAGGAGCTCAAGAAACTCACACAATATCTCCTCTACGATTACCCCAAAAGACATTAAACGTTTCTCTTGGTTGCCTCCTGTTCCTTTGATGCAAGGTGTAAGGTAGTCAGTTTCTTAATTATTGTAATATAGTACATACTGCCTTTTTTCTATATTTTTTGTTTTACTTTTTGAACAATGGAAAACAGGTTTTAACGTTGAATAAATTAATATTTTGTATTTAACTCGATTTTTGGCATTTCTACGGTGTTTCTGACATGAAAGTGACTTATTGGCAACAGTATAATAATTTTGGTGATACAGCAGCTGACGAGGGCTATGCCCCCTCAATAACTTGCTTGAAATATCTTCCCATTCTTTGAAATCCGCCATGTGGGGAATTTTCAAACGTATCTACCTATGACAAATCTTTCTGAGTCGCAGGTAGATGAGGTTTGCACTCGTCATGATGGAGGTTGGAAGAAATATTTGGTTATGGTTGTGAATACAAAGGTATTGACAGTATATAAATATTATTTTAAAGACTTGTTTATTTCGTTCAGTGGCACACTTGAGTAGCCGTCACTGTTTCTCTGTTCCTTGATGTCTTGTGCCACAGTTTTGCTCTTCAAATATTTGCGAACGTAGGGCGAGAACAGGTTTGGATCGAGTGTTTTCCCTTTGTTTCCACCTGTGATACAGCTCATGCAGATTCCGGTCAGTACAGTCGACAGGAAACAGATCATCGAGTGGTATTGGAAACTGATCTTGAACAGGGGGAAGATGTAGCCCTCCGCAACGTCGTACCCTTTGCTGAAAGTGTAAAATGATGGATTTGGGAAATAAGTAAGTTGGTACATACCTACTTCATCTTATTGATTACCTACATTACTTATTATATTAATCAAGTAGGTATCAACAACCAATGCTTATTTGATCAACAAGCTTCATCCAACTCATGTTTTGCAGTTACGATTTTTTGTTAGTCTTATCAGAATTTGACCTTTTGCAATTTGATGAAACGTTGTCACCTCTAGGGGCGCTTGGTTGCATTGATCGACCTATAGAACTACCTGCTGAAGTTGTGTATCGACTAGGTATTAGAGACTGATTTAAGACACAATACGTAAATATGTAATTGTTATCGTCAAGTCCATTTCCACAGTACTAACTCTTCAAGGTGCAGAGGGTGGATTATCATGGAAGGTTATGGGTTCGGATCCCTCTAAACTCATAAATTGAACCTATTCTTCCCCGCTTTAGCCTTATATAAACTATTCTGTATGTTCTTCGAAATGATGTGCGAGGGGAGGGGAGGGGAGAGAGTGATATTTGAGATGCAAACAGACTATCCGGGTGATAGGGTGTTCCCGCTAAATCCGTGTTTCAACCACTATACAATTTCTCAAACTAAAATGATTTATGGAGGATGTTTTATTTGATTTGAAGATGCACACATTAGGTTCCAACCTTCCATAAACTGTGGTCACATTCACTGGGCAATCCACCACGCTCATTGGTTTTACTGGATCGACAATTTGTCCCGCCATTTGTGCATATCTGTTCCCTGCTATGACGGTTATTCCAATTACCACGCCCACAGCTCCTCCCCACGATGCTCCCTAAAACAATAAGGGTTGGTTTTGGTAATCTCACAATTACACAATTACCGTATGCATCTTCGGTGAAAACATTTGAAAATTACCCACCTTGGTATTTGCAAAAGGTACAAATAACCCTAAAACGAAGATGCCCAAAAGTACACCGCAGCTGGATCCTCCCAAACTATTTGTCACTTCCAAGATGTTACCAAGTTTTTCAACTAGGAAAATGAGGATGACGCTCAGTATTCCAAATGAAAGCGACAATCGTTTCATTATGCTGCTTGCTTTCTCGTCCGAAGGAGGCACTTTATACAACGGAAGCATCAAATCCTTGTACAGGGTTGCAGCAATCGTGTTGAGCCCTCCAGACATCGTACTGTAAAAGATAGGTAGACCTAATATCTGTATGGTTTTGCTCAGCTGTTGAGTACCTATGTAAGGAGGTACTTACGCTGAATATGCCTTGATGGAGCTTGGGGTGGCCCAGGGAGCCTCAATATTATTATACCTCCCTACCCACTGTACAAGATTTAGGTGAGTACCCACCTTAGCGCAGCCGCAAATATGCCGACATATAGACGCCAGGAAGACCTTTTACATGACCGACGACATCAAGCACAAAGTGTGGCGAAATCTGATCCGGCTTATTCACTTCCTGTAAAATGAACTCAATCATATGTTGCCTGCCTGCTTTATTTAAGGTTCCCTGTTCTCATACTAACTTTAACCTAAAAGCGGAAGTAAAAACGCTACTCACGTTAGTTGAGAGAGGATCACATCCTCGATATTTAGCGTAAGCCATGAGTCCCACTGATCCTGAGAGAAGTCGAAAAAATATTGAGCCAAAGGTGAGCAGTACAATCGACCTGTAACATTATGAAGTTATATTGAATTATGAAGTTCCTATGTACGAGGGAGTATTAATACCTAGATATACCTAGACTTGATTATATTTTGTCGGCTCAATGCACGCTTCATAAATTAATCCAGGCAATCCTTCCTCCATTAGATGTGGTCTAACGTTCTTAAAATTACTCAAGTGTGATTGGTTAATGATTTCACCTACATCATTATATCTCACCATTTAGCTTGGCTCTCATTCGGCAGGGCAACTAATCGTTGCACGAATGAAGGATTGACTGCGGTTTCGCCTGTCCAGTGAACCAACATTCCGAATGTGGCTGTCCAGAATGTCATGCGAGATGTTGGAGAAATGTCCATGCTGAAAGTTGTAGAATCTTGATTATGTTTCTTGGTTTATTATAGACATAATAGTTACTCTTGCTGACTCACTGACTGTGACGTTGACGGTGGGGGGATTGGGCCGTACTCCGTACTTAGCAGTTTCTTAGTTACCGTGAACCAGAATTAATAAAATTTGGTTTGTAGGTCCCGTTTGGGGTCTAGTTGGCCAAAGAAGCTCGGCGTTACTGTCAGTCATCTCTAAAGTGAAAGTGTGGAGTGAAAAGTAGGGATTGCAATTTTCGAAAACTTTCAGTAGAAGGGTAGAAATTTGTTTAAGTTTTTAAATTGCTGTTGAACTAAAGAATTTTTTGAGAGGATCCAGGGCATTGTGCAACCAGCCGTTCGTCCGAAAAGCTTCGTCAACATGATCGTGAATCAAACGGTATAAATCCGGCCCAGATGGAGCCCCTGATGTCGAGCATGAAGTCGAATTGTTTGTTCTGTGATATTATTCCATTTGAAAAATGATTGCTCTTCTGGATTTTGTTGGTAGGTAATTTTGCAACTTGAACAAACTCATGCTTCATGAATAACAACAAATAATTAATTATTGAATTATTGAATCCCGTGCATTTTTATGAAATGTAATGTAGGTAATTTTGCAACTTGAACAAACTCATGCTTCATGAATAACAACAAATAATTAATTATTGAATTATTGAATCCCGTGCATTTTTATGAAATGTAATTCTTGGGCTGGCTCCAGCTCTCGATTTAGGGCTTTCCTTGGGGGAGGAGCTCGAGGGGTGGTATTGACCACAGAAAACCGTGATCTACGGAGAGGGTCTAATACAGGTAAACTATTACACTACGGTATGTTACAGAACGGTTTATTATATACCTTATGCTTCATGAATAACAACAATTAATTAATGATTGGGTTATTGAGTTCCGCGCATTTTTATAAAACTAATTCCCGGGCCGGCTCCAGTATTCGATTTAGAGATTTCCTGGGAGGAGCTCGAGGGTAGGTATTGACCACAAAAAACAGTCATCTACGCCGCACCTCACAACCAACTAGTTTTTAATAATGAACCTTTGGAATCAAGCATGAAATTTGGAAAATTGGAGGGTAGGTATTGACCAAAGAAAACAATTATCTACGAAGAAGGGGCATCTACATTTATACAGATAAATATAATAAACTGTTGTGTAATAAATTGCAGCTTTTTGGTACGTTATCCATATAGATGGGTAACAGAATGGAAAATAAACTATTCAGATATAAATTGTAAAACCGTGCAAATAAGGACATCTAGTTATCTTAAGGTTACAGCTGCCTTTGTAATTACCCCCATAAAATTTACCTGCCCACGACCTCAAAATTTAATCAATTTAATGGGCAGTTTTCATGGGTTACTAATTATCTTGTTGGTTTATTATTTTCAATAATGAACCATTGGAATCGAGCATGAAAAAAATTTCTTACCCCCCCCCCCCCCCCCCCCCCCCCACAAAATTTGATGGTTTTACGTTTCAAGGTAATGTAGAATCCAAAACTGCAATAAAAATATTTCTATCTGTACGCCGTACGGGCCACTTTTCTTAGTTACCATGAAGCAAAATTGAAAATTCGGGTTCGGGGTCTAGTTGGTCCTCGAAGCTCGGCGTTACTGTCAGTCATCTCTAAGGGGTTCAAAATAGGGGTTGAAATTTTCAGAACGCCATATCTCGAAAACATTCGATTGAAGGGTATTTTTTTTTTTACGTTATTAAATTTGGCTTGAGCTAAACAATTTTTTGAGGCCACCCGGAGCGTCTTACGTCCAGCCGTTCGTGAGCACCAAAAAGCTTCGTCAACACGATCGTGAACCAAACGGTATAAATCCGGCCCGGATATCATAACTACGGAGCATCTGATTATAATCAAGGATGGCTGTATGAAGTCGAGTTGTTTGTTCTGCGATATTATTTCATTTGACAAGTGATGGACTATTGGATTTTGTTGGGTAGGTACTTGTGAAACTTGAACAAACGTTGAAGTATTATTTATGGGTAAATTATTACACACCGGCAAATTATTACACAACGGTAAATTATTACGCAAAGGTAAATTATTACACCACGGTAAATTATAACACAACGGTAAATTATTACATAACGGCTCATCTACCAAGAAGGGGCTGGATTTTGTTGATAGGTACTTTTGCAACTTGAACAACCGTTGAAGTATTATTGATGGGTAAATTATTACACAACGGCTCATCTACCAAGAAGGGGCTGGATTTTGTTGATAGGTACTTTTGCAACTTGAACAACCGTTGAAGTATTATTGATGGGTAAATTATTACACAACGGCAAATTATTACACAACGGTAAATTATTACACAACGGTAACTTATTACACAACGGCTCATCTACCAAGAAGGGGCTGGATTTTGTTGATAGGTACTTTTGTAACTTGAACAACCGTTGAAGTATTATTTATGGGCAAATTATTACACAACGGTTCATTATTCCATCTCCGTAGAAGGGGAACCTATACAGGTAAATTATTACACAACGTTTTGGTAGGTACCTAGTAACGAGTACGGGGTTACGTGCTAACCTACGGAGGGTCCGCGATCTACATAATATGTGTAGAATATTACATAATATCGTCGCCCTTATGCCAAAACCGCGAATGTGCAAATTTGTCGATTTTTGGTTTTTTAGCGCCATCTGCATGATCTTAAGGTATACTATCCAGTAAATTAGTCGATAAATTCGTCTAATTAGTGCTAATTAGCAGAAATCGAATGCCTCATCCACGAATGTGATGAAAACGCCCTAACATTACGATGCCATAAACGCGAATGTACTCATTCGCGGTTCTGGCCCCTGAAGCGGATTACGAATTGAAATGTAAAACTTCTGAAGCAACACCCAAATTTGGAAACTATCGACCACAAGTTTTTTGAAACTGGTCATACAGAAATGGAGTGTGACTCCATCCACTCCAAAATCGAACGTGCAGCCAAGAACATACCGGTTTATACACCTGAAGGATGGGCGCAAATAATCCGAACTGCACGAAGAAATCCTAGACCGTTCACAGTGAAAACGATGATGTACACCGACTTCTACGATTTCAGGAAAGTTTCGGCCGTTAGCGTAGGCAGCGTTCCATTTAAAACCGTTTGCTGGCTTCGATATACAAAAGAGCACCGTGACCAAATTTTCTACAAAAAAATGTATGATGAAGAGTTCACTGGGGTGAGCTTCAAAAGAAGAGGCCGACCTTCAAAAGTGCTTCCATTATCGGAGGCCTACAACAGCGAACTTCCCATTGCGGATGCGAAATACAACGATTTAAAAAAAATGTGTCAGGACTTGACTATCCCTAAGGAATACCACAACTTCTACAAAAATTTGCCGTCCAACAGCTCTACTCGGGACTGCCTCCCCCAGCCCAATGAGGACGAGAGTTCACAGTCCTCATGAAGATCAGTTTTAATTTGCTATTATCAATCCTAACCTTATGCTAAACTCTTGTGATTTTTTGTGATTTCGTAATTTTTGTGATTTTTCTTACATTATTTAAATTACCTGCAACAATACATTTTGATTCATTATTTATTCATTCATTCATTCATTCATTATTATTCATTCATTCATTCATTTTGGTTTATTATTCTCTGAATAATGAACCTATGTTTTAAGTCAGTGCATGTGAGTAAGCCATGAACAGATGATGTTGAACAACGGTCGTAAATAGCTTTACCTCCCAACCTAATAATATTGAGCTCTAAAATAGGGAAAAACGTTGAAGAATTTCCTCAAAAATTCCGCGAATGTGCTCCATGGTTCATAACCGGTGGATGCCAAACTCGCGAAAGTGCACGAATGTGAATTTTTTTTCTTCAACTTAGCGATGCCAAAACAACGAATGTGCTCTAACATGCGATTAACGTTTGCGCGAGGTACGTAGCAACATGGAAGGGTTACTCGGGTCGTTGGGGTTTAATAATAACTGGTTTTGGTTCGCCCTGGACTAAAACCTGATTTTTAGAAGCCGTTAGAAACTTCAAGTGGCTTTTCCCAAAAACTGAAAAATTGCACATTCGTGGTTTTGGCATAAGGGCGACGATATGTTATATAGAAGGGTTATCTATACGGAGACCTGTGATCTGTTACAGGAGGGTATTCTGTACAAAATAATAAACCGTTGTGCAGGGATTTGAAGCGTTTTTTTTTTTCATTCTCTCCAATAACGGAAATTAAAACTTATCAACCCCATAATGAAGTATTTATGTCGGAAATTCGGGGCAGAAAACGAGTGTGAAATTTGAATTAACGAGTTCCTGCTAGAAATGACTTATCAGGTAAATTGCCGGGTAGTTCAACTCAAATCCTGCTTAGAGCGCTAGTGCATAATTTTAAGCGATGTGCATAATTGTATTAGATGGATGTAGGAACAGCAAATCTATAAATAAACTTAAAAAACACGTCCTCGAGCGAAGCGGAGGTTCACGAAAGGTCACAGCAAAGGTTCTTGAAGGTTGCCATTTATAATGTTGGGTTGTTGGCAGCATTGAGAACCTTCGCCTCTGAAGCTTCACTTCGCCTCCTTGACTCATATAAACTCCCAGTAGGAGTAGGGTTGGCCCAACAGCAGATCAGATGAGTCATTTCTTGCCGCATTTTTACTATTAATCTCCCTCATTTAAAAAAATGTCACTTATTTTTGAAAACTGGCTTCAAACTAGAATTTTTCTAGAAGTTAGGATTTTTCTGAAGGTTTCAAAAGAAACCGACAAAAATTTTGACAAAAAAATGGATTTAATAATTAGGTAGGTACCTACTTGAACCATTCCCATCTTCCTCCCTCTAAGGCTGCGTTGTATGTGCTGGCCCACCCTCCAGTCACTGCCAAGCCGAAGTAAATCACAGAACTCATGGAAACAACCATTATCGCCGTCTGTAAGACATCCGTCCATACGACTGCTTTTAGTCCTCCCTGGAATAAGCCGGTGAATTATTGCAGCAATAGAAATACCTACCTACCTATCCTTTGGTAGGGGCAAAATGCGTTCAGTCAATCTTGGATTGAAATAAGGATTGAAAACGTATGCCAATCTTTAGGCTCAGCCCCTTCGGAGGGCCGGAAAGGTGTTAGATTTACCAATTTTGCCACACAGAGCAAACACATACATGTAGGTATACATGTAGTCACCCCGCTGCTTCACTGACTGTATGGCGTTGATGGGGGAGGGACCCTCTGGGGTGATGAGGGGTCAGTGGGAGGAGTTTTATGGGGGCCGAAGGAGTGAGGGTGGAGGGTATCGTGGAGGGGGGGTGAGGTGTGACTGAGGAGTGGTTGGGGATGGTTGGGGAGGGTCGCGGAGTGCTGATGGTGAAGGGTGTTGAAGGACTGGGCAGAGGGGTAGAGTGGGGACTTTCAACGGGTGCCTTAGGCGCCTCATTACCAACTAGTTTGAAATAATGCACTTTGACATCGATTTAAAAAAAAAATACCAAAATGTGGGTACATAAAAAGCCGTTTTGGGTTGGGATTCTATCGAAAATTTTCTGGTTAGCCTACCTTTTTCCAAATCTAGATCCGCCACTGACTACACTTAACCTACTTTAAGATTTTGATCATCAAGAGCGTTTCCCCACCATTTTCAAAGCCAATCATCATATTTATCATCATATATATTATTATAAATGAAGCCGCTAGGAAGTAGTTTGCTCTCTGTCAGGAATAAGCCTTGACTCCCGTGGATGATGAAATAGTTGAGGAAAAATGGGCAAATGTCAAGAGTGTACTTGTGCAGTCAGCCGAGGAAGTTCTTCAACAAGACTAGAGCCCAAAAGGGATCCATTCTGTATACTGGGCCAAGGACATCGAAATGAAGTGCTCAGGCAGATCGCAAGCGGTGGATTGACAACTTGGCGGGAGAGCGGGAGAAACAGAAAAACGCTGCAAATTATTACACAACGGTTTATTATTTACCTGTATAGATGCCCCTTCTGCGTAGATCACTGCTTTCTGTAGTCAGTACCCTCGAGCTCCCTCCAGGAAGCCCTAAGCCGAGCAGGCCGGGAATTAAAGTTTCATATAAACGCGCGGGACTCAATAATTAAATCATTAATTTTATCTGTAGTTATTCATGAAGCATAAGGTGAATAATAAACCGTTGTGTAATAATTTACCTGTATAGATGCCCCATCTGCGTGGATAGTATAATAAACCGTTGTGTAATAATTTACTGTTGTGTGATAATTTACCCAATAATACTTCAACGTTTGTTCAAGTTGCAAAAGTAGGTGTACCTATCAACAAAATCCAAAAGAGCCCATCATTTTTCAAATGGAATAATATCCAGAACAACCAACTTGGCGTCATACGTGATTATAATCATCCGTGATTATATCACGGATATAATCTGATATAATCATCCGTGATTATATCAGGTGATCCCTAGAAATGATTATCTCGGGCAAATTCCAAATTCTTATTAGCAATGATATCTGGGCTGAATGTATACAATCTGATTCACCCTCCTGTTGACGAAGCCTGTAGATGCAAACTTCGGGGCCTTACTGTGACCAAACGGCTGGACGTACAATGCTCCGGGTGGCCTCAAAAAACTCCCGAGTTCAAGAACTATCTAAAAACATAAAGAAATTCGAGGTACCGGCATCCTGGAGATTTCAACCCCTATTTTTCACCCCTTAGAGAAGACTGACGTTAACGCCCAGCTTCGCGGACCAACTAGACTCCAAATGGGACCTACAAACCATTTGGTTCATGGTAACTAGGGAAACTGTGAAGTACGGCGTACGGCGGACAGACAGACATTTTTGGTTTATTATTTTCAATAATGAACCTTTGGAATCGAGCAAGAAAAAAAAAAAAAAATTAACACCCCCCTCAAAACTTGATGGTTTCCGTTTCAAGGTCTGTAGAATCCGAAAATGCAATAAAAAACGCTGCAAAGTCCTTGTCACATGGGTTTATTATTCTATTATTTTATTGGTCTACATCTACAGAAATGCTGGCTGTTTATTTATTGTTTCTTTCATGTAAAATAATTGAAATAGCTATTTCTGGTGGTTTCCACAAATTTTGGCCCCCAAAACTAGAATTAGGTACTTACTACGCTCCTTTTTTTTTCAAATTACCTTTGATCATTGATTGTACCATTTAACCGTCTTGATCCACGTGTTGACACTTTTTCTAGTGTTATTATACAAATTGATGGTGATTTCAGACGATTTCGCAGGTTTTTGACTCATAAAAATCAATTTTGGGAGCTGAACATCTGGTATAACCTCAATTTTCCACTCCTTGGTCAAAATCGACTTCATATTCGGTCTTCTCGTCCCCAAAAACATGGAAAACGATACCTCAAAAGCTCATTTTACTACTATGTTACTAAAACACAAAAAGTACCTATTTTTATACACATTTTCACTCATAACTTCCCTGGATATATTCCGATCGGGCTGAAAAGTTTCGGGACACAACTAGGGCCCAAATGGAGCATGTGTGCGAAAGGACGATTTTTTTAGACCGAAAATGAAGCCTGTACACGTGATACGGCGTACGGCGGACGGACATTGAATTTTTGGAATCTACGCACCTTGAAACGGAAAAGAAAAAATTTTGAGGGGGTGTTATAAAAATGTTTTGCTAAGCGAATACATAGGTGTATTATTCACAGAATAATAAACCAAAACGCTGAGAAGTCCATTTCACATGGGTTTATTGTTGTTCTATTTGACATACCTACAGAAATGCTGGCTGTTCATTTATTGTTTCTTTCATGTGCAGTAATTGAAATAGCTACTATATTATTGATGTTTGCCACCAATTTTGGCCCCCAAACACACGAGTAAGGCTCCTATTTTTTTTTTTACAAATTATCTTTGATCATTGATAGTGCCATTTAGTTTTGATTCACCTGTTGATATACGATAATTATACTTGACTCATAAACAATTAATTTTGGGAGCTGAACCTTCGCTACAAACTCAATTCTTCACTCTTTGGTCAACTTCAGATTCGGTCTTCTCGCTCTAAAAAACATGGAAAACGATACCTCACAAGCTCGTGTTCACTACAACCACAAAAAACGCTGCAAAGTCCTTGTCACATGGGTTTATTATTCTATTATTTTATTAGTCTACAGAAATGCCGGCTGTTTATTTATTGTTTCTTTCATGTAAATTAATTGAAATGGCTATTTCTGGTGGTTTCCACAAATTTTGGCCCCCAGAACTTGAATTAGGTACTACGCTCCTTTTTTTTTCTTCAATTTACCCTTGATCATTGATTGTACCATTTAATCGTCTTGATCCACGTGTTGACACTTTTTCTAGTGTTATTATACAAATTGATGGTGATTTCAGACGATTTCGCAGGTTTTTGACTCATAAAAAATCAATTCTGGGAGCTGAACATCTGGTGCAACCTCAATTTTCCACTCCTTGGTCAAAATCGACTTCATATTCGGTCTTCTCGTCCCCAAAAACATGGAATACTATACCTCAAAAGCTCATTTTACTAACATGTTACTAAAACACAAAAAGTACCTATTTTTATACACATTTTCACTCATAACTCCCCTGGATATATTCCGATCGGGCTGAAAAGTTTCGGGACACAACTAGGGCCCAAATGGAGCATGTGTGCGAAAGGACGATTTTTTTAGACCGAAAATGAAGCCTGTAGACGTGATACGGCGTACGGCGTACGGCGGACGGACATTGCATTTTTGGAATCTACACACCTTGAAACGGAAAAGAAAAAATTTTGAGGGGGTGTTATAAAAATTTTTTGCTGAGCGAATACATAGGTGTATTATTCACAGAATAATAAACCAAAAACCTCGAAAAACCCTACTTTTACACCAATTTTCCACTCATAATGCCTCTGAGTGTATTCCGATCGGGCTGCCAATCTTCGGAGCACGCTAGGACCCAATTGTGTTCCTAAATTGGGACGCAAACTGTATGCGGAAGAACGACGATTTTAGACCAAATTTTAACGTAAATTTATAAGGCCGAAACTTCGTTACAACCTCAATTTTCCACTCTGGTCAGAATCGACTTCGTATTCGGTCTCCTCGTCCTAGAAAACATGTAAAACGAAACCCCAAAAACCCAATTTTTACACCCATTTTCACCCATAACACCCTTGGGTGTATTCCGATCGGGCTGCAAAATTAGGGACACAACTAGGGCCCAAATGGAGATGGAAGAACGATTTTTTTTAGGCTGAAAATAAAGTAGGTATGGATGAAAAAATAAAACCCCGTTTAAGATTAGAATTTTGTCAGACATTTTCCGGTTAGCCCCCTTTTTCCGAATCGTAGATCCGCCACTGGCTATACTTACTACAGAATACCTCTGTATAGATAACCCATCTATACATATAATATAATATGTATTATTCTATACATATTCAGGCGCGGATCCAAGGGGGGGGTCACAGGGGTCATGACCCCCCCCAGAATCAGCCTGCATTTCAAAAAGCAGAGCTGAACGAATTGTTCACAAACCCGAAAACAAAAAAAAACCAAACGAAAATGAACCCAGTTTTTGTGAAATCAAAAACCAGAAACAAACCAAACGACCAAAGTCAACTTACCATAATGTTAACTTAACACATTGGAAACAAAATATAACAATAACTACGATTAAACTTTTTATAGAATACTGATTTTTTTCTGTATTTCGTTTGTAGCAACACTTGTGATTTGTTTACATTTGTATAAGTTCCAACTGGGAACTTGGCCACATGGTCTTCTCAATTTTGCTTCATATACAACTGTGTAAATATTTACCATAAAACATCCGTCAAATTGAAATTCCAATGTCCTCGCCACTAATTACTGTAATTTCTAATTACACAAACGGTAGACAGTGTTAAAAAACTGAAAACAAAAAGAACTATAAAAAATCTAAAAAGATTCGATCAAAAATGTCAAAATTAGTCGAATATAATCGTACACTAAACTTGGTCCTCCCAATGTTACTTTATATACAATTATGTCAATAAATTTACCTTGGTGTATCCGTCAAATTACACCTTGTTTATTTCTTCTTATTTTTGTTAATTATTATCTTGTTTTGTTTCGTTCTCGTTTTCTTTCCAGCCAAATTCAGTAAAAACGATACTAGATTCACTGAGATCAACAATAGATTGTTGTGGTTTCAATGTTTTGATTTGCAAACTCTGAAGTTAGCTACGTTGCCATAAAATGCGCCAATTTGTTTGAAAACACATTAGTACACTTTTTTAGAAGAAAATTGAAAATAAATTCATTTATCAGTTAAATAATTAATAGATATTGAAAAATATTTTTTACATAAACAATGAATTTTATAAATACAATTAATTTTGTAAGTAGACAAATTGGACGAGTTTAGGCATAAGGTTGAAAATTCGGTTTGTATTGTTCGTTTGGTTATTTTGTTATTTTTTATATTGCTCTACCCTGTGACCCCCTCCGGAAAAAAATTCTGGATCCGCCCCTGTACATATTATGTAGATCGCAGACCCTTCGTCGGTTAGCACCTAACCCCGTACTCATTACTAGGTACCCATCTAAATCACGAGTTAAATGTTGCTAAAATAATTCTTTTGATGACAATCAGTAACTAAAATGGCGAAAAGAAACGCAAATAATGAATTTTTGAAGGAAAATTGTTGATGTGGAGTGAAATAGATGCCCCTTCAGGGTAGATCACTGTTTTCTATGGTCAGTACCTACCCTCTGTTCAAGTATAATGAACCGTTGTGTAATAACTTGCCGATCAATAATACTTCAACGGTTGGTCACGTTGCAAAAGTACCGATCAACAAAATCCAGCCCCTTCTTGGTAGATGAACCGTTGTGTAATAATTTGCCGTTGTGTAATAATTTACCGTTGTGTAATAATTTGCCGTTGTGTAATAATTTACCGTTGTGCAATAATTTACCCATCAATAATACTTCAAAGTTTGTTCAAGTACCTACCAACAAAATCCAGCCCCTTCTTGGTAGATGAACCGTTGTGTAACAATTTAACGTTATGTAATAATTTAACGATGTGTAATAATTTGCCGTTGTGTAATAATTTACCGTTGCGTAATAATTTGTCGTTGTGTAATAATTTACCATTGTTACATATCACAGCTCTCCGTATAGATAACCCTTTAAATAATATATGTACTATTCTATACATATGATATAGATCGCACACCCTCCGTAGGTTAATACCCAACCCCGTACTCGTTACTAGGTACCTACCTAAATCATGAGTTAAATGTTGCTAAAATAATTCTGCCGATGACAAACAGTACCTAACAAAAAGAAACACACATAACGAAGTTCGAAAAGAAATTGTTGATGAGGAGTGAAAAAAGTTGCGAAAGTACCTACCACCATACTCCAGCCCCTTCTACGTAGATGGTATAATGAACCGTTGTGTAATAATTTACCGTTGAGTAATGATTTACCATCGTGTAGTAATAATTTACCCATCAATAATACTTCAACGTTTGTTCAAGTTTCACAAGTACCTACCAACTAACTCCAAAAGAGCCATCATTTTTCAAATGAAATAATATCACAGAACAACCAACTCGACTTCATACTCCGCCTATAAAATCAGGTGATCCGTAGCAATGATTTTATCTCCGGCCAATTTCCTATCGTCGGCGCGTCCCTGGTGACGAGATTTGGTCTGATGTATACAATTTCATTCACCCTTCGGGGCCTTACTGTGAACGAACGGCTGGACGTACGGTGCTCCGGGTGGTCTTAAAAAACTCCCAAGTTCTCGAACTATTTAAACATTTAAAAAAATTCACGTAAAAAGAGTGTAGGCGTTCTGAAAATTTCTACCCCTAATTTGAACCCCTCAGAGATGACTGACAGTAACGTCGAGCTTCGAGGACCAACTAGACCCCGAACGGAACCTATAACCCGAATTTCATCAATTTTGATTCATGGTAACTAAGAAAAGTGGCCCGTACGGCGGACAGACAGAAATATTTTTATTGCAGTTTTGGATTCTACATACCTTGAAACGTAAACCATCAAATTTTGAGGGGGGGGGGGGGGGGGTAAGAATTTTTTTTTTCATGCTCGATTCCAATGGTTCATTATTGAAGATAATAAACCAAAAAGAAACCCCCCCCCCCATTTGATTTTCCGTTTCAAGGTACGTAGAATCCGAAAATGTCTTTAAACAAATGTTCTGTGCAGTTCTTTGCACTTTCCTTAGTGGTGGTGGTTGACTCTCAAGCGGCGATCCAGGCGGTTGCCTCCCTTGCTCCGACCGATTCTGCTGACGTCATGGAGTGCCGCCAGCTTATACACAACCAGGTGGCAGCGGGCAAGGAAATAGTGCTCCAGTGGGTTCCCTCTCACTGCGCAATACCTGGAAACGAGCGAGCTGATGCTCTGTCGAAGCTGGGCTCCAGGATGCCCCAAATTGAAAAGCCTGTCTCTTGCGGTGCCGCTCGGACCCAAATCAAGAGGAAGGTGTTGGATGCTGTCAAGCGAGATCAGACAGAGCGCTGTCGGGAAAAGTCGTGGTCTCCCCTACTCCTCCCTACCAATCGCCCACCGCCAGACAAGCCCCGTGATGTCTGCGTGGCAGCCTTCCGCCTTGCGACAGGCCACGATTATCTGCAGTCGCACCTGCACCGGATTGGGCTTGCAGAGAGTCCTCTTTGCCCTCTCTGCCTGTTGGGCGTCGAGATGACGCCTTCTCACATCGACACGTGTCCTGCTTTGGCAGACACAAGAATATCTTTTACTGATGTTGACGACCGCTGGACAAAGTCAGCAAAACAATATTGGGCTGCTAGAAACCTCTTGACGACTTGGCACCAGAGCCAAACGTCTCGGCGTTGTTAAAAAAAAAAAACTTTCCTTAGTTAAAATTAACCAAAATGAATGAAAATTGGTTTGCAGGTCCAGCATAGTGGGCAATTATTATCAATGCGGATTCCGACCAGGAAGGTCCACAACTGACTAAATTTTCAGTATCCGCCAAATCATTGAAAAGGGTCGTGGGTTCAGGGTTCCCCTCCATAATTTTTTCATGGACTTCCGTTCAGCTTATGACACCATAAAACGAGACAAGCTCTATAGTGCTACGAGGGAATTTGAGATTCTGATCAAGCTCATAATAATGGTGGAGCTGACTGAGGAACTCAGTGTGTTTCATCAGGGTCCAAAACTCCCAAACCTCTAGTGTCCCAATGCAATTTGGACTGAGGCAAGGAGACGTGCTGTCATGCCTACTATTTAACCTTGCCCTTGAGAAAGTGGTTAGAGATGCAGGAATCTCATGAAAATGTGACTTCGAGTGAATTTGACTGGATAGGAGTTTTGGATAAGATGTAGAATAAGGAAGGTTTGTGAGTGGAATTGTATCTTCATGGTTCTCACCTACTTGGATACACCTCCGGGAATTTAGGTAAATATTCGCCCGGTTTTCACTTCGCTGAATATTTGGAAAAGGTGAAGATATTCGCCCGGTTTTTCACCTCGTTGAATATCTGGGAAAAATACTCATCCGGTTTGTACCTCGTTTAGTATTTGAAGGGCTGCACTCGCCCGGTTCTCACCTCCATGAGTGCTTTGGAAGGAAAATGTTTGGAAGGAAATTGTGAAAGGTATGGTTTTGAGAGAAGATGGTCGTTTGAGGAAAATAGGATGAATGATCCGAGCTAGGCATTTTGGGCGTATTTATAGGCCCATTTACCCTCCTCAGGTCCCATCAGAACTACCGTTGGATCCGTTTGAGGTAGAGTTACCTTGGCTGTGTCCCTAGCGATGCATAGCTCGGCTTCTCCGTCTTTATTGGTAAAATATCATCACATATGTAGGAGTGGTACATTAAGCTGGTATGTAAAGTTACCACGACATCAGTTTGAAGGATTCCGCTTTGAAGTAGTAAACAGCTTTCTCGTATCGTCAGATGGCGACTCCATCCCCGAGATCAAGGCTAGGCTAGGAGCCGCCAACCGCTGCTATTGGGGCCTAATCAAACACCTACGGTCAAAGCTCCACTCTCCCCAAGTGAAATGTTGGCTGTATAGGACACTGATCCGCACAGTACTGACATATGGCTCGGAAACATGGACTATGGGGAAGGAGGGGGGGGGACCTGCTCAGGACCTTTGAAAGAAGAGTGCTCAGAACAATATTTGGAGGGTTGTGCGAGAATGGGGTCTGGAGAAGAAGAAGAAATGACGAGCTGTACAACCTGTAAAATGACATGGACGTCGTGAAGTTGGTCAAACTAGGGCAACTCAGATGGGCAGGGCACGTCGTCCGCATGGACGACTGCAACCCTGTCAAATGAATTTTCAGTGGGCATCCAGAAGGTAGAGGGGGCGGAAGACTTCGGTGGACCGACGAGGTGGAGGAGGATGTCGCGCGCACAGGATGGAGAACTGGAAGATGCTGGCCAAGAAACGTGAGGAATGGAGGAATATCGTTGAGCAAGCTACGGCCTACCCGGGCTGTAACTCCAGCAAAGAAGAAGGTCTGCAGCTCCCATTTGGGGTTTAGTTGTTGGTCCGAATGCCGTAGGTTGAAAACTTTCAATAGAAGGTGTGGTGCTTGAGAAGGTAGGTGAGATGGAAGAGAAGGTGATGGAGCTAGCGTGTAATAGGTTAGCACCTATGGCGAAGCCAGGAGGGTTACCACCACTTAAAATGCTAGAGGATATGCCCAGAAGGTTACCACCTGGTTGGATATCACCGGACCGGCTCCACCACTCAGAGTTCTTTTCAAGAAAGGTAAGGAGGCATGAGGAGAGAGAGAGAAGTCATCGACTTGAAGCTTGAACGTAGAATGAAGAAACGGGTGAAAACGGCGGGTTTTATAGAACCATTTCCACCCTTCCCCAGTTTCTTGACGGTCGTTACAGGCCGTTGGGGGACTGCTGGAGGGAAGGAAGGTCTGCCCTGCGTTTGGTCACATACGCCTCTTCATTCGTTTAGTTTATTTGTACAATCTAGGTAAAGAGAGTGATACTTCTGGGAGGATATCACGATAGGTTTTTTAAAAACGTTTTTAAATTGATCTCGAACTAGGGAGTTTTTTGAGACCACCCGGAGCATTGCACGTCCTGCCCTTCGTTTTCAGCACTGAAAAGCTTTGTGAACATGATCGTGAATGAAACGGTATACAACCAGCCCAGATATCATTGCTAGGGAACACCTGATTATAGTAACTCATAGCTGTATGAAGTCGAGTTGGTTGATTCGAGATATTATTTCATTTGAAGAATGATGGTTAGTTTGTTGGTAG
Source organism: Leptopterna dolabrata (assembly GCA_954871275.1). NCBI lineage: Eukaryota > Metazoa > Arthropoda > Insecta > Hemiptera > Miridae > Leptopterna > Leptopterna dolabrata. The sequence continues at coordinate 25,736,731 of OX940975.1, read as the reverse complement.
GTACTTTTTTAATTTGAACCAACAGTATGCTTCATGAATAACAACATTTAATTAATTATAGTATTCTTGATTTCACCCCATATTTATGAAATGTGATTGCCCGGCTGGCTCCAGTGGCTCTGTTGTGCTGGGAAGCACGAGGGTAGGAACTGACGACAGAAAACTGTGATCTACGCAGAAAGGGCATCCAATACAGGTAAATAATGAACCGTTGTGTAGTAATTTGCAGTGTTTGTCTACTCTTCCTGTTTCTGTTTCCTTCCCTAAATTTTCATCCCCCCTCCCCCGCAGCATTTTGTTATCGACCATGTAAACTCAGTAAATTGTGTTACATAGTGATAGTTGATAACTATAATGAAGCCATTAAGTATAGTTAATACGTTGATGACTGTTACCACCTATTATACCTCTGTTCTTACCCATCATGCAAAATTGGTACCCAACTTACCACAGATGTATAGAAAATGCAGACCGCACAAACTATCGGAGTTATCAGATGTATATTTACTTTGCCCACTGAAAAAGTAAGAATAAATTCATTACATACCTATCTACTCTTATATTGTTTTTGTTTCTCTCAAAAGAAAATATAAGTAGAGGTACCTACAGAGGTAACTACCAAAATTTTGAACAGTGATGTCTATTCATATGAATAAACCGAGGTATGCATTTTGTGTGGTTTTCAATTCCACTTAGTTATTTAATGAATGGTTAAAGAGGTCATCCAGCTCCTACAACCAGGTACCTAAGTACTTAATAGGTAGGTAGGTACTCACCTTGATTCAGCGCTAGAGCCGGGGCGTAGATGACGATTGGTATGTACGTGATCTTGAAAATAGAATTAGGGAATCATGAAACATCTAAAGACTGTTAGGTACCTACCTATAAATGAAATACATTGGTTGATGTATGCGCAAAAAAGTGGCATTTCATTTCTTACCAGATAGAAAGCGTAAACTAATGAACCTGCTTTCCTCACTCGATGGTCAAATCTCGCTTCTAGATACTGAAAAGTTACGAGACATTACTCGAAAGGTCGTATTGATTATTATTTATTCTTATTAAGATGAATCTGCTAAAAATACTTCAATAAAAAATGTCTAACTCCTCAAAACTCTCATTTCAAAAGATCGTTACGTGCCACTGCATTTTCCTGAGGTGTAAAGAGTTATACCGGCAGTGCTGTCTGCGTTGATGGATAACGTAGGTAGTGGTTAACCAACCACGTTTTGTCACCCAAATGCGAGGGTAGTTACTGTACCTACACAACTAGAAGTCTTAGAGTCACTTACCTCATAAACTGAGACGATCTGAAGTTTATAGAATACGGGTATGAAGAAAAATATGTTTATCAGACCTACGCATATAAACGTTAGGTTGCTTATGAAGTACTGTGTGCCATAAACGTACACTTCGGATCCCAAAGCTAACAGAGCTATTCCTGAGATGAATCTGAAACGTGGACCAAAAGACTAATAAGTTCGAGGTTTAAGATTTAAGTTTGTGAACGTGAACCATACCTAATATTATCTACCTCCATAGATACCTACCTCTAACTATATAATAAAATGTTATGAATGGTAAAATTGTCAGAGAAACTTATCATAGTTGGTATTTTGCCACGACAGAAATTTGCTGCATGGGGGAGGAAATGATAATAATTAACGCCTTATTGTACTTGCACATGGTGGTCCATTGTGTTTGCAGCAAATAACATGACAATGCGTGACTTAGTAAAATAACAGAGAAAAACAGCGGGCGAATAAACATGAATTAATATGAAAAATACAATAAGGAAAGGTAAAGGTGCCTATGTTACAATAATCGTGGGGAGGGGACGGGGGTGTGCTCTAGTCCGTTTGCTGAAGGTGCTCGATAATTTATATTTGAATCTATTGAGTGTGGAAGACCCGGGGGGGGGGGGGGGGCATTCCACAATCTTGCAGCGGTCAGACGAAAAACTTGGTTTAAAGCCGAACCGTAAGGAGAGCGTTCGATATCTGGGATGCCGATTCGAGGAGATGGTTGGATAAATAAGGGAGGGAATGCCTTTCACAATCTTGAAAATAAGGAGCAAGTGACGGAGTTAATTTTTAATAATTTAATAAATTTAGAATGAATAGTTTGAAATTGTTCAATGGATGTCTGGGCTTAATGTTAAAAATGTATCGAAGGCATGCGTTATGGGCAACTCTGAGCTTATTCATGCTAGAATAAGGTAAAGAAAGGGCAAATAGGAATGGAATCACAGTATAAAAGTTCCAGCATGGCTAAGAGCGAATTTACAAATTCGTGGTATTGGGTAAAAAGATGATATAGCAAGAAACCATACCACTTTTCCTAAAATTGTATAATTTTTTGATGATTTTGCAGTTTTTACCGATTTTTGGCTCTAAAGTCAAATTTGACCCATTCTTTTTTGAGAAAAATATTTTTATAATCGAAATAGTCCCTATTTGTGTCGTGCGAATCACCATCCCACACAACGTCAGGTGAATTAATATCGACTTTAGCCCTTAATATGCATTTTTTAACCGATTTTTGACCCCTAAAAAACTCAAATTTGAAACCCCATAGAATTTTTGAAAATCGCTCTTGTTTGAACTCATACTTTTGTCTAGCAATACAACATTTTGGCAAAATCTGGAATTTCTGGAAACTCGTAGTTTCATCCTACCCATTGTCAGATAGGTACCGTCTGGAGTGACACATAAATATATATATATTTGCTCGTTGTTGACCGTGAAATTATAATAATTTCTCAAAATCCGAAGGTTTTGTGGGGGTTATTGAAATGTAGTCGAACGTTTATTCGTTCATCTTTAGGGAATCTACAATATAAAACATACAAAAGGAGTGCATTACCCTTAGGGTAGGTACTATTACTATTATTACAGGATACTATTGCGGATCTGTTGCCTAAAATTAAACAGTAAGAATGATTGAAAATTAGCAAAGTACTTACATGAGTTGTGGTAGGAGAAATATGGAATAATTTGCCTGTTGGCACGTTTTTTCAACTTTTACACAGCACAGAGTGTACAGTGAGACTTCTGGTTTGTAAATGATTTTAAAATAGCCACAAGGAGGTAAGTTTGGCTCGAAGACGTCGACAAAGTGTTCTTTGGTATCTAATGAAGTGGTGGGGGGCCGGGTAGTTTTGCTGAGGTGAGTAACATGTAGCATTAGTTATTGGAAGGGATGAATTATAAAAATTCATAGTGTATAGGGGTATTATAATAGTGTGAGTAATGTGTGTATGTGCATTTGATTTCATGTTTATTGCGCTTTTGTCATGTCATTGCCAAAGAAGTTATTGCGGAAGGTGTAGCCAGTAGGTACGTGCATGAGTGGTGAGGGTTGTGGGGTCTTTCTTAGTACTATTGTTTTGCATGGCATTAATACTATATTTGTGGGCGTATAGTCTAATGTTCAGATGAGATTGTGTGATCCCATAGTACGATTTCCCCCACTCACACAGAATGGTATATAAGGTGAGCTTTCATTTCCTTTGGCGTTGGATCCTTAGTGTGGTGCATATGCTTTGGATAGTTCTTTATTTTTGTAAGCAAACTATACTATACCGGTTTCAGTAAGAATTTTATTTAGAGCAGGTGACAAATAGGCAACATAAGGCAGCGAATAAAACTTGGATGGTAATGGGGAGTTCCTGGTGTTGTTGTTAGGGGGGTTCTGGAGAAGGTTACAGATTAATTGATGTGTGGGAAATCATTCAGAAGCAGGGCATCAACTACCGTGTTTTCTACTTCTTTGTGAAAATTTTCAAAACTTGTTTTTTGGTTCGTGTAATTAAATTGATTGCAAAATCGGTTTTCTGGTGATGTGGAGCGTGACTATGAAAATTCATGTATCAACCCTCATTGTCAGTGCGGCCATTTGAATTTCGGAATAGTTGTAGATCCAGAAAGAAAATATAATTTTTAAGAGTCCCATTGGTGAACTGCAAACGGGGTAACATTTGTTGAACTTCGTCATAATAATTATGTGTAATGTTCCTGTGGGTAGTGCTAGAGTTACATCATCTACATATTTGTATAGAAAAGGAATGTGAAAGGTAGTGTCGGGAGTACTCCGTTGAGAAGGAAGTTAAGACATAGGTAGGTTTATGTTGTTTATAAAACATAATAGATTGGAACTGAAATGTATTTTCTTTGGTGCAGAGATCGAGAAGTTGTAGGAATTGTTTCTTTGGGACTCTAGTGTGATGTTTAAGTCTGTTCCACTTATCCATATTTACGGATTTGATAAGTGGTGAAAATCGATTTAGGATCCAGACTGATCAATTCATAATTCTGAGGAATCCTAATCTGAGAAATTTTATTTTTGAAGTCATAGGAGTCCTTCACGTTATATTTTGGGTCACTGATGTTATTTAGATTTGGGCCAAGTATTTGGAAAATAGATACTTAATTACCTATGTCTGGGCCGTTATATATGACACTATAGGTCTCACAGGGTTAATCTGCTTTATGATCCTTAACCAAAGCACACATTTTTGGAATCGTACTAGTTTTTTAGTTCCTCCTGCACACCAATAAGACACTACTTGTGTCCCCCACTTTGGTTTTGGAGTTATTCGGAAGACAGCTGTAGGGTTTGCCCACACGGTCTCAAAGTTAGTACCTACCTCTACTCCTACGCCAAAGGACAGAGGAGACTAACAATACCCTCCATTAAGTAGACTCAGTATTTAGTTCAGTTATTGATCATTATGATATTCAGTTAGGCCCTCCGCACACGGGTCGACGCTCGAAGTGGGAGACGCGAAGCGCTCGTCGCTCGTCCTGGGCGATCCGTGCGACTCGCGCGTCTGCTTACCGCACACGGGGTCGATTTCATCCAGTCGGTACGCGTCTTTCGAACAGGAAGGAACCCAAAAAATGAGCAGTTCTTCGAGTGATGAGGAGAATGTCGTTTTATATTTGTGGTACAGCCGGATGAGAAGAAGGCAAAAACGAAGATTGTGCTGGGTGCATCCGTACATTGAAAGAAATCGTCTCACTCGCTTATATGTTGGTGCACGAGAAATGCAAGAGAGTGACAGAATCATACGTTCATCTTGTTGAAACTCTTGCTCCAGCCTTTCCACCTCCCCAACAAATTTGATATTGAAAGCCTGGAAATAGAAGTGCGTTCAACAAGTGTCAAATAAACTGAAAACATTCAATGCCTTCAAACCTCAAAGAATGCATTCAAATTATGGTAAGAACAAGATAAGCATGACAAGAAGTACGGAAATTTACCTCCATGAATCGCGCGATCCACTCGAAACGTGTGACGCTCGAACTTCCTTCCCAGTCGCACGCGTTTCAACACAAGCCGATTCAAAACGAGAAGATTCTAGACGACCACTAATCGACCCGTGTGCGGAGCACCATGCCGTTGCCTAAGAAATGAACTGGAGGGGAGAGACGCGAGCGGCTAGAATCGCGTCTTCCACTTCGAGCGTCGACCCGTGTGCGGAGGGCCTTACTCACTGATTTGGGGGTAAACTTTTTTGACTCCAGCCGTCTCTAGACATCTGCACCTCACAAACCCCTACCGTCTCATATCTCCCTTTATGCTCTCCCAGCGGCTTCTCCTCTGGGTAGCGTCACCCATCAAGGATTATGTTCCACTCTAGAAGGCAACGACAGGAGCCTTCCTAGATACAATGTTTAAGGTGCAAGTGTGGTCTGAAAAATCAATAAGTCTTTGCAACCTTGTGTAATAGACACACCACCAGGCTCACGCTTGGGCAGATTTCTCTCAGCATTCAGGGAATGATTAAAGTGTAGCTAGTTGGTCTTATTTCAGTTCATGCTGTGTCCCTGGTTTGATGCTTAGACAATTTTTGTCACGAGGGTGTGCTGACCTGGTAGTCTGATCACAGTGATCACTCACTGTTATGTTTTCGTTTGTCACATGCTGTATCAGTCATTCTTCTCGATTGGTAATAGTTGGTATGATTACATTAGAAATAATAACTTGCTCAGGAGGTACAACACTGGAGAGCGAAGTCGTTTTCGGATAGTAATTTGCACCTTGCTATCAATATGAATAATAGACCTTATGATTTTTTCTTGTTCATGTTAACCATATCGAGTGTTATTGGATGTTTCAACCTCGCCCTGGTGCTTCCCGTTGAGAACCTACCTACCTGTGGTGCCAGTTGACAGCTGATGGTTTTGATGACCTATGGTTTTCAGCTGAGGAGCAAGTAAGTAGTCAGTGTCCTCATTCACCTCACAGGGTTTTTTCTACCTTATCTCCCCTGGTGGAGGGAGGGGGAGGAGCTGATTCAGAGGAGCTCATTCGCACAACATCGGTGGCGGTAATATCGGGCGTAGCAAAGTCCCTTTCCAGCAGCCAGCGGTTGTTCCTGGAGTTTCTAGTCCACAGTCACCAATCCTGCAAGATGACGATCGGGAAATTCACGCAGTTGGAAGAGGGTTCTTCAAACCTGATAATTACGGTGGTTCCCTTCCTTGGGACGACTATTACACCCATTTTGAAACTGTTGCCCGTTCTAACGGGTGGGATAGAGGGATGATGGGGTCGGCTCTTGCTTCCTTTTTGACTGGGGCAGCCCTCCCCATACTGATGGAGCTAGGAGATTCTTATAGCTACGGTAACCTTGTTGCAGCCCTAGAATCCCAGTTCGGCGACATTAATTGGGCCCAGTTGTACAAGACCTGCTTGCGAGTTCGCAAACCGCTAACTGGGGAGGATATAGCAGTTTTTGCAAGGGACGTTCGAGTTCTGGCCCGGAAGGCCTTGCCTGGGGCTAGTAGGGAATGCGTTGACATTTTAGCGGTTTCCCAGTTTGTTGAAGGATTGAATGAAGAACGAGTTCGCAAACTCGTTATGTTAGGCTCCCCGCAAGATCTGGAAACTGCTCTACGTTTGGCATTACGCTTTTTTTTTCATCCAACGCCCGTCTCATTCATTCGACGTCTTGCTGCCCAATATCTTTCACACGCTGTTTCCTATGGCGTGGACCCGCATATGCCTACCAGTGAAGGGCACTCCATGATATGTCGGGCGTCCATGTCTTCCAGGTTGCACAATGGACAGATTGGCGTGTCGACTACCCCTATCCTGAATAAATGCCTTTGGAGGTTGGAGCAGCGGTTCTTTGAGCTCGACGCGCTGCTCCAACACTTCCAGTCCGTACAGTTCAATCCTTGGCGGAAGAAGAGAGACTTGTGCGAGCTGTGAAGCCAGAAGTTTGCAAACAAGGTGAGGGATTTCAAGTCGAGCAGGGCAAAGGATTGATCTGCTGGAGGTGCGATGCTGTTGGCCATGCATTTTGTGACTGCGCAACCAGACTGATCATCTGCTGGAGGTGTGATGCACCTGGACACAGCATTTGTGGTTGCCCGACCCAGCAGGGAAACGGGCAGCGGTCATAGGCAGGAGGCGACCTATGAACCGACACCAGCCTCAAGAGATAGCTGTGTAACGAGTCAACAACTGCTCGTCCATCGTCTTACAAGGATTGATGAATGATTGTAGACAGTGGAGCAACTGCTACAGTGGTACGGAAGGATGTCCTCAGTTTAGATGGGGTGGCACTGAAGGAAGGGACTGCTGTGCTGCAGACAGTGACTGGCTCTACGTTTCCAGTGTTGGGGCGACTGGAAGTTACTATCGACATGGGGGAGCGGAGCAAGCGAAGTCATTCAGTTCTACTGGCAGATATCACTGATGACTGCATCTTGGGAATGGATTTTCTTGCCACGTTCCGATGTCAGATAGATGCATCAAAGGGCACAGTCACCTTGGGCGGGGGTATAGTTGGTACTGTAGAGGAATGGGACACGGGAGGTTGTGATGACTTTTAACTGTTTGAGAAGACAAGGGCTGGGATTGCTGGGGAATCTATGTGGCATTTGCCGCCTATGCTGGACAGTTTTGCAGGAAGAGTTGCATCGACGGAGCTCCAGGTTATGACCAGTTTAATTGATACATTTTCTGATGCATTCTATTAATAAACAGGAGGTGGGCCAATTTCTGGCGTTTTCTGTTATATAGATGTAGGATCCAGTGAACCAATCCGCCAGGCCCCGAAACGTCTCCCGGCACATTGCCTTGCTGAGGTTGACGAGTTGATTGATCAGATGGAATCCATGGGGGTCATTGAACCATCCTCCAGCGCCTGGGGCAGTCCCATTGTGTTGGTAAGGAAAAAAGATGGCTCAACTCGCTTCTGCACAGATTTCCGCCAACTGAATGATATTACCCGGAAGGACTCCTATCCTCTTCCCAAAATCGATGAAACGGTACTATTATACCAACATTATTCAACATTGGACCTTCAGAACGGGTACTGGCAGATTCCCTTGGCTGAAACAGCCAAGGAAAAAACTGCTTTTTGCACCCCATCTGTCTTGTGGTAATTCATGGTAATGCCATTTGGCTTGTGTGATGCCCCAGCTACTTTCCAGCGGGCGATAGGTCAGTTGTTCAGGGATCAGATCCGGAAAGGAAAGGTAAAGGGTATATCTAGATGATGTCCTTATTCAGTCACCTTCATCCAACAGCATGTGCAACAGTTGCGAGAAGTGCTGATGGTGCTGCGGGGGTCCGCAATAAAGCTCAGCCCGAAGAAGTGTGATTTGTTCAGGAGGGAAGTGCGATACCTGGGACACAGAATTCCAGAGGTAGGGGTTTCCCTGGACCCAGACAAGATCAAGGCAGTACGTGATTGGCTCATACCAAGAACTTCAAGAGAGGGGAAGTGCTTCATAAGTTTTTGCTTCTGTTACCGGCCATTTATCAAGGATTTGGCACAGCTGGCTGGCCCATTGTACAGGATTCCCGTGACTCTCCTGTAGATGACTACAGGAGAGTCACGGGACTCCTGATTGTGGACACTTGACTGTGACGAGGCATTTTTGGCAGTGAAGCATGCAGTTACCAATCCTCCAGTCTTATGCCGCCCAGTTCCTGTGCACATTAATCCTGGATGTAGATGCTAGTGGTTCTGTGGTGGGTGCAACATTTTCACAAAAGCTGGGACCGAAGGAATGTGTGGTCGCTTGCTTCTCCAAATGCCTATCCAAGCCCGAGTGTAATTATTGTGTTAACCGACAAGACCTCCTGAGTTGTTTTGTCCTGAATTGTTTGAGTGAAAGCACTCAAACAATTTGCTTCCTATGGGCTGAATAATGGTGACCCTGTGGAGGTGAGGACCCATCATTCCTCACTGACATGGCTCAAGATCTATCGGGATCCAGATGGCCAACTGGCATGTTGGCTCGAGGTTTTAGAACCCTTTGACTTACAAATATCATACCGCCCAGGAAAGGACCATGGTAATGCAGATGGGTTGTCCTGGAGGCCTTGCTTGAGCAATGATTGTCGGTACTGCACTCACCAAGAAGAAAAACAACGGGCAAGGGAAGGAATGCTGGATCAAACAGTACTGCAAACAAATATGAAGTGGAGGCAAGCCCATCGGGAAGATCCGATTGTTATACTGGTGTTACAGTAGGTATCCGAGGGACAGAGTCCAAAGTGGGCTGCCATATACATGGAGGGGACCTAAAGTGAAGGCGTATTGGGGCCATGTTGGACGCTTTATTGTTGGAGAATGGGCTAAAGCGAGTGTGGGGGCATGGGCAGAATCAGGTGTTTCAGATCATTGTCCCAGGCGTGCTGAAGAGGTCGGTGTTGACAGATACCCATCAGACGGGCCATTTTGGGGAAAAGAGGATGGTGAGCAGTCTTCGGAAACATTTTCATTGGGTCGGCATGCATGGGGATGTCAAGTATTGCATTAGAAGCTGTGAGATGTGTGGAAAGAGAAGGAGAGGTGGCACCAAAAAGCCCCCATGCAGGAGTACGTTGTAGGTGATCGGTTTGAAAGAGTAGCCATAGATGTTGTAGGTCCCCTGCCAAAATCAGATGACGGCAACCGGTCCATTGTCGTTGTTATGGACTGTTTCACCAAGTGGCCTGAAGCGTTCCCTGTGGCAGACCAGACAGCGCAGACGTTGGCTGAGGTTTGATCAGTCACGTGATTAGCAGGTTTGGAATACCACTGGAACACCCCTACATCCTCAAAGTAATGGCTTAGTCGAAAGGTTCAAGAAGAGGCTGTGGGATTTGTTGTCCAAGATGGTTGAAGAGAATCAGCGGGACTGGGACCACCAGCTACCTATCACCCTTATATCCTACCGTGCTACAGATCTGCTACGTCCGGGTTTTCGCCAGCCAAGCTGATATTTGGTAGTGAATTGACATTACCAGTGACACTGTTGTAGGCAGAGTACCAAACCAGTCAACAGCGACCAATTTTGCAAAAGTGCTGCAGGATCGATTAGAGTCAGTACACCGAATGGCCAGATGCAGACTCTGCAAGGCAGCCAACGACTTGAAGCAACGTTACAATGTACGACCAGAGAGACCAGCGTTCAGAGAAGGGGGTCAGCCTTAGTGCTTCAAGCTGAGATGAAAAGTTGGGATCTGTCCGAAGCTACAGTTCTCCTGGCTTGGAACGTCTACAGTGAAGAAGTGAATTTCGGATGTTGTTTACCGGATCAAGCTGCCATCCAGGCCGGAAGTACGTGGTACATGCTTGGCTTACTACAGCGAAAATGGGAGGTAGAAGTGATGTGCAGTGCGTGCCATAATATGCATTATTATTATTATTGTGGTGAGCAGCTCATATGAGAATAGTTGCCAGGACAGTGCGTTAGTTTGGAGATTTGTAAAAACTGATTGCTTTGATTACAAACGGTTATTCTTGATTCTGCCAAGTATTTCAATATTCAAATGCCTGGAGGCACGCCCTCCACTCTGGCGCCCTCAGCCACGCCAAAGTTGCACAAAGTGCACAGTTGCACAATGCGCAATACAAACCTGCTCGACTACTAGTCAAGTGATCTTTTAAACTACTTGGATGAGAAAGTCCAGTGATCTATACACCCACTTGGATGAGCGAGCGAGGCGAGTGGAACACAGGCTAGTGGTAGATTGGTAAATAAATTATCAGTAGGTTTTAAGGCTTACGATGCTACAAGGGACGTTGCCATTGGAACCAGTGAGATCTGCTTCTCCCCCAGAATGTAGCCTTCAACGGTGTTCTGACCTTGGTTCTTGAAAAATCCGAAGTATACGCCGATAAAGACGGAGAGGGCCATAGTGAAGCCAAAAACTGTGTACTCGATCCAGTCGAAAATCAGTCCCACGCGACCTTCTCCTGCCATCTGCATAAGATGATATAATTATGGAATTAAAAAGTTGGGAATAAACGGATATTGAGATCAAATTAGCTTGTCTGCGTTCCTGATCAATAATGGCGACTGAAATTTGGTTCAGCTGCATGTTGATAGCCATGATGGGATGCACCACTAAACTCGATTTTTACACGTCAAACAGAAAATCAGTAATGTTACCAGTATTATGAAAATTATCAAATAGGTAGGTTCAGACATTTTCTCTGACGATTAGGCACTAATACTGCAGTACTAGCAGGGACTCATGAATTTAGAATTCGTTGGTAGGCACTAATACTGCAGTACTAGCAGGGACTCATGAATTTAGAATTCGTTGGGTAGGTAGGAACTTTTCTTTTCATCCTGATTGGATTGTGCATGAGTTTTCTGTCGCTCGAATGATTAAATTATATTGACCACTTCGGCTTTTAATATTTGAATGCGGACCCCGTTTGTTCCGGGGGTAATTGTAGAAACCTTTCAAAACCCTCATTTCAACAGAGAGATGAAATAAACATAGGTGTATAGAGGTTGAAATTCTATACATTCGTTGCTCCGAAACTTTCAGTAGTAACCTACTACCATTTTTTGGACTTCTTAAATTTTGTAATTTCATGATCGATTTCTCCGCAAAGCGTGGAATTTTTCGTAAGGTTTCCAGGTTCAGATTAAACCATTTATAAAGGGTAGGTAATTTGGTACACTGAAGAGGATTTGTTTCAGAAACGTCTTTTGAAACAATTTTTCTGAAAAACCAGTTGCAGTTCCTTATTTTCTTTGATAATTCGCTATGAAGCGCTTGAGTTAAGACCTTTGAATCATTTCGAAGTGCGATGCACAGCTAATTCTTCGGATTATCATTATCATGCACGAGTAGGAGTACCCCCCCCCCCAATACCACCATACTTGAAAAATATAGAGCAGTTGGACAACTATACCGTACGTATGTAAAACTGAAGGTCGATCATTATATGAATACATTTTAGTGTAGCTACGTAAGTAGGTACTCGTGACGACCTTCTCAGACGAGGAATATGAAAATTTTATCGCATTGGTCCAAGCCTGTGGAATGACAGGCACAAGGACTTCAAGAATAGGTACTACAAAAAATAAGAAGCTCTGGGATGAGATTGGGTCAATCATGGACATTTCTGGTAAGTGCAGAAATTTATTATGTTAGAAATTATACAATCTGTAAGAAAATAGTTACATTGCGTTATTATGTGAATCTCAAGCTAGAAGAAATGATCATTAAGCGATATTGTCCTTGAAAAACTGCATAGGTACATTTCTCTCGTACATCTTTAGTCAAAGATGTGGCATTTCGGAATTCGCCTGGAGTTGTTTCTTGAACGGAATGATGAGGTTCATATATTCCATTTGATTCTCCGTGTTTCTGAAGTCAGCGTCTCTCAAACCATTTTTTTCTCGAACAATGTTGTGAAGTACACATGCAGCGAGTACGAGAGTAGCTACTTTTTCGGTACTGGGTATTTCCATGTCTTTCATCAAAAAACGCCATTTAGCACACAAAATTCCGAAGGCACATTCAACTGTCTTTCTGACTCATGAGAGACGGTTGTTGAAAAGTTCTCGTTCATCTGTCTGTTGATTACCTGGATGTTATATATTGCTTTATATTCAATTTGGAATATAGGAATAATGAGAAGGCGAGACACGCGTGTTGGTTGGATTGTACGAACTGACTTTATTTACGAGTTCAAGACTCGACATGTCGGTAAGAGGTTACCGATAACGAACGATACACATCATCTTTCCCCCCTTAAATTTGCATAAAATAAATTTACAAATAAAGTAAGTTATCTTAAGTATAGAAAAAAAAAGTTCACAAAATAATATCTATATACTGTTACATCAAAATCATTACATACTATGAATTATAATCATTTATTATAAGTAGGCACTCTTAGCCATTAGAAAATAAAATTTTATTAACTTTTACAGAATAAAATTCTTCTTTTATTTTCTTATTCATTTTATTTTATTTTAAGGAGTGTATCGATTGGGGGGTTTAACCAATCTTTTAGGTCGACCCCCAGAACGAGACGATTTTGGAGTCGTCTCTGGGGTCTTCTGAGTGCTAGTATTTGCTATCGGAACGGTCACGCAGTCACCAGAGTGGTGAGTGGGAGTTTTTGGGAATTCACAATCAGGGGATGTTATTAAGTCTTGGAAAATTTCTTTTGCATTCATCTCAACTTCTCCCTTAGGTAGATTAGGAGGAACACGAACATCAGAGAGTAATTGATCCACATGACGTTTCCATTGTAAATTATTTGTAGTGGTGACAATTTGGTATAGTTGGGGACCCAAAACTGCAGTCACGGTTCCCTGCACCCATCTATGTTGACCACGGTAGTCGCGAGCCAAGATTTTGTCACCAACCGCGAAACTTACATTTCGGTTACCTACCTCTGTAGTTCCGTTTTTGTTTCATTTGGTTTTCCAAAACTATATCGTCGACAGAAGGTCTTAATTGGGAAAAAATTGTGCGGACTTCGCGTCCAAGCATTAATTTTGCTGGGGATTCTTGTGTTGTCGAGTGAATACTCGCACGATACAAGAATAAATAATTGTTAAGAGCCTGAGTAAGAGGTAACCCCGAAACCTTATCAGCCTTCTTGAGACAACTTTTTATAATTTTAACGGCAGATTCGGCTGCCCCATTACTTTGCGGATGATAGGGCGCACCGATGTGATGATTGATTCCGAGGGTTGAAAGATACTTCGTGAATTGGGCACTAGTAAAACAAGTACCTCCATCTGAAGTGATGGAACGAGGAAGACCAAAACGAGAGAAGCAGTCACCAAGTTTTTCGATGACCAAAACAGTAGAAGTTGAGTGGGCAGAGTAACATTCGATCCATTTTGAATGAGAATCCATGACGACAAAATAATAAAGTTGCTTCCATGGACCAAGAAAATCAATATGTATCCTCGTCCATGGTTTTGAAGTCCATGGCCAGAGAGACGACCGACTTTGGGGGATCTGAACGAAATTGGATGCAAACGTCGCAACTACCGGCAAGTTCTTCAATATTGTGATCTATACCAGCCCACCAGAAGTAACAACGAGCAATGCCCTTCATTTTGACGATACCCAAATGAGTACTATGGAGCAATGTTAGAATCCGGGATTGTAATACGTGAGGTACAACCACACGGTAGCCCCACATAAGACATCCAAACTCAATTGTTAGCTCATTTTTCCTAATAAAATATTGGAACATAGGATCGTCTCTGGCGATCTTTTGCAGCCACAATCCTGAATGAACGAAGGTCATTATTTTTTTAACAACGGATCCTTTTTAGATTCAGCTCGAATGGTTTTCCAATCTAGCTTGAATTCGAAATTTTCGTTGATGTATTGGACGTAATTAACAGATTCAAATAAATCTTCGGGGTTTTTACCAGGAATTTTGACTCGAGATAAAAAATCAGCGATGTTACTCTCGGATTTTGTAAATTTTACAGTGAAGTTGTATGATGATAATTGATACGCCCATCGCTGGAGACGGTTGGCAGCATACACTGGAATTCCCTTTTTACTGTCAAAAATATATACCAAAGGTTTTGAATCGGTAACGAGCAAAAATTTTCGAGCGTAAAGAAAATCTTTAAACCTATTCACACCGTAAAATATTGCTGCCGCTTCCCGCTCAATTTGTGGAAAGCGCGCTTGAGATTCGGTCAATACTTTTGAATAGAATGCCAGAGGCTTCACTGAACCATCTGGATAGGAATGGCTCAGTACTGCTGAAATGGCCAGCGGTGAAGCGTCGCACCATAACTGCAAAGGGAGGTCTGGCTCGTAGTGAGCGACCACCGGCTCACTGCACAAAATTTCTTTTATTTTTATGAATGACTTTTGGCATTCGGGAGACCAATGCCATTTGGCATTTTTGCGAAGGAGGGCGTACATTGGTCCGAGTAAGTCCCCCGATTTAGGAATGAATTTTAAATAAAATGTAATTAATCCCAGAAATGATTTTAGTAGCGACGGATTATCAGGAGGTGGGGCGTTTTTGATAGCTTCCACATGTTTTCCGCTAGGATGTAAGCCATTCGAATCAATTTTATGCCCTAAATATTCGATGCTAGACATACCAAAACAGCATTTCTTTAATTTTAGCTTTAACCCATTTTCTTTGAAAATTTTCAAAACTTTTTCCAACAAGAAATTATGTTCTTCTATTGTTTTACCGGCTATAATTACATCATCGAGCAGACACTGAACTTTTCCGATATCTTTAAGCAATTTATCCATTATTCGTTGGAATTCAGCTGGAGCTGAGCTGATGCCATAACAGAGACGTTGATAGGCAAATAAACCTTTTGTGGTATTAATTACAACATATTTCTGAGACTCTGAATCAATTAAACATTGTTGATAAGCTTCTTGTAAGTCTAATTTAGTCCAATACTTGGAATTACCAAGTGATGCATAAATATTGTTAGGAGCTTAGCTCCTACGTAATTATTAATGACATGTGTTTCTTGATTGATGGTTAGAAAGTTGTTGTTGGTCTTGTGTTATGATGATTTGTGTTCTGTCTTGAAAATACAACTTGTGAAGTGCTAAACATTCGTGATCTTCTAACAAATTGGTGTCAGAAGTGGGATGGAGAACGACGTAAGTGACGGTAATGGGAGATTGTTGCGAAGTGGCCGAGTGATTACCAGCGATCCGGCTAATGATCCTAACATACCAGTCGATGTTGCTGCTGAGGGTTTAGAGGCGGATCTGAGGCGTACTCTCATGAGTGAAGTGCGGAACGCGTTGCGCGGATTTTACCAAGATATCCGCATGGAAGTCCGCGGGGTAGGTGTGCACGCCCCACAGCCACCCCAGGAGCAGGCGGCTCCGGTAGCCATTCTGGCCAATGCTGAAGGAGGTGGGATTCGTCCTGTGCTCGCAGGCTGCTTCAAGCCTTCCAAGTTCGATGGTACCACACCTTGGGACGATTATCGCACCCATTTCGATACTGTTGCGCGGACCAATGGTTGGGATCGAGGTATGATGGGATCCGCTCTCGCCTCTTCCCTTAACGGTGCTGCGCTTTCTGTCCTAACCGAGCTGGCAGGGTCACACAACTACGATGAGCTCGTTGCTGCATTGGAATCCCAGTTTGGTGACTCGAACCGTGCACAACTTTACATGAACAAGTTGAGGGCCTGTGCCCAGCTCCCGGGAGAAGATATTTCAGCGTTTGCTAGGGAGGTTCGTGTGCTGGCCCGGAAAGCTTTGCCAGGTGCATCCCGGGAATCTATAGATCTTGTGGCTTTGTCACAGTTCACCGAACGTTTGAGTGACGAGAAGGTTCGCGAGCTTGTTATGCTGGGTGATCCGCGGGATTTAGAGTCGGCCCGTTGTTTGGCTCTACGAAGTGAAGCCGCTGTTCTTCGGGCGCGGAACGTAACTCCTAAAGTGGTTCGTGCCATCGAGGTGGGGAATGAGGGAGAAAGAGCGGTGGAGACTGTCAACCCAGCATCTCGTGGACCTAGGGGAGGGCTAAGCTCAAAGCCTTCAGGGGGATTGGTCTGCTGGCGATGTGATGCAGTCGGCCATACTGTCCGAGACTGTCCAACAAAAGTAATGATTTGTTGGAGGTGTGACGCTGTGGGCCATGGTGTAAGAGAATGCCCCTCCAAGCCGGGAAACGGACAGCGGTCCTAGGCAGGGGGCAGCCTGGGACACGCAAGCACACCAAACCCCACAACCGGTCTGTGGAACCAACGATCATTTACCGGGTTAGCTCAAATGCCTCCATCGTTGTCAAGGGCTCCATCAATGGCTGTCCCTGCTCATTAGTCGTGGACACAGGAGCCATGGTGACGATTGTCCGGAGAGGTGTTGTCGACCGGGCCACCCGCATGGGCGGACTGACCAACTTGAGGACGGTGACGGGGGCAGAAATTCTGGTGGACGGAACAACCACGGTGGAAGTAGGGTTGGGGGAAAAGGGCAAACGGATGCATGAAGTGCACGTGGCAGACATCCGAGATGATTGCATCCTTGGCATGGACTTTCTAGTGGCAACCAAATGTAAAATCGATGCAGCCTCCAGAACAGTAGAAATTGAAAGCGGGCAGAGGCGAGGCGCTGCGGTCCGGACAGTGGAGGAGGGGGACAAAGATACAGAAGGGACAATGGTGGAAGGGGAACAAATACTGACAGGACTCTCAATTTTGGAGGAGGGTAAACCTCGGTTCGACCACGTAGAAGACCTCATAGCCCGAGCAAGCAAAGGTCTAAGCGGCAATCAGCAGCAACAAATGGCGGAGTTGGTACAGGAGTTTGCAGATGTGTTCACAGCTCACAAGCAGGAACTAGGAAGCATTGACGGAGTACAGCACGAAATCATAGTAGATCCAGATGTCCCCATTAGACAGAGCCCACGACGAATACCACCACACAGGCTAGCCGAAGTGGACAAGATGGTGAAGGACATGGAGGAAGCAGGGGTCATCGAGGCATCCAGTAGTCCATGGGCAAGCCCAATTGTGCTGATCAAGAAGAAGGACGGTAGTACACGATTCTGTATTGATTACAGGCGTCTCAACAATGTCACAAGGAAAGATGCACACCCATTACCACATATTGATGACCTGCTGATAGCAACAAGGGGTAGTTCATGGTTCTCTTCGCTCGACCTCCAAAGCGGGTATTGGCAAATCCGTATGAAGGATGAGGACCGTGAGAAAACAGCCTTCTGCACCCCAAGAGGTCTGTGGCAATTCCGAGTCATGCCATTCGGCTTGTGCAACGCCCCAGCAACGTTTCAGCGGGCTATGCAACGCCTTCTCCACCGACTGATACGACAAGGCCGGGTACGGGTCTACCTGGATGATGTGAGGATTGATGCTAAGACTTTTGAGGACATGCTGGAGTGGCTTAGGGAAATCTTCCAGCTGTTTCGAGAGCATGGCCTCCGGCTGAATGCAACAAAGTGCGACCTCTTCCGCCGGAGTATTGCATACTTGGGTCATGTCATTTCGGAGCAGGGCGTCCATACAGATCCAGCAAAAACAGAGCAAGTAGCAAACTGGCCGACCCCTGCCTCAACAAAGGATGTCCGGAGCTTTGTGGGTTTCTGTTCTTACTACCGGCCATATGTCCAAAACTTTGCTCAGATAGCAGGACCATTATACCAGCTGGAACAGGTCAAGGGGGGGATTGTATGGACGGAGGAAGCTGCGAAAGCCTTCAAGGAATTGAAGGTAGCCTTGACGCAGGCTCCGGTGCTTGCACATGCGGACTTTAGTCAGTGCCTGAGCCCGGCCCAACGGAACTATTGTGTGACCCGTAGAGAATTGTTAGGGTTGAAGAAAGCACTGACGCACTTCCACCACTATGGACTTGACAATGGGGCTCCAGTGACTGTACGGACAGACCATGCCTCGCTACAATGGTTGAGGAACTTTAAGCAACCAGATGGCCAGATGGCACGCTGGCTCGGAGACCTGTCCGCATACAACCTGCAAGTAGAATACAGGAAAGGAACTGCCCATGCGAATGCGGATGCGCTCTCCAGAAGACCATGTGTAGTGCAGGCCTGCAAGTACTGTGCAAGGCAAGAGGAGAAGGATGCGCAATCTGATGTTAGGGGTATAGGACTGGAGACAGACCTTGAGTGGGAAATGGAACAAAAACAAGATCCACACCTGGCACAAGTGAGGACTTGGGTACAGCAAGGGAAGCGTCCTGACTGGGTGAAAGTTTCTGCCTGTGGACCAGAAGAGAAAGCACTCTGGGCAATGTGGGGTAGGCTGAGCCTGGTGGACGGAGTGCTGACTCGTGGTTGGGAGAATGAGACGGGAACACAGAGTGTACGTCAGATCCTCGTGCCACACCAACGTCGGCGTATGGTCCTAGAGGTGGCTCACAACTTGGGACACTTTGGAGCAAAACGGATGACATCAAGCTTATGGAGACAATTCTATTGGGTTGGCATGACATGCGATGTACGAGAATTTGGGCGGAGCTGCGACATCTGTGGAAGTCGAGGGAGAGCGCCTGGGAAGAAAGCTCCGCTACAGTCCTATACAGTCGGAGCACCCTTTGAACGGTTGGCTGTAGATCTGTTAGGGCCATTCCCCCGGTCGTCGAGAGGTAACAGCCACCTTGTAGTGGTGATGGACTATTTTACAAAATGGCCAGAAGTCTTCCCGGTGCCAGACGCCACTGCAGAGACGGTAGCCAGGGGGTTAGTCGAGAATGTTGTGGCTCGATTTGGAGTTCCCAGAGAGCTGCACACGGACCAAGGGCGCATGTTTGAAGCAACACTGTTTGGCGAGGTGCTGAACCTCTTAGATGTTCGGAGAACAAGGACAACTGCTCTAAGACCACAGAGCGATGGAATGGTCGAACGGTTCAACCGCACGCTCAAGGAGATGCTATCCAAACAGGTGAATGACCACCAGAGAGACTGGGACGACCACTTGCCACTGGTCTTACTTGCCTATCGAGCGTCAGTGCACCAGGCCACTGGGTTTTCCCCTGCACATCTAACGCTGGGGAGAACACCCACATTGCCCACAGCACTGCTAACGGGGGTGCCGCCGAAGATGGGGACGACATCGGGCTATGCACAAACACTCGCCATGGCGTTGGATGAAGCACATGAGGCTGCCCGGCACTCCTTGGAGCAGGTGGCAGAAGATGCCAAGCGCCGGTACGATGTGCGAGCTCAAACCCCACGTTATGACTTGGGCGCCCAAGTCTGGTTGTACAACCCACGCCGGCAGAAAGGGCTCATGCCAAAATTACAACGGCCTTGGCTGGGGCCCTGTGTGGTCCAGAAACAGCTCTCGGACGTGGTGTTCCGTGTGCAGCTACCTAACAAGAAGAAGCGGGTGGTACACGCTGATCGCCTGAAGCCTTACCACCATCGCATGGAGGAGGAGGGGGTGTAGTGTTAGGAGCTTAGCTCCTACGTAATTATTAATGACATGTGTTTCTTGATTGATGGTTAGAAAGTTGTTGTTGGTCTTGTGTTATGATGATTTTTGTGTTCTGTCTTGAAAATACAACTTGTGAAGTGCTAAACATTCGTGATCTTCTAACAATATGGTCGATACGCGGAAGGGGGTATTCCGTGCCCTCAAGCACTGGGTTTATGGTAATTTTAAAGTCACCACAAATCCGTACATTTCCGTCGGCCTTCAAAACTAGGACAATAGGGGTTGCCCAGGGACTGTGGTCCACTGGTTTTAAACTCCTATCGCCAACAATCTATCCAGCTCCGACTCGACTTTACTTTTGAGCGCAAGGGGTAATGTTCTGCATTTGAAAAATTTAGGAATACTTCCTTCGGCGATCCGTAATTTGACCTGACCTTGAGAATATGTACCAAGGCCTGGGCTGAACACTTCAGAATACTTATTCAAAATATTTTTAACATCAGTAGGACAATTCATGTTTGCGAAATCAATTTTCTGTTCGACAAAATTCATCTGGTCAAAAGTAGTGACCCTTTCGATGCTTAAATTCAAAATGTTGAAACCATTTCGTCCGATTAGAGGTGGTCCACCATTTTTCACTACGAGAAAAGGCAATTTATAAATTTTATCATTGTAAGAAACTTGACCGTGAATTTGGCCCAACGGTTCAATGATGTTACCAACGTAATCTGACAATTTGGTTTCAACGTTTTCAAGTTCTACAGAGGCAAAATTCTTCGAATAGAATTTATTTGATATTATGTTATTAAAACTGCCGGTATCAATTTCAAAATATTTGGTGGAATTGTTAATTTTCAACGGAACTTTGAACGGTTCAATCTTTTTGTCCTTATTTTTAGAATGTTTTAAAATTTTCTCTTTTGGAGGATTATCACCTAGAGCAGCGGTTCCCAACCTTTTTTCACTGCCGTACCCCTTGAGATAAATTTATTTCAAATTGTACCCCCAAGAAAAAAAGTTGAAAGAACATTAATCATGGAAAGTAAATATTTACGCAAGAGTTTTTTTAATATTTTATTTGACAATAAAGTTATTGCTCCAAAATTAGGCCTATATGTGTTTCTAGTAAACTTAGTAAATTCTAAATACCAATAACTGTAAAAAAATAATAACAAAGTAAATACAATGTTTCTTATCACGAAAACATACTAGAATTAGCAAATAAGTTTATCGAAAAAAAAAGAAATCAAAATTATTCTTAAAACAAGTCAAAACTGTTTTAGTGTGACCTTTGGGCCTGTTTTGTTAAAAATTTCCGTACAAACAGGCCTTCCGTACAAAAACCTCTACATTTCCGTGCAAAACGGATATATATCCGTACGGGTTGGTAACACTGCTGCGGGGAGCTTCGGAGTGAAGGAAAATACTGACAGCGCTCCAAGCGGGATAGTGATGAGACGGGCCAAAGACCGACCGATAGCGTCGAGCGGTAGAGGGCGAAATGACCTTGACGAGCGAGCGTGAGTCAGGCCATCGCAGCGTGAGTGAGACCAGGCGCAAAAACATGAAGTCCGCCATTACCAAATATTTTCGGCGTACCCCAACCAGGTTGTTGCGTACCCCCAAGGGGTACGCGTACCCCAGGTTGGGAACCTATGGTCTAGAGAAAAAAAATGAGAAAATGAATCGGACAATATTTCTTGATCTTCATCGGAATTTGAATCAGACATAGTGTCGGAAGAAACGTCGTCTAAATATTTCGTTTTGTGGTATTTATGTTTGTTTTTTTTATTTGGACATATATACTGGCTAGATGGCCCCGAACCTTACAAGAGTGGCATGGTAAATCTTTATAATAACAGTTTTCGGATTGATGGTTCTTTCGGCCACAATGACCGCAAGACGAATTTTTATGATGATTTTTGGGTACCTGCGGTTGCTTCTCAAACCTTGACTTTCTGGATGGCCCTCTTTTCTTAGCATAGTAAAGCTCGTCTTCTGGTTCCACCTTCACCGAAGTTCCACTTGTCGAAGGTACGTTCGCGTGGCGGTCTTGCCGAGCTAGAAGCGCAGCCTCTTTCCTGCCCGCAAGGTCGATCAGGTCCGTGAAGGTCACGGTAGTCAGGGAAGCATCCTCTTCGAACATGCGGTCTTGTACGGGTCCTTTATTATAGTTCGAGACAAATATATCTCGGAGAACTACCTGGATTTCGGTTCCGAATTTGCAGTCCGAAGCCAGGAGCCGTAACCTCGCCGACCATTCCCGTGGAGTCTCCTGGGAACGTTTCACAGCCGTGTAAAATTTTTGTCGGGCTGAGAAATATGAAGTAGGAGGAGCGAAATGCGTTTTGAGAGTGTCCAAGAGTGAATCAAAATCGCATTCCTCGATGGTCTGTGGAACACAAAGGCTTCGTAGGAGTTTATGGGTTGCCTCTGAAAGTGCCGTGAGAAGGTAGGCCTTTTTCTTGTGAACATCGGTAGCCCCGATTTTGTCACGAATGAAGGTATTGGCCAACCGTGATTCAAAAACGGCAAAATCATTGACGGCATAGTCGAAATACAAGCTTCCTTGATGAGGTGAAGCCATCGTTCGGAATACCTCGTGGCGGGATCAATGTGGATCGCTTAAAAAAACACTCCGAACGGTTAAAATAAACCGGAAAGACGTTTAAATTTGTAAAACGGGGCACAATCTACCGGTTAAACCGATTTACTCGTCGCCATATGTTATATATTGCTTTATATTCAATTTGGAATATAGGAATAATGAGAAGGCGAGACACGCGTGTTGGTTGGATTGTACGAACTGACTTTATTTACGAGTTCAAGACTCGACATGTCGGTAAGAGGTTACCGATAACGAAACGATACACATGACTGGATAAGGTCTCAGCAGATAACGTTTCAACGGGAAAGCTTCATCTCCAATCAACACATTAGGTACTTTGTGTTTGTACCAGGTAGGTTCTGATCAGGGGGAACATTGAACTTATTTACCTCTGGCTTTTGATACAATGCACTTGCTGAAAAAGTGCCCCCCGTCACTTTGCTTTCCTTTCTCACCAACATCCACGACTAAAAATTTTTTATCAGCATCAGCTACAGCTATCAGCACTATAGAAAAATAATTAAGGTAATTGAAATGGCTTGATCCACTTTTTGGAGGGCACTTTAGGCCACAAAACTTCCCATCTATAGCTCCAAAACACAGCTCCCCACAGTTCGTAATATCTTTCTGTGGCTCTCTGGAGATGGTGCTGTGAGGGTTCAGGTAAAAATTCTTTTGCGAAGTGCTTCCATATAAGTTGGCATGTTTCAAACACAATGCGGCTCACAGTAACTCTTCCCAGTCGAAAAGAAAAGGCCAAATAGCGAAATGAAGCACCAGTTGCCAGAAATCTGAAAAGAAACGAGTGAAATACATTATTATCTACTTACCTATGAATGACATTGTAACGATACGAGAATTTAAAAAAAAGAAAAAAAGTACACTTAAGTAAATCTTGGCAATTAAGCTTAAATAGGAGAACATGTGAGGAAGAGCAATGAACCATGTAAGCCAGCACAAGCTATGCTTATAGGCTTACATTTTCCTTCGATGTAAAATAGAACTACATAGGAGACTTTTGGTACCTGAAGACACTAATATTATTTTGGTATTACTATTGTATAATGTAAACGCATCTACTTATAATGTAAAGAAGAAGGAAATCAAATTCAAATTCAAATGTACAATGTATAAGAAAATCCAGTGTAATAAGTGTGTGTGTGTGTGTGTAAAATCAGCTTTGAGATTTTTTATTTTTCATTTTTTTATTTCTATTTTGTATTTATTCTTTTATTCTTGCGATTTTTTTCATATTTTTATTTTTTGTTTTTATTGTTGAACGCGGTGGGTTTTTTGTTGTTTGTTTCAGAAGAAGAAGCTAAGAAAAAGTGGAAGAATTTGAAAGACACATATCGGAAGGCAATCAGAAATTTACCAGCTTCGAAAAGTGGAGATGAAAGTGGTGGATCGTCAAAGCCCAAGAGGAAGTTTTTCGAACCTCTGAATTTCTTACGTGACGTCATGACACCCAGTACCACCAATGGAAACATTGCAGAAGAAAGCACCGTTTCAGAAACAGACAGTGCCGACTGTGATGTTGAGTCATCTGCGTCATCCACGGCACCTCTTCCTCCGTTGAAAAAGAAGAGAGCAAAGCCTTCGAGCAGCGTTGACGAAGACAGATTTTTGGAAATCGGGGAAAAAAAGCAGCATCCATTCATCCAGGAAGAACGGAAAAGTGACGATTTCCATTTTTTTGTAGCCTACTTCCTACGATTGAGCCACTCAGCCAATCGGAAAAACTTCGCCTTCGTTCGCAAATTCAAAATATAGTGTTGGAGTATGTTGAGAGACGTGAACAACGCGAAACAAAGTCAGAACCCCCTCCTTTACCGACAAATTCCACCTCTTTCCGCTCGCCTCATCAGTCAGCTTCCACGTTCACTCCTTATTGCACGCACTATAGCGGAATTTCTCCTGACCTACGCATTCGAGGTTACAGTGAAGACAGTCGTCACCACTCATCCCAGGAAAGATTGGGAAGAATGAACTCTTCAAAGGTGTTTCACCCCGAGACTCATGAACAACGTGTGTGGAATGTGGACCACGAAACCGACAAGCGTGCTTCTTCTCCCTCCAGTTATATACGAATAGCTAATAGTGAAACATTCAAAGTGAACCAATTCCACAATTCATTTTTTTACGTTTCAATAAATTTTTAATTCAATTTTATTCAGTTTTCTTCCTTTTAATTATTAGCATACAATTATTGTAAGTATGTATCTACTTAATAGTGAAATGTGCGAAGTAAATTTAATTTTTTCACATGTTTGTCAAATGTTGAAAAATTATTTTATTTATTTTTGTATAACATTAATTAATGGTGGTGGTGGTTTTGATAAGAATATAATGATTCTCAACATTTACGTATAATTTTATATAGGTACCTGATCACACTTTTCACTGTACATTGCAGATGGACCCTATCTCAAAAATTGTAGATGGTGGGTACTTACCTAAATGTCACAACGAGACGTTGTTCAGCAGAAACTTGCCTCCTCAAATTGCAACGCTTCTTCTCCAAATGCGGTTTCAATTCGGCCAAGATAAAATTGAACGTTTCAATTGACATCCTCGTGTATTCAAAAAACCGTTCAGGATCTTCTTTCACTTTGAGGAATAGCAGGTGGTATTCACCATCAGAACTTCTCTGTAAATTGATGGGGTGAACCGTCTTTTGAGCGCAGGTTTTCCACGCGACCTTTTAAAAATCCTCAATGAATTTTCACTCAACATGAGTTAACGCGCACTTTTACTGTTCGAAGGCATGATTTCGACTGTGCGTCTCGGTTGAGCCTACCCTGCGCAGCTCTTATGTTAGCACCCCCACTATCACTTGCTGCTCATCGCTTGTCGCTCACCGTTCACCGCTCACCGCTTACCGCTTACCGCTCCTATCGTACCCGAGGCCTTAGAATTTTTTAAAATTGCTTATCTTCGAATCTTTTTTTGTTTGGCAGTACGAACATTTTGGGGAAATTCGGAATTTTTATCATGTACTTGAACTTGAGTCATGTGAATTTATGTTAAAATCTAGGATCGAATTCAGAATGTTCTGAAACGGATTTACCTATAAACACGCTGCAAATTATTACACAACGGTTTATTATTTACCTGTATAGATGCCCCTTCTGCGTAGATCACTGTTTTCTGTGGTCAATACCCTCGAGCTCCCTCCAGGAAAGCCCTAAATGGAGTACTGGACCGACCCCGGAATTAAAGTTTCATACAAACGCGCGGGATTGAATAATTCAATTATTAATCAATTGCTTGTTGTTATTCATGAAGCATAAGGAAAATAATAAACTGTTTTGTAATAATTTACCTGTATAGATGCCCCTTCTGCGTAGATAGTATAATAAACCGTTGCTTCAACGTTTGTTCAAGTTGCAAAACAATCTGTCAACAAAACCTAAAAGAGCCATAATTTTTCAAATGGCATAATATCACAGAACAACCAACTCTACTTTATACAGCCATCCATGATAATAATCAGGGCCGGCTTTATACCGTATGGTTCACGATCATGTTGACGAAGGTTTTAGGTGCAAACGAACGGCTGGTCGTGCAATGCTCCGGGTGGTCTCAAAAAATTCTTTAGTTCAAGAAATATTCGAAAACTTGAAAAAAATTCGAGGTAACGGCGTCCTGGAAATGTCAACCTCTATTTTCCACCCCATAGAGGAGTGAAATTAACGCCGAGCTTCGAGGACCAACTAGACCCCAAACGTGACCTACACACCAAATTTCGTTAATTTTGGTTCATGGTAACTAAGAAAACTGCAAAGTACGGCCGACGGACAGAAATTTGTTTACTGCATTTTCGGATTCTACATACCTTGAAACGGAAACCATCAAATTTTGAGGGGTTGTTACATTTTTTTTCATGCTCGATTCCAAAGGTTCATTATTGAAAAGAAACTTTTTTGGCACCACCTGAGTCATTTTTTGGTCAACTTCTAGATGGAGTGGAGAAGAACTCCGTAGTATGAAATCACTTGGTGTAGGTAAACCAATGATCAAAGATGATCTAAAACAATGACCATTCCTCTTTGATCAAAGTAGTCGGCTACGGGCATGACGTTCTTGTAAACGATGGATTGATCTCAGTTTAAATTTCTCCCTTGAGAGGGAAAAACATTAAATCATGTTTAATGTTTTTCCCTCGCAAGGGAGAAATTAGATATAGGTAGTTTTTTAATGTCAAGAAAAAATGAAAGCCACAATTTCACTGAACTCTACAAGTATAATGTTGCATTTACTGTACTTATTATAGAACTCGCCATCAACATATGGTTGCTACAACAGAAGGTAGTAACTGTGTAGTAACCAATGAAAAACGTTGCATATTTGCGTGTCGGAATTCACAGAATGACCCCCAGCCCTAAAACATTAAACATGTTAATAAACCAAAATTTCTGTCCGTCCGCCGTACGCCGTGCTTCCCACTTTTCTTAGTTACCATGAACCAGCGTTAACAAAATTTGGTGTATATGTCCCATTTGAGGTCCAGTTGGTCCTCGAAGCTCGGCGTTAATGTCAGTCAACCCTAAGGGGTGAAAATTGGGGGTTGAAATCTCCAGGACGCTGTTATCTCGACTTTTTTGCAGTTTTAAATAGTTCTCGAACTTGGGAGTTTTTTGAGACCACCCAGAGCATTGTACGTCCAGCCGTTCGTTCACAGTAAGGCCCAGAAGTTTGCACCGACAGGCTTCTTCAACAGGAGGGGTGAATGAAATTGCTATCATTGCTATCATTGATATCATTGCTAGGGACGCGGCAACAATTGGGAATTGGCCCGAGATAATAATTGCTAGGGAGCACCTGATTATAATCACGGGTGGCTGTATGAAGTCGATTTGGTTGTTCCGTAGTATTATTCCATTTGAGAAATGATGGATCTTTTGGATTCTGTTGATAGGTACCTACTTTTGCAGCTTGAACAAACGTTGAAGTATTAATGGGTAAATTATTACACAACGGTAAATTGTTACGCAACATTAAATTATTACACAAGGGCTTATTATACTATCTACGCAGAAGGGGCATCTGTACAGGTAAATTATTACACAACGGTTTATTATTTACCTTATGCTTCATGAATAACTACAAATAATTAATGATTTAATTATTGAATCTCGCGCGATAGTATGAAACTTTCCGGGCCGGCTGCAGCACTACATTTAGGGCTTTCCTGGAGGGAGCTCCAGGGTACTACAGAAAACTGTGATCTACGCAGAAGGAGCATCTGTACAGGTAACCTAATAAAATGTAATTTAATAAAATGGCTGGGACGGGGGTTCGTGGGACCGAAATGGCACGTTACAGGAGATAGGGACTGTGGCATATAGATAATAATATATATTGGTAGTATTCTCATAAAAGGGACTGTGGAAAAATGCATATAGTTAATATACAGGGTGTCCCAGTTCCTTCTGGAGGAACTCAGGGAATCGATTCCACTCTTCGTTCGGAACAAAAAATGCTCAATAGAAATTTTTCGAAAAGTTCTTCATTTTAAAGACATCCGACAATTTGTGTTTTTCCAACTTGTCATTACCTTACCACACAAAAACGCTAATAAGTTCGAAAACATTGAGACTACCTACAACAAATCCAATTACAGCGTTTGATAGGACGTTAAATTTCCTGAAAGATTTCCGTTAGATTTCCTGTTTTCAAGGGTCAGAGTTAGGTACTTAAAATGTTGGCCAATATCAGTTGGAACATTTGAAAATTTCAAAATTTAAAATTGTGAAAAAGATTGTACGTTCTACTGAGGATACAAAAAATACCCACAACTTGTCAAATTTCACAAACACTTCTTCATCTAATAGGCTTTACATTGACATACTTAAATTCAAAAACAACGTTGTAGTGGAGTTAAACAATTATAATTGAACGTTTGAAAACATGTGCAGAGAGGGGGGGGGGATTAAAATTAGACCTCGTAAAATAAAACTAATGCTTCCTTGACTGGTTGAATAAAAATAATGCTGGAATATGAAGGACATATCGTTCAAACAACAACGAATGATTAGTTCCAACATTCAGCGAGAATGTGCCAACATTTTAACTAGCTCTGACCATTGAACACAGAAGAATCTTACAGGAAATTTACCGTTCTTTCAAACGGTGTAATTGGATTTGTTGTAATCTCAATATTTTCGAATTTATTAGCATTTTTATGCGGTAAGACAATGAAAAGTTGGAAAAACACAAATTGTCGGATATCTTTAAAACGAAGAACTTTTCGAAAAATTTCTACTGAGCATTTTTTGTTCCAAATGAAGAGTAGAATAGATTCCCTGAGTTTCTCCAGAAGAAACTGAGACACCCTGTATATAGGTAGGTAGTATTCCCATAAATTTGACACCTCTACGGGAACCATGAGAGTCGAATTTGAATGAGTTTGATAGATAAAGTTGAAGTAACAACTTGGTCAAAAGTACCTACCAATAAAAAAGTGGTAGATAACTTACTCTGATATCTCCCGACAGACAAGCTCACTTGGAATGATGTTTCTTCTACCGCACAGAGTACGTAGAGCCTCATCCACAGTGTTATTTGGTTAGTGATAATACCTTAGTTACCTACCTATTTATTTCAAATGCACGTCAGGGACTGTATATTAAAATTAGACGAGTTATTTAGTTATTCCGAGTACAGTCGCGTATATTTTCCATTAATATTGATACAATGAAGGGAACTCGAGGAAACATCGTAACTGGATTCATCCGAGAATGTCTGCCTTTCCGAATGTTTAACGGATAGTATTAAAGTGATAATATCACATATTACATACATACATACAATACATACAATATTATAGAAGTGCTATTTCACTTCCGTAATATACCATACAGTATAATATACAGTATTTCTAATCATATCTCAGTATTTCTATTTCAGTATGTATATCTTCTGTGATATACCTAGTATTTTTACATCACTGGTTTGAGCTATGAGGTGCACACATGTTAAATGCGTGAGGGGTGTCACACCGCGATGCGTATTAGGCCTTTACCATTCATCTCCATAACCTATTACCTACGAATAATTTTGACTGAAACCAAGTAGGTAGCTTATGGCATTTTTGTGCACTTATGCTAAAACGTGATATATGAACTAGTTGAGGTCATTGAAAGTGCACCTCCCCAATTTATTAAGGAATAGTAATTTCATTTCGGTTGGAGCTCATGCTATTCAAAAAGAACAACATGAGCTATCTTATTAGGACTGTGACCACGATAGCGAAAAAAGTGTTGATTCCTCAGAAGTAATTAGGTAAGCTGGAAAAATTATGTCCTCCGAAATCCAACTTTCCTTTGACATTTTGCATTCCAGACGTCATGGAATAAATTAATTTTATTCCTTCTAAACTCCATGTTTTATGCAGAATAACCTAAATGAGCTGAATTCACGAAGAAAACGTATAGGTAGTTCTTTGATAGTTATTCTAGATAGTTTTTTAAGAATGGATAGTTGACTGAAAACATCCCCCCCACCAAAGTTGATGTTTCCGTTTCATATGAAGGTAAAATCCGAAACTCAGTAAAAAAATTTCTGTCCGTCCGCCGTAGTTACTTCGCACTTTTCTTAATTACCATGGACTAAAATGAATGAAATTTGGTTTGTAGGTGCCATTTGGGGTCTAATTGGTCCTCGAAGCTCCGCATTACTTTAAGCGATCTCTACGGGGTGAAAAATAGGGGTTGAAATTTTCAGAATGCCGTAGCTCGAAGAATTTCTATAGAGGAGCATGTATTTTACGTTTTTAAATTGATCTCAAAGTTGTGGATTTTTTTTAGACCACCAGAAGCTTTATACGTCCAGCCACTCGTTCACAGTAGGGCCATGAAATTTGGCTTCATTAACATGAGTGTGAATGAAACGGTGTACATCGAGCCCAGATATCATTGCTGGGAAACTTCTTATTATAATCACGCATAGCTGTATGAAATTGAGTTTGTCGTTCCGTGATATTATTTAATTTAAATCAATATTTTATTAACTCAACTTCCAATTTTGGCGAATGTGGGGCGTATAGTTATAGGATTAGTAGGTACCTATGTCGGGAATGTGTTGCTAGGTAGCGTGGTAAGTAGTGGTGGTGTTGGTGGTGGCGTTTGGGTCGTAGTCTCTCAACAGCCTCTTCTTTAACCTGCGACCAGCGCTGGGTGCCGGTTCAGCGATGAATGCCACTTCCGGTTTGTAGTGGGCATTTGCTGTTGACCGCAAGACCCCGTAGCTCCCTCTAATCTTCTCCTGGGCTGTCTCGAGCCCCAGATCGCTTGTGGAGTAGGTACCTCATTCCTCACAAACCATCTCATACCTGTCTGAGGATCTTGTTCTGCTGGGTTTGGATTTTACTGATCGAAGTTGCACATGGAGCCCCCCAAACTTCGTGTATAGCAGGGACGTGTATAGCAGCTTTTTGTTTGTGAGATCCAGCTTTGACATAGGATTCATCAACGGCCATAGCTGGTATACACGCCCCTTAATTTCGCTAACAGTTTTGTTGACATGTGCCCTCCAGGTGAGCCATCGATCAAGTATGAGCCCTAAATATCGCACTTCTGGCTTAGAGGGGATTAAGTTGTCAGCGATCTTGATGTTAGTGACTGACCCTCTTCGGAGAGTGAACGTGGCAAGCGAAGACTTGGTTGGGTTGATTTTAACCTTCCACTTCTCACACCAAGGCTCCACCCTATCTAGGTGTGCCTGGAGGTAACCCCCCGACTCTGCTGAAGTGTTTCCTGCTGCCAGAATCCCTGTATCATCTGCAAACTGGGCTGTGAACCCTGAGGGACGCCAGCTTCCACATTCCTCAAGGTTGATAACTCCTCACCAACCTTCACCTGGAATGTGCGTCTGCAGAGAAACGAGCGCAGGAGAAGAAAAAGCGAGTTTGGAAGGAACTCCCTCATTTTCAACAGGAGACCACTGTGCCACACTCGATCAAAGGCTGATTGTACATCCAAGAACACCGCCCCAGTATACTTCTTCTCTTCATAACCCTTGTGTATGTAGTCAACAACCCGGTGTACTTGCTGTGTGGTCGAGTGGTGTGCACGAAAGCCGAACTGAAAATCAGGTATCACATGGGATACATTGAGAACCTTGTTCACCCTAACCAACAGGATCTTTTCAAAAAGCTTGTCGAGCACTGGCAGCAAACTTATCGGTCGATATGAAGCGGTGCTTTGAGGTGACTTCCCTGGTTTTGGGACTACAATTACCACTGCGTGCCTCCAAACTCGTGGATAGTAGCCCAACCTGAGGAGTGTATTGAAGAGGCTCAACAAGAAAGCTCTGCCTTTCCTAAGGAGACGTTTCACAATTCCTGCTGTTATAAGGTCATATCCTGGTGCCTTCTTACTATTCATGGCCCTTAACGCACTCGTCAATTCCTTGGGGCTTATAGGGGTCGGAGGAGGGGCCATTGGATCAATCAATTGTAGGATCAATTTTTCGTCAAACTTTTTGTTTTTCTGATGTGTTTGGAATATTCCAAGAAATTCCGGCACTTGTTTCGGACACCTGCTAATGGCCCAATAATAATTTGGCTACCGAAACAAATAATACATTTTCTACGAGTAGGTATATTATTCTAGCAGGAGGTTCCTAAATAATTTCCTGTTGGCTTTTCTAACCTGCTGTGTCACATCATCTATTCCTCCATAAGGATCACACCAGCGTCCACCAAACCAAAACCTACAAAAATAATTAAATTTGTTATTTTTGCCTATTTCGTAAACATCTCATAATTTATTTATTTTCAAGAGGCCAGAATAAGTTGAGTTGAGACTGTTTTTATTATTTTATTATGCATTCATTTAATAATAAATGAAATGAAGATCTCAGATAAAAAGTACGTATCAGGTATAACATAAAATGTGTAACAAAGACTGGCTAAAATAGACAAACAATGAACTGCAATTTATTCATACTTCTTCAAATCACAGTAATTTTGTTACATAGTTACCAGATCATTTTATTTAAAACAATAACAAAATACATAGGTGAGTGATTTTGGTCAACATCGTCAACAAGTTACTGTATAGCCAGTAATACAAACCAGAAATTCGGTTATTTTATCATGTTGTTACAATCCGACTCTAGATTTGGCAGGCAGTCTATCTAGATATCAGTTGGCAGAGTGTGAAACACATGCAAAGGCGCCTCATGTATTCAATTCTAAAGTGATTGGAAAAGTAAACTTTCACATCTGAAACAGCGGATGAGTATCATGCATTTTGCCCAATAGGTACGATGCCCTTACTATGTTATTTGAAGTTCAAATTTGTGTTTGTACAGAATAGTTCGTGTGTGGGTTTCAGGATATGTATTTCAGTGATGGGGTTGTGGCAAGCAAAAATGAGTTCCCCTTCGCTGCTGTTTTGGGTTGGCCCACTATTTATAAAAATGATATTGTGGCTGCGTACAACCCTTTTTGCGGGGGCTCAATCGTATCCAAGTTTCACATCTTGACTGCTGGCCAATGTATTGCTAATTTCGTCAAATCCTACAGAGCGAACAGCCTGACGGCTATTGTAGGAGCTTACGATCGTCGAAGTAGGTATACCTACCTAGCCATGTAATAGGTAGACCACCTGTTTTTGTCAGTGCTATCATCTTTACTGGATGATAAGGTTTTCTTTTCGTTTGAAAAGAAAACCAGCAGCATAAATATTGTTTATGCTTTACTGTGTAAATGGTGCAGCCTTCAAACGAATAGAAAACCGTACCTATCTTCCTATGAGTAAGTAAACATAATTTAGCACTCACAAAAACATGTGCCTATCGATTAAATTGCTCCTATTATGAAATAGTCAATATCGTACTCCAACGTTAACGTGGTAGTTACTAATCCCATGCTCCTCTACCGATTTATGAAGTCAGAATAATTCAGGAATCGCCTCAAGTTCAGGTTACACCTGATAGACAAACTCAGGTCGGTTTCCACTCCAAGCTCCATGCATTGGAAAGTAGATAATACCTACCAGTTGATAAAAACTCGAGTTATAATATTTTCTCCAGTTACGATGGCAGACGAATTGCGAATTCCTGTTGCGACCATCCATTTGCATCCGTCCTACGAGGGATATCCGGCATTCCTGAACGACATTGCGGTGCTGACTCTCTCAGAAATACTTACATTTAACTATGCCGTCCGACCAGTTTGTCTCACACGCCTAAAACTGAATTTGAAAAAAAACTTGAAGTAACAGCTGTCGGTAAGTAAAATTGAAACTTCTTGATTTGATTGAATTTGGAAATTAAAACTATCTACAAAACTGTTGTATTGACGAAACAAACACGAAATCCGATGCCTTGATTGGAAAGTTCCCTTCCTTGAGTGAGAAAGGTGCAGAAGATGAGAAAGAATACTTTCTCAATAGCTGTGCCTTATCCATAATCCGTTCACGCATAACTGAGTAGACGTGTTTTCCATGATCATTCCTCTCAAGTCACATTGTTCCGAATTTGGAAGCTTAGTCCCAAAAGTTTTTTGCAGTTATGAAGCTCTTCCCTATCTTCACGAACAAGCTCAAGAACTTTGTGGGTAGGTACTTCAAATGTGTACTGCACTTCATTCGCGAATTCTTTCCATTTTGAATCTATAATATCTTTTATAACTTTTATTGCATGTACGTTTCTTTTCAAATTGCTTTCTTTGACAATTCTTTGACGATTGCTCTACTTCTTATCGTACAAGTGATGATAGCAAAACAAATCATTATTACCTACTAGTAAATCGAAATTCGGATAGAGAAGCTGTCTTTGTCCTGTCTAAAATGCGTGAGTTCTTGATCGGAAAATGGAATGTTCGGTCGCTGAATTGAGGAAAGGTGTGGGCGACGAGGGCTTCTAGTTGTGGCTTGGTTTCTGGCATGGAGAAGACATTTTCCATATCAAGATATCGTGTGATCAATTTCTCAAATTTTCTGTATTCTTCGTATAACTTTTACCTTCGTATAAGTTTTACTAACCATGCAACACGTTATTTCTCATGTCTTCAGGATGGGACAGGAAAGATTCGGTAAATTGGCAGTTTTTCCGAGGAAGCTTCATAGTAAAGTAATTCCTGTGTCACAATGCCAACGTCACTGGCGGGTTACACACGGGAATCTCTGTACTTTCACTCCAAATGGATCTTTTTGTCGGGTATTTACATGTTTTTTATCGTTCCTATATATACTTCTTAAATGTCTGTTGAAATACTCAGGTTTTGGTTCATTACGAAATCTTTAAACCCAAATTTCAAAGGTGGAAAATTATTATACCTACCTACCTACTTGCTGGCAGAATTTAAGAGAGTACCCACCTACCTAACCACCTACTTAACACTCAGGGATGTTTTATTGATGGATTCTGTCAGCGATTTGGAAGTGCCTGAATACCTCTTAACGTTTCTCTCAGGGTTTTAAGAGAAACTTCAGGTTAGAAATAATTTAGTTTCAAGGAAAAGGAATTGTAAACTAATTAGTTGGCCTCCCAACGACCCTTACAGCCAAGCCTAAAACCTCACTAGTGACTTTGGAAGGCACTTTCCCTTCCTTTCCTTTTATTTATTTTTTCTACCTAAAAAAAGTACTATTTTTGGTTTATTATTTTCTATAATGAACCTTTGGAATCGAGCATGGAAAAAAATATTAACCCCCCTGTGATGAATTTAAAATTGGTTCATCACGGTGGCGTGAGGAAATGCGCAGGCGGCGGATATCCACCGACATCTACGATCTTTTGGTAGAATGGAGAGGTGGAGGTGAGTGTTAGAATTTGCCCAGGCGGCGGATTTCCACCGACATCTAGGATCTTTTGAGATAGGAAATTTTGTCTAGGCGGCGGATATCCACCGACATCTAGAATCTTTTAGAGGAGGATGTTTTGCCCAGGCGGCGGATATCCACCGACATCTAGGATCTTTTAAGAGAGGAGGAGCAAGGTAGAGGAGAGAAGAGAGAGAGCTGGTTAGAGGAAGTGTCGAATGAAGCTAAAGCCCCAGGATCCAGGGTTTTATAGGAAGTGGAGGCCTCTCCCTCCAACCCCCTGTTAGGGGTTGGTGGTGGGGCCCCAGGTTGTGCACCCTGGGTTCTGTGGCTTGTCTCCCCACTCATTCGTTTATTGACAGAAACTAAGTTTGGCGTTAGAATATTGGTGAGAACTTAAAGTTTACTAGAGGAGTGTTCCCGGGAGGGACTCACGACAGAGGTCCCCCCAGTTTGAACCAAGATTCGTGGAGCTGAAGGCGCAAGTTGACAGGGGCTGAGGGCCAAGGCAAACATATGCAGGGCTGAAGGCCAAAGGTACAAGTAAATCAAGGTTTGGGTGCTGAGGGCGCAAGGTTACAGGAGCTGAGGGCTAGGGCAAACATAAGCGGGGCTGAAGGCCAAAGGTCACAAAGGCTGAGGGCCACGGCAAACATAATTGGGGCTGAAGGCCTTGGACTTAATGCTAGGGGATTGAAATGCTTAACACTAAGGGTATGTATTTATAATGGACTTAACGCTAGGTGATTGAAGTATTTACAATGGTGGGGGCTGGATGAGGTGGTATTTACAATGGATGGGTGTGCATGATGGGGTGGTTGACAGTATTAGCTAGTTAGTGGTATTTACAATGGTGGGGGTTGGATGAGTTGTTATTTACAATGGGTGGGTGTGCACGATGGGGTGTTTGACAATATTAACTATTTAGTATGTACAAAATTAACAATAGTAGTATTATTTACAATATTATTTTAGAAACTAACATTAACATCAATAACATTTGTACAATGAAGGTTATGGGCCGTGGTACAATCTGGGGAGCGCGGAAGTCCGCCGTTCCCTGGGTGTGGATAGGATGTGGTGTGTGGATGGGTGTAGGTGTGGTTTAGGTGAAGAGTGGGGGCGCCTCGGTGATGCGGAAGGACCCCTGATAGGAAGAATGATGGACCTACCGGGAGGGTCTTCCGCCTCGCCGGTGCGCCCGTGCTGTATCCGTGTGCGGTGGCGGTGATGGGGCGGACAGTGCGTGTGGATGAATTAGACACAAGCACTGTTCCGCCATCTCAAGGCCCCGCCGTGATTGCTCGGGGCGGGGCGGGGCTATTGGTCCGCCGGGACGCGGGGAATTCGGGGGCGCTCCCTCCGTCCGTTTCGCCGCCCGGGCCGTTTTGTCCCGGCGGGGACTATTGTGGATATCCCCGGCGGTGTTGGGGGGGTAGGGGGTGGTTGGGGTTTGATGATTTTGGGGGGTGGTGGGGAAAATTCTATTTTGGGGGGGTTGAATGGTTGAGGTTGTTGGGGGTTGCTGATGTTGGGGGGAGCGGGGTGTATGGGTGGTTGGGGGGGGGTCGAAAGTTGGGGGTTGTTGGGGTTGAAAATGTTGGGGGTGGGGGGGGCATGAGTTCCGCGAGGCGGAACTCGTGGAGGATGGAGGACATTAAGGGGTCGGTGGGGGTGTATGGGGGGTGTACCCCAGTGGCTTGCGCTGTGCGAAATTCGCGCAGAATTTGCCACTGGGGGTACTTCCACCGCCGGGGCCGGGGAGGTAACCCGGTGATCCTTTGCGGGAAGAAAAGAAGCGGTGATGGGGGCCCGGGCGAGGGTGGTAGGGGGGATAGCCGGTCCGGGACGAAAACGTCCCGGAGTATGGCCGCCATTTCCGGATCCGAATCGAAATCCGGAAACGGCGACGGAGGTGACGGGTGTAGCGGGAAGAGGTGCGACATCGCGAACGGACGGTGGGAGACTGATAGGGTTTGTTGGTTGAGGGAGCACAGGAGCGGGTTTACATCTGGCTAACGGGACTGTGTGGGGTTTTCCGTCAATTAACAGGGTTGCGGTGGTTTGTGTTGAGCGGATGACTTGAAAGGGCCCGGCATAAAGGGGTTGAAAAGTTTTATGCATGCCGGGCTCTTTCAGGTACATGTGAGTGGCGGTGAAAAATCGTTTGGGGTAAGTTGTGTCGTTTTTCGGTGTTGTTGTGTGTAGTGGTTCCCTGTTAATTGACGGTGTGTGATGTGGGGTGAAAATATCGGCTGGTAAACGGAGGGGATCTTTAAATGCATTTTGCGCGGGGCTTGTGTTGTCTGAAGGACGGGCGGAAGTACGGAGGCTTAATAGGATGTAGGGAAGGGTTTTGGTCCAGGAGGGGGATGTGGCTGATGTGGAAATGGCTTGTTTTAGGACCGAGTGCCACCGCTCTATTTTCCCGTTAGATTGGGGGTGATAGGGAGTGGTGCGGATTTTTTGAATCCCGAGGGAACGGAGCAGGTCGGAGAAGTGTGCTGATTCGAACTGCCTCCCCTGATCGACCGTGAGTGTCCGCGGACAACCGTAGCGGCTGATCCATTGGTTGAGGAAGGCCGCGGCGATGGCGTCCGCGGTAATGTGGGCGAGTGGGATACACTCAACCCAATTGGTTGCACGGTCGATCATGGTGAGGCAGTACCTCTTCCCCTCGGAGGGGGGAAGAGGGCCGACCAGATCTAGATGCACGTGTTCCCACGGGAGGGAGTCGGGAATGGGTTGAGGAGGTACATGGGGGTGAGCCGAG
This sequence comes from Leptopterna dolabrata, assembly GCA_954871275.1. Lineage (NCBI taxonomy): Eukaryota > Metazoa > Arthropoda > Insecta > Hemiptera > Miridae > Leptopterna > Leptopterna dolabrata. The sequence continues at coordinate 25,698,424 of OX940975.1, read as the reverse complement.
ACCTTAAATTGCTGGCACTTCTGGCACCCTAGAACCCAGGTACGAATATCTGTATTCATGTGGGGCCAGAAGTACCGCGTCTTAATAAGATCTCGGCTCGCCCGGATGCCGGGATGGTGGAGGGAGTGGTAGTGGAGGAACAACTGCCGCCTCAGCTCCGGTGGGACGTAAGGGCGCGGTGTATCGGCCGTCACGTCGCACCAGAGATCGAGGGGCGGCAGCTGTTCCAATTTGGAGGCGGATATGAGGTTGGAGAGGGCGGGGTCGGAATGTGGGGTTTGTTTCGATTTTAGGATGTGTGGGGAGGGGAAAGGCAGTAACTCCTCCACCGGCGCGGGAGTGGGTCGGGATAGCGTGTCCGCCACACAGTTGTCGGCCCCCGGCAGGTAGCGAATATCGGACGTGAATTGTCCGATAAATTCGAGCTGCCGGAGGCGACGCGGGGAGGCGGATTTGCGGTTTTGGAGGAGGGCGTGGGTGAGGGGTTTAGGATCTGTGATGACAGAGAACTGCCTGCCCTCCACGAAGTCACGAAAGTGTTTAATGGCTTCGTGGATGGCGAGGAGTTCTCTGTCGAAGGTTGAGTAATTTTTCTGGGTTGGGGACAGATTTTTAGAAAAAAATCCGAGGGGTTGGCTGGTGGAGCACTGCCCCGATGGCCCAGTCGGACGCATCGGTTGTGATGGAGAGGGGAGCGTGGGGGTCGGGGTGGGCTAATAGAGCGGCGTCTACTAGGTCCTGTTTACAAAGTTGGAAGGCGGTTGTAAGTTCGGGGGTCCAGTGTATGGGGCGGTTGTCGTTTTTTTTGGCGGGTTGGGGAATGGCGTGTATGAGTGGTTGTTGGTGTTGTGCTGCGTGTTTGATGTGTCTACGATAAAAGTTCAACATACCCAGGAAACGGCGGAGTTCCGTCACGGTGCGGGGCTGGGGAAAATCGGTGATTGCGTGGACTTTATCCGGTAGGGGCTTGATTCCGTCGGAGGAGACTTCGTGGCCGAGGCAGCGGACGGAGGGTTGAGCGAGGACGCATTTTTCCGTGTTGATTTGCAGTCCTTCGGCAGAGAATATGTCCAGGATCTGTTTGAGGTGGTCTAGGTGTTCCTGGGGGTTTCGGGAGGCGATCAGGATGTCATCTAGGAAACAGAAGACAAACGGGAGGCCGCGTAGGATATTATCCATATAACGCTGCCACGTCTGGGCAGCGTTCCTGAGGCTGAAACCCATCTTAACATACTCAAACAGGCCGAAGGGTGTAATAATTGCGGTTTTTGGTATATCTGGGGGGTGTATGTTAATATGGTGGAAGGCTCTAGCTATGTCTAGGGTGGAAAAAATGGACGTGTCGTGTAGGTGGGAGGAAAAATCTCGAAGGTGGGGGACATTGTATAGGTCGGGTGTAGTTTTAGAATTTAGGCGGCGGTAGTCGCCGCAGGGGCGGATATCCCCGTTGGGCTTTTGGACGATGTGAAGGGGGGAAGCCCAAGGGGATTTTGAGGGGCGGATAATTCCGTCCGCGATCAATTTGTCGAAGTGCCGACGGGCCTGGGAGAGCTGCAAGGGGTGGAGGCGTCGGGCTTTGGCGGAAATTGGGGGTCCGGTGGTTTCAATAAAATGCTGTATCGTGGAGATATGGGCTGAGGGGCGGCGCTGGGGTTGATATTGGCGGAGGAGGGCTTCAAATCTGGTTGGCGGGCGGTCTATCGTGTGAATAAATCCGGGGATAGGTTTGCTGGTGGAAGGGTCAATCAGGCGCGCGTTTTTTACGTCGACCTGGAGGCCGAAATATGCTAAAAAATCGGCCCCCAGGATCGCCTTCTCTATGTCCGCCACGGTGAATTCCCACTCGTACGCGAGTCTGCTCATGTATACGGATGAGCGGTACGTGCCGTACGAGGGGATGGTGGTACCGTTGGCGGCGTAGAGGATTTGGCGGTAACAGCGCGCCTGACGACAGAGGATAGAATTTGGAAAAATTGAAAGCGCCGCCCCTGTGTCTATGAGGAATGGGATGCTGGTCTTGCCGCATTTTAAAAATAGGCGTTGGTGGGTGGGTGCGGAGTGAGGCAAAATTGCGGAGGCAGTGGGGGGGGGGGGGGGGTGTCTGGCAGGGAGCAGGGGTGTCGGAGTTGAGGGGTGGTGGTGGTGGTGGTTGTTTGTCCCCTGCGAAAGAGACGCGGTTTGATTTTTTCCCGTTCCGGGGTAGGGGAACGGTGGGGGGGGGGGGGGGGGTCCGCAGTGTTGTGGTGGGGCTTGGTGGCTGTCGTGGGGGGGCCTTTTCGAGGTGGGGGAGCGGCGTTGCGAGGTGCGGCCGGAAGGTTGGTGGACCTGGTGGCGGTTGTGGAGGGGCCGTTCCGGGGTGGGGGAACGGTAGTTGGTAGGGAGAGGGGTTTGGCGGCGCCGTGAGGTGCGGCCGGTAGGTTGGTGGTCCTGGTGTTGGATGTGGAGGGGCCGTTCCGGAGTAGGGGAACGGTCGGTGGTGGGGGAGGGGGCTTGGTTGCGCAGCTAGGCGCGGTTGGAAGGTTGGCGGCCGTGGCGGCGGCGTAGGAGGGGTAGTGTTGTTTGGTGGTGGTGGTAGAGAGAAGGAGAAGCCTTGGTGGGGGTCCCCCCCGTGTTGGTGAGGAGGGGGGCCCGCCGGATTTACCGGCGGGCGTCGGCGTTTCCCTGCCCGGAGGGGAAGGAGCAGGGGGGTTGGCACTTGCGGGCCTCCCCACCGAAGTTCACGTGGTAGAAGCATCGGTGGGGGGGGTCGGCGGGGAGGTACGCCGTCTTGGAGGGGCGAGGCGTGGTGGAGGGGGCCGCAGCGGCCGGCGAGCTTCCTCTACGCTGGTCCCGAGAAGGGGTGGGGCGGCGCTCGGGGGAAAGCTGGCGCCGGTAGTCCGTGGAGGGGGTTCGGCGGCGCTCGTTGGAGGGGGGGATGGCGCCTGTCGAGGGAGGGGGGCCGGCTGCGTTCCCGTGACGCCGTGCGGTCTCGTCGAGGGGTTGAGGTGCGGGGTGTGCGGACCTCGCTGACGCCGGCGGCTGCGGCGAGGTCGTGGACCGTGTCGGCGAGGTGAAGCAGGGGTTCGTCCGGGCCGTCGAGGTGGCTGGCGAGCGCCATCTGGATGGGGTGGGGAAGAGCGCGCAGCCAGAAGGTCCGCGCGATGTCGGCCGTCATGATCCCCTGCAGTTGGTTGTCGCAGACGGCGGTAGAGGTGGGAGGGCTTGAGGTCGCCGAGGCGCTGTGGCTGCGAGAGTGCGGCGACTCTTGCGAGTTTCGATGGCTGGTAGAGTGATATGTGGCGGCTGCGGAGGTCGTCGTACGCAGCAGGCGGCGTCGGGGGAGATGTCCGACGTCTGGAGGAGGATGTCGTACGGGAGCAGGGAGATGATTCGTGAGTAGCGGGTTTTCTGGCTGCGGATGTTGGCGGCCGAAAACGCAGCGTCCACCTGAAAAAACCACAGAGCGGGGTCATGTGAATAAAACGGGGGAAGCGATAGGGGAAATGACGCAGAGGTCGTCATGACGTCGGCGGTGCGTGTGCTGCGGCCGCAGCGGCGGCGGCGGCGGCAGCGGAGGTCGATGCGGCGGAGCCAGGTGGTGAGAGGGTGGTGAACGGGTTGTCGAGCGCAGCCGTTGCGTCCGTTGTCGTAGCGGCGGGCGGCTGCAGCGTGGCTGGTCGGAGGAGTGGGGGTGATGGCGAGTTCGGGTCCATAGCTGAGGTCTGAAATTTGAAAACTCAAATTTTAAATTTCAAATTCGAAATTCGCAAAAATCGGGAGCGGAGATGTGTGTGGTTGAGCGGAGGTGTGAGAGGTTGCGATCTCCGAGCGGTTGAGGGAGTGTGGGCGAAAATTGCGAAATTTAACTAACTGACTGACCGAATTTGAAATTAAAATGGGGACACCGAACTGTACTTGAGACTGGGGTTGACACAGAAGGTAAGGAAGGTTGGGTGAACGTCGGGTTCACCACTGTGATGAATTTAAAATTGGTTCATCACGGTGGCGTGAGGAAATGCGCAGGCGGCGGATATCCACCGACATCTACGATCTTTTGGTAGAATGGAGAGGTGGAGGTGAGTGTTAGAATTTGCCCAGGCGGCGGATTTCCACCGACATCTAGGATCTTTTGAGATAGGAAATTTTGTCTAGGCGGCGGATATCCACCGACATCTAGAATCTTTTAGAGGAGGATGTTTTGCCCAGGCGGCGGATATCCACCGACATCTAGGATCTTTTAAGAGAGGAGGAGCAAGGTAGAGGAGAGAAGAGAGAGAGCTGGTTAGAGGAAGTGTCGAATGAAGCTAAAGCCCCAGGATCCAGGGTTTTATAGGAAGTGGAGGCCTCTCCCTCCAACCCCCTGTTAGGGGTTGGTGGTGGGGCCCCAGGTTGTGCACCCTGGGTTCTGTGGCTTGTCTCCCCACTCATTCGTTTATTGACAGAAACTAAGTTTGGCGTTAGAATATTGGTGAGAACTTAAAGTTTACTAGAGGAGTGTTCCCGGGAGGGACTCACGACACCCCCCCCCCCCCCCCCTCAAAATTTGATGGCTTACGTTTCAAGGTATGTAGAATCCGAAAATGCAGTAAAAAAAGTTCTGTCTGTCCGCCGTAGGCCGTACATAGCACTTCTCTCAGTTACCATGAACGAAAATTGATGAAATTTGGTTTATAGGTCCCGTTCCGGGTCTAGTTGGTCCTCCTAGCTTGGCGTTACTGTCAATAATCTCTAAGGGGTTAAAAATAGGGGTTGAAATTTTCAGAAAGCCGTAGCTCGAAAAAATTCAATAGAAGGGTATGGTTTTTTAAATGTTTTAAATTGATCTTGAAGTACTTAAAGATTTTTTGAGACCATCCGGAGCATTGTACGACCAGCCATTCGTTTGCACCGAAAAGCTTCGTCAACACGATCGTGAATAAAGCCCAGATTTCATCGTTAAGGCTAGCGTCCACTGGAGACGGGCCGCATCGTGGCGGGCCGGGGCGGGACTCATCGCAAAATAGATAGTGCGTCCACTGAGGGTGACGGGGCGGGGCGCATCGCATCGGAAAAATTGAGCGGGAACGAGAAAAAAGGCGGTCGGTTTCGTGCTCATTCTGCTGTTCCGTGTTTTGTTTGTTTGCGTCGTTCCACCATGGATTCTTCTGACGAAGAACTTCTATGAATGCTGGCATTAAATGAAGATAATGCGAAATGAAAACAGCGGAAAAGGAAGCACCGCTATTGGGTCCACGACATCTGTTTGAAGAGAAGAGTGTACGGGGAGTACCATTCTTTATTTGCGGATTTATCTAAAAAGCGGAAACACCGTGCATTTCTACAACCAATTGCCATGCAGAAGCACACTATCATTTCATTCCATTCTACTACCTACAATGCTCGCTAATGAAAATATATAATTACAAATAGGTAGGTACCTTACCTAATAATTATTAGAGAATGGTCGGGCGTCAACAGCAATTTATCACTGTCTCACTGATGGCAGATTCGCAAACTTGACGAAAATTCAAATCAAAACACAAAGTTGTTGTGGTTTGTAGTAGGTATCCATACTGTAACCAATACTACAACCACCACCAAACTATTCTATTCTATTTACAGTATTTACCTATGTTTTACACCTCCGGATACTCTCAAAATATATACCTTATTTCAAGTCATTCAGTGTACATTTAATTGCAAGTTACCACATGGTTGTTGCTACTATTTGCGTGTACCGACGACACCCATGGAAACAATGAAAGAAAATAATTAAACCGAGAATAAAATAATGAAATAAAACAATCACCCCTGTTTATTAGATTCCCTCCTCGATGTCAAATCTGAAATCCGTCTGCCTATCGTCCACTGGAGACGGGCCGCATCGGGGCGGGCCGGGACCCCTCGCACAGCCGCAAAAATCCGCCTGGGGGGCGATTGAAATATGCGATGAGGCCCGCTCCGATGCGACCCGCCTGCAGTGGACGCATCTCCATGCAAACACTCACGATCGAAATGCCCGCTTTTTGCGATGAGGCCCGCCCCGATGCGACCCGTCTCCAGTGGACGCTAGCCTTAAAGGCACGGAACAGCAGAATGAGCACGAAACCGACCGCCTTTTTTCTCGTTCCCGCTCAATTTTTCCGATGCGATGCGCCCCGCCCCGTCACCCTCAGTGGACGCACTATCTATTTTGCGATGAGTCCCGCCCCGGCCCGCCACGATGCGGCCCGTCTCCAGTGGACGCTAGCCTTAACGATGAAATCTGGGCTTTATTCACGATCGTGTTGACGAAGCTTTTCGGTGCAAACGAATGGCTGGTCGTACAATGCTCCGGATGGTCTCAAAAAATCTTTAAGTACTTCAAGATCAATTTAAAACAAATTTAGGGAGCACCTGATTATAATCACGGATGGCTGCATGAGGTCGAGTTGGTTGTTCTGTGATATTATTTCATTTGAAAAATGATGGATCTTTTGGATTTTGTTGGTAGGTACTTGAACAAACGTTGAAGTATTAATGGGTAAATTATTACACAACGGTTTATTATTTACCATACGCTTCATGAATAAGTACAAATAAATAATTAATGATTGAATTATTGATTCCCGCATTTTGTATGAAACTTTAATTCCCGGGCCGGCTCTAGTACTCGATTTAGGGCTTTCCTGGGGGGAGCTCGAGGGTATTGACCACAGAAAACAGTGATCCATGGGGCGTCTATACTGGTAAATAATTAACCGTTGTGTAATAATTTGCAGCGTTTTTATTTATTTATTTATCGTATCCCATTATTGTGTTTTGTGAAACAATTATGTTTTTTCGCATTTATCTTGCGCGTCCTCTGAAAACTTTCAATAGAAGGGTATGGTTTTTTTTAACGTTTTTAAATTGATCTTGAACTAAAGAATTTTTTGAGACAACCCGGAGCATTGTACGACCAGCCGTTCGTTTGCACCGAAAAGCTTCGTCGACACGATCGTGAATCAAGCGGTACAAATCCAGCCCAGATATCATCGCTAGGGAGCACCTGATTATAATCTCGGATGGCTGTATGAAGTCGAGTTGGTTGTTCTATGATATTATTTCATTTGAAAAATGATGGATCTTTTGGAGTTTGTTGATAGGTACTTTTGCAACTTGAACAAGCGTTGAAGTATTGCTGATGGGTAAATTATTGCACAACGGTAAATTATTACACAACGGTGACTTATTACACAACGGCGAATTATTACACAACAGTAAATTATTACACAACGGTTCATTATACCATCTGCCTAGAAGGGGCTGGATTTTGTTGATAGGGACTTTTGGAACTTGAACGACCGTTGAAGTATTATTGGTGAGCAAATTATTACACAACGGTAAATTATTGCACAGCGGTTCATTATACTACGTAAAAGGGGCACCTATACAGGTAAATTATTTGCCTTATGGTTCATGAATAACTACAAATAATAAATTAATGATTGAATTATTGAATCCCGCGCATTTTATAGGAAACTTTAATTCCGGGGCCCGCTCCAGTACTCGATTTAGGGCTTTCCTGGTGGGAGCTCGAGGGTAGGTACTGACCACAGAAAATAGTGATCTACGCAGAAGGGTCATCTATACAGGTAAATAGTAAACCTTTGTGTAATAATTTGCAGCGTTGTTTAAAATAAAATAACAAATTTTTCTTTTTTTACATCATTTCAATTGTGTTTCTCTGTGATAAAATTTTGGAGTCCAATGAAGTTCTAAGCGAACATACGGCAGTCCTCAGATGAAAGCCCCGGATGCACTCTCCAGTCTGGTAGGTAGTCCCAAGTGAGAAGTGAGTCCCTGAAGAATCATAGAAGTCCCAGATGCAGAATGGTAGGTTGGTAGGTAGTCCCAAGTGAGAAGTAAGTCCCAGAAGAAAGAAGTCCCTGATGATATTTGGTACTAGCCCCTGGTAAATTCCAATCACCCAGCTTTACTATAGCTTTTCCAACCGACACCGACTGCACCAGAGATTTTTACCTGTTCCTTGTAGTAATAGTAGTTAATAGTGGCGCCAGGTTAGGCTTTTTTGTCAAAAATTTGGCTCAAGGTTAGGCTCTTTGGAAACGTCCCTGTGCTCCAGTTAGGCCTTCTTGGGGCTCCAGGTTAGGCTCTACTTGTGGCTTGGATAGGGCTATCTACTTAAGGTCTCTCTCTCTTCTTGTGGCCAGGACTGAGAAGAGGCACTCAATTACAATGACCCCAGAGGCCATCTTTGGTAAGAGCTTTTAGGTGTTGCCAATACATTTCACTGCTTCCCATTTGTAGCCCCCCTGGAGAAGTGTAATTAGCACCCAGTTTGTTATCCCCTAGGATTTCCCATTTGTTTACATTACTTTTAGTTCTTGTTAGGGAATTGAAGCCTAAATTGATCTAAATTGATTGTTCTAAGTTTCCCTAGAATCCCAGACATTCATCTGGTCAGCCATGATGATCTTGGAAGTTATAAAAACTTCCGCAGGTCACATTCTTACTATCAGAGCTTCACCCTGTCGTCAGCAGGTAGCATTTGGTTCTCCCTTTGCAGCATTCATAGATTTGGTAAAGATAGGTAGCAAAATTTGGGACAATGCGAGGTACGTAACATGCGCGAAGAGCACTAAAGTTCCTGCCTCAAGAACGCCACAACCTATACACCTACACATGTATCTTCTCCGATGAAAATAGAAAAAAAGTATGTAGGTACCTACCTTTCAACTTCTCTACAGTATTGTTGAATTTTGCTGATTTGTTCATGTGCTTATAACTTAATTTACAGGAAGAAACTGGTGGTGGAATCATAGTCGATATAAACGGATGCTATATTCTTGTTGGAGCTCAGTCAGTCGTATCATGTCTAGCAAATAAGCCAGTAGTGAGTACTGCCGTCGAATCGTATGTTCCTTGGATCCGAAAAGTTGTAAATGTTAAGTAAATTCAAAACTGCCGGGCTGCCTGGTTGTTACGGGCTACTGATTTGGGGTTATTTAGACCCCGCGAACAGCTCTGACAGCTCCTTGGAGATTGTAGCGTTTACAGAAAGCTATTCAACCGGTTAAACGGGAATAAGTCGAACCAGAAATCTACTGCAATATGGGCTTCCGTAAATTGAGCCATAGTCATCGGAGTTGTTACCTGAAATAATATTGAAACCTGAAACGATTTGTAGGTTAAAGGTCCTAAAAATAGGTCATAACGTCTAAAATCCCAAGCTTACAAGAAGTGCTCACAGTGCAAGGAGTCGAATTAATACTGCGGTGGTGTCAATTTTGTAGGTACCTACCTTTCCTTTTAGGTATTGCAATTTGGCACCTATATCAATGCTCTGTCCAAGATGCTGAGAGGATGTTAAAACATAGTGCTGCCCCTTCTACTCCCTATCTTTTTAAGCAACAATTTTTCAATAAGACTCGTATAGCCTCCTATAATACTTCGAAAAATCATCAATCAGTAATAATTGTTGTGATCCCTAACGGTAGGGTAGGTTTGGAAAGGAAGGAAGCCGCGGTTATCACCACAGCAGGTATTAGGAGTCTTTTGCTAGCACCCCACGTTACCACCACAGCGAGTGCTATAGGAAGGGAAGGCGTCCCGTGGTTATCACCACAGCAGACGCCAGAGGATATGAGATTATAATTCATAAATCTTTTTTCATTTACAGACACACGACCTACGGAAATTTGCGCCTGGTAATTGTGGTGATCGGCTGCTCCCTATAAACAATGTAATAGCGTCACTTGAGGTATAAGCCGCGTCTTGGCGGCTTCCCGGAGCGGGGTTCCCCTACCCCCCTCCGGGTCTGTAATAAGGGGTATAAAAAGGCGATGTATTTAACCAATAAACAGTCAATCAAGTCACAACCCGACTCAAGTAGTCTCGTGTAGTCTCTTATTGCTCCCGCTGGATCATCACACTGGTCACCCCGACGACGAACACGCAACCTTCACCGGCTACCGGCTTCTGCGAACAGCGTCTCGCCTTCTCGCCTCTAGCGACTGCTCAACGTGCACCTTCGCTGGCTTCCTGCCTTCTGCGAACAACATCCCGCCTTCTCGCCTCTAGCGACGGCTCGATACGCACCTTCGCCGGCTTCCTGCCCTCTGTGAATAGCGCCCCGCATTCTCGCTTCCAGCGACCGCTTAAAACGCACATTCGCCTTGACCTTCAACGGACTCACAAAGGTCCTTTTCAGGACCACTGTCTGTTTCAGCCTTTCAATTTCAGCCACCTCGGACTTTCGCGACCGCAACGCCGGCAGAGCAACGTACCCTTGCCCCGGCCATCTTCGGACTAACACCGATTCTTTAAGAACCATCATCCTCTTGCGATCGACAGCGAACCCCCCACCACTCGTCACGACCAATCAGCGTCCTCTCTCAAGCGACCAACCAGCTATCGTCTCTTCAGCGAACCAATTAGAGACCATCTCGCCCTTCCCGCTGCCTATATAACGAGAGCGACCATCAACGGAGCATTCATTCCTCAGATCTACATCCAAGAGAACAACCAAGAAGAAAATGGAGACCAGAGCCACGAAGACACTCGAAACAGCACAAGCACCTCTCAAACTGCGGCCTTTTGACCCGGCTTTCCCGCACGTCTGGTTCGCACAGCTCGAATTAATTTTCGCCCAGGAAGGCTTGAAAAATTCTGAAGCCCGCTTCACCCGTGCCTTCCTCGCGCTCGAGCCTCGCCAAGCGGACATCTGTACCGACATCGTCGCCTCACACTCCGCAAGCTACCAGACGTTGAAAGACCGGCTTATCGCAGCTCATGCACCCTCAGATGGCTCCCAGCTCACAACTCTGCTTCAGCCTTCGGTGACAGACGAGCTGCCTTCGGCCCTCGCCAGACGCCTTCAACGTGCTCTTCCCTCGGAAACTCCGACCTAGCTTCTCCGACAACTCTTCTTACGATCTCTACCTGAGAGCCTTCGCCTTCACATCGCAGCCAGCGTAGAACCCGATATCACGAAGCTCGCGGCGGCCGCCGACCGCCTCATACCCTTCGTAACACATCCTCGTGTGGCTACCGTCGACGAGGAAGTTCAAGTGATCCAGCACCGCCAACAAATGCGGCCTTCTACGCAGCGACAATCACCCCCTCAACGACCGAACAAGACGTTCTGCTTCTACCATAGAAGATGGGGCTCCCGAGCGAAAAAATGCATCAAACCCTGCACCTGGCGAAACCAACCGACGGAAAACGCCAACACACTTCATCGGAAAGGAACACAACTGGGCACCCTACGAACGGCTAAAAGCTCGGAGATCAACACATACATACGACAACCACTGCGCCTCGGTACACCTACCGCCCTATGAAAGGACATTCACCGTAGCAGACGTCTCAACACCGATCCTCGGCCCCGATTTTCTAAGCCTTGTTGACCTTCCGAAAGCCCGCCTCATCAACGCAGCCACTAGCCTCGTACGCCCGGGAAATTTCAGCTGTGCAACCTCAGATAACACACCCTACTTCCAAGCACTACTAGACGCACACGCTCCTTCAGAAACTCCCTGCGAAGCACCAATCGAACAACATATAGTAACGAAGGGCCCGCCATGTCAAGCGAAACTCCGACGCCTAGCCCCGGCCAGCTATACAAAGACAAAAGCCCACTTCGCAGAACTCCGAAACGCCGGCATCATGGAACCATCGGAGGCCCCTTGGTCAAGCCCTCTACACGACGTACCGAAGCCAGACGGAGATATTCGCCCCGTCGGAGACTACCACGCCCTCAGCAGGCTCACTGTCCCCGATCGATACACGGTGCCGCACCTCCACGACTTCACAACGGTACCTTTCAGGACGACCACACTTACTATGTTCGAACTCGCCCGTACCTTCTACCGCTGCGGAATCGGCGAAAAAGACGATCCTCTAGTAGCCTCCAAAGATATCGAAGAACATTTTACGCACGTAAAATTATTACTCGATACTCTAGCCAAACATAGCCTCGTGGAACACCTACACTGTGCCTTAAAAGACGCTATCATCGCTACCTCCTCGTCAGGAACCTGGGCATCGGACCTCAACGGCCTTCTCCTCAGCCTCCGCAACAGGCCCGGCCCCGACGGCTACTCGCCCTCACAGCACCTTTTTTCGGCGACTCCACGACTTCCAGAGGACCTGTTCACACAACCGCCTCCCTCAACTCCGATTGGTCAAGAAATCTTGCTCCCTATTGGCCAACCGAATTCTTCCGCGGGCCAACCCGGACCGCGACCCACGAAGGTCATTCTCCCTCACAATGGCACCGCACACACCTCCGAAACTCACTTCGAAACAGCAACTGCTGAGGGACCTCGCATTGACGCCTTCGCCTCTGAGCCATCATCCCCCGACCACGACGGTACGAAAAGCTATGGCAATCACACGGGCCAGCGCCGCCCCTATACCACCTCGGCCATTCATCAACCCGATGAATCACAAGATGAAGCCACCACAGGGAATCACCCCACTTCATGCCACGGCCACTCACAACCAAACCATCACACTGATGCTCCCGCCTTTCGCCGGGAAGTGCTCCGACTGCTGCACACACGGCTGCCGCCGCCCCCAGCTACAGAGCATCGGGGTACAGGTGTCCCCCGACACCATTACCACTGGGACCCAGGCAACAAACAAGAGGACGCAAGAGGAGCCGCCAACCGCTGCAGCTACGCCGCAAGTGCGGCCCATTTCACCTGCTCCGGCACCTCCTGCCTCGCCGCCCAGCAGAGTCACTCCCGCCAGCCGCCCCTTCCAGAGGTCTCCCAGACGATACCCCCGACATTGTCAGCGGAACCACCTCCGAGCACGCTCCCAGTTCTGAGCACGCTCACGGATCCCGCACCGCAGCCGCCGCTAATGCAGGATGACACCGCAACAGCAAACCAAGACAACACGCAGCCTCTTGTGAAAATTATTAGAAATTCCGTCATTACTCAGTAAAATCTGAATTCAATCTCATTTTTAGACGTGTTTGAGTCAAATAAATGACTCTCATCATTGATATTCTTCAGTACAATACTAAAGATAATGTCATCACATAAAGATATGAGCATTTTGTGGCTAAGGATCCGTTTTTAGAATATTGAAGAGGTTATGAGTGGTTTTCCCTCCAAATTACAGCTGATCCCGCCTTTTCTATCTGCTGTTTTCTCGCTTCTGGCATGTTTCTGCCATCTTGTTTTTTCATGTAAACTCAGTTTGTGACGTGTTTTGTGGTTTTCCAACTTTCCTCACAGTCGTTTTCCAGTTTTTACCAACATTTTCTAGCTTTTTCCAACTTTCAGTTGTTTTTTCTAATTTTTTACAAAATGGGTAAAACAAGTGACCTCTCTCCAAGGAAACGGGCCCTAGTTAAGTGTTACTTGGAAGACAGTGAGTTCACACAAAAGGATATTGCTAAAAAGTTGAAAATTTCACCAGCTTCAGTCACCAGAGTGAGGAAAGCCATGTCAGCAGGCAGCGATTATTCAGTCTCAAGAACTGGTAAATGTGGGAGGAAGAAGAAACTGAGCCCAAGGATGGAAAGAAAACTTGTCAGCCTTGCTAAAGAAAATCGGAGGACCACAAGTAGAGACCTGAAAATGAAATTGGAAGACTTGGGAGTGAATGTTAGTGACTCAACCGTCCGCAGAAAACTTATCGCTGCTGGTATGCCTGCTCGTCGTCCAAGGAAAAAGGCTAAAATAACTCCCTCAATGGCCAAGAAGCGTTTGGAATGGGCCAAACAAGTGTCTCACGAGTTCAAGAACGACTGGACAAAGGTCAGTTAAAGTTTTTGACAATATTTTGGGAATAAATTAAGGACAAATTCACTCATTCGCCATATCATATTTTTCATGCGATGTGACTTTCCTTTTACAGATGTCATGAAATCATCATTGCCAAACCTGAAAGCTTTCTGAACATGTTTTTATTTGTTGCAGGTGTGCTTCTCTGACGAATCCATCTTTCAGGTGTCACAAGAAAGCAGCCAGTACGTCAGGAGAACACATGAAGAAGAATTTGCCCTGCAATGTGTTGCGCAAACTGTCAAGCACCCCACTCAGGTTATGGTCTGGAGCATCATGTCAGCCAATGGAACAGGCCGTCTGTACATTGTGGAGGGTATGATGAACCAAGTACAATACAGAAAAGTTCTTGAAGAAAGGTGTCTGCCACAACTCAGGGACTGGTTCCCAAACAATGATGCAGTTTTCATGCATGATGGAGCCCCTTGCCACAAAGCCAGATCCATCACCCAGTTTTTGGCTGAAAAAAACGTAAGGACACTCCCTTGGCCTGGGAATAGCCCAGACATGAATCCCATAGAAAATTTGTGGGCCATTGTGAAGAGAAAATTGAAGAAACAGAAGATAACAACGAAGGTGGACCTCATTGCTGCACTCATCACAGTTAGGCATCATGACCCAGACATCAAAACTGCATGCAAAAACCTGGTGGAGAGCATGCCTAGGCGAGTAAAAGCATTAATAAAAAGTAGGGGTATGTTTACGAAATACTAAAATACAGCAATGTATTGTAAATAAATGCAATTTTTATGAAATTTAGTCTTTTTTTGTCAAAAACCTCTGAATTTCTAATAATTTTCACACCTCTGTACCTCCACCGACGCCTCAACACGATTCACCGTCGAAAATGAATTTATAATTGCAGTATTTAACTTCAATTCTGGGGGGAGCAGTGTGGTGATCGGCTGCTCCCTATTAACATGTAATAGCGTCACTTGAGGTATAAGCCGCGTCTTGGCGGCTTCCCGGAGCGGGGTTCCCCCACCCCCCTCCGGGTCTGTAATAAGGGGTATAAAAAGGCGATGTATTTAACCAATAAACAGTCAATCAAGTCACAACCCGACTCAAGTAGTCTCGTGTACTTATTGCTCCCGCTGGATCATCACAGTAATGTTTGAAAACGACAAAGTAATTTTAGGCGTACACGATTAAAAAATAGCGCGGAAGGAGTTTCTGTAATTCCAAACTTCTACGTCGTATGAAGACTGAAGAACCTGTGAATTTTTTGTTGTTGACAATTGAAGCAAGTAAATGATAAATAAACGCCGATGATCACCAAAGAAATTTCATCATCAATCATCGATAAACCGAAAAAATAAGTCTACCAAGTTTTTTTTACACGTAAGCTTCCTCGTATGCAACAGAAACAGACCGAACTGGACCGGTTCTTCATTTTTTTTATCAAGAGGTATAGGTACATTTTGGTTTATTATTTTCAATAATGAACCATTGGAATCGAGCATGAAAAAAAAAATTCTTACCCCCCTCAAAATTTGATGGTTTACGTTTCAAGGTATGTAGAATCCAAAACTGCAATAAAAATATTTCTGTCTGTCCGCCGTACGCCGTACGGGCCACTTTTCTTAGTTACCATGAAAGAAAATTGATGAAATTCGGGTTATAGGTTCCGTTCGCTGCCTAGTTGGTCCTCGAAGCTCGACATTACTGTGAGTCAACTCTAAGGGGTTCAAAATAGGGGTTGAAATTTTCAAAACGCCTATACCATTTTTTTACGTGAATATTTTTACGGTTTCAAATAGTTCTTGAACTTGCGAGTTTTTTAAGACCATCCGGAGCATCGTACGTCCAGCCGTTCGTTCACAGTAAGGCCCCGAAGTTTGCACCGACAGGCATTTTCGACTCCAGTGTGAATGAAATTGTATACAATTCAAACCAAATCTCGTAACCAGAGACGCGCCCACAATAGGAAATTTGGCGGAGATGAAATCATTGCTAGGGATCACCTGATTATATAGGCGGAGTATGAAGTCGAGTTGGTTGTTCTGTGATATTATTTCATTTGAAATACACTGCCAAGGTGATGGCACAGGAGCTTCCTCGTCACAATCAGAGTGACCCATTATAAAATAGAACAGACTCGGAAGCAAAATAACATAACATTACATTACATTACATAACATTACATTACATTACATTACATTACATTACATTACATTACATTACATAACGTTAAATATACATATTACATAACATTACATTACATAACATTACATGAAATATACATATTATACATAACATGACTTCCATAATACATTACGTCCATTATACATAACTAGCCTGACCGCTCGCTTCGCTCGCTATCCGAGATTCGCTGTACGCAGTATCGTGGAACCAACAAACGACGGAAAAATCCCATACCCTACCGGGTATTTGTGCCCAATTTTATCAAAATCCGTCAAGCCATTCAGGAGTTGACCATGGTCGACCATATTTCCGCTATGGTCAGGGAATTAAAAATGCGCCTACGTTCAACTTGGGAGGCTACCGGATATTGGTGCCAAATTTGGTCGATATCCGTTGAGCAATTCGGGATTCGACCATAGAGGGGCCCATGGATGCGCTAAGGTCGACCGCGGGGGTAGTCCGAAGGGTCGATCGTAGATAGAATTTCACGTAGATTACGAATACGCGATAAAAAATAGGGGTTACCATTTCAATTAACGAAGTTGACCATGGTCGACCATAGTTCCGCTATGGTCAGGGAATTAAAAATGCGACGTTGCACAACTTGGGAGCCTACTGGATATTCGTGCCAAATTTGGTCGATATCCATCAAGCCATTCAGGAGTTGACCATGGTCGACCATAGTTCCGCTATGGTCAGGGAATTAAAAATGCGACGTTGCACAACTTGGGAGCCTACTGGATATTCGTGCCAAATTTGGTCGATATCCGTCAAGCCATTCAGGAGTTGACCATGGTCGACCATAGTTCCGCTATGGTCAGGGAATTGAAAATGCGACGTTGCACAACTTGGGAGCCTACTGGATATTCGTGCCAAATTTGGTCGATATCCGTCGAGCCGTTTGGCCGTGCATAGAAGGACAGACAGACAGACAGAGCGCATGCGCAGGGCGAACCGCTGGCTCTATCATGTTGAAATTTATATGGGACCTCAATGGGCCCTACCCGCTTAATCCCTGAGAATTACATTGAAATTGGGTGAAATCTTTGGTTACTACGGCTGTAACAAGGAAATTGAATCTATTTCACGCCAGCGCATGCGCAGAGCGCACCGAGGGTCCGATCATGCTGAAATTCATACTGGAACTCACTAGGCCTTGTTCAAACAACCCTTGAAAATTTGAGCGAAATTGAATCAAAATTGTGAAAGTTATGGCTGTAACAAGGAAATGCGGACAGACTCACAGACTCACAGACTCACAGACTCACAGATTCACAGACTCACAGACTCACAGACTCACAGACCGACAGACACGGAACCAAATTTGTTCAGTAGGCTTTGAAACGCAAAATGCAAGTGGAAATTTTGATTTCTGAAGACAAAAATTTTTTGGCTCACGAAAGTGAACACAAGGCTTCCGCTGCTTCGCAGACTCGGAAGCAAAATGATGGCTCTTTTGGAGTTTGTTGGTAGGTAGTGAAACTTGAACAAACGTTGAAGTATTATTGATGGGTAAATTATTACTACGGTAAATCATTACTCAACGGTAAATTATTACACAACGGTTCATTATACCATCTACGTAGAAGGGGCTGGAGTTTGTTGGTAGGTACTTTCGCAACTTTTTTCACTCCTCATCAACAATTTCTTTTCAGAACTTCATTATGTGTGTTTCTTTTTGTTAGGTACTGTTTGTCATCGGCAGAATTATTTTAGCAACATTTAACTCGTGATTTAGGTAGGTACCTAGTAACGAGTACGGGGTTAGGTACTAACCTAAGGAGGGCCTGCGATCTACATAATATGTATAGAATAGTACATATCATAATATTATATAGACGGGTTATCTATACATAGAGCTGTGATCTGTAACAGAAGGGTATTCTATACAAAATAATAAACCGTTGTGCAGGGATTTGCAGCGTTTTTTACAGTATACTAAGCAGAAGAGGTGTTACCATTTTTTGAAACGGCAATCCTGCAGGCATCGACTTATTGTTCATGAAAATACGACAAAACGGGTTTTTAATAGTGAATAGGTACTTTTTGAGAGACGTGTGCGTTGGGTTACTAATGTGCCAGTATTTGTGGTTACTAAAAATTGAATCGAAAATAGTACATTCAATTATTCTCACTGCACACGACACACACACTTACTTCTTATCATGTTATCAACAGAAACGTGATTGTAGAATCTTCCCCTACTCTGATGGCGGAATTAAAACAATTATTTTTTAACAGTGCGGCTGTTCTCCAGTCGTTTTTTGGTCCGGTGGAGACGGGATGGGTGAGGGGAAGCCTAATCGATATCCCTTCTTAACCGGTGATAATCTCACTGGTCTAGGAGGGGGACTCTCGAGGGTCCACCCTCACTGTTACACTCTGTCACATGGTAGCAGAGCGTGGTTTGGTAGTATGTGCTGAGCAATTCACCATACTCAATCCACTTTTGGTGGGCATACCAGAAAGATAAGCCCAAAGGTTTCCCAGAAGGATTCCTTTACTAACAACCTGTCTCTTTGATAATACATACATCTATTGGCTTCCCCACCCACTTTCACCCTTTAGAGTGTCAGTATAATTAAAATATACTGAGCTCATTTGAAGGCAATTGATGCCATGTCCCAATCTACAAGCCCCAATAGTTGTTCCATCCTAACGATGGAGGTTGGCCACCTAGAGGTTGCCCAGATGAGCACAATTCACTGGACAATAACCTCTGACAACACTATCCGCCAATACTCGTATGTAGGAGCTTTGTTCTCCACCAGTAAATTACTGAGTTAGTACCATTACGATGGAGGTTAGTCACCTTGAAGTTGTTCAGATGTCGTTTCCTGAACCAACTTCATACTAATTTTCATTCCTCCATTTCCATCTCATACTTCTGCTACCCAGAAGTGTGCCATGTGGGGAGGAGTGTAATAGTGCGGCTGTTCTCGAGTCGTTTTTTGGTCCGGTGGAGGCGGGATCGGTGGGTGGAAGCCTAATCGATATCCCTTCTTAACCGATGATAATCTCACTGGTCTAGGAGGGGGATTCTCGAGGGTCCACCCCCACTGTTACACTCTGTCAGAATTTTAGGAAATGAATAAGGTTGTTGACCTAGTGAACATTTTCCATGTTAGTTTTACAGTCTAATAAACTGCAAAGTAGGGTTAAAAAAAAAAGTTTCAGAAAATTAGGACTGACTTCTTCTTTATCACTCTATTCTAGAAGTGTAGGCTTCGAACTAGTCCTGTTCCTGGCCCATTTCTTGTAGTTGTATGCTTTTTTAAGAGCCTTGCACGAGATTATGATAAGGTACATAAGTACTGAGCAGCAAGCAGTGACGAGCAAGGTATCGTGTATTCTCCAAGGTATCCTCTCCATTGTAACTTCAACATCTGGAGTGAGAGGAGCGGCAGGCTTGACATTATCCACCGGTGACAAACTCTCAGGCATCTGCAAAGCATCCAGCAAGTCGCAAGCCAGAGACTGAAACACGAAAAATGTCTCAAGTCATTAGAACTATAATACAAACATAATATATTATATATTATATTTGTGCTTCAAATCAACATATTCATAACCCAAGTAGTATGTACCACTCAGAACGTCGCTACTCAACCCAGTGGGACACGGTGGCCGGGAGTCAGCGAAAATCACTGGTCTGAGAATTAATGTTATCAAGACCAAATTTATGGGTGTCAGCCGAACGCCGTACCCAAATGCCTCACTTACAGTCCGGGGAGAGCAAATGGAGCGCACTGAGAGCTTCAGGTGCCTGGGAACTAACGTAAATAGTAGTTGGAACACTGAAGTCGAAATTTCAACGCAATGCGCTCACTGCTCTGCGACAATCACTTGTCTTTCCCTATCAGGTACAGGCTTGTCAAGTGCTACATATGGTCAGCGCTACTTATGGAGTCGGAATCTGACGTTGAGGATATCATGGGTGGACAAAGTCGGGAACGAGGATGTTTTGGACAAGGCAGGGGTTGGCAGGCAGCTCTTCAACCCGATCAAGCGCCGCAATGTTGGATATCTGGGGCACATCCTACGAGGACCCAAATACAGTGTCCCCCTCCTCATGAGGGAGGGGAAAATAGAAGGGAAGCGAGTTGTCGGACGTAAGCAGATTTCATTGTTACGGAATAAGGACGTGGACAGGGATATCAAACTACGGTGTACTTGGCCGTGCTGCAGAAGAGAGGACATTGAAGGTGGTCGCCTGATGGATTTTAGATGGTCGCCGACGCATCATTGGTGCATGGTCTCGAAAGAAGAGAGTATGTACCAAGTATTTGTACCTAAGCAAGGAGTTCCGATAAGCAACCGCAATATTTCAATTCCCCTCTGGAGTTCAATACATTTTTCAAAATGGTCGATTCTTACAGCGTAAAAGTTCCTTCAAGCACTCTACCCCTTAAGATATATTATGTACTCAGTGGCGAATAAAAGGGAGGAGGGGGGGGGGGGGGTTCATGACCCCAAAACCCTGGCCAAATTTTTTATGGGAAAATGCGCCGTAAGATTAATTTCATTCCAATGTTGATAGTTTCATCATCCTTTTTCCTCCCCCTCCTCTCCATCATTCTCAAAACGCTCACCTTTCCTCGATTCCCCCTATATCATTCATCAGACTAGATTTTCATCATCACTGTTGAACTTCAAGCTCCCACACACCATCAATACTACATCATCTACACCACTATTTAGTACAAAACTCCCGGCTATTTATTGAACGTTCCAGAAATGTCCCGTACAACTGTATTATACCTATATCTGTACCTACATAACGTAATATATTCCTGACTATACATGGTGTCTCGGAAACAGGTCTACAAGAAGCCAGGAATCGATTTTTCAGGTCATTTCCGAGCGAAAATGTCTGCAATTTTCTTTTAAACCCTTAGTTTTCGTGTTTTTCTGCATTTCAGTTTTTTATTTATCAGGTATTTCCTCATAAAACTCGCCATAATTCCATTTTTAAAGTTACATAAAACTGCCGTAGAAAAGCTCGTTAAATTTCCTTCCAGAATTATGCTAATTTGAATAATTTTTGACGGTGTATTTCCCTGAAATTCTCGCTTGAAAATCGGAATTTGGCGAATCTCAGAAAATACGAAAAACTTCATAGTGATCAGAGCCGTTAGTTTACCACTTATATCGGATCATCCTTCCTCCACTTGAAAACAAGATGATGCAATCCTACCCGTTTTCACGTCAAACAGTCGTTCTGAACAAGGATTCCACTTGCGCTCAACGGGAAAACTTTCTCAGGATCTCAACTTTCCAACGGTATGGTCATTTTTACTTCTACTATAATTGATAGAGAAAATTGCGTTTCAATCCGAACGAAGTTTTTTTTCTAAATAAAGGAAATTGAGTGTTTTAGCGTGCTCTTAGATGACTTTGCTCGACCAAACCATAACTAGAGAAGTTCGATATCCTTTTTACATAATTTTTGACGCTGAGTCGAATGGTGACGCACTCCTGATTCATTCTGATTGGTCGAAGGTGTTGATTATATCCAAAAATGCACACTTTTTCTCGGAAAATGAATTTTTCAGTCAGAATAAATCAGGAGTGTCACCATTTGACCCAGAATCAGAAATTAGGTGGAAAACTGTATTATCTAACGCCTCTAGTCATGGTTTGGTTGAGCAGTCTTATGGCAGGCTAAAACGCTCAATTGCCTTAAAAAATATATAATTACATACGTATATTTTGACTCATTGTTTTCGATAATCAACCTTTGGAATCGAGCATGAAAAAAAAAAAAAAAATTAACCCCCCCCCCCCCCCCCAATTTGATGGTTTACGTTTCAAGGTATGTAGAATCTGAAAATGCCATTTAAACGCAGCAAACTATTACACAGAGGTTTATTATTTACCTGTATAGATGCTCCTTCAGCGTAGGTCACCGTTTTCTGTGGTCCGTACCCTCGAGCTCCCTCCAGGAAAGCCCTAAATCGAGTACTGGTGCCGTCTCCGGAATTAAAGTTTCCTACGAATGCGCGGGATCCAATAATATTATCATTCATCATTCATCATTTTTTGTAGCTTTTCATGAAGCATAAGGTAAATAATAAACCCTTGCGTAATAATTTACCTGTATAGATGCCCCTTCAGCGTACATTGTACCGCTGCGTAATACTGCGTACCGTTGTGTAACAATTTACCGCTGTGTAGTAATTTACAAATAATAACCGTTGTGTAATAATTTAATAGATAATAATTTATTAGAATAATAATAATTATTAATTATTAGGATTTAATTTAATAGATGCCCTAAATCGAGTATTGAGCCATCCCGGGAATTAAATTTCATAACTGGTGTTATTCATGGAACATAACGTTTATTCAAGTTACAAAAGTACCTATCAACAAAATCCAAAAGAGTAATTTTTCAAATGAAATAAATTTTTCAAATGAAATAATATCACAGAACAACCAACTCGACTTCATACTCCGTAATATAATCAGGTGATCCCTAGCAATGATTATCTCGGGCCAATTCCCGGCGTCCCTAGCAATGATATCTGGGCTGAATGTATACAATTTCATTCACCCTCCTGTTGATGAAGCCTGTCGGTGCAAACTTCTGGGCCTAACTGTGAACGAACGGCTGGACCGGCTTCGGGTGGTCTCAAAAACTTTCCAAGTTCGAGAACTATTTAGAAACTTGAAAAAAATTCAAGATAACGGCATTCTGGAAACTTCAACCCCTATTTTTCATCCCGTAGAGATGAATGACATTAACGCCGAACTTCGAGGACCAGCTAGACTAAATTGTGACTGAATTATTGAATCCCGCGCATTGTATGAAAGTTTAATTCCCAGGCCGGCTCCAGTACTCCATTTAGGGCCTAACTGGGGGGAGTTCGAGGGTATTGACCACAGAAAACAGTGATCTACGCAGAAGGGCCATCTATACAGGTAAATAATAAACCGTTGTGTAATAATTTGCAGAGTTTTTTCTAAATTCAAACGCAATTTTTACTCTCAAAGATTACAGTAAAATTAAAAATGATCATACCGTTGGAAAGCTGGGATCCTAAGAAAGTGTTTCTCATTGACGCAAGTGGAATTCGGGTTGTACTTTTTGAGCTAGAGGACTTCAAAGTTTTTCGTATTTTCTGAGATTCTCCAAATTCCGATTTCAAGCGAGAATTTCATGGATACACAACCCCAACAATTATTCAAATTAGCATTTTCTGGAAGGAAATTCAACGAGTTTTTTAACAGTAGCCACTAATTATTTTTTGTAATGTTATAAATGAGTGTTACGGGGACGAGATATACTTAGGTACAAAAATAAACTTGAAATGCCAAATAACACCAAAATTAAGGGTTTAAAAGAAAATTGTCATGAGACATTTTTTTTCAACCTGAAAAATCAATTCCTGGCTTCTTGCAGACCTGTTTCCGAGACGCCCTGTATTCATCCCCCCTCCCTCCCCTCTTGTTGGTCTGTATCCGCCCCTGTATGTACTTACAGTTCACTTCAACTGTACATTTATTAGGTGTACCTTAATGCACAGTCTATTTATCAGGTCAATCCTATTACGGGGATCTATCCTTACCTTAAAAACTGTTGTTGTCAACCAATTCGCCAAATCAGGGCGTCCTATTTGGATAAGACGGTGAGCTATTGCTTCCTGTGTTTTCCTTTTCCCTTCGCTAGGACTGGAGTTCCAGTGAAGCAAGTGCTCTAAGCAAGTGACTTCATTCTTAGAGTTATCGATTCCTAAAGAGAACTGATGCTTCCATGAACAGTCATTATAGAATTACTTATAGTGTTGTTATATCGTTATACAGGGTGTCCCAGTTCATTCTGGAAAAACTACTCTACGGAAAATCGATTCCCTCGATTCTACTGTTCGTTTGAAACAAAAAAAATTCTCAGTAGACATTTTTCGAAAAGTTCTTCGTTTTAAAGATATCCGACAATTTGTGTTTTTCCAACTTTTCGTTACCTTACCACATAAAAACGCTAATAAATTCGAAAACATTGAGACTACAACAAATCCAATTACACCGTTTGGAAGAACGTTAATAATAAATACCTCGGTTCCTTATCAAACTGCAACACAGCGCTTCTCTTCCACCAGTTCAATTTAATGTGTCTCGTGGAAAGGTAGTTGTTATGTCGCTTTATTTTTCAAATCAGGATTACCGAGATGTGCTGCTGGTGTATGGATACTGTAACTGCAGCAGTACAATACTTGTAAAGCCTATTAGATGAAGAAGCTTATGTGAAATTTGACAAGTTGTAGGTATTTTTTTGTAACCTCAGTAGAACGTATATCTTTTCACAATTTTAAATTTTCAAATGTTCCAATTGATATTGGCCAATTTTAAGTAACTCTGACCATTGAAAACAAAGAATCTTACAGGAAATAAGAAATACTTGTGCAAGCAAAATCACGTTCCCGTGACACCTTCTTCCATTCTCGTTGAATGTTGGAACTAATCATTCGTTGTTGTTTGAACTTTGATATGCCCCCTTCATATTCCTGCATTGTTTTTATTCAACCAGTTAAGGAAGCGTTATTTTCATTTTATGAGGTCTAATTAACACCCCCCCCCCCCCCCCCCCAAATTCACCTCTGCTCATGTTTTCAAACGTTCAATTATCATTTTTTTAACTCTACCTTTTGAATCTAAGTATATAAATGTAAAGCCTATTAGATGAAGAAGTTTTGTGAAATTTGTCAACTTGTAGGTATTTGTTTGTAACCTCAGTAGAACGTACAATCTTTTTCACAATAAATTTTAAATTTTGAAATTTTCTAACTGATATTGGCCAACATTTTAAGTAACTCTGACCATTGAAAACAAAAGAATCTTACAGGAAATTTAACGTTCTTTCAAACGTTGTAATTGGATTTGTTGTAGTCTCAATATTTTCGAATTGATTAGCGTTTTTATATATGGTAAGGTAATGAAAAGTTGGTAAAACACAAATTGTCAGATATCTTTAAAACTAAGAACTTTTCGAAAAATTTCTACTGAGCATTTTTTGTTCCAGACGAAGAGTAAAATCGATTCCCTGAGTTTCTCCAGAAGGAACTGGGACACCCTGTATATTCGTGCTATATATATACCTATATTGTTGTAGTTGTATGATATCATACAAAACATACTGGGTTGTACTCTCCGGCCTAACTTCAGTACAACCTACAGAATTAGGTCCTAGCGGCATATAGATTTCTAGCTCAATGATTTCACTGGCTTTGAATTCGAATGATTTACGGACAAGCCTATGTGTAACTATCTTATTATGAAAGAGCTACCTACTAGTAGGTAGGTATGCAGAGATACAGTCAAGATGTGTTGAGATAGGTACATCAATTCAGAATTTCGCTGCTCACCTAATGGAGGTTGTTGCATGTTGCTAAGCCGATATGTTTGAGTGTGGAGAGCTGCAGAAAGCCTACTGCATTCTTCGTCAGTCAAATGGTTCGAAAGGTATTGAAGCTCTGCCATATCAATGTCAATGGTCGCGGAAGAATTCATAATCCAAAAACTAGTCAGATGTATCAATATTTTCAAAACAGTACAGCGACGCCTAAATTCTAAATCCATGACTAGGGTAGGTACCGAATGCACTTGATTGAACATTAAGGTTTAGTAGGTATGTAGAAGATAAGTAGGTACGTGGTATTCCATCGCAATAGGCAACTATGTGACGATATTCGTAGCAATAGGCAATACATTAATAATAATTCTGCTCCATTCTTAATATAATAATAATTATGTACATGAAGCATTTCCCGCATTGCTGTTGATAGTCCATAGCCTCGAAGGGTTAACGACGAATTCTCGGCATTTTCGCAATGAAAACAGGTAAGTGGCATTCGAAACTAGAAAAATCATGATGTTTCGAGAATATTGAAGTAATAGGGATAATTACAACGCGCAAGAAAGGAAATTTCAGATTTATTATTTTCAATAATGAACCTTTGGAATCGAGCATGAATTTGCCATTTAACTCCAAATTTCCAATCGCATTTTCTAAGCCCTATGACATTATAATACGCAGGGTGGCAAAAATGTAATATCTCCCTTAAGAAGGAGGGGTTTTGAAGAAAACGTTTCATATGGTAACCTCCATCAGTTTTTTGCGTAGACTCTGAATATGACACCTTTGCGCACGTGCTCGTGCGCAGTGCACACACCTTGTTTTTGGTTTATTATTTTCAATAATGAACCTTTGGAATCGAGCATGAAAAAAAAAAGTTTACCCCCCCCCCCCTCCCACAAAATTTGATGGTTTCCGTTTCAAGGTAATGTAGAATCCGAAAATGCAATAAAAAAATTTCTTTCCGTCCGCCGTAGCCGTACTTCGCACTTTTCTTAGTTACCATGAACAACAATTGACGAAATTCGGTTTATAGGTCCCATTTGGGGTCTAGTTGGACCTCGAAGCTCGGCGTTAATGTCAGTCGTCCCTAAGGGGTGAAAAATAGGGGTTGAAATCTCCAGGACGCCGTTATCTCGAATTTTTTTAAATTTTAAATAGTTCTCGAAGTTGGGAGTTCTTTGAGACCACCCGGAGCATTGTACGTCCAGCTGATCGTTCACAGTAGGCCCAGAGGTTTGCACCGACAGGCTTCTTCAACAGGAGGGTGAATAAAATTGTATAAATTCAGCCCAGATATCATCACTAGGGACGCGGCAACAATCGGGAATTGGCCCGATAATCATTGCTAGGGATCACCTGGTTATATTCACGGAGTATGAAGTCGAGTTGGTTGTTCTGTGATATTATTTCATTTGAAAACGCTGCAAATCCCTGCACAACGGTTTATTATTTTGTACAGAATACCCTCCTGTTACAGATCACAGTTCTCCGTATAGATAACCCTTCTATATAACATAAGATCGCGGACCTCCGTAGGTTAGTACCTAACCCCGTACTCGTTACTAGGTACCTCCCTAAACCGTTGTGTAATAATTTACCTGTATAGGTTCCACTTCTACGGAGATAGAATAATGAACCGTTGTGTAATAATTTGCCGATCTATAATACTTCAACGGTTGTTCAAGTTGCAAAAGTACCTATCAACAAAATCCAGCCCCTTCTTGGTAGATTAGCCGTTGTGTAATAATTTACCGTGGTGTAATAATTTACCATTGTGTAATAATTTACCGTTGTGCAGATAATAATTTGTCGTTGTGTAACAATTTGCCATTATGTAATAATTTACCCATCAATAATACTTCAACGTTTGTTCAAGTTGCAAAAGTACCTATCCAGAAAATCCAGCCCCTTCTGGGTAGATGAGCCGTTGTGTAATAATTTGCCATTGTGTAATAATTTGCCATTGTGTAATAATTTACCCATCAATAATACTTCATCGGTTGTTCAAGTTGCAAAAGTACCTATCAACAAAATCCAGCCGGATCGCACACCCTCCGTAGGTTAATACCTAACCCCGTACTCGTTACTAGGAACCTACCTGTATCACGAGGTAAATGTTGCTAAAATAATTCTGTCGATTGCAAACAGTACCTAACAAAAAGAAACGCACGTCATAAATAAAACACAACGGTAAATGATTACTCAAAGGTAAATGATTATACAACGGTTCATTATATTATCTACGTAGAAGGGGCACCTATACAGGTAAGTTATTACACAACGGTTTATTATTTGCCTTATGCTTCATGAATAACTTCAAAATAATTAATGATTGAGCTATTGAATCCCGCGCATTTGTTGGAAACTTTGATTCCGGAGCCGGCTCCAGTACTCGATTTAGGGCTGTCCTGGGGGGAGCACGGGAACCCGACATTTGTATTGAAGATTCGGATTTTACGTGAAATTTTATGGATTAATGACTGCCCACTTGAATTTTTGAGTGTGCACATAGGCACAAAATGTGCTCTAAACATAAAACCCGAGTCGAAACATGGATTTTGGAGACACCTTGATATGCAGGGAAGCAACAACAACCGTGAGGTACCAAGTATGGAAATAGGATCTCGGAATAATCACGGTTCGCTTCGCATATCCCGAGCTATTCTTCAGAGTCACACTGCTGTGCTTCCGCTGTTTTGCTGAATTTCAGCAAACTTTTTCAAATTATTATATTCCTAATTTGCAGTGCCGATTTTACTCAAGAAACATTAAAGTACCTACCTACTTATCTCATAAGGTGAGTTTTGAGAAAAAAAAAGATTCGCTCAAATAAAAAAGCAACATCTCCACGTTATTCAGCGTGAAAAACACATTAAAATCATATATCACGCTAGGTAGTTTACTAGTACACTCACAAAACTCGATTTTTTCCGTTTGGAACACGTTTTTCGCCTGTTCTATCATTACCGCAGAACTTTTTTTTCAAAACCCCTTCGGGGGATATTTCGGTGGGCCTCAATATCTGTTGGTCACCCTGTAGGTATATAGTATCAGTCTCATTTTTATTAATTTTCACTATTTCGACTGTTCTGGATCTAGTTACTATTTACTTTCCATTGTTACGAAATAGGCGTGGAATCCGGGTAGAGCAGATATGGTTTGATCGGGGTTTTCACCCCATTTCGGAAGGAAACCCCCAAAGCCACCCTAGCTAAACCCTACCACCCTGCCGTACTCCTAATCTTTCCCTGAATCGCGGGAAATGAATGCAAACTTCTAACTAACGTTTTTGAGAATTGAAATACTAGGAAAAATGAAATTACCAATCTTTACTTTATTATCCTAAAGGGGGCGTTCCACCAACTGTTTCCCTCCCATAAAAGAGAAAAGAAACAGTAAACAAAATAATAGTTTTCAGTTTATACAAAAATACAAACCGAGGTAGAGCTACTCTTCATACACCATCCCCAAAACCCAAGAAGCTAGTGACTCCCACACCCTCGTCGGTCTCGCAGATCTGTCAAACTCATCTTGTCCCAATTTCTAATAGTGTACCTACTTCCAGTTTTTACTATTTAAATGTCTATCGTGTGATAATTTGATCATGGGGCGACGGATCCTCCTCGTCGGGAACGAACTTACCCTGGAAATGGACCTAGTTTAAAGTGTACATGTGATAGTGTAGTGTCCGAAAATTGCGTCAAGAATTCTAGATCACCTCCAGAGGAAAACAAAATCAATCGCCGACTTACCTTGCTTCCTAGAACTCCACTATAAGACCTGAGATCAATTGAGCAAAACTCCGAAAATGATGGAGTATCATTATTTTAACTCTCGAAACCCACTGATATAACTCCCTTCTCCTTTATGCCGGAAGCTGTCCAAACATCGCCAAGGGGGAAAGTAAGATCCATCAGGGGATGATTCCCGAAAGGATCCGTCTTATCCCAAGGCACTATCATTGGCCACGGTGGATTCGTGAGGTAATAAGCCAAAATCCTAAAGAAAGGATTAAGGCTCACTAGCCCTCGAAAACACCGAGGTCCACCACAAAGGTCAAGGAAGTTCGCAAAAGTTCGGCATTTCAACCGACTAGAACTGAAAGATGAATTTTTCCCCAGACATATCGAAAAGTTACTTGAGCTCAGGATCCTATGAGAGGAGCTGCCAAACTTACTTTAGCCAGCCTATAGCAAAATGGTAGGAGGTGACCACATTTAAAGTTACGACATGGAAAACATAAAAATGAAGCCTCAATTCTCTTGAAAAGATAGACGAAAAATACTATAATTAAGAAATTAGGTTTTGAACCAAGAGGGAAACTAACGATGCCTAGATGGAGATTTGAAAGTTTGGGAAAGTGTGTACTACCTACGAAGTGGGACAAGATGCCACCAAAACTGAATCACGAGGAAAGGACATGGGTTTTGAGATAAATAGGAACAAAATCCATATTCAAGCCCTCATGATTTAATAAACTAAGAAGAATGAAAAGTGAAATCAGAAAACATAAATAGGAAGTGAGTACAAAGATAATGAGTTCTTAGATTCTATAAATTCTTAACAAACTAGAAATGAACTAAAACCTGAAGGGATAAAAGAAAAAAAACCTAACTTCTACCCACAAATAAATCTATAAAATGATCTAACTAGAACCTAAATTAATAATTTGGTCGATACATTTACAAATTTTACTTTAATGAATAACCTTTTCCGTTAAGTAACGTAGAAAGGAAAATTCTCCCCTAAATCCTAGAAAATACTCTCACGGAAACCCCAAAGAAATGAGCTTTGAGATGGAACCACCATCACAAGATTTGAATCAATTTTTAGTGTCATAAATAAATTACTTGGGCATGGAGATAGAGTTAAGTTAGAAAAAAAACCCCTTGAGGGCGAGGTTAACGAAAAAGGGGAAAAAACCTAACCCTATCCCCATATGTTCTTATAATACTTCTCACTTGATCAAACCACAAAGAATAATTTACATAAAGGCCAATTGCCAACGAAACTTTCAAAATAATTATTACGGAAAATTTGAAAAAGATGTAGGTTTCTTTAAGTACCTAGATTCTGTAACACCGTTACGTTTTAGCATTTTCAATTAGGACTTTAACTTTGGTTGGGAAACTCTAATCATTTGGACTAGGAGGAAAGAACCAAGTTCTTACCTTAATGCAGCAGGAGGAGAGTCGTCCAGGGAATCTTCAGCAGCCAAGTGTCCAGATTCCGACTCCTCCCTTTTCCAAGTCAACTCCGACCTCCCACTCCCCGTTTAATAAGAAAATCTTATACTGTGAGGAGAGGGGCGACCGAGCGAATCCCAGGAAAGGGGGCCCCGGAAAACCGGTGGATTGATGACTGAGGCCATACTGAGAGAGATTATTTCCGAATATTGGAGAGTTTATATAGTTGACAATCGAAGGAGGGACATGACGAAATTCGCCCGTATTTCACTAAATATTCTAATTTATTACATTAACAGTTGTTTTGGGAATTTCGTCACGTCACACACCCCTTCTGGGTCGGGAAAAACTCGACCCCGAGTTTTAAACGTGAATTTTGTGATTTTAGTAACTGGCGCCCTGGAGGGGCTTCCCGCCTACTGGTTTTCTTTGTGGTTTTATCCTAACAGGAGTAATTGTATTTGGTGGTTCAAGCGGGGACAAGGCAACCCCATGTATGTTAGTGAGACTATAAGGAATGAAAAGTTTGATCCTATCCTAAAGTTAGAGTAGATGTGTAAAACTAAACGAGGCCTTACCTAATGAAAGGAGGTGTATTACTTAACTAACTAGTTATTGTCTGTTCTGTTGCGCTGTCACTTTCTTCGCGCACTGTCGCGACGCGGGACTTGCCGACCTGTTGGGCCGTCGTTGTCCTGTTTTCTCCAGTGGTGGCCCGTGGGTCTGCCTCGAGTCGTGGTGGCCGGTGGGGGCTGGAGATCGGGATGAACGTCCACGGCATCCAATTGTTGTTGGCGTGTCCTGGTGCTGGTTGTGGTGCTGGTTGTGTCCAGCAGCGACGTTGGGGACACACATCGGAGCTCTGGTCTCTGGGCTCGGGCTCTGGGTGGCGTGCAGTGAAAGGCGTGTTTCCCCCGGTGTGGGCAACTCGATATGCAGCGAAGTTCGGCGGTACATGGAACAAAAAATTAACCGAAACACAATAGGATTAGAATTATGTCATAGTAGTGAAACTTAAGGGTGGGTAATCCCCCTGAAAAGGAAAGTTGTTATGATTAGCGAAGAAGGTAGAATAAGGGTTGATACTACTGTACGATCGTGTTTCATCTTCGAGCTCTGTCCAGGTTGGCTGTCCCTCCCCCTGCGTCCAGGCTGGACCCGGCTCCCCCTCCCAGTCCAAATTTTTTTTTTTGAAATTCAAAGCGTTCAGGAATTTGTCGTTTGTGGTAATTCCCGTTTTTTTGTTGTTTTTTTTTGTTGACGTGGTTAGGGGTAGAAGTCGGGGAAACGGAAAAGCGTAAAATCATACAGGAAGGACAAAAGAAAACAAAATTTTACCAAAGAACTTAAACAATTGAACTGAAAAAATAAAGTAGGTCCTCTATTAACAAACTTGGGACCTGTCCTCCAATGTTGGTATAAAGGATACCTTACCAGGAGTAAAACTACCTCGCCACTCTTTTGGGACGCAGGCGACCAATAGACTGGGTTTCAAGTAAATTAAATAGGTATTTCCCGACAGGAGGGTTTCCCTGTAGCGCATCGTCGACGTCGCGTACGGGAAGACCCGATGTAACCGTGGTGGAGGGGGAGGTGACAAACACGGGTCCCCGTCCCGCACGACTAGATTGACGCTCGTCCGACACGACCAACGGCCCATATTGGGTCGACCATTGTTTCGTGGGTTTTTCTATGCTAGTTGTCGTCATGAGTTGGAATCGCACACGAGTGGTCTCGATATAAACATGACGGGGGGAGGGGTGTCCGTCCACAGGCCACCCCCCGCCGTATCCATATTGATCCTCATCCCCATAACGTATCGCACGGAGCGGCCATTTCTGATGGGCTTGTTATTCTAATCGGACAAGGCGTCCCTTGTCCGAGGTCCTTATTGCTAGGAGTGGGAGACTGCAACTAGTACTAGACTCCCTTGTGTTTCGTGAAGATATGTTTTTAGTGTAGGGCGAAGTAAGATTTAGTGTTGATTTGTAATTGAAAGAGTCACCCTAATAGGGTGGTTGAAAAAGGGGAACATTAATGTAGTCCGGGGGGGGGGGACATTGCCCCCTATTCCCTAATTAACACTTCGTAGGCGCTGTCTGAAAGGGTGCTTTGTGTAGTGTAGGGTCCGTGGGATTTTTGGTTGTAGAGGGTGCGCCGCCTTACGAGGTGGTACTTTTTCTTAGGTATTTCTTGAGGGGGAAAAAATTATAGGTAGTCTCTGAGTGCACAGGGATACCAGAAATACTCTTCTTACAGTAGCCATACTCCTTTTGTTCTCACAATTTGTATACTATTCGTGTCCAATTTTTATTCTTATTGGTGTTATCAATTTGTTTGTTCTTTATCATTATGGTTTTCTTTATTGGTTATTTATTTTTTCTTTTAAATATTATTGTTGTTATTGTGTTTTTTATTTATTTATTATTTATTTTGTATGCCCAAAAGTGTCCTTTGGATTTCATTAGGGATTTGGAGGTTGCCAAGCTCTGCCCTATTTGAATGGCTAGGGGAGGAGGCCAAGGTTCTAATAAGGTGGGGTTTTTTTTGTATTGCGTCCAGGTGAACCAGGTGGAAGTATTTACTCATTTATTTATTTTGTTTATTTTATTGCATTTATTTATTTGTTTATTGTTTGGGATGACCCGAGGTGAAACGGGCTACTGTGGAGGTATTTACTTATTTATTTCTGTTGTTCATTTTATTTTATATGTTTATTTTTATTTTATTTATTTTTTTGGAGGCTGGTTCGAGGTGAACCGGGCTTCTGTGGTAGTATTTACTTATTTATTTATGTTCGGGGACATTTTCGAGTGAGTGATGGAGCTCCTGTTTGACTCCATTTTAACCGTTTTGTAAATGCTTGCTCCCCTGATCAGTTCAGTTGATTCAGTTGAAATGTGGTTTAGTGCAACGCCACAATGTCTTTGGCAACCTTGAGAAGTAATAGGTAGCTGACCTAAATCTTATGTTTATGATCATAATAAAATCTTGGGTGATTCCATGGATCTGGGAACCCTATAAGTGCGGGAAACTGACGGTTGGGGAAAACCATTTCGCGGATGAGTGAGGGTTCGAAAGGGGGGGGGGGGGGTGAAAACGAAGAATTTGCGGGTGGGGTCTAAGACGTGGTTCAGTTTTCGCATGAAATTTGAAAGGCACAGACCAAAGAAGCTGAGGTTAGAGGAGGAAAAGATTCTTTGCGCGCAATAATCAAACCTGCTATTCTTACTCGCCACGGCTTTAACCGAAGCAAAAAGATGAAAGAAAAGGCGGAGTGAGAAAAAATATTTCCATTGAGACGGCGGCTATAATGGTAAAGGGGCAGATGCCTTCTGGGCTGAGATAATGGGGAGATAAGCGCGTATCAAGTTCAGCACGTGCGTATCTCTGCAAGGTTTTATCCTCCGACCTTCTGCACTCGTATGGTGTCGGAAGGTGTCACGATTACGTCAATTCTTTTGTGACTGATCTTTCGTGAAGTCCTGAAGAACTCTCAGCTCTTTCGATGAGTTCTGTTTGACGTTAGAGATCGCCTCAATACCAAATTAGGGGGGCAAGGGTTCAATTGCGAATTGGAGAGGTAGGATGAGAGGTATTGACAATTTGGTCGGGTGGTTGAGATTTAAGGTGCGGTTGGCGAAAGAAATTTCGGCCTTGTGCCTATCAAGGAAATCTGTTCCCAGAATGATGGGAAGGTTCAGGGCGGTTACAACTACACATGGCATGGTAAAGAGAAAATTACCCGCTTGGAACTTCAAATTGGTCCAACCCAAGGTGGTCAGAGAGCTTTGGTTAGCGACTTTAATCGTGACTCTAGGGTGGTTGTCACACAATTCGGGGTTAATGGAATTATCCACCACCGAAACAGAAACCCCGCTATCAATTAGCGCTTGAAACGCCTTACCGAAACAGGTAACCTTAATAGTAGGTGTTAAACCCTTAGTCAAAACATGCACGCACCACAGGTCTTTAGGGGGTGATTGCAGGCCACCGGTATTTCCGCCGACCTGTGGGGTTTGTAAATGCTACTTGCTCTGATTTTGTCCAGGAGGTTTTCGGGAGTCAGGGTTTGGGGGGAGAATAAACGCTCTGGGGAAACGTGGGGCCGGGAAAAATTGGGGAGTACAAATTCTGGAAAGGGGGTGGGTGGGGTGACGTTCATTGGCCCTAGGGTTCATGAAATTGGGGCCCCAGGTGGGTGCGACAGGCATCGATTGAGGAACCCCGTAACGCCGCACTAGGCTACACTCTGACGTCTTGTGCGTCGGGGATTTATGCAAATGACAGTATTGAACCTCCTGTGGTGGACCATTATTGCTGGCAGGCCCGGAACCCTTATTGGAAGGGTTACCCCTTTGGGCCCCTGTCTGTTTGGGAGTAGCCAGGTTCGTGTCTTTCGAAACCTGGTTTTTCTCCGATCGTTCTAATCTGAGTTCAGCTAACTCACACTGAAGCTGGTTAATACTTAGCATTAATTGGGCTTGTTGCCCTTCGGCCTCCACATTCTTCCGGTGAGCCGACAGTAAGTTCTCTAAGGTAATCAAACTCGCACGAAGTTCCTCTATAGTTTCGTATTGGATGCTAATCACCTTGTGCAGAAGATCGGGTAAAAGACCCAATTTGATGTACTTGATCATCTTCTGTAAATTCATATTTGGGTTGTACTGTTGGCAACCGGCCACCACACAATCAATAAAATCAGACACGGGTTGGTCAGGGACCTGACGCATTGATTTTACTTTCTGCTTGAGACCTTCTTGCCACTGAGACGTCCGGTAACGTTCCAGGAAAGCAGCCTTTAAGGCCGCCCAGGATTGAAGAGCGGCATCCCGACGGTTTAACAAGTTCTCATGGAAGTACTTAGCGGTCCCTTGCAACGAAAACGGGAGGAGGGTGAGTCTATCTCTCTCATCCCAGCCACTGGAATCGGCGATTCGATCGAACACTTTTAGGAAATAAGTGACATCCTCACTAAATTTGCCTGAAAAGGTAGGCATTTCATTGGGTGGGTTTAAAGACTGCGCAGTCATAAGTTGGGCAGAGGTATCTAGTTCAAAATGCGAGGAAGAGCGTGAGTCAGGGTCCTTGGGGGAGCCGCGTTCGACTTCTGACCGTACTGAACAGCCGGCAGCTCCCGCACCACCACTTATTGGTTCTCCGACACCGTCTCGGCTCTGGAGGTTGGTCACTGGGTTTTTCGTGGAACTCAAGGAAGTGATTAGTCCTAGGTTGGTAAGGAAATCTGGTAAAAGGGGGTACTTGGATGGTTCGGTTTTAAGCTTAGACCTCAAGTAGTTGACGGCGGAGTTCGTAACCTCCTCCACAGGCAAGGATGAGTTAATAAGCTGTGGCCAGATTTCGGGGCGTATACAATCAGAGCTTATATTGCGCAGAACCAACTCTAAAGTGTCGAACTTGTCGAAATAAGCGCTAGTGAAGTAACCCTTCACGTCGTCCCTTATTTCGTCCCTAAGAACGATAGATTCTGGTCTATGTAAAAGTAAGGCGATGGTTTGTACCAGGATTTATGACTAATAGAGCAATAAAGCGCGGTAACTAGTCAGCGGATCCTAGAAAATTGACAGAAAGAAATAAACTACTACAAGCTGCTACAAATTGGACTGAGGTGAGCGGTGGGGTTTGAGATGATCTTGGGTTCGGGGTTTTTCGCCAAATTGTACTGCACAGATCAGAGAAACGGAGGTTAGAGAAAGAATAGATTCCTCGGGCCAAATAGTCAACCCTACCTATTCTTACTCGCTGCGGCTTTAGCCGGAGCGAAACAAAAGGGGAAAAATTTAAAGAACAAAAAAAAAAGGAAAGAAGGACGGAGAGGGTGAGAGAGAGAAAGAGAGAGAGAGAGAAATTTATTCACAACAGAAACATATGCATACAAGACATAGAAAATATATTGAATAATATTGCTCGTCATAGGTCAGAGACCCGTGTCGACGAGACAAGAGCTGCAGCTGCAGAGCAGTTATACCCAGTATGCTATCGCAAGGTTACAAAATAATATTTAAAAAGAGAAAAAAAACGAGCTTTACACTTTTAGTATCATTAAATTAATTTAAGTTAAATTAAATTATCTGCCTAAACGAGAGAAGAGAATAGAAAAATCAAACATAGGCACTAAGAATAATTGCATTGGCTTCTTCTACGGTCATCCCGATAACCCATGCAGTGACGATTTTTTTATATTGGGATGAACTGAACCTGTTAGGGTTCTTCAAATCCTCCGACACCGCCCTATGCAACATGAAAAGGATATATAGAGGACTTCTCGTAGTAGCTCTAAGACGAATGGGGGGGTTTATCACATTCCCCGCCAACTGAAAACGGGTTTTATAACTTCCCAATGGGATTCTATCAGCAATCAGTTGAGTGTTCTTGTGGTAAAATAACAAAACGGTTTTGATAAATAAATGTCTCAGTGACAACAATTTGGACTCTGAAAACACCAGGTTACTTGGATATCTTCGCGGCCGCCCTAACATCAACTTAATGATTGCTTTCTGAGTAACATATAATCCGTCAATCACACTGGCATACGCTCCACCCCACACTGTAATTCCATATAGGAGAACAGACTGGACGAGACCATAATAGACAAGCCTCAAATTTGAGAGACCCATCAAATTACGCACATTATAGAAGATAGGGACGAATTTCACCAATTTCGAACGTACATAGCTTAAGTGGTCTTTCCAAGTCAATTTGCTGTCTATCACTACACCCAAGTATCTGTACTTGTCGACCCTTTCGAGTTCCCTACACGCACAGCCAGAAGCTCCACCACATGAGTGGATGATGATAGTCTTGCCCCTTTCCTCATTCTTCCCGAAGAACCCGAACGTCAGGTACTTAGATTTCTTGACATTAAGAGTTAGTGAACTAAAAGAGAACCAACTGTTGATCCTGCCCAAAATAGTATTCGTTCTCTCGAAAACCTCCTCCCAACTAACACCCTCCACTAGAATGGCCGTGAAAAAAAAAGGTCAATGAGATAGCGCCTCTAACTTGTAAAAGGGCAGATAGTCTTGTAGGCTTTGATAAGAGGGACCAGTCGAGGAAGCGAGCGACCCGTGGAAGATGTGGCGCCAGGCCGTCTGGAATTCTTCCAGAGAAGCGCAGGTGGCCTCAGGTCGGCGTCACCGCCTGGCGGTCACCTCCGTTCCACGAAGAGAGACAAAGATAAGGTCGAGAGAAAAGAAAGGAAACCCCGACGGAGGACAGACCCCGTCTCAAGATTTTGCTAAGGGAAGCGCGCTCAACCTCATAGGTCGTATCTCGTGTCTAGTGATCTCATCGTCCGAACAATAACATGAAGCCTAGCTTGGAAATCCGTTGATTCCCACAAACGGAGGTGGCATACGATAACAGAAACTAGAGTTAATGCAAGCAAATCTCCGGGGAGATCCGTCTTGGAAAAATGACTCGTGGGAAACGGACCCCGCAGCAGCTCTCCCCTTCGCGGGAAGAAACAGAAAACCCCAGTTCAGCGGAGTTGGCTGTAACGGCAAAACTATTCAATTTCGCAAAACAACTAAGAGGGATCACGTCTCAGACGAAAGGGTGTTTAATTCTAAGAGCACTAAGATTACATGGAAATAGCTGTAAGAAACGCGGGAGGTCGTCAACGCCTGCAATCGATGGTTCGAGAAACCGCAAGAAATTAAATCGCCAGGGTACTTCGGAAAAGGTTGGGAAGAAAAGTCTGGATTTCGAAAGACAAGAAATTGAAATTTGAAGATTTGAAAATTGAAGTATCAAAACTCGTGATAATTGGCGATTGAAAATTGAAATATTAAAATCTGACTGGATCCGAGGCGGAAAATTAATCCCTCTATTGGGTAAACCGCTGATAATCAAGTCAACTTCAACAAACGTTCGTTTCAACGTGACCCAAATTGAAACGTACTTCAATTCTGTATTGCGAAGAAATTCCTGGACTCGGGTGAATAGATACCAAGGGTTATCGAAAATTTTGATTTGGCACTCTGACTGAAATGCAAGTGGTTATGATACCCACTAATAGAAAAGTCTTTGCGAAAATCACCCGGTTTTATTTTTATTTTGTTTTTTCTTTATTTATTTTTCTTTGTTCCCTTTATTTTTCTTTATTTATTTGTACCTCTTGTTAAGCCAAAGTACGCCATCCTCGCCCGAATCTGAATTTTGAAGTGTGAAAGTAACGTTTTGTGAAGTACAGTGATTCCATCCTTCGCCTGTCTCGGTTGAACAATTTTCTGATCTTATGTACGCATGCACTTTCCTAAGTCTTTGTTCTTTGACCTTTTCACTTTCCATGGCTCTACCATGCCTTCATACGTATTTTTAAAAAAATTATATATCCATGCATTTTTATTACTGTTTCATGTTTATTTCCATATTATGCACTCATTTATGATGATTACACGCACAATGTGCTCACTCACACTTAAACAACACCACTACATGTCTCGGGGCATTTTGGTGCTTCTTGTAGGTTGGTTCCCTTGTTGTGTACCATTTTACTACAATTACGCACACAATGGTCACACGCACATTTCAACTTCTCCAAATGTAAATTCACGAATGCTTCGTAAATTATTAGTGTAAGTTCTAAAACAAAACAAAACAAAAATAACTTGTGAAACGCAATGGTAAAAACCCCACAAACCTATAGGAGAATCGCTATAAACAAACTTCAAAGGGTCCTAGGAACTTTAGGGTTTTCCCTTTTTTTTCATCACGTTCAACCGCGTTTCCTTTGGTTTTCCATTTCATTTTGATATGCGTTTCATAATTGCCGTTTCCCCCTGTTAGTTCTTCTATTCGGACGAATCATTGGGCTAGATGCTCGTGTGTAGGTAGCCTAACCGGACGCCTAGGACATGGGTTTAAAAGGTCCTCACCTTGAATAAATAATGAAAATGGCAGTCTAGTAGTCCAGGTCGTGGAACCACGGAGCAGTTCTCCCTCCCTACAAGTCAAATTCACGTAACACCGACTTTAATTACCACTGTCCCTTAAGATATTTTTTCTCAATCAAATCAGCAATCATGTTTCACTCAAGGGTTTTAGAATGTATATTAGTTGTAATTGGGATCCCACCCTAACATAAGGTAGCGTAGGTTAACAGTTATTTTGTAAGGCATATACTACGACCAACTGGATAAAATCTATGAGACATGAATTTCGCGACTTCCCTCCTAGCTGACTATGATAGTCGACGGAGTAACTGACCTTATGACGATCTGACCTATTAGGGTATTCGGACAGGCAGAACGACTATTTCGACGTAGCCCCTGACTCGACCACAAATTTTCCCTTTTCTTTTCTCAAACCATTGCACGGACCAACACGGTGACGATGTGACGGTACTGCTGTACGACCGTTAATTACCATAGCTAGAACTTTCCACTTTAAGTAGTCGTATACTAGGTATTGTCGGTTAAGTGACCCAAGGCTAATTTAATTGAATAAGATAAGTTAGGAGGTTGAAACAACGCTTCCCATCGGTAAAGGTCAGCAAATTATAATGAAATACGGAAAAAAAAAATTTCCCCTGCAGTTGGAATTAAATACGCTCTTTGCTTAATGAAAAAAACGCTGCAAATCCCTGCACAACGGTTTATTATTTTGTATAGAATACCCTTGTGTTACAGATCACAGCTCTATGTATAGATAACCCGTCTATATAATATGATTATGTACTATTCTATACATATTATGTGGATCGCAGACCCTCCGTAGGTTAGTACCTAACCCCGTACTCGTTACTAGGTACCTACCTAAATCACGAGTTAAATGTTGCTAAAATAGTTCTGCCGATGACAAACAGTACCTAACAAAAAGAAACACACATAATGAAGTTCTGAAAAGAAATTGTTGATGAGGAGTGAAAAAAGTTGCAAAAGTACCTACCAACAAACTCCAGCCCCTTCTACGTAGATGGTATAATGAACCGTTGTGTAATAATTTACCGTTGAGTAATGATTTACCGTAGTAATAATTTACCCATCAATAATACTTCAACGTTTGTTCAAGTTTCACTACCTACCAACAAACTCCAAAAGAGCCATCATTTTTCAAATTAAATAATATCACAGAACAACCAACTCGACTTCATACTCCGCCAATATAATCAGGTGATCCCTACCAATGATTGGCCGTATTCACAAATTCCTATTGTGGGCGCGTCTCTGGTTACGAGATTTGGTTTGAATTGTATACAATTTCATTCACACTGGAGTCGAAAATGCCTGTCGGTGCAAACTTCGGGGCCTTACTGTGAACGAACGGCTGGACGTACGATGCTCCGGATGGTCTTAAAAAACTCGCAAGTTCAAGAACTATTTAAAACCGTAAAAATATTTACGTAAAAAAATTGTATAGGCGTTTTGAAAATTTCAACCCCTATTTTGAACCCCTTAGAGATGACTCACAGTAACGTCGAGCTTCGAGGACCAACTAGACGCCGAACGGAACCTATAACCCGAATTTCATCAATTTTTTTTCATGGTAACTAAGAAAAGTGGCCCGTACGGCGTACGGCGTACGGCGTACGGCGTACGGTGTACGGCGTACGGCGTACGGCGTACGGCGGACAGACAGAAATATTTTTATTGCAGTTTTGGATTCTACATACCTTGAAACGTAAACCATCAAATTTTGAGGGGGGGTAAGAATTTTTTTTTTCATGCTCGATTCCAATGGTTCATTATTGAAAATAATAAACCAAAAAAGGGTAAATAGCCAAAATAATAATGAAATGTATAAATAAGAAACAAATGAGAATAAAATGAATGATGAATAATTCAGAAAAAATGAGTAAATAAAGAGAAAACAAAATAAAAATAGAACCGGGTGATTTTCGCAAAGACTTTTCTATTAGTGGGTATCATAACCACTTGCATTTCAGTCAGAGTGCCAAATCAAAATTTTCGATAACCCTTGGTATCTATTCACCCGAGTCCAGGAATTTCTTTGCAATACAGAATTGAAGTACGTTTCAATTTGGGTCACGTTGAAACGAATGTTTGTTGAAGTTGATTTGATTATCAGCAGTTTCCCCAATAGAGGTATTAATTTTCCGCCTCAGGTCCAGTCAGATTTTAATATTTCAATTTTCAATCGCCAATTATCACGAGTTTTGATACTTCAATTTTCAAATCTTCAAATTTCAATTTCTTGTCTTTCGAAATCCAGCCTTTTCTTCCCAACCTTTTCCGAAGTACCCGGCGCCTCCACCAATGTTACGAAATAGGCGAGGAATCCGGGTAGAGCAGATATGGTTTGATCGGGGTTTTCACCCCATTTCGGAAGGAAACCCCCAAAGCCACCCTAGCTAAACCCGACCACCCTGCCGTACTCCTAATCTTTCCCTGTATCGCGGGAAATGAATGCAAACTTCTAACTAACGTTTTTGAGAATTGAAATACTAGGAAAAATGAAATTACCAATCTTTACTTTATTATCCTAAAGGGGGCGTTCCACCAACTGTTTCCCTCCCATAAAAGAGAAAAGAAACAGTAAACAAAATAATAGTTTTCAGTTTATACAAAAATACAAACCGAGGTAGAGCTACTCTTCATACACCATCCCCAAAACCCAAGAAGCTAGTGACTCCCACACCCTCGTCGGTCTCGCAGATCTGTCAAACTAATCTTGTCCCAATTTCTAATAGTGTACCTACTTCCAGTTTTTACTATTTAAATGTCTATCGTGTGATAATTTGATCATGGGGCGACGGATCCTCCTCCTCGGGAACGAACTTACCCTGGAAATGGACCTAGTTTAAAGTGTACATGTGATAGTGTAGTGTCCGAAAATTGCGTCAAGAATTCTAGATCACCTCCAGAGGAAAACAAAATCAATCGCCGACTTACCTTGCTTCCTAGAACTCCACTATAAGACCTGAGATCAATTGAGCAAAACTCCGAAAATGATGGAGTATCATTATTTTAACTCTCGAAACCCCCTGATATAACTCCCTTCTCCTTTATGCCGGAAGCTGTCCAAACATCGCCAAGGGGGAAAGTAAGATCCATCAGGGGATGATTCCCGAAAGAATCTGTCTTATCCCAAGGCACTATCATTGGCCACGGTGGATTCGTGAGGTAATAAGCCAAAATCCCAAAGAAAGGATTAAGGCTCACTAGCCCTCGAAAACACCGAGGTCCACCACAAAGGTCAAGGAAGTTCGCAAAAGTTCGGCATTTCAACCGACTAGAACTGAAAGATGAATTTTTCCCCAGACATATCGAAAAGTTACTTGAGCTCAGGATCCTATGAGAGGAGCTGCCAAACTGACTTTAGCCAGCCTATAGCAAAATGGTAGGAGGTGACCACATTTAAAGTTACGACATGGAAAACATAAAAATGAAGCCTCAATTCTCTTGAAAAGATAGACGAAAAATACTATAATTAAGAAATTAGGTTTTGAACCAAGAGGGAAACTAACGATGCCTAGATGGAGATTTGAAAGTTTGGGGAAGTGTGTACTACCTAAGAAGTGGGACAAGATGCCATCAAAACTGAATCACGAGGAAAGGACATGGGTTTTGAGATAAATAGGAACAAAATCCATATTCAAGCCCTCATGATTTAATAAACTAAGAAGAATGAAAAGTGAAATCAGAAAACATAAATAGGAAGTGAGTACAAAGATAATGAGTTCTTAGATTCTATAAATTCTTAACAAACTAGAAATGAACTAAAACCTGAAGGGATAAAAGAAAAAAAACCTAACTTCTACCCACAAATAAATCTATAAAATGATCTAACTAGAACCTAAATTAATAATTTGGTCGATACATTTACAAATTTTACTTTAATGAATAACCTTTTCCGTTAAGTAACGTAGAAAGGAAAATTCTCCCCTAAATCCTAGAAAATACTCTCACGGAAACCCCAAAGAAAAGAGCTTTGAGATGGAACCACCATCACAAGATTTGAATCAATTTTTAGTGTCATATATAAATTACTTAGGCATGGAGATAGAGTTAAGTTAGAAAAAAACCCCTTGAGGGCGAGGTTAACGAAAAAGGGGAAAAAACCTAACCCTATCCCCATATGTTCTTATAATACTTCTCACTTGATCAAACCACAAAGAATAATTTACATAAAGGCCAATTAATTGCCAACGAAACTTTCAAAATAATTTTTACGGAAAATTTGAAAAAGATGCAGGTTTCTTTAAGTACCTAGATTCTGTAACACCGTTACGTTTTAGCATTTTCAATTAGGACTTTAACTTTGGTTGGAAAACTCTAATAATTTGGACTAGGAGGAAAGAACCAAGTTCTTACCTTAATGCAGCAGGAGGAGAGTCGTCCAGGGAATCTTCAGCAGCCAAGTGTCCAGATTCCGACTCCTCCCTTTTCCAAGTCAACTCCGACCTCCCACTCCCCGTTTAATAAGAAAATCTTATACTGTGAGGAGAGGGGCGACCGAGCGAATCCCAGGAAAGGGGGCCCCGGAAAAACGGTGGATTGATGACTGAGGCCATACTGAGAGAGATTATTTCCGAATATTGGAGAGTTTATATAGTTGACAATCGAAGGAGGGACATGACAAAATTCGCCCGTATTTCACTAAATACTCTAATTTATTACATTAACAGTTGTTTTGGGAATTTCGTCACGTCACACCATGTAGGCACCTCCTCTACCTGGCTTGGAACTAAGGAAGATACTGACCTATTCGGAACTGTACATTTATTTTTCGAATCATAAGAAAGGCGACGATAGACAGGAGTGTGCCAATCACATATAGGAATAGGAACTACTCTTCTCAGTGAGCCTGGAAATGTGGGCCACTTCTTAGGGAACATGAAGCTTGAGGGCTACAAAAGTAATTTACATTAAAACATATTATTTATGTCGGGATAACTCGTGAGTACGTTATACATAAATACAACAACCTTTTCAAAAGTGAATTCTCTGTGTTGGGCTAGTTAGGATCTAGGACACCGCAGAAAATTC
Organism: Leptopterna dolabrata; assembly: GCA_954871275.1. NCBI lineage: Eukaryota > Metazoa > Arthropoda > Insecta > Hemiptera > Miridae > Leptopterna > Leptopterna dolabrata. The sequence goes on along the minus strand of OX940975.1, from coordinate 25,654,020 downwards.
TTCAAGGTACTACTAAAATTTTGAACCAAGTCAACACTTGCTAGATTACCAGTACCTAATCCTTACTGAAAGCCAGAGGGAGAGAGACATAGGTACATTATGAATTTAATTTTATCATCTTTATTTCCGACACTACAGTGCATGCAGATAATTATTTCCATAGCGCTCTACCGCGCATACGCTGGATTTTCGGTACATGCTGACGCTACTTTTACGTTTTGAAGAATCATTTATTTCCGGAGGCTGTCACTGACCGTAAGTTGAAGATAGAATAAGCTGAATTCACAAGCTGAAACATCAAATACAATTTTTTCATAGTTTGTTGAAACACAGCAGGACACTGTTCATTCTAATTCTGAGAAAATGCCTCCTTATATGGATAGGTATATAGGTAGCTGTTTTCCCGGGTCGGACCTATTCGCATTATACTCACCCAGTAGACTTAATGGAGTAAATATATCACTGGTAACTAATCTATACCTTCATCAGGTGTTTCAGCTTCCCCCCCCATTGATTATTGATGTTCTTGTTTATCATTATCACCAAAACCCCTTATCGGTAGGGAACGGCTTGTCTCGGAGGCTCTAGTAGAGTAAAACTATCGATATTCAATGGTCCTAATGGTCGATTCCAAGGTGTTTACTACCCATAGTGTTTGAACACCTAGGGTCGTTTTACAAAAAAAAAGAAAAAAGTGCTTCCCAGGGCTCTTTAATGATTGTAAATCGTATAGTGGATGAAAGACTGCGGGCCGTCCGCATGTCCCCCAAGGTGCAACAGGGCAGGTTAAAATTCTCTTTTCGCATTGAATGAATATTATGGAAATGCCACTAACCTGGTTAGCTGCAGCTGCTGGTGTACCGTGGCCTCGACATTGACGCAGGGTGTATAATATAATTCAAAGGGTGAAATTTTGGAGCGTGGAGTTGGAAAATGTGCTAAAATGTAACTTACTTCGCGAGGATCTTATTAGTAGTGGTGCACAAAAACTGATAGATTCACAGGAGAGAGGGGAGTGGGAATCAGGGTGGCATCCCCCTTCACTGCGTGGGGATTTTTCAAGAATATTTCCCTATTTATTCATGGCTCATGAACACATAGTTTGACGCAAAAATAGTATCGATCTATTGATACAGGTACTACCCACAAACAAAATTTCATTGATTTGTTCATGGTAACTAAGAAAAGTGCAAATTACGGGGTACGGCGAACGGACAGCAATTTTTCAAATTTAGTTTTCGGATTCTATGTACCTTGAAACGGAAACGATAAAATTTTGAGGGGAGGTTAAAAATTTGTTTGTCATGCTCAATTCCGAAGGTTCATTATTTGAAAATAATAAAAAAAATAAAAAATGAATGTAATACAATTTAAAAAAATTTATAGTGTTTTGTTGATTTTTATTCATTATTTTAATGGGATGAACTAGGTGTCGAAGGATCATGTTCAGTTTATAAGGTACCTAGTCTTATGGCATTCGATAGTTAGTTTCTGTCTACAATGTTCGAGAACAACTATTGATAATACAGAGTACTTTTGACAGATTTCACCGACTCATAAAATAAAATTAGGAATAATCTTATGAGCTGGTGCAAATTCCACGACATTTTCACTCTTACAGTGAAAAGGACACAACACAGACTAAATGTCTCTTACAGTGACGCCTAATAACTGAGGATTATGGTAGCTTGAAAAATGACGAATACGAAAAACGTGAATTGCCAAATAAATAATTCTTACGTTAGCAAACGTTTCCATATTAAGAACAATAATCTTTGCAACCACTACTCTCATCGGTTTTGAGCAACCGTATTTCAATATCATCACGGCTCTTCGGCACTTCATAGACCTGTAGTAGCAGGTCGTATGGAATGTGGCGTTGAACAGCACTTCTCCCTGTATTGAACAACATTACCTAGTTACTTTTATAAAGTTTCATGGAACTGCATAAACTACCATATTACCTTGTCCAAATAAGTGAGTTGGTGTTCTACAATAAGTTTAGGCAAACCTCACCTATTCCACTACTGCTACTACTACTACTACTACAGAAAAATCACCGTAACACACACAAGATAGGTACAAGATCGTTTATCAGTAGTAAACCATTTTTAAATCATTTTCAGTTTTTGACTTACCATGTTTTGAATATGCTCCCCGTAGTGGCATAAAAGAAACAATTGGGCTGCTTCCGTTATACCCAAACAACTGAAGAGAAATTTAGGTCCAATCCTCGGATCATCATGCTAAAAGTATAACTGAAAATATAGATGTCTTCCTTGAAAAATGTAATAGTGACAGGTTTGAATCCAGCAAAAATTATTATACTTATATTACAGTTATATATAGGTACATCAAGTACCTAATGAGTGTAGCGATCAACACCGACGTTTTTAACAATTTGCGATCCAGCATTTTATTTGTGTTCATTAGAAACGAAAAATATAATTTATCTCATTCGTTTGCCAAATTTCATTGAAGTAACATATTTTTGTACAAAAATAAGTTACACCGGCTACGTTTGAGAAACCCAAAATGCACCACCAAATTCACGAATCCATCGTCACGAAAAATCCAAAATGGAAGGTAAGAGAGTAATTAGAATAAGAACAACGAAGATCCAGTAGCGGTGGAATTACCAAGTAGTATTTTGCCCCCTAGTGTCTGTGGCCAAGTATCCGAAAGGTAAGACGCGAAGCGCTCGAGTAGTGAGGTCTCGTATTTAGACACTTTGAAGTTGAGCAATGAAAACAGTTAAAAAAAATTACATTTAAAAAAATCAACCGTAACTGGTACACAATGGAAGACGAGTTCAAGAAAGAAGACAAAATCAAAAATGCAAAAAGTGCTAACAAGTTGCGATCTAGCATTTTTATTTATGTTCATTAGAAACGAAAAATATAATTTATTTCGTTAGCCAGATTTAATTGAAGTCACATATTTGTACTAATGAGTACAAGTTACAAGTTACAAGTACGAACTGTTAGGTAAGACAGTCAACATCACCTAACAATGAGTAGGTAGGTCTGTAATGAGGTGCAATGGATAATTGCCGTAAGAGCTTTCCAAAAATTTGGTTTCCAAAAAACGAGGGTATCGATCCGATCAGAATGTTCTCATCCTCTTTATGGCTAACATTGTACAGAACTCCAGGCAAGTACTCTGGTAATTCAACTAGACTTATAATACAATAACGAAATAAAACTTGGCATTTTCAGGCCGACCAAAATATACCTCATTTTGGAAAATGCCTCTGCTTTTGAGTTACGAATAGATATACTATAAAAATTTAACAGCTCACCTGCTGTCCCATTCATAGTAACAAAATATGTGTATGTATGAAGGGAGGTAATTTACGAACCAACAACAAATTTATTCCTGCCAGCCCTAAAAGGAGGGCGCCTCCAAAGAATGGTACACCTAGGGGGGTACTGACCAGGCGAATCCAAAGATCCATCTGCCTGAAAATAAGTTAATTGGAGGAATAATTAATTATAATTACTTGATTGAAGCGGGGCTATGCATGCATTGTAACTTGAATGACTGCTAGATCTACTCACTTTAAAATCTTATGATGATGTTTGACATTCTGTACGATGCATGCATAGTAACAATCATTGTACTCATCTCGAAGTTTCTTTGGAGATTTCCCAGGATGGATCTTTCTAAACATAGCTTTCGCTCTTGCGTCCAAATGTTCCAAAGAGTAGACTAAGAGCTTGACGTGATTGAAAATATTTTCACTGCACATCGCGTACATCAGCATACCTGTGGTTGCAGTTGAGGCTGCAAGGAATGCATAAAGGCCTGCAATGAAGATGGAACATATAATAAGTAACATGGGCTCTGGTTATAATTTGGATTTTTATCATTTTTTAAGTTGTTCTGAAATTTTGCAAACGTTTCTTCTTATGCAGTGTAAAAAATAAGAAGGATTATATTATAGGTATAAGAACTGAACAATTGTCATCTCACCTTGAGACATGAAACAGGTGATCCAGGCGAAATACGATTTATCAGCGTCTAACGGCCACCACGTAGTAAATGGCAATCCCTTCCAGTATACAGTTACGTTGGTCGAAGGTAATTCATAACCATAAAATACATCAACAAATGGGACGGAAACTGCTACCTACAAAAATCACCTCGAATCATCCACCATCATCTTCCCCCTTATAAAACGGTCAGTTATAGGTCATTTGAGATCAGGAGGGAAAGGTTAGGGATTAGGTTGCCACCCTATGTACCCCCCACTGGACCGTCTGCGCTCGTCAAGTTATCAAGTAATTCGTGCACCTGAGGCGATGCTGCCACACACACACACACACACACACACACACACACACACACACACACACACACACACACACACACACACACACACACACACACACACACACACACACACACACACACACACACACACACACACACACACACACACACACACACACACACACACACACACACACACACACACACACACACACACACACACACACACACACACACACACACGCATACACACACACTCCTTGTCTTGGCGGTTAACTCTGTTGTTAACTGGACATGGAACGGTTCGCGAGTTTCTCCACCGTTTTAACCACAGCGAGGACGCTTTGTGTACATGCTCGGCGGAGGTGCAGGACTGGGAGCACCTCCTGTTTCGTTGTGGACATTTCGGGCAGCAGCGTGCTCGTCTTGAAAGGCGATGCATTCTACAGAGTGGTATGTGGCCGATGCCCATGAAGGATCTCATAGATCATTTCCAAGACATCACAATATTTTTAAACTCCATGGATCTGGAGTTGCTGTGAAGTGATTAGGTCCCACGTTGTCTAACACTGTTTATATCGTCAAGATTCGAGTGACAGACAAGTGTGCATCTGATAACAATAATAAAGAAAATAATGATGTTGATGTATTACACTATAACGCTATTGATTTTGTACAAAATGTATTGTTGAAAGAGCAACGCCTGTAATCTCTAGGGGAGCAGGCTCGAATAAATTCCCTCGTGCTAGGGTGTACTAGTGCGAGGAAAACGTAAACACACACACACACACACACACACACACACACACACACACACACACACACACACACACACACACACACACACACACACACACACACACACACACACACACACACACACACACGCACACACACCATAAAAATTTGTCATACCAAACATATCATATTGAATGTGTCATTAGTGCAAGAGGTGATTTTAATATAGCTCAGCTTTTGAATTTGTGTGTATTCCATAGCAGAAAAATTTACCAATCGTGATGTAACCGGCAGACACTGGGAAAGTGGAGGCTAACACCCCGCGGTTTTCGCCACAGCAGGTGCTAGAGGAGAAGGAAGTATCCCGCGGTTTTCACCACAGCAGACACTGAAGGAGAGAGCACCCCGCGGTTTTCACCACAGCAGGCACAGAGAGGAAGAAAGCGAGAGGAGGCGAGGGTCGAGTGCGAGAGAGAAGTCGTGGGTAAGAGCGGATCGGTCGAGTGACGAGCTGGGCCAGAAGGTCTGTTTATATAGGTCCGTTTCCACCCGTCCCCGGTCCACAGTCAGCCGTTATGACCATTGAGGGCGACGGCGGTACATGGAAGGGGCCCTTTTCCCTTGGCGTTACCAGGCTCGTGGTTCCCTTCGTTTATTTGGTTAAATCTGTCAGTAGTATATTACATAGGAGTGGTATATGTAGAGGGCTGAGGAGAACCACGACACATCTATAAGTTTGTTGCAGTGGAACCGGCGAATCTAGTCTTCGTTCTAAAGACCTATCACTAACTTGAGAATACTCAGCTATCCACTACTAACCGTGGCGGTGGATCCGTATAGGAAAATCCAAATGAGTACCAAAGAAATTATTTTTTTGTTGGTAATCTTCAACAAGCCAGAAAAATATTCGCCCGTCTGGTACTCGCAGAGGTTTTGTTCTGCAATGTAAAAGACGAACATGCTGATGAGATCCCTCCTCTGATACTGAAGGGAAGAGGCAGCGCCGATGACGACGAATCCAGTAATGGTGATGTGGAGGCACCCGGACAGAACTGACAAGTTGTCCCGATTCAGGTAGGCAGCATATGACACTGTGACGATAGTTGATATGACGCTCGTGTAATACAGTGAGAAGACGAAGTATGAGAATGTTGACCACCACCTATTCAGTATAGAACAAGGCATTATGATTATATAGTTTCAAGGATGGGCCAAACAAAAAAGTGATCAAGGCAAGTGTTATCATTATAGTAATGATAATAAACCGTTACGGAAGAATTTGCATGTTTGTACCATTGTTCCCAACTTTTTTATACATGGACATTTCGGCGTACTGCAGTGTAAGTATAGAAATTGCTTCATCCCATTTTTGGATTCGAGTACTTTGAAAAGCAAACCTTCAAATTTTGAACGGGGGTTAAACATTCAAATTTCTATCCGTCCGCCGTTGTTTTCTCGTAGGACGGTGAGGAAATATTTAAGATCCATAGGTGAAATTTGGATCTCGTAAGATACCTGGATAGGACCGCACCGCCAGGTTTTTGGGACTCAAACAGCACTAACACCTCACCTACCTTTTCCCACGTCGGAACCCGGCCTGGAACCCGCCGTTTAATGAATATGAATTTAAACCGCTGCAAATTATTACACAACGGTTTATTATTTACTTGTATAGATGCCCCTTCTGCGTAGATGCGTTCTGTTTTCTGTGGGCCGTACCCTCGAGCTCCCTCCAGGAAAGCCCTAAATGGAGTACTGGAGCCGGGCCAGGAATTAAAGTTTCATACAAATGCGCGGGATTCAATAATTCAATAATTAATTATTTGTAGTTATTCACGGAGCATAAGGTAAATAATAAACCGTTGTGTAACAATTTACCTGTAGAGATGCCCCTTCTGCGTAGATAGTACAAATAATAAACCATTGTGTAATAATTTACCCAAGAATACTTCAACATTTGTTCAAGTTGCAGCAGTACGTCTATCAACAAAATTCAAAAGACCCATCCGTCGGGCGCGGGATTCAATAATTCAATCATTATTTATTTGTAGTTATTCATGAAGCATAAGGCAAATAATAAACCGTTGCGTATTAATTTAGCACTGTGTCATAATTTGCCCATCAATAATACTTCAACGGTTGTTCAAGTTGCAAAAGTACCTGCCAACAAAATCCAGCCCCTTCTACGTAGATGGTGTAATGAACCGTTATGTACCGTTGTGTTATAATTTACCGTGTGTAATAATTTAATTTACCATTGTGTAATAATTTACCATTCAATTATACTTCAACATTTGTTCAAGTTTCAAAAGTACCTACCAAAAAAATCGAATATATATCCATCATTTTTCAAATGGAATAATTTCGCAGAACAACCAACTCGACTTCATACAGCCATCCGTGATTATAATCAGGTGCTCCCTAGCGATGATATCTGGGCCGGATTTATACCGTTTGATTCACGATCATGTCGACGAATTTCTTCGGTGCAAACGAACGGCTGGTCGCGCAATGCTCTCGGTGGTCTCAAAAAATTCTTTAGTTCAAGGTCAAATTAAACTCTTGTACTCGACTTAGGACTGGGGGAAGCACGAGGGTAGGTATTGAAAACAGTGCTCTTCGTAGAAGGGGCATCTATACTAAACCTTTAATAATAAATAAGGGCAAATAATAAACCTTCATGTAATAGTTTGCAGCGTTTTTGTTTAAAGCCGTCCATAGTGCCTAATTATGTGTTTGAGGTTGATTAGATATCACTGCGGAAATAATGAATTGGTTATGATTGCGAGGTTCTTTACAAATTATTCATTTCTATTTTCTACTCATGCGATGTATCGGGATATCTGACGCACACGTTCGGCTTTGTCACTCCTGAGGAAACAAAAAAGTCCCCACCAACCTAATAAGTATTTCAGGCGAGGCGCTCGAGCAGAATTCTTAGATCGGTTGGGTCAATGGAAAACTCTGGCATTGACGATTCTGGGCATTCCATAAATAGGTAACAGAATAATTACGATCAACGAGGGAGGACAACCTTGTACAGTTTTAATATTGTAACTTTCTGACCATTTCAACTAAAACCACGACGATATTGATTAATTAACTGGGCATAAAGACGCCGGGGTTTGGGTTTGCACAACCAAAAGTGCTGTACGTAAGAGAGTTACGCAAGTGGAAAAGTTACATAGGGTCGTAAGTTCTTAGCGTCTTTTGGACTTGTGTACGTATTGCGTATTGGACAGTGCGTATTGCGCTAATAGTTTGGTACCACCCAACGATAACACTTTGGTAGGTACCTAATTTCATAACAATGCGGGTTCAACTCCATACACCTATTTATGGCTTATTATGTTTCAGTAGCTAGGTACCTAATAAACCTTTGGAACTGAGTATGAAAAAATGCTTTTTCTCTACTTTTACTCCCTCGGTATGATGTTATAATGTACGTTTTAGTGGATGAATCTACCTACCTAGAGAATCCGCAAAAACGGACGAACGGCTTGAAGATCCCACTGGGTGATAGTGTCCACCTCTATAAAACGCTGCAAATCCCTGCACAACGGTTTATCATTTTGTATAGAATACCCTTCTGTTACAGATCACAGCTCTATGTATAGATAACCCGTCTATATAATATGATATACATGTACTATTCTATACATATTATGTAGATCGCAGACCCTCCGTAGGTTAGTACCTATCCCCGTACTCGTTACTAGGTACCTACCTAAATCACGAGTTAAATGTTGCTAAAATAATTCTGCCGATGACAAACAGTACCTAACAAAAAGAAACACACATAATGAAGTTCTGAAAAGAAATTGTTGATGAGGAGTGAAAACAGAAATTAAACATGTGACAAGGACTTAGCAGCGTTTTGGTTTATTATTCTGTGAATAATACACCTATGTATTCGCTCAGCAAACATCAAACATAAATCCGAGGTAGATCGGCGATTTGGATGATAAAACACAAACGGTGGGTACAGCTTCCGTACAAGTACGCAACCACGAGGGACATTTTATGTCTTAGCGCCCCCTCCCGCACCCACACCAAGTACTTCGTACTTAATTGTTTTGGTCAAGATTTCCAACGAATGGTACCTAGTCCGAACAGCCTTCAGTCCCAATTAGTTCGGATTAGCCGGACTCCACTGTATTATGTACGTAAACATTCATTTAAACAATCACGCTCATACCGCAGCTTGTTGGCCACGCAGTCCGCAGTGGTTAACGTAGTATGGTTAGGTAAATCGAGAGCTATCCAACGAGTGGTGAACGATTTTTGTACGATGATAACTGGCGAAGATAAAGTTCCGTAGCAACGAATCGGTTGTAAGCGAAAATCATCAGAAATATTTTCTTGACGTTGTTTCCGTTGCATGTCCCGCGTTTCATTTTCGAGTTTATGTAGCAAAGTAAAGACATAAAAAATGTCAAAACACCAAAAAAACCATACCTACCCTTCGAAAAATTCGAGCTACGGCGTTCTAAAAATTGCAACCCCTATTTTAAACCCCTTAGAGATTACTGACAGTAACTTCGAGCTTTGAGGACCAACTAGACCCCGAACAGGACCTATAAACCAAATTTCGTAAATTTTTGTTCATGGTAACTAAGAAAAGTGCTACGGCGTACGGCGGTGGACAGGCAGAAATTTTTTGACATTTTATGTCTTTACTTTGCTACATAAACTCGAAAATGAAACGCGGGACATGCAACGGAAACAACGTCACGAAAATATTTCTGATGATTTTCGCTTACAACCGATTCGTTACTACGGAACTTTATCTTCGCCAGTTATCATCGTACAAAAATCGTTCACCACTCGTTGGATAGCTCTCGATTTACCTAACCATACTACGTTAACCACTGCGGACTGCGTGGCCAACAAGCTGCGGTATGAGCGTGATTGTTTAAATGAATGTTTACGTACATAATACAGTGGAGTCCGGCTAATCCGAACTAATTGGGACTGAAGGCTGTTCGGACTAGGTACCATTCGTTGGAAATCTTGACCAAAACAATTAAGTACGAAGTACTTGGTGTGGGTGCGGGAGGGGGCGCTAAGACATAAAATGTCCCTCGTGGTTGCGTACTTGTACGGAAGCTGTACCCACCGTTTGTGTTTTTGCAGTAGTTTATTGAATTTTCGGATTCTATATAACTTGAAACGCAAACCATCAAATTTTGAGGGGGGGGGGGGGGGGGTAAAAGTTTTGTTTTCATACTCGATTCCCTAAGGTTCATTATTGAAAATGATAAACTAAAACGTTGCAAATTATTCCACATCGGTTCATCATTTTCCTGTACTGAAACCCTGTCTGCGTAGATCACTATTCTCTGTAGTTAATACCTACCTATTCTCGTGAACGTCCTTAATCGACTAAATTTCCCCCATAATCTGAGCACTTCAACGGACCACCTAGAAGCTACAGCCCAACTACCCACAGAATTTGAGCAAAGTCGTGCCTTTCATTCGTGTGAAATTGAGTACATCGGATTCAGGTTTGCGCATACACGGTGGCCATCCCATCGATCCGATCGTTCAAGAATTCATAGGGGGACCATCTAGGAGCTACACTTCTACCAACCGAAATTGAGTAAAGTCTGGTTATTTATTCGTGAGAAATTGAGATCCTCGGATTCGCGATTGCGTGTGCGGAATGGCCGTACCATTGAGCCGATTGTTTTATGATTCATAGAGGTCCATCTATGAGCTATACCCCAACCACTCACCGAATTTGAACAAGATAGAGCCATTGAGTAGCGAGAAACTTACTACCTTAGATTCGCGTTTGATCGTTCTGTAATTCATAGGGGGCCATTGGGGCCCAACACACGTGATCCCTGAAAATTTCAGCAAAATCAGATTCGAATTGAGCAAGTTAGTGATGCGTGTGACAAGGATTTGCTGACATATTAGACGAACAGAAGTTGTTCGTTGCAAAAGTATCTAGAATCCAAAATCAACTCTACCTACCTTGAAACGCAAAACATCAAATTGGGGGGGTTTAACTTTTTCTGTTTTTCATGCTCGGTTCCAAAGGTGGCCAATTATTGTAAATAACATCATTGAAAAATAAAAAAATAAAAAATAATAACACTGAAAATAATAAACCAGAAAAGTAATACCCGTATCACCTGGTATGATGATACCCGAAAACTGCACCGACAAGGGGCAGTATGGAGAGACGTTCGTAAAAATATTCCGTTGCTTTGTTAGCGTTGTCAGTATCAGGAACTGAAACGGCCTTTTGCGTTTCTCGAGACATTCTCATGAACACCTTTTAGACTTTCCTCGATTATGAGGGAAAAAAACCATATATATTAGGTCAGAGAACGCCTCGGGAAATATTTTTGTAATCGATTGTGGTTAAAAAGAGTTTTAGATTGGTCGTGGTTTGAATGAATCTTGGATGTGAATGGCCCATAGCACAAGACGTCCATTCTCAATAATCAGATATCGTTTTAATCAGTAAAGTTCCAACCGTGCGGTTTCCACAATAAGAATTGAGTAACCGCCGACTCTCGCCCACCATTCCCATTGGATTTTTAGTCCTTATTATAAATTAAAAAATGTACATTGTGAAAGTCGCACCCACTCCAAACAGCTCAATATCACTCATGATCTTTTTTATCCCGTATCTCTTAACTTATCGATCAGAAATTATATATTACGTGAATATACCTTATGCATAATGTTTATACGTCGTGTTCTTTACGAAGATGAGTAATTTTACGCGTGCAATAATAGGTATTACCATTTATCGCAGGCTTCGCCCGGGTGATAGTTCTTATCGATACGCCTGGCGTCAGAAGTGACATTCACATTACTCGGTGATTCATGAACTCGCTGATCACGTTGAGACCACCCTCATTAATCGGTCAGGAGGTTTAGACATTTTTAGGTAACATACGCAAACTCCTGGAGTTTTATACATGTATTAGATATAATGAATATGAAGCGGGTTAGTGTTTCAGAGGGCCACTTGGCCCTATCCTTTTCCTGGTGGATAAACAAACTGCTTAAATCAGTCAACCAGAGACCTCCAATAGCCGGCCAGCTATCAAGCCCGAACTCTCCTCCCTATTGTTCTTGCTGTGAGTCATAAGGTCATACCGTGAAAATGTACAAATTATTACACAACAGCTTTCAGACAACCCTCTGTTTAGATCAATGTTCTGTACGCTATATCTCTAAATATCCACAAAAAAGAATGAGTGCGCTGACAGGGTAAGTCACCAGTGGATTTGACACCACTAAGGCGAGCTGTTGCACTGGTACAACCATTCCTTGGGATACCTTGTGTCCAAATGTAGTGGGTAGGTTGTTGAGAATAAAATATTATGGGTTCTCCACTCCTGAGACTGTGTGTCTCTTCCCTCATAACTCTACTTCTGTTCATCAACTGGTGGAATTCCCAGGAGTTACGCGTGTTAGCACCTTAGATGAACGCAAACTGATTTAATCAAACAATCTTGATTGGTTAACACGCAAAACACCGGTTTTATCTTACTGAACAGTGGGCATTTTCAGATCCCTATGAATACTGGATGGTTCAATATAATATGAGTTTCATTGCTATCGAGCTCATTGTAGCTCGTGATTAACTGCCAAAAACTTGACCGCTCAAAACCTTAATAGCATTTTCGGTCAAATGACTTTTTACACCCCCCACTCTTTAACCCTCAACCATCTTTTTTCCTTTTTCAAACAAATGAAATCTTTTCAAGCTTCATTCAGTTTTCATTAGGTTGCAAGTTGCATTTTACTGGAAAGTGCTAGGTATTTGCACAAGAGGTCATATTATAGGGCATATTCTTGTGTCAGTTATTAAAGTCATCTGTTGCCTATGTTTCTTGGAAACCAATGCTGACACCTGGGATACCTAAATCCTAAATTCAGTATGAGGAGCAAGAGTTTTTGATTTCAACCAATATCAACTTCAGTATATGGTAACTTCAAATGCTGACCATCCAATGTCTTAGCCCGATCTTTACAATAATTAACACGCCGCAAAAAATATGTCATACAATTCAATTATTCAACGGGTATTCGGCATAATCGAACTTTGAATTAACGACATATCCAGAAGCTGATGCAATCTTTTCTTTCGTTTGATATAACTATCAACAAAACCAACGACTTCAGCAGCAGTGGGTTTCTCATTACATTTCACTTCAAACCGAGTTATTTTAAAACCAGAGCAAAAGTTGGTGTATGATACACTGGCTTCCATACATTAAATTCATCGTGAAAGTAAAACATACCGGCATCGAACTATTCAGGAACACCTAATGGCGAAAAATCGGTTAATCCTCGTAAATCCCAAGACTCATAACCCAGTCCCCGTGCACAATACCAAAAAGTCTGTAAATGTATAACGATGCTCGAAAAAAGGTGATCGGAGGTTTTTAGGAATTGAAATAGTGCGTCCGTAATTTCTCTATCTTTCTAAATGTGCTAAATCGCTTTCCAAAACGTCTATAAGAGCTTCGATAATATCTCCGACGTTCTCGTCTATCTATTTTTCTCGGCGGTTCAGAGTGATTACTTACCGTTTTGCACAGTTCACCTCATCGTGGGGCAGAGATTCGCACAGGTTCTACCAGACCGAACAAAATTGTTCGGAAATCGGTAGCCCGAAGTGACAATGTGGGAGAAGCCAAAATAATTAGTTTGGCGACAGGAGCCGTGTATCAAAAAACGCTGCAAATCCCTATACAACGGTTTATTATTTTGTACAGAACACCCTTCTGTTACAGATCACAGCTCTGTATAGATAACCCTTCTATAATTCTATGTACTATTCTATACATATTATGTAGATCGGAGACCTACATAGGTTGCTTAGTACCTAACCCCGAACTCGTTACTAGGAACCTACCTAAATCACGTGTTAAATTTTGCTAAAATAATTATTCTATCGATGACAAAAAGTAGCTAAAATGGCAAAAAGAAACACAAATAATGAAATTCCGAAGGGAAATTGTTGATGTGGAGTGAAAAAATATTCAGTTCCGGTAGGGTTTTGATCTCCGGAACTTTGGCGTATCAGTCCGTCAGTTAGACCACTGGGCTATAATGCCCAGGAAGCCGAGAGACCAGTGATGTGCGCTCTCAACACAGTTTGATGCCTGTATACAATCTGCTCTTTACGGCAAATTGTAGAGCAAATTTTATGGCAACATAGTAGAATTCTCCAGATGGTATCAACAATTCAGAAAAAATCGAACTATTTAAAAATGCGAGAAAACCCGCACCTCAAAAAATATTTTTCCGAGATAGAGATACTCTGGACATTTCAACCCTAACTTGAGTTGAGTGACACTAGCGCCCAGCTTCGAGGACCAACTAGAGCCCAAACGGGACTCATATACCACATTTCGTGAATTTTGGTTCACGGGAACTAAGAAAAAATCCGCGGACGGCGGACGGTGGACGTATTGAACGGTCCCTTGAAACGTAAACCATCAATTTTGAGGGGGGGGGGGGGTGGGGGGGGGTTTGAATTTTTTATTTTTTTTCATGGTCGATTCCAAAGGTTTATTATTGAAAATAATAAGCCAGTAGGAACAGTACCGACATCTGTAACATTCTTTCTGTAACTTTTCTCTGTTATTGTGTTATTGAATTGTCGTGCAATATTATACACCATATTGTGAACCGCGATTTTTCAACAAATTCATGAATAACAATATTAAGTACAGATTTAATTCTTGAAACCACCGCATATTTCTGTGAAGCTGTAATTGCCCGGCCGGCTCTTGTACTCGACTTAGGACTGGGGGAAGCACGAGGGTAGGTATTGAAAACAGTGCTCTTCGTAGAAGGGGCATCTATACTAAACCTTTAATAATAAATAAGGGCAAATAATAAACCTTCATGTAATAGTTTGCAGCGTTTTTGTTTAAAGCCGTCCATAGTGCCTAATTATGTGTTTGAGGTTGATTAGATATCACTGCGGAAATAATGAATTGGTTATGATTGCGAGGTTCTTTACAAATTATTCATTTCTATTTTCTACTCATGCGATGTATCGGGATATCTGACGCACACGTTCGGCTTTGTCACTCCTGAGGAAACAAAAAAGTCAACACCCACCTAATAAGTATTTCAGGCGAGGCGCTCGAGCAGTATTCTTAGATCGGTTGGGTCAATGGAAAACTCTGGCATTGACGATTCTGGGCATTCCATAAATAGGGAACAGAATAATTACGATCAATGAGGGAGGACAACCTTGTACAGTTTTAATATTGTAACTTTCTGACCATTTCAACTAAAACCACGACGATATTGATTAATTAACTGGGCATAAAGACGCCGGGCTTTGGGTTTGCACAACCAAAAGTGCTGTACGTAAGAGAGTTACGAAGTGGAAAAGTTACATAGGGTCGTAAGTTCTTAGCGTCTTTTGGACTTGTGTACGTATTGCGTATTGGACAGTGCGTATTGCGCTAATAGTTTGGTACCACCCAACGATAACTTTGGTAGGTACCTAATTTCATAACAATGCGGGTTCAACTCCATACACCTATTTATGGCTTATTATGTTTCAGTAGCTAGGTACCTAATAAACCTTTGGAACTGAGTATGAAAAATTGCTTTTTCCCCATTTTTACTCCCTCGGTATGATGTTATAATGTACGTTTTAGTGGATGAATCTACTTACCTAGAGAATCCGCAAAAACGGACGAACGGTTACTATGGACCGAAATTATGCTTGAAGATCCCACTGGGTGATAGTGTCCACCTCTATAAAACGCTGCAAATCCCTGCACAACGGTTTATTATTTTGTATAGAATACCCTTCTGTTACAGATCACAGCTCTATGTATAGATAACCCGTCTATATAATATGATATGTACTATTCTATACATATTATGTAGATCGCAGACCCTCCGTAGGTTAGTACCTAACCCCGTACTCGTTACTAGGTACCTACCCAAATCACGAGTTAAATGTTGCTAAAATAATTCTGCCGATGACAAACAGTACCTAACAAAAAGAAACACACATAATGAAGTTCTGAAAAGAAATTGTTGATGAGGAGTGAAAACAGAAATTAAACATGTGACAAGGACTTAGCAGCGTTTTGGTTTATTATTCTGTGAATAATACACCTATGTATTCGCTCAGCAAACATCAAACATAAATCCGAGGTAGATCGGCGATTTGGATGATAAAACACAAACGGTGGGTACAGCTTCCGTACAAGTACGCAACCACGAGGGACATTTTATGTCTTAGCGCCCCCTCCCGCACCCACACCAAGTACTTCGTACTTAATTGTTTTGGTCAAGATTTCCAACGAATGGTACCTAGTCCGAACAGCCTTCAGTCCCAATTAGTTCGGATTAGCCGGACTCCACTGTATTATGTACGTAAACATTCATTTAAACAATCACGCTCATACCGCAGCTTGTTGGCCACGCAGTCCGCAGTGGTTAACGTAGTATGGTTAGGTAAATCGAGAGCTATCCAACGAGTGGTGAACGATTTTTGTACGATGATAACTGGCGAAGATAAAGTTCCGTAGCAACGAATCGGTTGTAAGCGAAAATCATCAGAAATATTTTCGTGACGTTGTTTCCGTTGCATGTCTCCGTTGCATGTCCCGCGTTTCATTTTCGAGTTTATGTAGCAAAGTAAAGACATAAAATGTCAAAAGTCACACTGGAGTCGAAAATGCCTGTCGGTGCAAACTTTGGGGCCTTACTGTGAACGAACGGCTGGACGTACGACGCTCCGGATGGTCTTAAAAAACTCGCAAGTTCAAGAACTATTTAAAACCGTAAAAATATTCACGTAAAAAAATGGTATAGGCGTTTTGAAACTTTCAACCCCTATTTTGAACCCCTTAGAGATGACTCACAGTAACGTCGAGCTTCGAGGACCAACTAGACAGCGAACGGAACCTATAACCCGAATTTCATCAATTTTCTTTCATGGTAACTAAGAAAAGTGGCCCGTACGGCGTACGGCGTACGGCGGACAGACAGAAATATTTTTATTGCAGTTTTGGATTCTACATACCTTGAAACGTAAACCATCAAATTTTGAGGGGGGGTAAGAAATTTTTTTTTCATGCTCGTTTCCAATGGTTCATTATTGAAAATAAACCAAAATTACTTCAAATTATTACTGAAGGGGCCAAAATACGTTATCATTATTTTTCTCTGTCGCAAACTTTTACAAGCGACCGTTTGTTTCCTTCGAGCTGCAGGAATTTTCAGAATTAGTGGAATTCGACTGTACCTACTTGTAGGTAATTGAATAATCAATGACTACATTGACGTGAAGCCCAAATTTTCAGTACTTATATTACTTACCTGGTTCCAATGGTTCTTCGTTGGAGCCCAATGGAGAACGAAATTGTTGTACAGGCAGTGGGCTGCTCAAATTTCTCCACACTTATTCTGTTGACGGCTTCATGTGCCCAAATGATTACTTATTCACAGATTTTATGCAGTGCCAGTGCCTTTGCTTAGCAGATAATGTAAACCCTTCAAAGTGATCCTATCGCATTGGGAATTCTACTACGACAAACAACTAATTTCACTACCTATCGGAAATATACCTAGGAACCACAGCAGAAGTTGGGTTGTGAATTGCCCACACACCTTTGAAGCTTCGTGACTCTTTGTTGACCTCGTAGAGAAGAACATGAAGCTTCAAATTATGACCTCAACTTCACGCGAATCCTGAGCAATTGATATTGTATCGGCGCCGATGGAGATTTTCGTGTCCTTTCATTTGAAACGCGATGGCAACCAGAGCAACTCAGTTCGCCGTCATCGTGCTCTTTTGTTTCGCTCATAGAACCTCAAGCCTCGACTTGCTCCCACACTCGATCGCCAAGTTCTTTTCCGTGAAAAACGTACATTCCGTTGACGCTATTGATTGCTCTCAGAAAGGTAAGAAGTTTCAATAAGGGGGTTTTCCCCTACCCTATAAAACCAGTGGATGCGCTGACCTGGAGCTTCACGTGTGCCCAGAAAAGCACATTTTCTTTTAAACTATTGTTTTAGTGAAAGACATAATTATGTGAATTCACTGTTTCAGCCAAAAGAGACTCATTCAAATACTTCTCGATCACATCCAGAGAAGATGGATACACGTTTTTTTCCCGCGCAATTGATAGTTTAGATTACGAACAATGCAATACGGAAGAACGAACGGGCATTTTTATCGATGTCTCCTGTCCGACAAATCGGCAACTTCTGATGAACGTAATACCTACCAACTGAATTTAAAGAAACACTGGTGGGGTAATACAAACTTCAATTTTGTAAACATGTATACTACCTTTTACGTTTCAGACGACTGACGACAAGTGGTTCACGATCAATTTCATCTGGCTCATATGGGATGAAGATGCGTTCCTCGAAGATTTCAAACTTGTATTACCAATTTCAACGTTCTCCGAGGTGACGATTGCTAATTCCAATGGTTTATTCAAACTGTCAACGTCTGTCCGTCCCTCTGCCAATAGAACTTCATTGTGTAGGCGGTTGGGATAATTCTACTGGTGAGCCCTATTATAATATGCAAGAACTGAACGTCAGGATTAATTATCAGCAGGCGGCTGTCAAGGCGGTAATTATGGTAAGGAATCTTCAAAAGACGTTTCATCTACTAAGCGTAGGCGACTTTTCATTTGAATAAATCGCTTTCTATTTGTCAAACAGTTCATCGAAGACATTTACAACATAAGTCAGCTTCAACAGCAGCTTCAAAATGACACCTACAAACCAAAGGCGATGTTTTCAAATCGCTTCATGTATGGAAATACTTTGCATTTGGCATATCTCTACAATTTCACGTGAGGAATAATGATCATAAGCCACTATCAAGTTACAAATACAGAGCCAAACTCAACCATATTAATTTTTTGTTGATTATGATGGATGAAATTAGGTGCTTAGATAGTTGGGGGCATGTGAGTCGTTGCGGGAGTGGGTGGTGTTTCCCTTGTGGCCTTGGTGGTGCAAATTTCGGCTCCTGGAGGTAACGGAAGATCAAATTTTAAAACCCAATCTAATCCGAATAGGGGCAGGTCGTGCTTCTCCACAACAATTATTGGTGGTTTGTATTCCCACCATGGTTACTTCCACGTTCGTGTAGGCAATCAAGTTTGGATAGGGTGTCAAATCGGGCTTACCGATCTGCTTCCAAACCTTCTTGCTAATTACGGAGTGCTGCGCTCCCGGGTCATACAGCATTTTTATTTCGGATCCATTAAGACTCACTGTTAGGATTACTTTTGTGCCCGTACGAGTTACTTGTCGAATAAACCCTAATTCGGATCCTCCCTGATTCTCGGAGAATGAACTCTCAGAGGATGAACTTGTATCCCGTGGCTTTGTTTCATGTATCTTGTTGATGGTCCTCTTCCGTCCTTCCGTCTCCGAACAAATCTTAACTCGCCCATACTTGAAACAGACACGAGAAAAGTGGCTTTTCCCCTGGCACAGGTCACACGACTTATTCCAGGCTGGACATTTCCTGTTGTCGCTGTGGGCTTGTCTTCCACACTTGAAACACTGCTGGCCTCTTATTATATATTTGATGCCCGCTTGTTGTTGACCACCGTTTTTTGTCCTTAATTTTATTCACCGTTCTTCTTTCTTCTTCTCGAGGTTTCTCTGTCAGTTCTGCCAAACGCATCTGTTCGTCCCTACCTCGCTCCAGTCTGGTTGCCAATGATTCAACTTCTGCCAATGTGTGATCATTGCCTGTAAATGCCTTCAAGAACTCACATTGCCACATGCTGTTATTAATTCCTACAATTATCTGGTCTCTTATCCGCTCTTCTAGGGATGTTCCAAATTGACATTTTCCCGCTAGCGCCCTGAGGTCGTTGATAAACTTCGAGACTTCTTCCGCTTTCGACCTCTTTCGCATAGTGAATGCTACCCGGTCTGTTGTGACCGTATACTGTGTATTATATACTTTATTGATGACTTTAATCAATTCATTGTATGTCAGTTCCGTTACCCGAGTCGGCCGAAAATAGTCCACCAACATTTTGAAAGCCTGGGGTCCCTACTTTCGTAAGCAGTATACATCTCGGCGATCGTCATACTCCTCAATTCTAGCTAATTTTAATTCCAACTCGAAATACGGCAAGTAATAATCCCACGTTTGCATTTCTGGGTCGAATGGCCTCTAGCCTTATTCTGTGTGGATTTGATCTCACTTTTTCCCGCGCCCTGTGCTGGAGGTACGTCCTCCTGCCGAGACTGCCTTCCTCGTCTTCTTGCGGCCATTTCTCTTTCTGTTTATCCTCGTCGCCAATGAAAGATCTCTCCAATGAATAGTGAACACATCGAGTGCTGGTTTAAGAATGAATTTATTTTCCGTATTTTGTGAAACTAGGATCTCGTAACTATACAACACCTATACCCAACTATAACTCATGATGCAACAATTATGATGGATGAAATTAGGTGCCTAGGTATACTTTTTATAAAACTAGCCGAAGCAGGATTTAGTACTTACTGTCAAATCCAACGTTCCTTGTTATCGTTGTGATTTATATGACTAGGTAATAATATACCATGCCTAACACAACTATAGAATATTTATTACAACTAGTTATAACAATTAAAGAATTATAACACCTAATAGAATTATCACAATATTATAGAATTATAACGTCTAATAGAATATTGCTGTTCCAACTACAGGTTGGATTTAGTTATTGCGAACTACTGGGGTGACAGACTGCCGAATGGAACGTGGACGGGCATGTTGGGGCTTTTGCAGAAAGGTGAAGTTGATATTACCCTGACTCCGATGTTGCCCCTGTCCCGAAGAATGGACATCTCGTATCCTACAGTCCCTACGTTACCGTATTGGTCAGTGAAGAATGTTATTTTATCAACTATATGGAATGTTATTTTATTAACTATTCCTACCTACATACCTACTTGTATTTTCACGTCACTACAAATATGTTGGCTTTGTCTCTTTAGGGTTGCTTATTTTATACGGTTTGTCTTCATGAGTCTCATCTGAAGCGTTACGGATTTTCCTGTTACAAGTAGGTATTTAGCTTATTTTAGGTATTAGTGAAAATAATAAACCATGGGGGGGGGGGGGGGATCATAATGCTCTGAAACGGATTCGTATCAGAAAATGTTCGACCTATTTTAATGGTCATTTATTCCTACAAACATTCTGCTCTAAAAAATAGGCTTTTTTTATCCCCCTACAGAAAATTGCCAACTTGCAATTTATTACGGCAATATTTAGCACTATATTGCAGTTTAATTTTGTCTTCTTAAATATCTTTCGAAACGAGGTATGTTCCCAATGCCAAATGTTGAGTTTCTAAGCGGTCTCTGAAGCGTAGCTTCAAACAAAAGACTAGGCGCAAAACTTACAAATTGGCTCATAAATTCTGAAAGATGGATATCAAATGCTGCTATTATAGTATCCACTGTTTATGGAATCGTTTGGAAGAACAATAATTGAAAAAGTTCTTCATTGCACGAGTCTATGCAATTTTAGCTGGAAAAGTAGTGCTTCCTTCGAAAACTTTTATCTCTTTTTACAGCCATTATTTTGCCTTTACAGGATGGTCATTGTATTCAAACAGCCTCGAGCACTGGGGACCTACAGAGCTATGATTTTGGAGCTATCGCTCAGCACCTGGGCTTGCGTAGGGGCTACTGTAATCGTAGGTGCTATTGTTTTTGCCACGACGCAGAAGTGCGAACCAGATCCAGAGGCGTCCTATAATTCCGACGGATCGTTTGTTTTGGGTATTGTGCAGTCTTTGGGGATCGTTGCTAACCAGGGTAAGTGAGCTTGGAAATAGGGTTTTTTGTGTCCCAGCTGGGGGTTTTAAATAATTATTGTATATGACCTCTAGGCTTATCTGTCACTCCTAAGGGAACTTCTTCGAGAATCGTCTGCCTGTTCCTGCTTTTTGTTGGTCTCCTCGTTTCTAACTACTACAGCGCAGCAACTATGACAGCTCTCCTATCAGAGTCACCACCGTTCATCAAAAACTTGGATCAGCTCATGGCTACTGAACCGGCTCTCACCTCCCTTGATGCTCCATACATCAGAAATGCCCATGTATGCTATGCTAATTTAATTGTTATCTAAGATGAAGAATAAAGTGGAAAAATTCCTCCATACATAGGTTTCAGCTCTGGGATTTTTGTAGCTACTAAGATGTGCCACGTACCTAAGATTGTCGTCACCACAATAAATTACTACATACCAGCATTGAAACACCATGTGATTCCATACCTCTGTTGCAGGCCAGAGGAAGAGTGTTCCGTGACAGCATTGTAGACAGAATGAAAGTGGATGGTGCTTTGAAGATTTGCAGCCTTGAAAAGGGTGTCCAGAGCATCATAAATGGGTCTGCATTTCTAGGAGAGTATTTCGTACTCTTCAACGCCATAAATACTCATCTCCAAAGTGACACTATATGCGATCTCACTGTTCTAAGCGCTGGTTTCTACTCGAATACTATGAACTTCATAGTCAAAAACCTCCATTTCCGGGAGCTCCACACGAGAGGGTTAGTGGCGGAGAGTTTCTATTACAGCTAGAAATATTTAAATTCATGTTTCTAAAAAATGCTTTTTGGGTTTATTGTTTTCGAAATAATGAACCTTTGGAATGAAAAAATGACACCCCCCCCCCCCCCCCCAATTTTATGTTTTCCCTGTTATCATGAACCAAAATTAATTAGATTAATCTGGGGCAGGCTGGGCCCCAGATGGTCCCTTATGAGTTCCAGAACGATCAGGTAATCAGCATGGCCACCGCAATGCGCAAACGCAAATCCGAGGTACCTACTCAATTTCTCACGATTAACGCTCAAATTCGGTGAGTAGTTAGGGTACCTAGGGTGAATAGTGTGTCAACTATGAGTTTCAAAATGTTCGGATCACTGGTACGCATGCGCAAACGCAAAACCCGTGTAATAAATTTCTTACGAACCAATGGCCCGATTTTGCTCAAATTTGGTGGGTAGGTAGTTGGGGCGCTAGAAGGAGGGAGGGATGATGGGAGGGACGGAGGGAGGGGAAGGGAGGGATAGAGAGATTGATTGATTGATTGATTGAGTTTATTTAACCATCAGGGAAGATTAGGACCATAATCTACCATCCCCCCCTGATTCATTATAACAGAAAACATCCTCGTACAATCTTATATATACATAACATCGTTAAATAAGCAAAGAAAAGAGAAATGTCCACTTCTTGTAAATAATTAATAATTATTTTCACCTTAATTTAAAAATATACTATTAAAAACATCGATATAATAATATGCACTTCTTGCTACAGTAGAGTTGGTACGTTTTTCACTTTAACTTCACCATTATTAGAATAACTTTCTTCAATAATTTCTAGAGTCCTAAAATTTTAAACACAAACGAAGTCACCATTAGTCAGCAGTTGAAAGCGTCGAGATTATAGGTTTCTAATAACATTTTCTTGTAGATATTACGAAAGGCTTCCACACTCAGGTTCATATCAAATAATCTGGTACTGCTATTGTATAAATTGATTGATTGTATGAGGAAAGAACGGCTGAATAATACTGTACTGTGTTCGGAATTTGTAATGTGGTAGGTGCTCGCCGGGTTGAACAAGAATGAACATTTGATAAAAACTTAAAATCATTAAACAGAGAAGCAGGTTTACGACATTTTAAAATTTTAAACAATAGTAGCGATAGATATTTTTTTTCGCTCTGCAGACCAGCTGGACATAGAACGGGGTGACGTGTGCACCAAGCCTTAACCTACAAAAATCCTAAAAATACAGTTTAGTGCCTTTTGTAATTTGTTTTGCAGTCCACTATTTAGGCCGCAATAAGCGAGCGAAGCATACTCGAAACAATATGGTATTAGCAACGCTTGAGCTAGCTGCGCTCTCACGTACCTGGGGAAATCATAAGCAGTCCTACGCAATGGGTACAAAACCCTTTATAAACTTTTTTGCAAACTTCGATTACTTGCCTATCCCAGTTTAGTGAGCTGCTAACATAAATCCCGAGATTCTTAAAATCGTGAACGATCTCGAGGGCGGCGTCACCCATCCTGATTTGCTCCATTACGCTCAGCTGGATTTTCGCGATTAACTTCGTGTTGCCTATAAACATTGCTTTGCTCTTGAGAGCATTTATGGCCATCCCATGAACATCGTACCAGTCATAGATGCGCCTCACGTCAGAATTGACATGTGCAATTCCATGACTTATTTCCTCCAGCTTACACGAGAAAACGAGCTGCAAGTCGTCAGCATAAAGCATAAAGGAACAATGTTGAGAACAGCACGGCTTCGTGTTGATTGAGAACAGCAGTCCCGATAGCACTGATCCCTTGTGGAATCCCTATTCGGACATTTTGCCAAGAGGAGAGCGAACCATCTGGGGCACTAGTACTCTGAGAGCGATCAGCCAAGTAGGAAGCAAATAATTCGACCGATTTACTAGATAAACCTAATGACTGTAGCATAGCAATTAATACTTCATGATTTATCATGTCGAAATCTCGACTGAAGTCAACCCCTATGAAAATAGTGATTTTTCGCTCTTCCATCGCACGCCTAACATCATCTAGCACTGCAATTAGCGCGGTTTCCGCGCTATAGTTGTTCTTATAAGCAGATTGCCGGTCATTGATTAAATTGTTGATAACTACGTGATTATTCAGCAGACGATAAATTCCCTTGTCGAAAACTTTACCTGGAGCGTACAATAGATTTATGCCTCGAAACTCGTTCACATTCTTTTTTTAGTGGGATAACTATAGCCCTTTTCCACTGAGAAGGACCAGACTATTGCAGTACATGAATGAGACAAAAACTGAATTGCATTCTCGAACAGGATCAACTACAACAGGTGGATTTTCAAGTCCATGAACATAGGCCGAAAAACCCTCACCAATATTAACATGTGCTGAACTCGTAATATAAACGACTGTACCGTGGTAATTCAAAATTAAATTTACTTTCATTCCATGTCTCGCTTAGAATGATCATTTAAACACACACAAAAAAAGAAATCTCGATTTTTTTCCAAGCTTCTAATATTCTGATGAATAATATTAAGACCCTTTATTTGAGTTATCAAAGATTAAAGTTCCACAACACCTCCTTCCTTTATCGGTGTGCGAGGTTAAAGAAAATATCCAAGAACTTTCCCATATGATGTTCCATAAAGATTTTACTTAATACCTAGGTACACTTGTTAAACTTCACCAAAAATATCAGTAATAATTCAATTCAGTGTAGGTACGACTCATCGGCAAATATGTTCTGTGATTTTCCGATCGCATCTAGTTCCTGCAGATGTGAAACCCTCAAAACTCCTAGATGTTCCTTATTAATGAGAATTCTTCCACCCGATGTCCACATAAAACGATAGGTTAACCTTTCCCATTTGTTTAGCAATCCATAATAAACGTTCATTGAAGTTGCTTCTCATTCAAAAATACGAAATACTGGAAACGCTATCCCCTTTCTAGGAACGAACGGCACGCAGAAATTCATTATTTTTCTGTTTCACGCCAGCCAACTTCATGAATATGGTAGGTGCTCAAATCCTTCTTAAAATTTGATCAAACTCTGTAGGCATCTACTATATATCAGTTTCACTTGAGCCACAGTTCACATACTGGGAGATGTTTTCGCTGGCGGCTTCCAGGAATCCAGTTAAATCCAGTTCCCTCTCAAGCACCATTTTTGATCTAGGAATCTAGGTAATTGAAGTTACCCTCAAGCTCCTCAGTCCTGCGAGTCAAAACCATATCATCAATTTTCTCAATTTATCTCGTTTTGGGCTCTCAGACTCTTCACTTTCTCATCGATTTTTTTTAGAGCGTCATCTAATTTCGCTGTGTGGGAATTCATCGACTCCTCTACTCCTTTGAAATCCTTCTTAAGCGGTTTGATATTTTTTAAATATCCGCGATATTAGGTACGCTCAAGCCTGGAAGTTTTCGTAGGTGGGTCATTCCCGGAGTCCGAATCACCTAAATTTATACATCATCCTCCGATTCCAAAAGCGCCGTGTTACCACGTCGGACCTTTATTCCCTCCCCACCGTAGGCATCCTGTGCACTTCCAGTTCTTCTTCTTTTTCCCAAGTTTGCTGTCAAGTGCTTTAGAAAAGCCAGCGCATGAAAACCGCAAACTTATACCACAGCTCGCGCACTTTAAACGTTTCTTCGGAGACAGATCCGTTCCACAAGTTGTATCACTTGTGATACAACTCATTATTATATGCTACGAATCGATAACAAAGGAAAGCACGTACTTACCACTGGTTGAAAGTGAAACCGGATCAGACTAAGCACGAGATCGATAAGTGGAACAAGCAAACATGTATCCTAGCTCTACCAGAGTTCAGACGCAACTGACGGCTGGTAATCAGTTTCTCACGAATAAATGGCCCGTATAAATTATGCTCAAAGAAAACTGATTACGCAGAAGGGTATCTGTACAGGAAAATATGCACACTTCTGTAATAAACCGTTGTGTAATAATTTGCAGCGTTTTCCATAATTGGATCTCTTTTGTGATTAGTAACATCATCAGTAGGTGCATAATTAGTTAGTAATGTTAAAACCTGTTCATTTTCGAATCAGGATCATAAGGACACTGGAGCACGGCCTGATGCAGAAAGAGAGACAGAAGTGGGTGGATCAGAAGATGTCTTGTTCCCGCGTAACGGAATTCATTCACGTTCAGCTGGAAGCCGTCAGTGTAGCTCTCGGCATATTCTTCCTAGGAATATTCCTCTCGTTCACCTTCCTCTTTCTGGAGATGTTCACAGCGAGGAGGGCAAAGCTAATGGATGATCGGCGAACCAAGTCGTTTGCGAAAACACTTATCAAGTCCCGAAGTAGCACAAATCTTTTAAATTAGTTTACAAGAAATGTAACACCGATTATCCACCATATTAATATTGTATTCTCGAACCCTAACTTGACCATCCCAACGATATTCCCAATTGATGAAACATTGTTCTTGAATCTAAAAATAAACTTGTGAGCGAAGACGGAATATCATTCCATCACACCACTTTCGCATAGGACAATAAAAAAGTTCCTTATGAACTTTCAGTTATTATAATGCATTAGATAAGGTATCTGCACTGAACTAGTTCGTGCCGTAAATTACATCTCACAATCATAAGGTAAGTTATACCGTAAATAATACAGTCAGTTCTGCATAGGCCACTTCAAGTTTCTCTGACTCACTTACATAGGTCTAAGGTATACGAAGAATTAGTGTGATACGGAATGCGATATGTGGGACCTAGTCTTTATGTAATAGGTACTTCACCATCGCTTTGAATAATAGAGGAAAATGAGTAAATCTACATGTAGCTGTAACTGTTTAATACCTCAAGTTTTTCTACTACTGATATGGTGTTAGTATTACATGCCGTACAAAGTGTAAGCAGCCGGCAGATGACGCACAAGATAAATACGAAAAAAACATAATTGTTTCACAAAACGAAGTAATGGGATATGATAAATAAATAAATAAAAACGCTGCAAATTATTACACAACTTTTTATTATTTGTCAGCGTAAACGCCCCTTCTGCGTGGATCACTGTTTTCTGTGGTCAATACCCTCAAGCTCCCCCCAGGACAGCCCTAAATGGAGTACTAGAGCCGGCCCGGGAGTTTCATACAAGTTTCATACAAATGCGCAGGAATCGATAATTCAACCATTTATTATTTGCAGTTATTCATGATGCGTAAGGTAAATAATAAACCGTTGAGTAATAATTTACCTGTATAAATGCCCCTTCTGCGTAGACAGTATAATAAACCGTTGTGTAATAATTTACCGTTGTGTAATAATTTACCCAATAATACTTCAACGTTTGTTCAAGTTGCAAAAGTACCTATCAACAAAATCCAAAAGATCCATCATTTGTCAAATGAAATAGTATCACATAACAACCAACTCGACTTCATAAAGCCATCCGTGATTATAATCAGGTGCTCCCTAACGATGATTTCTGGGCCGTATTTATACCTTTGATTCACGATCGAAGCTTTTCGGTGCAAACGAACGGCTGGTCGTACAGTGCTCCGGATGTTCTAAAAAAATTCTTTAGTTCAAGATCAATTCAAAAACTTTTAAAAAAATCGTACCCTTCTATTGAAAGTTTTCGAGCTACGGCTTTCTGAAAATTTCAACCCCTATTATAACCCCATAGAGGTGACTGACTGTAACGCCGAGCTCGAGGACCAACTAGACCCCAAACGGGACCTACAAACCAAATTTCATTAATTTTGGTTTATGGTAGCTAAGAAAAGTGCGAAGTACGGCGTACGGTGGACGGACAGAAATTTTGGTTTATTATTTTCAATAATGAACCTTTGGAATCGAGCATGAAAAAAAATTTTAACTCCCCCCCCCCCACCAATTTTGATGGTTTCCATTTCAAGGTTGGTATGTAGAATCCGAAAATGCAATTACAAAATTTCTGTCCGCCCGCCGTAAGCCGTACGCCGTACTTCGCACTTTCCTCAGTTACCATGAACCAAAATTGATGAAATTTGGTTTGTAGGTCCCATTTGGGGTCTAGTTGGTCCGCAAAGCTCGGCGTTAATGTCAGGGGTGGAAAACAGGAAAACAGGGGTGGAAAATCTCCAGGACGCCGTTAACTCGATTTTTTTTTACGGTTTTAAATAATTCTTGAACTTCGGAGGTTTTTGTGATCACTCGGAGCATTCTACGTCCAGCCGTTCGTTCACAGTTATTAGGCCCGAAGTTTGCACCGACAGGCTTCGTCAACAGGAGGGTGGATCAAATTGTATACATCCAGCCCAGATATCATTGCTAGGGAGCACCTGATTATACTCATGGATTACTGTATGAAGTAGAGTTGGTAGTTCCGTGATATTACTCAATTTGAAAACTTATGGATCTTTTGGATTTTGTAGATAGGTACTGCAACTCGAACAAACGAAGTATTATTGGGTAAATTTTACGCAACGGTAAATTATTACACAACGGTTAGTATACACTATCTACGCAGAAGGGGGATCTATACAGACAAATTAGTACACAACGGTTTATTATTTGCCTTATGCATCATGAAAAACTACAAATAATAAATTAATGATTTGATTATTGAATCCCGCGCGTTTGTATGAAACTTTAATTCCTGGGCCGGCTCCAGTGCTCCATTTAGGGCTTTCCTGGAGGGAGCTCGAGGGTGCTGACCACAGAAAACCGTGATCTACGCAGAATGGGCATCTGTACAGTTTAATAATAAACCGTTGTGTAATAATTTGTAGTTATTTAAAATTGTATTCTAGGATTCTACATACCTTGAAACGGAAACCATCAAATTTTGAGGGGGAGTTAAAATTACTTTTTAATGCTCGATTCCAAAGGTTCATTATTGAAAATAATTAACCAAAATAGGTCTTGTCTGTAGCAGTGTTCAATACGTATTATATTATATTAACAGCTCAACACCAATAGTTTCCGAAGTTGATTTCAATCATAGAATAGGAAGCTTGTAGGAAGGACTTGAGCATTGAGTCAGGAGAAGGTTGTTTGCTGAGCAGGGAGTAATGAACGGCTTTCCCGACCAACCAAGCGCTCCAGGAATTATTGTCAGGGGTCACTTCGCACTGTCGTTCCCCTGGGCTAGTCAAATCGAAAGACACAATGCGACATCCGAGAGCATCACCTTTAAAGTAAAGAACGTTTACCCTGGGATGCTTGATACTGCAGGAAAAGGTGCCTTCTGTTTCCCACATGAAGAATTTCGCAGTCATTGTATACGAGACACTGAATTCATCGTAATCGAAAACGCCTCGAAGGGTCTGGGATGACGAGTTGGAGCATTTAGTGACGTCACCTGATCTGGTCATATTTCCAATAGTGAGGAGACCATCGATGGCGTACACATTGGTTTTCATGGGCAGAGTAAATCCTAGCAATGTCATTTGGAAATCTTGGAGAAAATCTGCCACATCAGCTGTGGCTTCGTGCTTATTGATGACGGCAGCGTTATACAACGTGATGTATTTGTCGACTGCGTCGTTGGTGGTCTGGCAGTTGGAGGCACCGACAGGAGGCGCCGCCAGGCAATTCGACACGACGGCTGACATGCAGAAAGCGAGGGCCACCAGTTTCTCCATGTTAGCAAAACTCCTGAAACCAACGGAAACCACATTTTTGGTCAATTATTTGCTATAATAAACCGTTGGTAGCGGTCACAAACTTCTTTTTGTCATTTTTCCACACCATCCTCATTTTTTTGCCGTTCCTTAACAAATAGTCGTTACTTCACTTCGGAGTTAGAACTGCAAAAATAATGTGAATTGATATACAGAGGACAGGCACTCAAAGTAGTTTCTTCAAGTTTCTTTCATTCTTCGAGGGGACAGGACTTCAAACAGTCAAATATTAAAAGAATAATATTTAAATCCAATGAAAAATTACGAATCTTACCTGAATTTAAGATGAGACCTAATGAGGGACACCCGTAACGCCTACTACCTGTCGTATAGTTGCAGAGATTTTAATGCTGTTACAGAACAATTAAAAGGGCTCTTACTTAATACCTGATGATATTTTGTATGTAGCAACTAGCTATATTATGTTGGAGAAGCCATGTACCTAGTTATCGGTGTCGTCGCTAACCTGCCAATTGTCCATCTTAAATAGGTTCGGACGTCCGGGAAAAGCAAGAACAATTCTCCACTCGACTTGTATGACGATTATATTAAAGAAACAACTGAGTGGTACCACGTGGGTATTACTAATAATAGTTTTATGGAGACAGTAGATACGCTCGCTTTGATGAGCAGAAGGATCATAATATTTATGGCGGCCTCGTTTTCGGTGGTTCCCAGGTTTTTCAGAAAGTGTGGTTCACATCTTTGGTGATCCCATCTTCGCGAATGTTCTCCGGCACGGCCTTCCTGACGTCACACCGTCCCAGGTGTGGAAGCTTTTCTGAAACCGTGACAGATTTGAACAGTACCATGGCACATGGCTAATCCTTAACCACAGAAGCAACTACGTTGCAGAATAAAGTCAAGAATCAACATCATCGATGATGCAACAACAATTCACTAAGTACTTATTTGGAGACATCAAGTTGTCAACTAAGTACATCGCAAGTTTGAGACGATAATAATTAGTGAGAATTAAAGGTGGGTCAGAGCTTGAGGTTCCCACTTTATTCTTTTGTCATAAATTCATTGGTTTTATCGAATTCCATTTCACTGGATGCCATCGTTATTAGTAGGTACGTTCCACCTGATAGGAAATAGAAAACAATATTAGTATTACGGTTTCTATTTAAGTATTAGGATGTGTAACTAGCCCATCAGTTACACCCGCTGAGCAACTAACTGATTGCCAAGCAGCCTGATTTGTTTTCATTTTATTTGTCACACAAAGTGACACCTGTATGCTCAGTCCTTCGAGATACAGTCTGGATTTTAATTATTAGAATTGCCACGCCCAGTGACATCTGTTTTCTCAGTCCTTCGGGAAACAGTCTCGTTTTATTTGTCTCTGGCTAGTTGCGCACTACACACTGAATGGCCTGGGCCACAGCTATAGCTACAACGAACCAAACCTGCTGCTAACCTAACCGTATGCATGTACCAATCTAGTCATAGTCGTCAGGTATAACATAACATCTTCTGTAGTATTTTGTTCAATATCTATGGGAACGTCATGCTCTGGCACCTTTCTAACCCTATCGTGAGGGTATTTGTATACCCTGTCTGAATTCAAAGCTTTCAGTAGGTATCTGTCTCCATCTACATAGTATTTCGGCCACTTTAAATGGGCCTCTGAATTTAGGGTCCAGCTTAGTCTGGTTTCTCCCTTCGTTTTGAATGAGAGCGTAATCACCTACTGCAAGCTTCGACATTTTAGCTTTAGTTTTGTCAAATTGTGTTTTGTTGTACTCTGCACTCTTCCTAATATTCTCAGCTGCCTGTTGCCTTAATGCGGAAAAATCAGTCTCATCATGGGGTAGACCTGCGTCTTCTATGGGTACTAGATGGTCTAGTGACCTTCCCAAACATCAACTCCATTGGTGACTCCATTGGAACTCCATTGGCTTTGGTCACCCGATTTTGTGTACAGTTCAACACTAGTTGAATATCTCCCAGTGACTCTTGCCAAGATTTTTCACCAGCCTCTGCTACAGTTAGCATGTTTGTTAAGGAAGACATTACTCTCTCTACCTGTCCGTTGGCCCGAGAAGCCCCAGTAGCGATTAAATGGAGCAGAATTGAATGAGAATCACAGAACTCCTTGAAATCTTTGCTTGCAAACCATCGTCCCTGATCTGCAATAATTCGAGTGGGTGGACCAAAGAGAGAAATGGATGATTTCAAGGCACGGATACTATTTTCAGAATCAATATGAACAGTATGATGCAGGAGGACAAATTTTGTAAAAGCGTCAATAATATTAAAAACACGTACCTACTCCTTTCGATCACTCTTTCCGCTTAACTTACCTGGGGCATCCATATGAATCGTTAGCCAAGGTACAATTCGCTTTGTGATGGGGTGAAGGGATGCCTGTACTTTCCCAGAATTAGACATAGTTACTTTACAGGTTACACAATGATCCACAAATTTTTGGACGAATTTTGCCATTCCTTCGAACGTGGTTTGTAAACTCGACACGTGTTGACATACTGCTGTTTCGTCCCATAGTGTAAAGTGGACCATCAACCTAATTGCGCTCTGCGAAGAGGTAGTGTTATCTCGTCCCAAGTCCGTCGCTGTTGCCCTGTCATCATGGCGCAAGGAATGAACATTCACGAAATGCCAAGTCAACGCGGAAAAGTGCTTTTGGTAATTGATAATTACAAGTTCAACGAATGCCGCAAAACCCGTGACGGTGAGACTCGGTGGAGGTGCGTCAATCGGAGTTGCAAAGCATTTGTTAACACGATTGGTAAGTTTTTCTCCGATGTGTGTTACAATGTAGGATCAGTAGAAAATTCATATATACAGACTTTTTAGATGAAAGGTAGAGGACAATTAGAGAAAAACATTTTGTTTGTTTGTTCAGGAGCCAGTGAGTGAATCACAATCATGTTGCCTACGCTGAAAACGTCCTTCTGCGCCAGGAATTGAATGCATCGGCTAAAAGGAAGGCGGTTGATAATTTGAACGACAGACTTGCGAAAATTATTAGACAATGCATCAATTCTAGTCCGTCTACGTCCATTCCCAGTGGAAAGGATTGTTCTTTGATCGCCCGAAATATTTTCAACAGTAGGAGTAAAGATCTGCCTATTAGACCAACAAATGTTGGTGAAGTTCACACAGCTGTTGAGTCCATGAATTTAGTTACAAAAACGTACGGAGAGAGTTTTTTGCTTTGTAATGAACGTGTTGATAATATGGTCATATTCGGTGCTTCGTTGAATATTCGTTGTCTATGTGAATCGGATACTGTTTACGCAGACGGTACCTTCAAATATTGCCCCAAACACTTCTTACAGCTATTTACTTTCCACGGCTTTTTCAATGGGCACTATGTTCCTCTAATCTTTTGTTTATTAAAAGATAAAAAGCAGATCACATACGAAAAATGTTTCCAGTTAATTTGCGAAGTATGCGTGAAGCACGATTCCTCTTTCAGCCTAAAAGAATTGTACTTGACTACGAAAAGGCAGTACACGGTGTAGCCCTTGCCGTTTGGCCTGATACTGATATAGTGGGTTGTCGATTTCATTTGTCAATGGCGTGGTTTTCGAAGGTAAAAGCATTAGGACTGGTAAGCAACTAAAAAGACGAAAACAGTGAGATAGGTAGATGGATAAGA
Organism: Leptopterna dolabrata; assembly: GCA_954871275.1. Classification (NCBI taxonomy): domain Eukaryota; kingdom Metazoa; phylum Arthropoda; class Insecta; order Hemiptera; family Miridae; genus Leptopterna; species Leptopterna dolabrata. The sequence continues at coordinate 25,620,173 of OX940975.1, read as the reverse complement.
TGGTGCTACTGGTTGGTATGTCTTGAACCGTAGGAGGTTGAAGACTGTTTCATTTTTGAACTTGACCCCTAGCTCCTAAAAATGACATGTTACTCACTTTTGTACGGTACCTAAAAGACACATACGTGCTTTGATTCCATGTTCCCCCCCTTCACTTTGGGCTGCAGCTCGAGCTGATTTAACGTTAACAACTAACGCGTGCGAATCTTTCCACAGCCACCTATCGGAGGAATTTTATCATGCACATCCTTTGCTCTTCATTTAAATTACATTCAAACTGGGGTTTACGTGAAACTTGCGAGTGTCAATGATGTCAAGGTTTTGCGGAAAAGAAATCGACGTCGTTTAGAGTTTATTGACTCGCAATTACAAAGACGGCTGGAAGGGGAAATTGATCGCCTGTCTTTCGTTCAAATCTTGCACAGCTACTACAGCAACCAATTCATGTAGCAACGTCAAGTTATTTGTTAATTTGTTGCATAGTTCTATATACATGTTATTGTGCTGAATGTTATTATGTACCTACCTAATGTTTTATGACAAGTTTTTATCAAAACGCACCTTTTGTTTCACTTTTGACGATATGCATAATACATTCGAAAGTATGATCATGTTCTTTACCAAGAGAGAATCCTGTTGGACGAGTTTACAGTATCAGTTGGCGTGAGCCAAAATATTAGTGGACGAGCTTACAGTACGTGTTGATGCCAGGGACGAAAATTGGTGACTGAGCTTACATGAAAAATTCGGGAACTGGGACGAGCTTACATACGCTCCCTTCGAACCAACATGTCTCAAATAGCTTTTCTAAGGTTTTCTCCCACCCCAAGTGAAATAGTGCTTCATGGATGTTGTTGACTATTGACCAACGGTAAGCCCTAGGAATGAGTGGCATACACCTAGTCCGTCCATTCCGCTGGAATTTACGATGCAAAATTCCAGACCGAATTTCATAGGTCCTTCCTAAATTTTCATCCATATCGTCTTGGTTAAGAGAAGTGACGGTTTTACGGATTTCTTAATCCTTTTCCTGTTCTACCTGTAACCAGTCATTCGCAACCCGGGTCAAATCAACCCTTTTTTTGTTCAACCTTGTGGAAAGCTATGGACGAAGGTGTCAAATTAGTAGAGCCAAGATCGGATTCTCTAGGTAGGGGGTTTTTCGAGAAAAAAAATCTACCTACATGGGCCATCCTTTTACCATTCCTATGTACAACATCAAAATCATACGATTGCAAAAAGGCCTACCAACGGTGGACACGAGGAGTCAAGTCTTTTTTGCTTTTGGATGCTTTTAATGCATTAAAATCCGTTACTACTGTAAACTTTCTCCCCAGCAAATACTGACTAAAATGCTTGACAGCATTAAATACTGCCATCGTCTCCAGCTGATAAGAGTGGTATTTCTCCTCTGCTGGTGAAGTGCGTTTGCTGAAAAACTCAATCACATGACGCTCTTTGTCAATCACATGGAATAAAATTGCTCCATACCCTATAGCACTAGCATCCGTGTGCAGCTCCAGTAGATGATTGCGATTGAAAATCGTTAAAATTGGATCACAGGTCATTTGCCTAATTATTTCTTGGCGGATATTTTCTAAATCAGGGGACCAAGAAATTTCCCCTTGTGAACTAGTTAGCTTATACAACGGAGCCATCCTTTGTGAAAAGTTACGAATGAATTTCCTAAAATACTACGAAAGGCCTATAAACTGGCGAAGTTCTGTTACAGTCTTTGGTGGCGGCAACTTGGTCAAGGCTTCTACTTTTTGCGGATTCGCTTTCAATTGGCCATTTTCTATTATATAGGTACCCCAGATATGCCACCCGTCTAACCATAAAGGAACATTTAGCTAATTTGAAAGGGCAAAAAAGACTTGACTCCTGATTTAGATAATACCTCTAACACAGTTTCCAACCGTTGAAGTGCCTCTTCAGGTGTCTTAGCAATTATGAGCATATCGTCTATATAAGCTGCAGGAAATGCTCGAGCCATATTTCCAAGAGCTGTCATAACCGCTCGTTGAAAAACGCTAGGTGCATTTCTAAGACCAAATGGCATTTCAACAAACTCCCACTGACCGTCAGGTGTCACAAAAGCAGTAGCTTCTACGGAGTTTGAATGAACAGGTACCTGGTAGTATTCACATGCCATATCTAAACAGGTAAACCAAGAAGCCCCTCCTAACCGGGCTATTTGATCAGAAATCAATGGTAGGGGAAATCTCTCAGGGATTGTATTTGAGTTGAGCTCCCTGTAATCTACACTCGTCATGTATGACCCGTCCTTCTTTTTAACTAAAATTACTGGGCTCGAATAAGGGGACCTACTTGGTCGAATTATTCCATTGACTTCTAAATCAATAACGTGCTTGCGTACTACGTCTAACTGAGATGGGGGTAAACGATATTATCGACTATTGACAATGCGTTTTGAATAAGCTAGCCTAATTTCAATCTCCCCAGTGGATATAGTTGTTTGCAGAATTTCAATGGTAAAATTTTATTTAAATTTGTTCAAAACAGAAATTAACTGCGGTTTCTGGTCCGCTGATAGATCCGTACGAATATTAATAAACGAGATTGACTCAACCTTCTGAGTTGTGAGGACCGAGAGCGGCTCACCACGTTGGAAATGAGGCTGGGCCATAAGTTGACAGGCATTTTGAGAAATTTGAATACAGTAACCTGATTCAAGAATATCACGACCTAGCATTATTTCGCAGTTTAAATAATCATCACACAAAATATGAAACAAAATTTTCAGCTCACATCCATTGATATTAACCTTACTTAAAATCTGGCTATTACAATTCACAGACGAGTTACCAGTACCTGACAACCTGACTACATTTTGAAATTGTTCCACAACAAATTTACAAGATATTTTTTCTCTTACGAGTGAACATTCAGACCCTGAATCTATAGTAAACGAATGCTGCTCACCGTTATGGGTTAGTTGTCCATTAGGGTTGAACTTGCAGATATTCACCTGGCGTTCGGGTTTGGCAGAACTGCTGGCTTCCATTCTCTTGAATTGATAGTCCTTTGAGTAGTGGCCTGGCTTGTTGAACGGAAGCAGATTACCTCTTTCTTCGGTTTCGGCGTCGCCATCTGATGAGTTGTGACAGGTGGTTTTGTTGTTGGTGGTCGTTTTCGAAAGTAGCTCGATGGTTAAATTTTCCACAAAATGGGCATTTCGGAAGAGTAGGTTGAGAATCTTGAAACCGCGGCCGTTTGGTACTCGAGGCTTCAGCAGAAGTTGTGGGTATGTTTGCAGAACGCTTGAGAAAATGAAGCGCTTTCATTTCAGGCAGCATCTTGTCAAGTGAAAGGTTACTCATGGTAAATGCCAATCGTCGAGGTCGAGGAGCAATATGAGATACCACTGTCGATACTGCGATTTCTTCCACTATGAGTCCCTTCCATCTCCCAATAAGTATGCTGACGACGCGGTTGGCATAAATAGGCAAACTTTCGTTATTTAGGACATCCACCCAATATTTCTAACAAAACAGCTGTGGGGGTTTCAGCCCTGTCAAAGAGGGTGGTGAATAGGTCCTTTAACTGAATCCATGAAATTCCTGGGTAAGCAACTTGTGACAACCAACTTGCTGCACTTCCTTTCAACGCCTTACTCAGTGCAATAATCAAAGCTCCTCCGTGTAATGGGCATTCGGTCAAACACAACTCAACAGTCTCACACCATGCTCGAGGGTCAGCTCCAGATTCTTCAGGATTGAAAATCGGTAGAGAAATGTTGTTGTTCTTACCTGTTGGAGTAGGTTGTATATGATCGCTTGCATCAGCTCTTTCATAGCTCTTTGTTGTGACTCGAAGAGTTCTTTCCACGGATTTGCAGACGATTTCGAGGATGTTCCGGGTGTACCAGACGGGACAAATTTTAACCCTCCCCTCCCCACCCATCCCTCTCAAAATTCGATGGTTCTTAGTTACCATGACCCAAAATGAATGATATTTGGTTTGTAGGTCCCGTTTGGGGTCTAGTTGGTCTGCGATGCTCGGCGTTACTGTCAGTCATTTCTGAGGGGTGAAGAATAGGGATTGAAATTTTCAGAACGCAGCTCGAAAACATTCAATGGAAGGGTATGGTTGTTTTAACGTTTTTAAATTGATCTTGAACTAAAGAATTTTTGAGACCACCCGGAGCACTGTACGACCAATCGTTCGTTTGAACCTAAAAGCTTCGTTAACATGTCCGTTTCAAACAAGAACAATTAAGAACGTAAAAAAACCATACCCTTCCATTGAATGTTTTCGAGCTACGGCGTTCTGAAAATGTCAACCCTAATTTTTAACCCCTTAGAGATGACTGACAATAACGCCGATCTTCGCGGACCAACTACACCCCAAAGGACCTACGAACTAAATTTCATTAATTTTGATTCATGGTAACTAAGAAAGGTGCGAAGGACGGTCTAAGGTGGACGGACAGACATTTTTATTACATTTTTGGATTCTACATACCTTGAAATGGAAACCATCAAATTTTGAGGGGCGGTTAAACTTTTCTTTTTTTCTCGCTCGATTCCGAATGTTCTTTATTGAAAATAATAAACCAAAATTTCTGTCCGTCCGCCGAATGCCGTACACCGTACTTCGCACTTTCCTTACCATGAACCAAAATTAATGAAATTTGGTTAGTAGGTCCCATTTGGGGTCTAGTTGGTTCACGAAGCTCGGCGTTAATGTCAGTCATCTATAGCGGGTGAAAAAAATATGGGTTGAAATTTCTAGGACGCCCTTATCTCGTATTTTTTACGTTTTTAGTTAGTTATCGAACCTGGGAGTTTTTTGAGACCACCCGGAGCATTGTTACGTTCAGTCCAGATATCATTGCTAGGGATGCCACAACAATATGGCCCCGAGTATTGGGAGATGTTCATAGTTTTTAATGTGCCATAATATATTGCCACCGATTGCCCCCCCCCCCCCCCCCCTCCCACCAATATAGATGTTATTGGGAATTTGCCCTAGATATCATTGCTAGGGAACCACATTGCCTGATTATAATCATGGATGGCTGTATGAAGTCGAGATGGTTGTTCTGTGATACTATTTCATTTGACGAATGATGGCTCTAGTGGATTTTGTTGATAGGTACTTTCGTAACTTGAATAAACGTTATGCTTCATGAATAACAACAAATAATTAGATATTGAATTATTGAATCCTCCGCATTTTTATGAAACCTCAATTCCCGCTCTAGTACTCGATTTAGGGCTTTCCTAGCGGGAGCACGAGGAGAGGTATGTACCACAAAAAACACTCATCTACGCAGAAGGAGCATCTATCCAGGTAAATGATAAACCGTTGTGTAATAATTTTCAGAGTTTTTAATATACAATTAGACAGAGTTAAGAGTTACAGTGTGTAAAATATAGAAACCATAAATGGCTTTCCAGCAACCGGACGAACACTTGCGTTTCCCTGAAACGGCTGAAATTGTAGTGTGATATGAAAACCTATCCTCTTAGAGACATATTATATAGATTTAAGCAACCCATGTACCGTACGCTGTATGTCCCTTGAAGCATTAACGTCTTTGAATGTGCGAGCTACCTACTCGTTTACGTATGTATCTCATCCCTCATCATTCCGAATCAGCTTCGTTTTTAACGACTATTTTCAAGATTTCTAAAAATGTACTTGGATTTTCACAATCAACACCACTTGCTATGCCACACACGCCACTAAAGTATATGAAATCGTTTGCTTTAGATACTCGCGCGCCAGATATTGTAAAATAGTTCTACCGACTTATTTTTATCGAAGAAAAGTTTGTTTTTATTATCTGTTTTGTTATCTGTATATGTTGACCTGTTAAAGCATTGTGGAACTTCTTCCTAAATAGATTCTCTTCCCCTACATAGGGAAATTTTTTCCTTTATTACCTTTTACCTATTACTTGTTTTGAAAGGTAGTGGTGTGGAGGGGGCAGCTCTATCACCGCAATCTATCATGTTAATAATTATACATCCAAATAATGTGAACAAATTATTTTGATCACATATCGGAATAAAATTGGTACCTAGGTAATGTACGAATTTATTGAGGTTTTTGTGTCAAGGTTTCGAATTATAATATAATTCTAAATACCTATATTATTATAACCCAAAACCTAAGCAGTTCAGCAAAATAAAATTTACGCCTAGCCTTCAATGGTTAATTGCGCGATTAGTGTTGTAAGCCGATAAAATTATTCAGTTGTGGGCACACAGTAGGTATTTTGCAGCCTACATAAGGTAATAACGACTGAAAACAGCAAAGATAACAAATGAGAACTCTTCGCCATTGTAATCTCCACTTATTGTATTCCCCATTCAACCGAAAAATTGAATGATAAGCATGATTGATGGGGCCATCAACGAGATATCAAGTTCATAATTTACGTTCCCGTAGATTTCTTGTTCATGCGTGTTCACCTTGTGGAGATCGAATAGAAAAGCCCGCATAACAGTCATAACCGCTAACCGCTAATTTGGTCATGCTGCAATATGTTATCCTGTAAATTGTGTATAGAATAGCTAAACTGGGGGACACCCCCCCAGACCCCCGGATTATAGCAGTTTAGATCAAGGATCAAAGCAAGGAAACATGGAACATGTTTTTCGAATAGGTACATGATAACAGAGGATATGGAGATATGTAGTCTGCCAATTCGAGTAGGCACTATAGCTTCCTCACTTGAATCACATGAACGTATAGACTAGTTGGGTAGGTTCGTTATGATACGGAACCATCTGTGATCCAACCGCGTGTACCCTCAAAATTTCATCTCTCTACGACTATTTTTCGCGTAGTTAGAAGCGTTATAAGGAAACGGTCAACATTTCATGTTAGCGCATGCGGAGAGGGAAATTACAGTAAGATTCCAATGAAGTTCATACGGAACCATCAAAGTATTATACTGATCGACCCTCCAAATTAATATGAACTCATTTCAACGATAATATTAAGGAAGTTATGGGCACTCCAAGTATTTCACGTTTGCGCATGCGCAGACTGAACGATTTTCATGATTTTGAAACGGGACCATCTGCGATCCAACCCGCGTATACCCTCAGAATTTTAGCTCTCTACGACTATTTATAGCGTAGTTAGAAACGTTACAAGGAAATGGTCAACATTTCATGTTCGCGAGTGCCTAGATCAAAGTTACATTACCATTCCAATGAAACTGATTTGGAACTACCAAAGTATTATCCCTGACCGACCCTCCAAGTTTGAATTGATTTCAACGATATTTAGGGTAGTTATGGGTGTTCCAATCATTTCACGTTTGCGCATGCGCAGACGAAAGTTACGGTACTTTTTCAATGATTTCGGTATGGGACCATCTGTGACTCAATCCGCACCTACCCTCGAAATTTCAGCCCACTTTAACCATTATTTCCGGTAGTTATGGGTGTTGCAAGGAATTACCACAGACAGACAAACACGGAACCAAATATGTTCCACGATGTCTGAAACGGAAAATGGTATTGGAAATTTTCATTTTGGAGGACATGAACTTTTTTTACTCAATCACGAATCCAAGGCTTCCCTGCCTTCGGTAGTGAGGGAGCAAAAAAACGTCGTGGGATTTCCAAGCCTCGGACCAGCGACCTAACGTAATGTCATGTAATACACGTTGTCTGCTGCTTTCGGCGTTTTGGTTTATTATTCTGTGAATAATACACCTATGTATTCGCTCAGCAAAAAGTTTTTATAACACCCCCTCAAACTTTTTTCTTTTACGTTTCAAGGTGCATAGATTCCAAAAATGCAATGTCCGTCCGCCGTACGCCGTCCGCCGTACGCCGTATCACGTGTACAGGCTTCATTTTCGGTCTAAAAAAATCGTTCTTTCGCACACATGCTCCATTTGGGCCCTAGTTGTGTCCCGAAACTTTTCAGCCCGATCGGAATATACCCAGGGGTGTTATGAGTGAAAATGTGTGTAAAAATAGGTACTTTTTACGTTTTAGCAACATATTGGTAACATGAGCTTCTGAGATATCGTTTTCTATGTTTTTGGGGACGAGAAGACCGAATATGAAGTCGATTTTGACCAAAGAGTGGAAAATTGAGTTCTACCAAATGTTCAGCTCCCAGAATTGATTTTTTATGAGTGAAAAACCTGGGAAATCGTCTGAAATCACCATCAGTTTATATAATAACACTGGAAAAAGTGTCAACACGTGGTTCAGGACGATTAAATGGCACTACCAATGATCAAAGATAGTTTAAAAAAAAAAGAAAAAAAGAGCGTACCTAATTTGTGTTTTGGGGGCCAAAATTAATGGAAACCATCAGAAGTAGCTATTTCGATTATTACGCATGAAAGAAACAATTAATGAACAGCCAACGTTTCTGTAGGTATGTCCAATAGAATAATAAACCCATGTGACAAGGACTTTGCAGCGTTTTTCGGGTAGGTAGAACCCCCTCGGCAGTTTTCGGCGGAGTGGGGTCTCGCCATGCTCTCCTCGGAGTTGGGTGGCAGAAGGAGGGGGGGGGGGGGTTAGAGGGAGAACTGTGCGGGCGATGGGGAGGGGAAGCCGAGTTCCCCTGGACAGGACGTGGACGTTTTGCAGCCCGGTTTACTCCCGTAAAAACATGTTCCATGTTAAAAATTAACCCTCCCCCCCAAAATATGATGGTTTCCGATTCAAGGTACATAGAATCCAAAAACGCTGCAAAGTCCTTGTCACATGGGTTTATTATTCTATTGGACATACCTACAGAAAGGTTGGCTGTTCATTAATTGTTTCTTTCATGCGTAATAATCGAAATAGCTACTTCTGATGAATTCCATTAATTTTGGCCCCCAAAACACAAATTAGGTACGCTCTTTTTTTCTTTTTTTTTAACTATCTTTGATCATTGGTAGTGCCATTTAATCGTCCTGAACCACGTCTTGACACTTTTTCCAGTGTTATTATACAAACTGATGGTGATTTCAGTCGATTTCCCAGGTTTTTCACTCATAAAAAATCAATTCTGGGAGCTGAACATTTGGTAGAACTCAATTTTCCACTCTTTGGTCAAAATCGACTTCATATTCGGTCTTCTCGTCCTCAAAAACATAGAAAACGATATCTCAGAAGCTCATGTTACCAATATGTTGCTAACACGTAAAAAGTACCTATTTTTACACACATTTTCACTCATAACACCCCTGGGTATATTCCGATCGGGCTGAAAAGTTTCGGGACACAACTAGGGCCCAAATGGAGCATGTGTGCGAAAGAACGATTTTTTTAGACCGAAAATGAAGCCTGTACACGTGATACGGCGTACGGCGGACGGCGTACGGCGGACGGACATTGCATTTTTGGAATCTATGCACCTTGAAACGTAAAAGAAAAAAGTTTGAGGGGGTGTTATAAAAATGGAATAAAAAAATTTCTGTCCGTCCGCCGTACGCCGTACTTTACACTTATCTTAGTTACCATGAATCAAAAACGCTGCAAAGTCCTTGTCACATGGGTTTATTATTCTATTGGAGTTCTAGAGATTCTTGTTGGCAGTTAAATTTATTGTTTCTTTCAAGTGGAATGATTGAATTAGCTATTCCTGATGATTTCCACCAATTTTGGCCCCCAAAACATGAAATAGGTACACTTTTTTTTCCCCCCAGATCATCTTTGATCATTAGTAGTGCGATTTAATGGTCTTGATTCAGCTGTTTACAATTTTTCTAATGTTAGTATACACATTGATGGTGATTTCAGACAGTTTTCCAGGTTTTTGACTAAAAAAAACCAATTTTTGGAGCTGAACCAATGGTAAAACCTCAATTTCCGCGTCTTTGGTCAAAATCGACTTCATATTCGGTATTCTCGTCCCCAAAAACATGGAAAACGATACCTCAAAAGCTCATTTTACTAACATGTTGCTAAAACGCAAAAAGTACCTATTTTTACACACATTTTCACTCATAACACCCCTGGGTATATTCCGATCGGGCTGAAAAGTTTCGGGACACAACTAGGGCCCAAATGGAGCATTTGTGCGAAAGAACGACTTTTTTAGATCTAAAATGAAGCCTGTACACGTGATACGGCGTACGGCGGACGGCGTACGGCGGACGGCGGACGGACATTGCATTTTTGGAATCTACGCACCTTGAAACGGAAAAGAAAAAAGTTTGAGGGGGTGTTATAAAAATTTTTTGCTGAGCGAATACATAGGTGTATTATTCACAGAATAATAAACCAAAATTGATGAAATATGGTTTGAAGGCCCCGTTTGGGGTCTAGTCGGTCCGCGATCCTCGGCAATACCGTCAGTCATCTCTAAGGGTGAAATGTAGAGGTTGAAATTTTCAGAACGCCGTAACTCGAAAAATTTTAATAGAAGGTACGGTTTTTTACGCTTTTAAATTGATCTTGGCCTGAAGAATTTGTTGAGACCACCCGGAGCATTGTACGACCAGCCGTAGGTACGTTTGCACCTTAAAACTTCGTCAACATGACCCCAATCATGCCCCATTCATGAACTTGGTTTTCTCATGTTTCTGTACTGGTATTCTTCATTATGTACTAAATATGTGTTTTAATGAAGAATTGAATTGAATGATCGTGAATCAAACGGTATAAATCCGGCCCAGATAACATTGGTAGGTTGCACCTGATTATAACAAATAATTTATTAATGATTGAATTATTGAATCCCGCGCATTTTTATGAAACTGTAATTCCCGGGCTGGCTTCAGTACTCGATTTAGGGCTTTCCTGAGGGGAGCACGAGGGTAGGTATTGATCACTGAAAGCTACTATACTAAGAAGGGGCATCTATACAGGTAAATTATTACACAACGGTTCATTATTTACCTTAGGCTTCATGAATAACAACAAATAATTAGCGATATAATTATTGAATCCCGCCCATTTCTATGAACCTGTAATTCACGGGCCTGCTCCAGTAGGTACTTGATTTAGGGCTTTCCTCGGTGTAGCTCGAGGGTAGGTGTTGACCACAAAAAACAGTGATCTACGGAGAAGGGGCATCTTTACAGGTAAATTATTACACAACAGTTTAAATTATTTCTTACACAACTGTTTATTATTTACCTTATGCTTCATGAATAACAAATATAATTAATTATTGAGTTATTGAATCCCGCGCATTCAATACAGGTAAATAATAAACCGTTATGTAATAATTTGCAGTTTTTTGTTTTACTGTGATCATCTTGTGTCTTCAAACTTACCGTGTTTCGTGATGAGTTTTCTCAGAAAGTAAACAGGTACCGCGCATACATGTCATAGTGTCTCGCCTATAAACGAAGGTTACTGGTACTTTATACAACTATAATATTGTCTGTACTCCGTAAAGATACATTCCACTAATAACGTATGTATCTATTTTATATATACTTTAGGACCGGGAGGTCCCTTGTCTTCTATTGTTGAGGTGCGGTCGAAATAAAAATGCGTATTTCCGACGTATCAAAGGTTTATGCCTTTATCATCAGGGAACAGGAGTTGAATAGTGCGGATGTGAAATCTATGACTTATTGAAAAGACTCTCACAGTTTTCAAGATGACACTCGGGCTACCACTCTGCTATCTGGTAGCCCAACTTTTCACATCCGCAACACTCAACTCGTATTCCCTGATGATAAAGGCATACAGCTTTGAAACGTCGGAAATACGCACGTTTATTTCGACCGCACCTCAACAATTGAAGATAAGGAACCTCCCTTTCCGCAACGGTCCCATCACCCGAACCGGTCAGCATCCTCCACCGTCACATATATATAATATAAATATATATGTTGTTTTATCGAGTGTCAGAATCCGGCCTCCCGGAGTGGAGCTTACATCTTCTTCTATATAAAACTGTTTTCGTATGTAATGTACTTACCTAAATGCGTCTAAACCTCTTGACCGATTTTAAGGAGGGTGGTCTCAACGTGATCAGCGAGTTCCTGAGACGGAAATAGGCGATGGTAAAATCGCCGAAACGTCCTCTTTCGAATTGAACGGGGCTTTCCTTAGCGATACGATTGTTTGGACCACTTTTGACGCTAGACACGTTGACCAGTACTATCGCCCGGGCGAAGCCGGCTGTAAAAAACGCTGCAAAGTCCTTGTCACATGGGTTTATTATTCCATTGGACATACCTACAGAGATGTTGGCTGTTTATTTATTGTTTCTTTCATATAGAATAATTGAAATAGCTATCTCTGGTGGTTTCCACCAATTTTGGCCACCAAAACACGAATAAAGTACGCTTTTTTTTCTTTTTTTTTAAAATAAATAAATAATCTCTGATCATTGATAGTACGTTTAATCGTCTTGATCCACCTGTTGACACTTTTTCCAGTGTTGTTCTACAAATTGATGGTGATTTCAGACTATTTCCCAGGTTTTTGACTCATAAAAAATCAATTTCGGGAGCTGAACATCTGGCAGAACCTCAATTTTCTATTCTTTGGTCAAAATCGACTTCATATTCGGTCTTCTCGTCCCCAAAAACATGAAAAACGATACCTTAAAAGCTCATGTTACTAACATGTTGCTAAAACGCAAAAAGTACCTATTTTTACACACATTTTCACTCATAACACCCCTGGATATATTCCGATCGGGCTGAAACGTTTGGGGACACAACTAGGGCCCAAATGGAGCATGTGTGCGAAAGAACGATTTTTTTAGACCGAAAATGAAGCCTGTACACGTGATACGGCGGACGGCGGACGGACATTGCATTTTTGGAATCTACGCACCTTGAAACGGAAAAGAAAAAAGTTTGAGGGGGTGTTATAAAAATTTTTTGCTGAGCGAATACATAGGTGTATTATTCACGGAATAATAAACCAAAAGTGGGTATAAGCCTCATGCTTATCCATGACTCGACGTTTGATCTTTCATTTTCCAATTTTCAATAAGTAGGTACCTAATTCAACATTTACTAAATACCAAGTATTTCAATATAGTATCTTTATTTTTAAATTCCTATTTGTAAATACCTAGTTATATATAAATACCTAGTATTTCAATATAATATCTATATCTTAGATTATACCCTACACAAACCAAACTCAGTAACTCGAAATTTGTCAAGATGCTCCAAGTTTCGCACCATCGAGAGCCAAATGTAAAAGAATGTGGGTACATCAGATTCCAGTACCTCTGTCAAGGAGGTGTTTCTATGGCTCGTTTGAAAACAACGGCCAACAATTTCGTTCAAGTATAGCCGTTCGCCACACGATTTTTTTTAAATTTTTTTTCTGTGATGAACTAAAGCATTTTGGTACATGTCATTTTTCACTGGCCCTCAGAAATTTTCAAGACATAGGTAATCAACGTCATAAGTTAATGAAGCCAATCCATAAACCAACAGTTCCATCAACCTACCTTACTAAGTGGTCGAAAATTGGTAGAATCGCCAGTCGAGTTTTCCCGCAACGCTGAGGACTGTCCCTGTTTCACTGAGTTCACACGATGTACTCGTTCGAATCAATGATGCAATTAGGTACCTGCGAGAGATAACTACCGACAAACGGAAGGGAGTCACGTGCCTTTATAATCAGATACATACTCTGCTCGAGCAAAAGAATCACATCTGAAGTAGTTCATTGGCCTGACAAATCTAACAATGAAATGGTATTAAGTTAGTGATTGATGACCATATTGGAATTCATTACTTAAAAAAAGATCGCATACAGGTTGACTATATTGATTATTCTCTACCTGCACTAATGAGGAAAGTATTGCAGGAATGTCAGCCAGAAATATCTTCACTTGCATGATATTACCTACGTAGTTTCCTTCCACTAGATACTACCTATCTCTCAACAAGTCTCGTCTCCCTTAACAAACCACCTTTCCACTATGCAGGGTTGAACCCAGAATGTACTTTTTTGCAACGTTTCTAGTTTTTTGGTTTATTATTTTCAATAATGAACCTTTGGAATCAAGCATGGAAAAAAAACTTGACACCCCCCCCCCCCCCCCCCCCCTCAAAATTTGATGGTTTACGTTTTAAGGTATTTAGAATCCGAAAATGAAGTAAATAAACGCTGCAAATTATTACACGACAACTGTCAACAACCGACAACCGACAACAGTGCGTAGACCACTGTTTTCTGTGATCAATTCCCTCGAGCTCCACCCCAGGAATGCCCTAAATCGAGTACTGGAGCCGGCCCCGGAATTAATGTTTACTACAAATGCGTGGGATTCAATAATTCAATCATTAATTATTTGTAGTTATTCATGAAGCTTAAGGCAAATAATAAACCGTTGTGTAATAATTTACCTGCATACATGCCTATTCTACGTAGATACTATAATCAATGAACTTGTGTAATAATTTACGGTTGCATAATAATTTACCGTTGTGTAATAATTTGTCCATCAATAATACTTCAACGATTGTTCAAGTTGCAAAAGTACCTACTATCACCAAAATCCAGCCCCTTCTACTAAGATGGTATAAAGAACTGTTTTGTAATAATATACCGTTGTGTAATAATTTACCACTGTCTAATAATTTACCCATCAATAATGCTTCACCGTTTGTTCAAGTTGCAAAAGTACCTATCAACAAAATCCAAAACAGCCTTCATTTTTCAAATGGAATAATATCGCGGAACATCCAGCTCGACTTCACACAGCCATCCGTGATTATATAATCAGATGCTCCCTAGTGATGATATTTGGGCTGAATGTATACAATTTGATTCACCCTCCAGTTGACCAAGCCAGTTGGTGCAAACTTGGGGGCCTTATACTGTTAACGAACGGCGGGACGTACAATGCTCCGGGTGGTCTCAAGAAACTCGTAAGTTCAAGTACTATTTAAAACCGCCAAAACATTCACGTAAAGAAAGGTATAGGTGTTGTTAAAATTTCAACCCCTATTTTGAACCCCTTAGAGATGACTGAGAGTAACGCCGAGCTTCGAGGACCAACTAGACCCCGAACGGGACCTATGAACCGAATTTCGTCAATTTTGGCTCATGGTAACTAAGAAAAGTGCTCAGTACGGCGTACGGCGAACGGACAGTTAGACAACTTTTTTGGTGTATTATGTTCAATAATGAACCATTGGAATCGAGCAAGGAAAACAAAATTCTTACCCCCCCCCCCCCCCCCCCCCCCCCGCCATCAAAATTTGATGGTTTACGTCTCAAGGTATGTAGAATCCGAAAATGCAATAAAAATATTTCTGTCCGTCCGCCGTACGCCGTACGCCGTACTGGCCACTTTTCTTAGTTACGATGAAAAAAAATTGATGAAATTCGGGTTATAGGTTCCGTTCGGGGTCTAGTTGGTCCTCGAAGCTCGGCGTTACTGTCAGTCATCTCTAAGGGGTTCAAAGTAGGGGTTCAAATTTTCAGAATGCCGTATCTCGAAGACTTCCAATTGAAGGGTATTTTTTTTTAACTTTATTAAATTCACCTTGAGCTAATATATTTTTGAGACCACCCGGAGCATTGTACGTCCAGCCGTTCGTGTGCTCCAAAAAGCTTCGTCAACACGATCGTAAATCAAACGGTATAAATCCGGCCGGGATATCATAACTACGGAGCACCTGATTATAATCAAGGATGGCTGTTTGAAGTCGAGTTGTTTGTTCTGCGATATTATTTCATTTGATAAGTGATGGACTACCTATTGGATTTTTTTGGTAGGTACTTGTGAAACTTGAACAAACATTGAAGTATTATTGATGGTAAATGATTACACAGTGGTAAATTATTACACAACGGCAAATTATTACACAAGGGCAAATTATTACATAACGGTAAATTATTACACAACGGTTAATTATTACACAACGGTTCATCTACCAAAAAGGCGCTGGATTCTGTTGATCGTTACTTCTGCAACTTGAACAACCTTTGAAGTATTATTGATGGGCAAGTTATTACACAACGGTTCACTATAGGTATTAACCACAGAAAACAGCGATCTACGCATTACATTACATATTTGCGTTTCTTTTTGCCGTTTTAGTTATACTGTTTGTCATCGGCTGCATTATTTTAGCAACATTCAACTCGTGATTTAGGTAGGTAGGTACCTAGTAACGAGTACGGGGTTAGGTACTAACCTACGGAGGGTCTGCGATCTACATAATATGTGTAGAATAGTACATATTATATTATATATAGACGGGTTATCTATACAGAGAGCTGTGATCTGTAACAGAAGGGTATTCTGTACAAAATAATAAACCGTTGCAGGGATTTGCAGCGTTTTTCATGCTCGATTCCAAAGGTTCATTATTGAAAATAATAAACCAAAATTTCTGTCCGTCCGCCGTACGGAGCACTTTTCTTAGTTACCATGAGCCAAAATTGACGAAATTCAGTTTATAGTTCCCGTTTGGGGTCTAGTTGGTCCTCGAAGTTCGGTGTTACTGCCAGTCATCCCTAAGGGGTGAAAAATAGGGGCCGAAATTTCCGGGACGCCGTGATCTCGAATTTTTTTACGGTTTTAAATAGTTTTCGAACTTGGGTTTTTTTTAAGACCACCCGAGAATTGTACGTCCAGCCGTTCGTTCACAGTAAGGCCCAGAAGTTTGCGCCGACAGGCATTTTCGACAGCAGGGTGAATGCAATTGTATACATTCAGCCCAAATATCATCACTAGAGACGCGCTAAGAATCGGGAATTGGCCCGAGATCATCATTGCAGGGAGCACACATGATTACATTCACGGAGTTATGAAGTCGAGTTGGTTGTTCTGTGATATAATAGCTTCGTTCGCGGTGTGTTTTTCTGACGGTCAGGGAACCGTCTGAAGCCACTTTTCTGATCGTGCCAACTCGCATGCGCCACCAATACCAACTTTCAAACTCACAATGGACCGGGTACACCGCGAACGCTTGGGAAGGAAATCTGACTGCAACCGCTGTGCAACCTGCAAATGTCTAACCTTCCTGATTGTGTGGTGTCGTCGTCGATCTTGATTTTTTTCTCCTTTCTGACGTTTGTTAATTTGTTATACAAATCATACCTATTTAGGTTTATTGAAAGGCTGTGACTCGTGCACGTGTGAGATGTTCATATGTTATCATTGATCTCTGCTAATTTATTTCTTCTTTTTATAACAATAATACTAACGTTCGTCCTATAGGTCATCGTTGATTTTGGCTAATTTATTACTTTTTTCATTCTTCTACTTACTCAAGTCTTATATTACGATTATTCCTATGCTTCTGATGAATGGGTAGACTATCTAATATATGTTCCTAGTTGTAATATAGTTCCATGTTTTGCTTCGAGTATTCATCTCTTACCAATGTTATGCATTCCTTTATCTCAACTTGTACTTAGTCGAAGTACTTTTAATAAAAATAAATCGAAATCTCTGT
Source organism: Leptopterna dolabrata (assembly GCA_954871275.1). NCBI lineage: Eukaryota > Metazoa > Arthropoda > Insecta > Hemiptera > Miridae > Leptopterna > Leptopterna dolabrata. The sequence goes on along the minus strand of OX940975.1, from coordinate 25,602,829 downwards.
AGTTTTCTTCCTAACTAATGACCTAATGGGATGTTTATCAAATTCGGTGATACCAGTGTACTTCTGTGGAATAATTGGTGACTAAAGAAATACCTAATCGAAAGTTTGAAGTTCGTTGTTAGGTAGGTACCTAACTAATTTTGCTGATAACTGACTACACATTCTTCATGTGCTCATTTTTTGTTAATATAGCTATGCATTCGGTTTCCTCAAGGGTCAATAATCTGATAAAACGGCTGAAATCACCGGAAACGTCTACAAAAAAAAGGTAGCATAAACTGTGAATTCAGCCAGAAAAATACAATTTCAACAATCGAAGATAATTTTTCAAAATTAGGAGTCTTCGAGTGGGCCAAAATTGGCAAAAACCAACAATAAATTGCTGGGCCAGTTCTTGGAACACCCACCGTAATCGTAAAATTAGGTAGGTAAGTGGCACTAAGTTTTTCAATTGGGATATTCAACCGACCACCGACGCACGAAATAAATCTATAGGCAGCAATTTTGTATGTCCATTACAATTTTTTTGTTAACCCCTCTAGTTATTTGTGCCAGTAGAATTTGCGGCGTTTATCGTTATGGTAGGAAACTTGATTCAGGGACATACTTACCTACAAGTGCTCACTTATAAGATCAGTCGTTGAAGGAAATGGTGATTGAAATACAAAAGCTTGGGTAGTTATGTAAACAATACTATAATAAATGAATAATTCAAGACGCTAGTAGAGATGCCAATCTGTCCCTAACAGAACGGCCAGTGACGTCTTCTGGATGAGAATGAACAAAAAAGTTTACTCGTCGAATACAGGAAAAACTTCTTCCAGATAGTTTTCATTTTTTTTCACTGGATGGAGTAAGTCCAAATCATCTTCCGATGACACCTCGATAGGAGTGATCGACCCCTCATCACTGGATGAACTCATCGCGAGAAGTACCAAAACGCAAGTGAGAGAAGTGCACAGAAAACTACTATACCTACTACGTAGAATGCTGAGAAGTGGGTAGGTAGGGTTATTAGAATGAACACACAGAACGAATAACACGACGAACGACGGTGCGATGAGAAATTATTTGATTGGCTTAAACGGGCGAGCGGTAGTGGGGGGCGAGCAGTCAGAAAGGAGTACATCGGAAAATCCGCGGACTGATCTGACGGTCTTGGAACTGTCTTCGAACCGCCAGAAAAACACCGCGAACAGCATCCTATGGATGCTATACAGTCCGAGACGAGTCCTCAAGACCACCGCGAACGCCAAATGATGGATCTGACGGTTTGAAGACAGTCAGATGGCCACCGCGAACGAACCTTATTTCATTTGAAAAATGATGGCTCTTTTGGAGTTTGTTGATAGGTAGTGAAACTTGAACAAAAATGTTGAAGTATTATTGATGGGTAAATTATTACACAACGGTAAATTATTACACGGCGGTTCATTATAACATCTACGTAGAAGGGGCTGGAGTTCGTTGGTAGGTACTTTTTCAACTTGAGCAACCATTGAAGTATTATTGACGGGCAAATTATTACACAACGGTAAATTGTTACTGAAAGGTACATTATTGCGCCACTGTTCGTTATACTATCTACGTAGAAGGGACGGCTATACAGGTAAATTATTACGGAACGGTTTTCTATTTGCCTTATGCTTCATGAATAACTACAAAATAATTAATTACTGAATTATTGAATCCCGCGCTTTTGTAGGAATGTTTAATTCCGGGGCCGGCTCCAGTACTCGATTTAGAGCTTTCCTGGTGGTGGTGGTGGGGGGGGGGGGGGCTCGAGTGTACTGACCACAGAAAACAGTAATCTACGCAGAAGGGGCACCTATACAGGTAAATAATAAACCGTTGTGTAATAATTTGCAGCGTTTTTTCTTTAATTACGATGGACCGTCAGAATTTGTTGTACACAGGTTTTGTTTTGTAAAGTTAGTTTTTCCCAGTTTGGAGGTAAATGTTCTATAAAATTAGTTGGATGTGGTTTGAGAATTGATGTCAAAAGCTGCCCGTACACGCTTGGGGAGCAAAATAAATCAGTTCTATTAAAAGTTCCTTTCATGATCCGGTTCACCTGGTATATGTAGGCACACTATACCTACTATGATGTTGAAGAAAAAAACTATACAATATATAGGTGTTTAATCCAAATATGAAGACTTGAAAATACTCGCGGTGGTATAATAATTAAATTTTGATGAAAGTGGAAAAAATTATAGCAATCGCATCGCTATGTCCTGCTTCATTTTATTCATATAACGTTGAACGTACGCTCTTCTATAACATCCAGTATGGAATGGCTCTTGAAAACCTCATAAAAACTGGTGGAGTCCAGATTTGCTACCCTGTGTCTCGCGATTAGGTACGTAAAATTTCAATTACCTATACTTTTCTTCAGTTATTGATGGTTCTTGATTCAGAATCCTTTAATTATTTTGTCAACACCGAATGGTATCCAAAACCGGCGCGGTGCTTACCTTGATAGTATGCCGACTTCAAATAGGTGTCGGTCTTCTCATTTCTATTTCATTTGGAAGATAGGTCTGTTTTGAGCTGAAAACCTTCTCTACCACGAGGCTACAAGAAAACAAAATGATTTGGTGTGTGAAGAGGCGTTAGGTCAGTATAAGAAAAGCACGGACCCTATCTCATCAGACCAAGAAGAAGAATCGACTCACCAGTCGATGGGAGTGGTCGGGGGAGGGGCGTGGGGCAGCTCAGGGTGAAACTTGATGTTCTCACGGCAAAAATAGGAAGAAAAGTCGAAGAAAATAACTGAGGGCCAAGGACTTTTTACTTGGTCATACTACACACAATCTTCTTCCATGGAGGTGCACCCAACACCCCCAGGGGTCGCATTCACAACTTGTCTTTATTTATCGCTCTCTTCCGCTCTATCTCTTCCCCTCTGTTGTTGCATTATCAAGCCCCTACTCTGAAGGGGTTCAGCTTTTTTTTATTCGGCTTCTAGGAGTCCACAGCGGTTTCCTGGTGACACTGACTTCCGTTAATTATTGAATAATTTTTAAAAACTGCTGAAAATTATTAGACAAAGGTTTGTTATTTTCCAGTATAGATCCTCTTTTGCGTAGAGGACGGACTCCCTATTATTCCCCCTCAAACCCCCCTCCCTACCGCAATAGGTCATTTTTCATTTTTGCAATTCTGTTGGTCGCTGAACCTCAGTAAGGTCCTCGTAATATTCCCAAATTTTCACGTAACTGGAATGCTTCAGTCGATCAATTAGTTAAAAAATGGTTCAATCCATTTTCCTTGGTTACTCGTAGGGTTTAATTGCTATGATATCCGTAAAGTTCACTATTAACCGTACTCACGAACGTTTCCCACAGAACGGCTAGACAGTTAAGCGCCGAGGATTTGATGGTGTATGCAAAACCCTCAAGACTGCTCGGTGTTGGAGGTGGGGTTGCCCTTCGCGCCGTAAACATGGGAGGAAATACACCAACAACACTGTATCAAAATAGGTATACATAGTTTACTATTACAAAGTTTCTTTCACGAAAATCCATAAACTTGATTCAGCGTGATCCAAGCTCAAGTACGAGTTATGTTTCCGTTGTAAAACTGTTGGTAATGGATTTCGGACGGCGATGGTTTTTCGCAAGAGCAACAAACCGCAAGTGATGGGGACTCCAACGCTGTAATAGACCTTCCCTCCCCATCTTTGTAAAGCTCTGTCCCCTGGGATACCACCTCTGTGGAAAGTGATAAATTGCCCTTCTATTAGACCTGCAGTTTATGTTGCTGGCGTCCAGACCGGCGAGAGAAAGAAGTTCAGTGATCAGCACGGTCATATATGAGCGGATTTCCGATGTAACATAAGTATATATAAACCATCCAGCAATTTATTAAACAGGTACTACATTATCAAAGATTTTCCATCCAAACCTCTGAACGTATATTGTTGACTCCTATTGGTTGTGTAGGCTTGGGTGAGGTGCAGGATGAATAGAGTGAGAGGCTGGATGAGGAAGGACGAGGAAGGTTGTGCTTCGTAGAAGTCTTTGACTAACTACTAACTAACTGGGGTTTTCACCCCAGTAGGCGCCTGGAAAGTTGGAGCTAGTACCTCACGGTTTTCACCACAGCAGACACTGGGAAGATGGAGGCTAACACTCGCGGTTTTCACCACAGCAGGTGCTAGAGGAGAAGGAGGTATCCCGCGGTTTTCACCACATCAGGTGCTAGAATAGAAGGAAGCGTCCCGCGGTTATCACCACAGCAGACACTGTCAGGAAGAGGATGAATACCCCGTGGTTTTCACCACAGCGAGTCTTCGGGAAAAGCACCCCGCGGTTTTCACCACAGCAGGTGCAGAGATTTCTTTATATTTTTGAATCAAAGTAGGTTCCATTCTAAGAGTTTTGAGACCAACCGCACTCTCCTACGATGAATAGTTCTTTTTACTATGAGCTTTCAAAATTTCGGCAACGACGTCACACTGGTCAAGGGGGTCCCACACTGATGGGAGGGGTACAATGACGTAACTCGTTGCCGAAAATATGACAGCTCATAGAAAAATAATTATTCATCGTAAGAGAGTGCGGTTGGTCTCAAATTTCTTATAATAGAATCTACTTCCATTTGAAAATAGGAAAGTAATATAAACAGAAGTCATGGGTACCCCTCATTCACTTCGCGGTGTATTACAATATTGTTGGTAAGATGAAAATTGAAAAAAAATGAAAACCACACTGACATCATGGTCAGCTAAATAGGAAGTTACCGTTTTATTTTATCTGTTTTATTTTATGTTACTTTATAAAGTTGTTGATAGGTTAATATATATGTAGATCAAATTGACATCAGGAACAACTTGTATACTCTCTGAAGTACCTACGACGATAAAATTTATGTTTGCGACGAGGTTCAATTTCACCAGATTCAGCCACCCATAGTCACCCATCGGTGACTGTTGAGGCACCTTTCGCACGGTTTCTGTTCTTGTAAGCCATCCAGTAGTCGCGCAACGTGTCGTAAGCAATCAGGCAGACATAGGGTATCATGAGGTATCCAGCTAGTTCCAATTCCCTGAAGAAAAGGATCGTGGATCCTATTCCAGTTAACAGGGCCAGAGTGATGTCCACGGAGCCCCATTTCAACGAGCGACATCCTAAAAAGATGGGAAAGTGGATCCAGAGGAAGAAGAGGTTGGAACTGTAGACTATCAGCGGCAGAGTCCACCACTTTTGATCAAGAACCTCCCAGACGAGAAACGCTGCGTAACCTAAAACGAAGACACGAATATTCAAAGCTAGTACGTTGTGACAGAGTGTGACAGTGGACCCTCGAGCGCCCCCCCCCCCCCCCTCCAGACCAGCGATATTATCACCACTTAAGAAGGGATATCGATTAGGCTTCCACCAAACGACCGACCCCGTCTTCACCGGAATAACAAACGACTCGAGAACTGCCACTGTCACCCTCCTCCCGACATACTTCTGGGTAGCAGAAGTGTGAGAGGGAAAAGGGGGCTTGAAACGTAGTATTAAGTTCTGGTTCGGGAAAGGACATCTGAACAACTTCAAGGTGACTTACCTTCATGGCTATACGAGTACTGGCGGAGGAAAAAAAAAGTTGTCAGAGGTTGTTGTCCAGTGAATTGTGATCATCTGGGCAACCTCTAGGTGATAAACCTCCATCGTTGGGATGGAACAACTACTGGGACTTATAAATTGGACACGGCATTAATCGCCTTCTAATGATCCATATATTTTAATTATACTGAGCTCTAAAGGGAGAATAGGGGTGGGGAAGTCAATAGATGTATGTTTTATAAAAGGGACAGGACGTTTGTAAAGGAATCCTTCTGGAAACTTTGGGTTTAATCCTTCTAGAAAGCCCTCAAAAAGTGGATGGAGTATGGTGAGATACTCAGCGCATACTAACAAACCATGATCTGCAACCATGTGACATAGTGTGACCATGGACCCTCGAGAGTCCCCCCTCTGGACCAACGATATTATCACCATTAAGAAGGGATATCGATTAGGCTTCCGCCGAACGACCCCACCTTCACAAGAACACTAAACGACTCGAGAACTGCCACTGTCACAACGTATAGGAGGTACCTAAGTAGTTTTCTTAAGTTTTTGCACAGCACTAATGATTTTCAGCATTCCGCTTGTAGGTATCGTTTTCGTTTCTGAAAAATGGTAGGATTTTTAGTGGATGAGGGGGAAAAACTAGCCGCTCATACAGCGTACTTTCCCCCTCACTACTCAGAAAGGTAGGGAGGAGTGTGACAGCTGCCCCTGGAGAGACACTGGTTTAAATATTACGCAATGCTTCCAGGAGTCGACGATTTGTTTTCGCGAATCGACCGCCCCATCAGCCACGTGTCGAAAAGATCGGGAAAGAGCCTGGATCCAATATAAAATTGAAAGGGATTCCCATTTACCGTCTCCCTCCTCTCCTTAAAAACACACTTATTTGAAGAATCAGTATGTGAAGTTAACTGACACGGGGCTATTAGTATGGAGTTCTGATTCAGGAATGGTTCATCTGAAACACTCCAAAGCTTATTATAGCTTCCATCGTAATGGAACCACTGCAAATAATTATTATTTACATGTAGGAGAACTTAGCTCCATATAAATAACACGGAGGACTTGGACATAAAAATTGAAATAAAATGAAAAAGGAGGAAAGGTGTTATCAGAAGTTCTAGTCCAGGAACATTCATCTGAGCAACTTCTAGGTGGCTAACTTCCATCATAAGATGGAACACTGGGATTGTTTAATATACGTACATACCCCACTAGGAGATTTTCAAATTGGCATTTTTTGCCTTATAAGTTGGAAGCTTTTGCCTTTCAAAGAAGAAATATAATAACATAAATAGATATTTGATTTGAGGCTTTGTATGTCTACAATAGCTCAATTTGAGGATGAAAAGATAAGTAAAATAGAAAAGGAAAAAATATTGAGCTATAAAAGAAAATTGAATGGCCGAAGTGTACATTCCGAAAACAAAGGGCTAATAAAAAGAGGATCCCTTCTGGAAACCTCTGAGCCTCTTCCTTCTGGAAAAGCTCTCAAAAATATAAAGTGGAGGGGGTACCGAGTATAAAATCCAACATGTACCCCAACCACGACGAATGAGGGGGGTAAAACTAACCTGTAGCCGCCCATGATACAGCGTAATGTCCCCCTCCCCACTCAGAAAGGTAGGGAGGCATTGCACCCTCCACCATCCCGGACGTCACCTAACCGCTTGGGTCTTCTACGTCCATAGTTATCTATGCTAGCGGTCGTTAACGTCTAGTGTCAGGGTCTGTTGGGCGTATCATAATATTTCACCGCAAGCTCTCAGTTTACTTCTGTCCAGACATGGTCTGCTTCTGCGTAGTGTGCAATTTCCCATACGTATATGTTTCTGATTTGAAAATAAATGGAAAACAAATTAAATATATAGCTCCTAGCGCTCCCGAGTGAGCGGTCTTTCTTCTGTCTGTTTCTGGCGCAATAGTTGATCAACAAAATCAGCGTATTTCCTCCACGTGGCGCGAGTCCTGGGTATATCACTTAACGGGATCCCCTTTAACTCAGCAAAACCAGCCCAGCCCGTACCTCCTCATAGCAGGGACATCTCCACAATACATGCTCCACCGTCTCTACCTCACCACAGTTGCACAAATCGGTGTTAACCAGGGCAAAAGAAAAAAGTTTCTCGGCAAAGTTCCCATGGCCAGTTACTGCTTGAACTATATACTTCCCCATCTCCACATACTTCTGCTTTTTTCGCTCCGTAATGGAGGGCCAATACTGGAAGGTCACCCTCCCCTTTTCAGTTGTCTGCCACCTTTCTTGCCACATCGGACACATATTCCCTCACCTGATCTACTGGGATGGGGGTCCCCAAAACGCGTTCTGCTTCCACACGGCTTCCCCGCCTCAAGTGATACAACACCCTCCGTTGCCGAATAAGGAGGTCAATTGGCGTTATCTCCGCTATCACCTGTAGGGCATCCGTTGAAGTTGTACAATAGGCCTTAGTAACGGCCAGTAGCACCGATCTCTGGGAGCTGAGTAACTTCCGCCTTGGGTGTACCTTCTCTACGACAGGTCCCCAGACTGGGCAGGCATAGGTCATAAGACCCTCAAATATGCCCTTGTACGTCACTCTTAGCGTTCTACTCGTGGCCGCATATTGCTGTCGCAACACTCGTCTCATCTTTTGAAAAAACGCAGTAGACCTGTTCGCTATATACTTGATATGCTCTTGGAAATTCAACTTGTTATCAATGTACACGCCCAGTATCTTTACACACGTCATGGCCCTGACACGATCCCCATGTACCTTCAAGCAAGGTAGTCTTTCTGGATCCAATCGGCCCTTTATCATAATGGCATTAGTCTTCGCAGTGGACAACTTCATTTTAACACTTTGGCACCAGCGGTTGATGGCTTCTAAAGCATCATTGCCTTTAACCTCTAACTCCTCCGTGAGTTACCCATGATTATCGCTGTTCCATCATCAGCATACATAATCATCCGGGTTTCGGCTTCCTTGAGGACCCTGATGAGCTTGTCGGCGACAATATTCCAAAAATAGGGGCCCAGGACTGCTCCCTGCGGGCATCCTTTAGTGTTCATCTGCCTGGTTTCCTTGTGCACTCCTGGGAGGTAGGGAGGCATTGTACCTCCACCATCCCAGACGTCACCTAACCGCTTGGGTCTTCTACGTCCATCGTTATCTTTGCTAGCGGTCGTTAACGTCTAGTGTCAGGGTCTGTTGGGCGTATCATAGTATGTCACCGCAAGCTCTCAGTTTACTTCTTTCTTGGATATGTATGATACTGCGTAGTGTGCAATTCCCATACTTATATGATTCTTGTTTGAAAAGGAATGTATGAAATTAAAATTACAATTAAATATATAGCCCCTAGCACTCCCGAGTGAGCGCTCTTTCGTCTGCCTGTTTCTGGCGCATCAATTGATCGACAAAATCAGCGTACCTTCTCCATGTGGCTCGAGTCCTAGGTATATCGCTTAGCGGATTCCCCTCCAACTCAGAAAAACCAGCCCAGCCTGTACTCCCTCGTAGCAGGGACATCTCCACAATACATGCTCCACAGTCTCTATCTCACCACAGGTGCACAAATCGGTGTTTACCAGGGCAAACGAAAAAAGTTTCTGGGCAAAGTTTCCATGGCCAGTTACCACTTGCACTATATACCTCCCCATCTCCACATACTTCTGCTTTTTTCGTTCCACAATGGAGGGCCAAAACTGGAAGGTCACCCTCCCCTTTTCAGTTGCCTGCCACCTTTCTTGCCACATGGTTGTGATCACATCGGACACATATTCCTTCACCTGATCCACTGGGATGGGGGTCCCCAAAACGCGTTCTGCTTCCAGACGGATTCCCCGCCTCAAGTGATACAACACCCTCCGTTGCCGAATAAGGAGGTCAATTGGCGTTATCTCCGCTATCACCTGTAGGGCATCCGTTGAAGTTGTACAATAGGCCTTAGTAACGGCCAGTAGCACCGATCTCTGGGAGCTGAGTAACTTCCGCCTTGGGTGTACCTTCTCTACGACAGGTCCCCAGACTGGGCAGGCATAGGTCATAAGACCCTCAAATATGCCCTTGTACGTCACTCTTAGCGTTCTACTCGTGGCCGCATATTGCTGTCGCAACACTTGTCTCATCTTTTGAAAAAACGCAGTAGACCTGTTCGCTATATACTTGATATGCTCTTGGAAATCAACTTGTTATCAATGTACACGCCCAGTATCTTTACACACGTCATGACCCTGACACGATCCCCATCTACCTTCAAGCAAGGTAGTCTTTCTGGATCCAATCGGCCCTTTATCATAATGGCATTAGTCTTCGCAGTGGACAACTTCATTTTAACACTTTGGCACCAGCGATTGATGGCGTCTAAAGCATCATTGCCTTTAACCTCTAACTCCCTTCGTGAGTTACCCATGATTATCGCTGTTCCATCATCAGCATACATAATCATCTGGGTTCCAGCCTCTCTAAGGACCCCGATGAGCCCGTTGGCGACAATATTCCAAAAATAGGGGCCCAGGACTGATCCCTGGGGGCATCCTTTAGTGTTCATCTGCCTGGTGCCCCTGTACCCTCCCGGGACAACCGTCGCGCGCTCCCTTAGGTAGCTCTTAACCAGCCTGAAGAGGTTCCCAGGGACCCCACACCTCTGCAACTCCAGAAGGAGTGCCGGCCACCACAGGTTATCGAAAGCTCCAGAGATTTCGATATTTACCAGCATGACGTATTTGTCAGGGAGTTTTGACGCAGCCAACAACTGCATAAGGGCATCTGTCGTGCCTCGGCCCACTTGGAACCCGTACTGCTCCTCTTCCAGGGTTACACATTTTTCAAGTGCCCTCTTGAAGCATTTCTCTAGCCCTTTCCCTTCAACATCCAGTAACTGTATGATACGGTACGAGGTGGCCAGATCTATTGGCTTATCATTACCTTTGAGAATAATCACAGCCTTACCAATTTTACATTCCTTGGGAATGTAGCCCAGCGCAAAACACTTTGAATAAATCGCAGCAAGACCTCAGAGGTTTCCCTAGAAAGATGCTTGAGAATCTCGGTTTTATGACCATTGGGGCCAGGTGCCTTATTAGATTTCATATCGGCTAAAGCTGCCATGACATCGTCAATCGTCGGAGACAGTTCAGTCTTTCTTGCCATCTCAGTCGTGACATGCGTCGACCGCCGTCTTTCCTCTCACTGAGTTAGGTTATCAGAATCAAGGTTATCCTGCGGAAGGAGAACCTCCAGATAACGTCTCGCTGTGTCGTCCCAGTTTATCGTGTGACCCTGATTGTCCTGGAGCACAGTCTTCATACCCGTGGTCAACCTAAGCCGATCAGCGGTCCATTTATATAAAAAATCCCAAGGGTCCAGCGCCACTTCCGAGTTAATGAACTGCACCCAGGAATCATTCTTCTTCCTCTTCCGCATGAGTCGATAGGCAGCTTTCGCGACCCTTGATTCCTGCTTCTTTACAGCTCTTCGTTCGTCATTATGTTCTCGCTGGTACCGCTGCCGCAATCTATTGTAGTCCATACGCTTTTCCTGTAACTCCGCATCCCACCAGGGGATCGGAAGAACCTCGTCCCTAACAGTAACCTTCGCAAGCACTTTTTCACTGGCTTCCCCCATCACAGAGTTCCAGGCCTTCACCGCTCTATCCAGATCTCGAGCATTACACATGTCGCCCTCAAGAGGCTGCCTACCTTGGATCCCGGCCAGCTCCACATTGAATCGCTCCCAGTTCGCCGTTTTTAAACAGTATCTTGTTCTCCCCCTCGCACTCCTTCGCTCTGGCACTGTGCCACCCTGGCTCCAGGTCATAATTATAGGTCTGTGATCATTCAACACGTCCTCTTCCAACTCCCAACTCATCTGGGAGGCCAGAGTCTCTGTGGCAACCGACACATCAACATTGGTACTGCCACCCACATGCCCAGTAAACGTGGTGTATGGGTATTCTAAATTTAGAACTTTCACTGGTTCCGAGGTAAACAGTTCTTCGAACATTAGTCCCCTGTCGTTAGTGGCATCCGACCACCACATGGTCAAGAGGGCATTTGTGTCACTGGCTATGAGAACGTTAGAGTGATCTCGAAGGATCACATTTAATTTCCTGATATCCGTTTCTGGGCTCTCATTAATCCTACAATACTGTGATACTAGAACCATCTCCTGGGATCCAACCACCACTTCCACAGCCGCCAGGGTCACCGTCATATACTGTGACAATACCAGAAGCTTCAGGTGTGGTCTGGCAATAAAAATCACCGCCCACGCTGGGGGCCAACCTCCACCAGACAACCCTGCAGACCCAGCCCCCTCGATCCGCCCCCACACACATATGGCTCTTGGATTAACGCAACATCAATATGGTCACTAACAATCTTGTTCCGTAGGATCTCCATCTCATTCCGGGACCGGCCAATATTCACCTGAATTATTTTAAGGGTTTGTCTCTCCATAATCATTCTGGCGTACTAGCAACTCGTGAGCTTTCCTGTGCGCAGGACACTCGTCACTTCCGACATCATGATCATGGGGCAATTTAACCCTGATACAGTTGGCGCAATGCCTATCTCTGGAGGCACAAGAGCTGTGGCCATGCTCATCCAGCCCACACGTGCTGCATGTGTCCTGTTCCGCCTTACAATGCCGCAACGTGTGCCCATATCGTTGACATTTATAGCACCATGTAGTCACAAGGAAATCTTTCACTTTAGCGCTGAGCCAGCCAATATAAAGCCGTCCACCCCTAATCACTTTCCTCCTTATATCCGGATCAAGAGTGAACCATACATTTTTAGTATCCGAAGCCCCTTGCTTCCTTTCAAAAACAATAGTAGTTTGCTCAATCTTAGTCCCTTCGCCATAGTGCTGGAGAGCTTCTCGAATCTGGTCCACCTTGGTGTCCGCCGGAACCCCGTAAGCCATTAATCTCGGTAATTTTTTCCTAGGAGGTCGATCCTCAAATCTGGCATCGTTTGCAATCTGCAATTTAAGATTATTTAGTGACTCCGCGGAGTCCAACTCCACTAGCACTCCATTGTCCTGGATCATTTTAACATTCCTGACTTTAATTCCAAGCTTCACAGGATCGCTCAGAGGTGTCTGCAAGCACGCCTTGGTGTCTTTTGAAGTCTTGAGAGACCGATCCCTGGAATAGACTGTCATAACATGTTTCGGTTTTGTGACCTCACCACGTTCACCAACAATATAGAGAGACATCATCTAGAGAGACATTGGTTTGATTATTACGCAATGCTTCCACGAGATGACGATCCATCTTCGCGAATCGACCGCCCCATCAGCTGCGTGTCAAAAAGATCGGGAAAGGGCCCGGATCCAATATAAAATTGGACGGGATTTCCATTTACCGTCACAGATTTCAGCAACCGATACCTACATTTAAAGTGAACTAAGATTAAATTTAAAATATATGAACTTATCCATGAAGTAACTTGCCTTGCAACAAGTTTGCCGACAGGAGGAGCGGGAAGTAGATTTCTCCTGTAGTGACACCCCATGATGGATGTTCAAGCATGCTGTACCACCGGCCATTGTCCTCAGTAAGGTCTACGATCACGAAGAACCCGAAATTGGGCAACAAGGTGATGGCGATAGCTGGGAGGCATTTATAGTTCTCTGGCATGGCATTCATTCATCTCAAGACTGGATCGAATACTAAATGTTTAGCCTATGTAGGTGCGTTCTAAATGAAAGAATAAACATTTTCGGATTCAATTTCGGGTTATTCTAATAGCATAAGTCAACTTCGGGTTATTTAGGCGATAACTTCCACAAGGAAGAAACGAGTTCAAAAAGTTGTTAGCATTAAAATCATTCGTAGGAAAAACCTGTAGCCTCTTGTTTAAAAAAAAACTCTTCTTATTTTTATTTTCATGAGATTGTCGAAAGAGAAGGGAAGGGAAGAAAGAGAAGGGAAGGTTTGGGCATGGGCAAACGTATTTTCAAAAACACATTATTGTTTTTGTTTTTGCTCAGCCCTTCAGTTTCTCTTCCAATCCTCTGTATTTTACCCTTCGCCTGTAGGTACATCTACGACACGTTTAAAATCGTATCTAATGAGGTTTCTTTTACCCGTCCCATCTATCTATAAGCTGCCCCATTGAGTTTAAATATACTTAACGTAACTGCTTCTTTCTTATGGTCAAGCCACGAACTGGGTGAGTACGATTAAATGCCTTGCCACAGTGTTTCAGTTTGCATTCTCACTTGCCCCATAATCATTATAGCATGTTCGTGGAAGAGTCATCTTCGAAATTTCACCGTTATGTAGGTATGTGTTATTGATATTATTTGGTTTCCATTTTATCCTATAGTCACTTGAATGATTGTGTGGTAGCTATTTTCGAACCATGGAAACAGTAGTATATACAACTAAATTTTACTAGGTACTCATAGTAGTAGTGAGATATAGGTAAGTAACAAATCAAGCGAGGCGGTAGCCGAGCGATGCCAAGCATGAACCCGCGCCCGGCTGCCCCAGAGCCTAATATAACTGAGCGAAGAATCGGGCCAACTTTGGCCCCCTCCCGGGCCTTCCCCGTTATTTCTATATTTTATTCGCGCGTATATATTTTGTGGGGCAAACACCCTGAGTCGCCTGACACCAAATTCGAAGCGGTAGGTGTTTCGAAAACCTGCGAAAAATAGGGCTCAAAATACGTGTTTGGTGACTTTCTTCCCATTTTTTTTCCACCCATTCTTTGTCACGCCACTTCTACCGTTTCCCCTCGACCGATGTTTATGAAATTTGGTATGTAGATCAGGTTTGGCGTGGTGAAGTACCTTTTGGGAGTTGTAACCGTTTTCGCACAAGCAAAGGGGGGTTCCGGGGGATGGGGGCTTGTTTGTTCCACCCATTCTTTGTCACGCCACTTATATACCCTCTTCCCTAGACCGATCTTTATGAAATTTAGTACCGATCCAAATCATGTTAATGCGTGAAGTGATTTTGGGTGTTTCCATCAAAACGAAAATTAAAAACTGTAACGCCGAAGTGACATGGCGAATAACGGGAGGTCTACCCTTTCCAATGTGAAGTGTCAAGCATTTTTAGCATTGCTTGTGTGAGAATATCGTCGTTGCACCACATTGATTCAGGCTTCGGATCAGATGTTGCACCACATTCATTCAGGCTTCGGATATTGTTGCGCCACATTGAGCCACATTGATTTCAGCATCGAAACTTACTTGCGACCTTTCAAAATTTGTGATATCTCCTAAAAAAAAACACTCCCCGTAAAAAAAGATGCCAAGCTACAAAAGGTGTGATATCCAGGTTGTGCCAAGCACTGTGCCTAATAATCTTCCGTCCACATCCGACAGTTCATTTTCGACGTTAATTTTGAGGTATAGACTAGACTTAGCTAACAGGGTGAGGAGTGAGTTAATCTTTAGGAAGTGTGCTGCTTGGCCGGTCTAGTTACTGATCTATTCAGTTCCTACACGAAGGATTCGAAGCCATCAAAATTAATGATTCAAATTCTACGTGCCTACTAATCTTCCGTCCACATCCGACAGTTCATTTTCGACGTTAATTTTGAGGTGAGGAGTGTGCTGCTTTAGGAAGTGTGCTGCTTGTCTGTCTACGACATATCAGGCACATAGCATGTGAATCATTAATTTTGATGGCTACGAATCCTTCGTGTAGGAACTGAATAGATCAGTAACTAGACCGGCCAAGCAGCACACTTCCTAAAGATTAACTCACTCCTCACCCTGTTAGCTAAGTCTAGTCTATACCTCAAAATTAACGTTGAAAATGAACTGTCGGATGTGGACGGAAGATTATTAGGCACAGTGCTTGGCACAACCTGGATATCACACCTTTTGTAGCTTGGCATCTTTTTTTACAGGGAGTGTTTTTTTTTAGGTTTATAATGACAAGTAGGTGTGCCTACGTAGGTAGTTACCACATAATAGTGGAATATCGTGGTAGGAGTCATCCCCCCCGTTCCTCACACATCTGGAGCAATAATTACCTATTTGCGACGCACAATCATGCAGCATAACAGTACCACCCTCTACGATAGGAAAGATACAACCAGTGTGATTGGCTACCTCATTTTCTTCAGGTCAAGATAACCTACAACCTGAACAACCTGTCGGGTCCAGGCCCTGCAAGTGAGTTTCTAACTCGACACTCCCCAGGCTCGGATCAGCTGAGTAGCTCCTACAGCTGGCATAACAAAATAATTATGTTAATCCCGTCTCTTTATTATATCGTGACGTGACGGTCGTGAAAATCGGTCATAGTAACCAAAGGTGCGAGTAACTACGGTGGTTGCAAGCGTCACAAAACGATAAAAATAATTACGGAAATTTAGGCGAAACAAACGTTTATCTTTATTAAATGATCTGACTGTAGAACCGTAGGTCTACCGTCCGTTTTTTTTTTTTTTTTAACTATCTTTGATCATTGGTAGTGCCATTTAATCGTCTTGATCCACGTGTTGACACTTTTTCCAGTGTTATTATACAAACTGATGGTGATTTCAGACGATTTCCCAGGTTTTTCACTCGTAGAAAATCAATTTTGGGAGCTGAACATTTGGTAGAACTCAGTTTTCCACTCTTTGGTCAAAATCGACTTCATATTCATTATAAAAACATGGAAAACGATATCTCAGAAGCTCATGTTGCATGTTTTGCTAAAACGCAAAAAGTACCTATTTTTACACACATTTTCACTCATAACACCCTTGGGTATGTTCCGATTGGGCTGCGAAGTTTCGGGACACAACTAGGGCCCAAATGGAGCATGTGTGCGAAAGAACGAATTTTTTAGACCGAAAATGAAGCCGGTACACGTGATACGGCGGACGGACATTGCATTTTTTGGAATCTACGCACCTTGAAACGGAAAAGAAAAAATTTTGAGGGGGTGTAATAAAAATTTTTTGCTGAGCGAATACATATTTGTGTATTATTCACAGAATAATAAACCAAGAAATTACACTGCAGACGAGTTAACAAATAATTGAAGATCAGAAGCAAACACTGAGACATGGACACGCAGCCATGACTGACTGCTTGATCCAACAAAGAACAAGATACCTATATACCTATATAGTAAAAGATGAAGACCAAGATACCTATATAGTAAAAGATGAAGAATCCAGCCGATTTTATACCCACCGTCGAGTCTGTTTGAGGTTTCTGTTTTATCCTTAAGTTTCTTCTAGTTTCTTTTATTAAATCGTTACTCTACTCTAATTTATTTATCTAGTTGCCAAACCAGTGACAGTCTTGAATTTTCACTGATTTTCGAAATAGAAATTTGATCATCTTTCAGCTCACCAAAATAGCTGGCCTCTCCGTACTTACCCTTTCTTAGGTCGTTACCTCCTAGCGATTTTGGTTCACTATTTTCAACACATTTGGAATCGATCACGAAAAACATTTTATAACTCCCGTCAAAATTTGATGTTACCTACGTGTACTTTTTTTGGCATTAGGTTCAAAAGATACACAACAAACAACGCTTCGAACTATACTTTCTACATAAAGTATTATGTATCTCAATAAAAAATATTTAAAAAAATTGAAATTAACATATTATTTTGGTTAATTGTGACAAAATATTCTTAAGAAAGAAAATATATTTCATTATTGTTTTGAGATAGTAGGTACTTCATATTGAACGGTAGGGGAACAAAACCCGATAATATTAGGAAATCTATTTGTACTTTATATGTTCGACTGGCTCCCGTTCAATAAACCATACCTAGTTTATGAATAATTGATTATTCAAATGAATGAATCGACATTGATGCAGTTTAGGGGTTTCAGCATCAAACTAGGCTTTCAAGCGTTCGAAATTGGCGGGATTCTGAAGAGGATAGGTTAGTTCAAAAACCAACCGCCGACAGCGCTGAAGCCGGCGACAACTCGGGGTACCCAGACACGCCTGTTTTCTTCTACCGTTCAGAGTTCACTACGTGTTCTTCTCTTGTTCCCGTTTTAGATACTTGTGCGAAAATCGTACGCAATAGAGACTGCTGTTAGAAGTTCATTACATTCAGTTGAGTCCGAGGCTATTATTTGGCAAGTGTTTAGTCTGATTCTGAAACCCAAGATCCAACAAAAACCTGTCCGTCTGTGTGTGAATCTTCCGTGTTTTCTTTCGAAGTATGTGAATTTATATAAACATTAATATTTGCTGGTAGGTAAGTAAGAAACATTAAAGGTATATTGAAAATTAGTACAACTATCCTTACTGATTGGCTGTGGGATCATGATGTAAGTACTTTTCACGCATGGTTCGTCCTAGGTAGGTAGATTCAATTAACGGTTGGGATTTTAAGCCGAAATAGATACTTGCTTGATGAGAGTGGGTAGGTAAGTCCGTCTAGCCTAGATACGTTGTTGATGAAAGGTGATGCCTACTTTATTTAGATGGACTTCCCTATATTGCGTTCCCCTCTGCAGCTTCCATCTTTTCCGTTTCTTTGTTGGTGTTTAGATCTTTCTATCGTCAGTTCCACCAAGGTCAACAGTCATCACCGTCCCATGGTTTTGTTATAATAGGTAAGTTGAGTTTCGAATGATGATTGAGCACCTATGAGTTATTTTAGCGCGTTTCTTTGAGAAAAACGCTGCAAAGTCCTTGTCACATGGGTTTATTATTCTATTGGACATACCTACAGAAATCAGAAATGTTGGCTGTTCATTTATTGATTCATTCATAGGTAATAATCGAAATGGCTATTTCTGGTGGTTTCCATTAATTTTGGCCCCTAAAACACAAATTAGGTAGGTGCCTAGGTTTTTTTTTTTTAACTCTGATCATTGGTAGTGCCATTTAATCGTCTTGATCCACGTGTTGACACTTTTTCCAGTGTTATTCTACAAACTGATGGTGATTTCAGACGGTTTCCCAGGTTTTTCACCCATGAAAAATCAATTTTGGGAGCTGAACATTTGGTAGAACTCAATTTTCCACTCTGGTCAAAATCGACTTCATATTCGGTCTTCTTGTCCCCAAAAACATGGAAAAAGGTATCTCAGAAGCTCATGTTACCAACATGTTGCTAAAACGCAAAAAGTACCTATTTTTACACACATTTTCACTCATAACTCCCCTGGGTATATTTCGATCGGGCTGAAAAGTTTCGGGACACAACTAAGGCCCAAATGGAGCATGTGTGCGAAAGAACGAATTTTTTAGACCGAAAATGAAGCCGGTACACGTGATACGGCGGACGGCGGACGGACATTGCATTTTGGTTTATTATTCTCTGAATAATACACCTATGTAATCGCTCAGCAAAAAATTTTTATAACCCCCCCTCAAACCTTTTTCTTTTCCGTTTCAAGGTGCGTAGATTCAAAAAATGCAATGTCCGTCCGCCGTACGCCGTACGCCGTCCGCCGTATCACGTGTACAGGCTTCATTTTCGGTCTAAAAAAGTCGTTCTTTCGCACACATGCTCCATTTGGGCCCTAGTTGTGTCCCGAAACTTTTCAGCCCGATCGGAATATTCCCAGGGGTGTTGTGAGTGAAAATGTGTGTAAAAATAGGTACTTTTTGCGTTTTAGCAACATGTTGGTAACATGAGCTTTTGAGGTATCGTTTTCCATGTTTTTGGGGACGAGAAGATCGAATATGAGGTCGATTTTGGCCAAGGAGTGGAAAATTGAGGTTGTACCAGATGTTCAGCTCCCAAAATTGATTTTGTATGAGTCAAAAACCTGCGAAATCGTCTAAAATCACCATCAGTTTGTAGAATAACACTAGAAAAAGTGTCAACACGTGGATCAAGACGATTAAATGGCACTACCAATGATCAAAGTTAATTTGAAAAAAAAAAAGATCGTACCTACCTACCTAATTTGTGTTTTGGGGGCCAAAATTGTTGGAAACCATCAGAAATAGCTATTTCAATTATTTCACATGAAACAAACAATAAATGTACAGCCAACATTTCTGTAGAATAATAAACCCCATGTGACAAGGACTTTGCAGCGTTTTGGAATCTACGCACCTTGAAACGGAAAAGAAAAAAGTTTGAGGGGGTGTTATACAAATTTGTTGCTGAGCGAATACATAGGTGTATTATTCACAGAATAATAAACCAAAATGATGGCCATTGGCCGTGTGAGTTGAGTTGGCGCACATCGGGTGGGCAAATTGTGGGGGAATTGCAAACGAAAAACGCTGCAAAGTCCTTGTCACATGGCTTTATTATTCTACTGGACATACGTACAGAAATGTTGGCTGTTCATTTATTGTATATTTCATGTTCAATAATTTATTGCAATAGCTATTTCTGGTGGTTTCCACCAATTTTGGCCCCCAAAACTTGAATTAGGTACGCTCCCCTTTTTTTCCAAATTTGATCATTGGTAGTGCCATTTAATCGTCTTGATCCACGTTTTGACACTTTTCCTAGTGTTATTCTACAAATTGATGGTGATTTCAGGCGATTTCCCAGGTTTTTGACTATAAAAAATCAATTTTGGGAGCTGAACATCTGGTACAACCTCAAATTTCCACTCCTTGGTTAAAACCGACTTCATATTCGATCTTCTCGTCCCCAAAAACATGGAAATCGATAACTCAAATGCTCATTTTACTAATATGTTACTAAAACACAAAAAGTACCTATTTTTACACACATTTTCACTCATAACACCCCTGGGTACCTATATTCCGATCGGGCTGAAAAGTTTCGGGACACAACTAGGGCCCAAATGGAGCATGTGTGCAAAAGAACGACTTTTTTAGACCGAAAATGAAGCCTGTACACGTGATACGGCGGACGGCGGACGGACATTGCATTTTTGGAATCTACCTACGCACCTTGAAACGGAAAAGAAAAAATTTTGAGGGGTTATAAAAAATGTTTGCTGAGCGAATACATAGGTGTATTATTCACAGAATAATAAACCAAAACGCTGCGAATTAGGACATGACGGTTTATTGTTTATTTTTATTGATGCCTCTTCTGCGTAGATCTCTGTTTTCAGTGGCCGTCCCTAGTACCGTCATGCCTCCCCCCCTCCGCGGAGAAGTCCTAAATCGAGTACTGGAGCCGGCCGGGCAATTACAGTTGCATAAATATACGGTGGATTCAAGAATTTAATCATTAATTATTAGTTATATGCAGCATAACGTTTTTGGTTTATTATTCTCTGAATAATACACCTATGTAATCGCTCAGCAAAAAATTTTTATAACCCCCCCTCAAACTTTTTTCTTTTCCGTTTCAAGGTGCGTAGATTCAAAAAATGCAATGTCCGTCCGCCGTCCGCCGTATCACGTGTACAGGCTTCATTTTCGGTCTAAAAAAGTCGTTCTTTCGCACACACATGCTCTATTTGGGCCCGTTGTGTCCCGAAACTTTTCAGCCCGATCGGAATATACCCAGGGGTGTTATGAGTGAAAATGTGTGTAAAAATAGGTACTTTTGCGTTTTAGCAACATGTTGATAACATGAGCTTTTGAGGTATCGTTTTCCATGTTTTTGGGGACGAGAAGATCGAATATGAGGTCGATTTTGGCCAAGGAGTGGAAAATTGAGGTTGTACCAGATGTTCAGCTCCCAAAATTGATTTTGTATGAGTCAAAAACCTGGGAAACCGTCTGAAATCACCATCAGTTTGTATAATAACACTAGAAAAAGTGTCAACACGTGGATCAAGACGATTAAATGGCACTACCAATGATCAAAGATAAATTGAAAAAAAAGAGCTTACCTAATTCATGGTTTAGGGGCAAAAAATGGTGGAAACCACCAGAAATAGCTATTTCAATTATTTCACATGAAATAAACAATAAATGAACAGCGTCCAGTAGAATAATAAACCCATGTGACAAGGACTTTGCAGCGTTTTTCAAGTTACTAAAGTACTTACCTATCAGCAGAATCCAAAACAATCATCATTCCTCAGATGAAAAATAATATCACGGAACAGCAACTCTATTTCATACAGCCATGCATAATTATGACTGTGTTCCCTAGCAGTGGTATTTGGGCTGAATGTATACGGTTTCATTCACGATCATGTTGACGAAGCTTTTCGGTGCGAACTTCAGATGCTCCGTTCGGTCTCAAACAATTCCCTAGTTCGAGGTCAATTTCAAAATCATTTAAAAAAAATTCGTTAATTTTTAATTTAATTGAACAGAATTGGGCTAAAAATGAGAATTACCCATAAAAATTGCCCATCCTTGAGCAACAGTGAGGAAACAGGGTTTTTAAAGGTTCAAGAGGGAAACTTGGGGAAACGTCTTGCACATTGCATTTTGGTTTATTATTCCGTGAATAATACACCTATGTATTCGCTCAGCAAAAATTTTTTATACCACCCCCTCAAACTTTTTTCTTTTCCGTTTCAAGGTGCGTAGATTCCAAAAATGCAATGTCCATCCGCCGTCCACCGTACGCCATACGCTGTCCGCCGTACGCCGTATCACGTGTACCGGCTTCATTTTCGGTGTAAAAAATTCGTTCTGTCGCACGCATGCTCCATTTGGACCCTAGTTGTGTCCCGAAACTTTTCAGCCCGATCGGAATATACCCAGGGGTGTTGTACTTTTTGTGTTTTAGCAACATGTTGGTAACATGAGCTTCTGAGATATCGTTTTCCATGTTTTTGGGGACGAGAAGACCGAATATGAAGTGGATTTTGACCAAAGGATTGAAAATTGAGTTCTACCAAATGTTCAGCTCCAGAAATTGATTTTCTATGAGTGAAAAACCTGGGAAATAGTCTGAAATCACCATCAGTTTGTATAATCACTGGAAAAAGTGTCAACACGTGGATCAAGACGATTAAATGGCACTACCAATGTTCAAAGATAGTTAAAAAAAAAAGAGCGTACCTAATTTGTGTTTTGTGGGCCATTTGTGTTTAATGGAAACCATCAGAAATAGCTATTTCGATTATTGCGCATGAAAGAAGCAATAAATGAACAGCCAAAATTTCTGTAGGTATGTCCAATAGAATAATAAACCCATGTGACAAGGACTTTGCAGCGTTTTTGCGTTCACAGTCGAGTTCCATGATTTAGTTATACTTATACCGAATCGAGTAAAATAGAATCAAATCAATAGAACCAACATAATTTATAACGTGAACTTAACAGTTTTCCTAAAATAATAAGGGGCTAAATCCGCTAATTTGCAGTTTTATATTTGATTGGGTCTCGTAGTCAACGTGCAGCAATATTCCCTCTAAAATAATTGTTTTTTTTGTTAATCTTTAATATTTATTTTTCTACCTGCTGTCACCAAAATTCATATATCACCAAGAGTGTTTTCCCGTTTTCAAGTTTGCATATATATATATATATATATATATATATATATATATATATATATATATTCATAAATATATATAAGAACAGCAAGAAATCAATCGAGCAAGCGCTCAGATGCTGTTGATATGGTAGGTCATCAAATCATCACTTCCCAGTGTGCCAGGCATTTAAATACCTGGGAGCTTTGGTAAATGAGGACAACCACGGTATCACGGCGGAGATGAAAGCTAAAATTAAGGCTGATGACCACTGCTTCTAGGCTCTCCATAAAGTTTTTAAACACAATGCTCTCCCAAGAAAGACATAGCTGAAGCTGTACAAAACGACAGTTCGCCCCGTGGCAACTTACGGTTCAGAGTCGAGGGTTCTTACACAGGAATAGGAACAGAAGCTCAGGATTTGGGAGAGAAAAGTCCTTCAAAGAATATGCAGACCAATTTTTGACCGGAGGAATAGAGCTGGAGACTAAGAATAATGTAGAAACCTTTATTGTACATACTTAGAACTTTTGTTCTTCATAGCGTACATGTGACGATAAATTAATCATTTTCATTATTTTATAAAAGATCCAATTAGGAGCTCCGAGAACTTGATGAGCGTGTAGTTATCCAGGGGGCTTCACAAGAAGAGGCAGGCAGCGCATGAGATGGGTCGACGATTTGGAGGCTGATCTTCACAGCCTCGGTGCACGAAGATGGCGCACGGCCGCTTTGTATTGGGATGAGTGGCGAAGGATTACTGAGGAGGCCCAAGGTTCTTTAAGGGCTCTCGAGTCGAGGAAGGAAGGCAGGATTTGGTCGATTAAATTTTCTTTCCAGACTGTTTTGATGGCCATCATGATTAGAGCTTTCTTCCAGGTTGAACGTAGCGCTTTTCTTTTTTGATGGCTTAAAACAGCTTTGAACAAATAATGATGAGCCCTGGAGCCCATCCTCATCCTACTACCCTCTTTTGTCATGCCCTTGTATTGTTTGGGTTGCTCCGATTTTTAGTTCATCAGTCAAATGTCGATTGTACTGCTATACTTTTCGCTGTTATTGTTTTGAGAGCAAACAAGGGTAACAAAATTACTGAAAACATGTCATTTGCCTACATCATGAACCTATGTGTACTGTTCACCTAACAAGTATCTCTTGCTTACAGGCTGGTAATTTCGTTGTAGTGTCGAAATGGGCATCACAGACAATCTATTCCAGCGCAAGAGTCTGAGCAACCTGAATAAAAAAACGCCGAGACTAGCAGCTGGCAGCCAACAATTCAGGCTGTCATCTGCTTATCAGAGAAGGTTTGGACCAAACCCAGGTTAGTCTGATCAGTCTGCAATCCAGATTAAATATTGAACTTTGGTAGGGTCTTTCATGTCAGACCTCACGCCTGCACAGTTTTGCCTGCTTAGGTACCATTCCACCAACCTATGCCGTGCCTCCAAATTCTCGTATTATGCTTGGCATCACAGGAAAATTCTTGTCCCATCATTTTGGTTTATTATTTTCAATAATGAACAGTTTCGGAATCGATCATTAAAAGAAGAAAACAAATCATCCCTTTCCCTCAATAGTTGATTGTTTGCATTTCAAGGTACGTAGAATCCAAAATGGAATGAAACATTTCTGTCCATCCGGCGTACACGGCACTTCCCGTTGTGACCATGAACCTAAAATAGTGAAATTTGGTTTGTAGGTCACATTCGGGGTCTAGTTGGTCCGCAAAGCTTGGCGTTACTGTCAGTCATCTCTGAGGGGTGAAAAATAGGGGTTGAAATGTTCAAAACTCTATATGACATCGAGTTTGTTATTCAATGGTATTATGTCAGTTGAAGAAGAACGGTTATTTTGGATTTGGCTGATAGGTACAAATCTGTTCTTCACGGCCATACGAATAATACAAATAAGGTGAGAATTTGGGAATATGTCGAGGGTCCTATGTAGGTTCAGCAGCCATCAGAATTTCATAAATGACAGGGTGGGGCGCTTGGGGCAGAGGAAAAATGCATAATTATTTATGTAACTGTAATTGGCCCACTGGCTCTGGTACTCGATTTAGGGCTTTCCTGGGAGATGCACCACAGGAAACCGTGATCTTTGCAGAAGGGGTATCTATACAGGAAAAAATGAACCATTGTGTAATAATTTGCAGCTTCTCATGATAATTTGCTTCACTCAATCAATTTGTGTGTTTAAGGGAGTCCGAAAAACGACGCTGCTCCAAAGAAAGGTGAATGTGTCACGAGGTTCGTTGTGAACAACCAGGATGGAATCGGATCAACAATAGTTGGCACCAATGTCAGTTGTTCCCTACCTGATCTCTCCCTCTCCGCTCTATGTGAGTTATAGTTCATCCAATCCGTGAGAAGAGGAATTAAGTGACATGTGGTACTGAACGTGGTATGTAGGAAGATCAAACTGAAGCCCAAACCTTTGATATATTTTTAGTTGATAGTACGCCACTTCAGGATCGCAAGCATAAGTTAAAAGGAAAAAATAAATGCCGAGTTACGTGATTTCGATTTTTATTTTATTTTTTAAAGTTGGCAAAACCCAGGATCCTTGAAAATAGACCTTCACCATTTTGTCCAGTTCATATCAATCTGTGACGTCATTTGGCCCTTCCTAATCTCACTTCCCATACGCTTTTTTTGGTTTATTGTTACTGTACATTTTTTTGGTTAATGAAACTTCCTGAAGGGGGTCACCGATAATTGTAAAAGGGTATGGGGAACATAGTGCCCACATAGAGGGCTATACATGTAGGGTAGCAATCCGTGTGAGTGGGTCAAGTCGCAGCTGCGCTATCTCATAATGGTCATTATGCCATCTCCTTATGCTCTGTGGCCCCACCTTAGTATAACCTCTCCCTTCCCCTCTCTCTGGTGCTCCATCAAAACTATAGTATGTACCTCATCCATTGCCATTTATGTATTTCACCTGCAACTCAGTATTCTCAAGCTTGGTAAATCCCCACCCTTGATAAATAATTTTTTTGTGATAAAGCCTATCCACTATACCTGGTTTGTATGATTGTTAATTTCTAGAGAAAAGATACTGGAACTCAGGCGTTTGCATAGGGCAAAGTGACGTCACATCCCTCAGAAGCAAAAAACGACGCGTTCTTCAGCTTAGCTAACTTTAAAATGGGCAGTTTTCGGGGGTTACAAATTCTCTTTTTTTTGGCCAAATTCTGTTCAATAACGGAAATAACACTTATTGACCACATAATGAGGTGTTTATGCCAGAAAGTCCTGGCAGAAAACTAGTGTGAAATTTGAATTTCTGCGTTTCGCTAGAAACGACGTATCATGTAAATCGCCGAGCAGTTCAACTCATATTCCGCTTAGAGCGCTGGTGCATAATATTGTAAACGATGTACAGAACCGCAGTGGATGGGGATGGAACCGCTAGTATATACATAAATTTAAAAATGTCCTCAAAAGCAAACCAATGGGAGGTTCACGAAGGGTCACAGCAAAGGTTCTTGATGGTTGCCAGGAAGATTTTCCAATTCTAATGTTGGGTTGTTGGCAGCATTGAGAACCTTCGTCTCCGAAGCTTCGCTCTGCATCCTTTGGCCACCAACCAGTCAGATGTCAGTAGACCTCATACGTCATTTTTTGCCGCATTTTAATTGTAATCACCCCCATTTAAAAAGTAACGCTTATTTTTGAATGCGGGCTTCAAACTTCCGGTTTTCTGAATAGTTTTTTCTTTTTTTTCATCAAAAAATTGGTGACGAAAATTACCCATTGTGTTAAAAATCCAGGGATCACCGTAAAAATGTACATTTTCGGGCTCAGGTAATGACAGTAAATAGAAACAAGAAATTTCCATAAAATGTATGATTCTTGCATATTTTCATTGGTCTTACATTGATACCTGTTTAACTTAACGTAGGCTCGTTTTATCTTCGCAGACATTGCAATAGAAACTGCCCTTAGAGTTTCACAGAATTTTCGCAGGGATGACTTAAGTTTTTTTTATCAAGGTGCTGTGGGACTGCATTGAACAAGTGCTTGTTGGTGACATCAGAATTTAGTTGCGATCTAAGCTATGTTTTTATATTGTCTACCCCCGATGTTTCAACTAATAAGTACCCCAGTTACTTTAACTGGAGAACCAATTTAAAAATCACCACTATAAAATACAGATGGTCCCCCCCCCCCCCCCAGCTAGCTCCACACGTCACCTGATCATCAGTACTTCTCAGCATGACGTCACCCCACTCCTCTTATCAAATCTCGATTCACCTCAAATTACCTTTCTAGATTTAAAATGAGAAGGGGAAATTCTAACTTCAACTCCCAAATTTGTCTCAAAATTAAGATGCGCCGATACAGTTCACGGTTGTTTTCAGATGAAAGAAGCTCGAGCTACCCCACATGTATCTGCTACAGGAGCGCATGCTACATCTCTTGTGATGATTTCAACTGCCAGTTCACTGGGATCGGGAGAGTCAGAACACGCTGCCCCGTCCATCCAACGGTAATGGCTTAACTACTGCATGGATGTTGTTGAGGAAAAGTTGAAAATATGGAATAAGGTTTGCAAGCTGTTGAGGAGAAAGAAAAAATTAGGCCGCTAGCTCTATTGGGGGTTGACTGGATCTTCAGATAGGTAGACTCAGCTGCAGAGTGTATCTGCCTGTAGCCAGATAGTAGCTGTGAGCTGCTGTAGTTCTGTTCCTCTTCCCAGTGAGCAGGGTGAGATTTTATATAGTTATTGGTGCTTCTCCAGCTCCTCGGAAGTTTGGCTTTTGGCTTGGGAATGGGTTGAATTTGTGTTAATGTATGCATCAACTTCGATTAACTCACATCTTGAGCAGTTATCGAAATCTGATCTTAAGATCGTCAATCAGATGAAGGTGGTGTGATCCTTATTGTTTCAAGGGATGTAAAAACCTGAGGGCAGTGGGACGTCTTGAGATTTAGCTTATACATTTTATACCAACTTTTCTCTGTGAGGTATCCACAAATCACCCTTTTAGTACTGATTTTATAGTCATCTTCCTAAACGCATTTGGAAAAGTTGAGGGAAAACTTACTTTATGGATGTAGAGAAACACCTAAAAGAAAAGGGTGAAAAAAAGACGCTTGCTTAAGTCATATGGATATAATGCGTCGACAGGTCACTTACTTTATGGATGCAGAGAAACACGTAAAAGAAAAGGGCGATTAAAAAAAAGACGCTTGCTTTGGTCACATGGATATAACGCGTCGACAGGCATTTTCCCATCAGCTGCCACCAGCCAACCAATCAGAACCCATATTCCTACAACGTCACAGGCAATAGCAGGGCATTTCCCCACCTCTTATTTGAAATCTCAAAGTTCTCTCACAATATGAAGGAGGCATATCCCGATTCAGCCCTTACATCATAAACTATTGAGAAAACATGCAAACAGAATTCATGATAATCGCCCATTCCCACTGATGATATTGTGTTTCAGCAGCTGAATGGTCAGTGGTCGTGGTTCGGGTCAATATTCTTCATGCTGAAAGATCTGCTGATCTTGCTATATTAAGGACAAAAATACGGTTGAATCTGGGGAAAACACTTTATTTTTTGAGAAGCTTTTGAAGTACGGGATTTCGGATAAGAATTTGGAGGAAAGAGGGACATCAAAAAGAAGGTGGTGGCGTCATACTGGGAAGCTTTACTGATTGGTGACATCTTTAAGGTAGGGAAGCGCCGCCATTTGCGATTATTCATTAGTTCCTCGAGTGACGTCACTGCCCATGCTTCGTATCATGCACTTTAATGTTTTTTTAACCCTAGAAGAAATTTTTGGAATCATTGGAGGTAGTTTGTTCTTCTTCAGTATTGTAGGTTGTTAGTAAAAAGTGAGTGTGATGGTCAAGGTGTCATGTTGCAAAATCCACTTGCTGAATTGCAAAAGTATTTTTTTGTCCGTTTTTCTCAATGGGTGAAGAAATGTTAACTGGAATTTAGTACCTGAAGTGCTTTTTTTTTAGCTAGACTATAATTTTGCTCATTAACATGAATGAGCCAATGGAATGGAAGCCATCCAGTATCCATGTCGACAAAGGAAACGAAGCCACCCTGATTCGCTAGGTGATAGTGGCAGCATGTATGGCTAGAAATCCCTAATAGTAATAGCCCTCCAGGGTTTCATACAGAACGCTTCATCCATGATAGTCAACAATTATGCTATAATAATCACTTCACTACCAAAAGGAATGTTTTGGTTTATTATTCTGTGAATAATAATACACCTATGTATTCGCTCTGCAAAAAGTTTTTATAGCACCCCCTCAACATTTTTTCTTTTCCGTTTCAAGGTGCGTAGATTCCAAAAATGCAATGTCCATCCGCCGTCCGCCGTATCATGCATACCGGCTTCATTTTCGGTCTAAAAAAATTATTCTTTCGCCCACATGCTCCATTTGGGCCTTAGTTGTGTCCCGAAACTTCGCAGCCCGATCGGAATATACCCAGGTGTGTTGTGAGTGAAAATGTGTATAAAAATAGGTACTTTTTGCATTTTAGCAACATGTTGGTAACATGAGCTTCTGAGATATCTTTTTCCATGTTTTTGGGGGCAAGAAGACCGAATATGAAGTCGATTTTGACCAGAGTGGAAAATTGAGTTCTACCAAATGTTCAGCTCCCAAAATTGATTTTTTATGAGTGAAAAACCTGGGAAACCGTCTGAAATCACCATCAGTTTTTATAATAACACTGGAAAAAGTGTCAACACGTGGATCAAGACGATTAAATGGCACTACCAATGATCATAGTTTTAAAAAAAAACCTAGGCACCTACCTAATTTGTGTTTTAGGGGCCAAAAATGGTGGAAACCATCAGAAATAGCCATTTTAATTATTTCACATGAAAGAAACAATAAATGAACAGCCAACATTTCTGTAGGTATGTGCAATAGAATAATAAACCCATGTGACAAGGACTTCGCAGCGTTTACCTATTTGTTATTAATTACCCTACTAGCCAGTTACGTGTGTAGGGCAGACCCCCATAGAATAGATGTGTTTTCTGTAACTTATTATAAGTCGCTCACCTTAATTACTTTTCTCTTATATCACCCTTTCTGATAGGATGAGAAGTCCGGGGTTCTTTGAAGGACATGGGAACAAGAAGAGTATATCACCCTCTCTCGCTATGACCCTGCCATTTCATTATAAACTACTATGTATTCCTACGGTTTATAATTATTTCTCTAGTAGCAAACTAATATAAAACCAACAAAAATGGGTAGAATGGTGACTCAAGACAAAATTGAAATGTTTTTATTAAAAAAAAAAGAAGAAATTTATATGAAAAGGTAGGGTCAAATTTGGGTTTATGGGGGTCAAAAAGACTATTTCAACCGTTAAAATATTTTGCACAAAAAGAGGAGGTCGTGAATATCTAAAAATAGTAAAATCTATGTTTGACAGTAAGTAGGTAGTGAAGGCCCACAATCAGTTGGAATCAGTTATTGAAAATGTTGAGCGAGAGACAGACTGAAAAACATTGGTAGCTCTTCTACAACGTTGAGGAATGACGTTGCTTGTGATAGGGGGTTCTGCTAGAGGGGTCGAGTCCTCCTTCACTCTTTCTCTCTCTAGCCCCTTGATTTATTAATTTTTTTATTCCATGGGTCACTTTAGAAACAGGGAATATAATGCATAAACCTAATCACAATTCATTCACAATATTATCTGATAGTTGCCTACCTATTAGAACAGATGACATATGTATGACAAGATACATAGCTACATATTTATAATATAATGCCAAAAACGTTTAAAAAACACATTGGTATGAAAATTCGCACATATGGCCATGCTGCATGACTGGGCCCTTCTATTTTGGTTCATTATTAGCAGTAATAAGCCTTTGGAAACGAATATGACAGTAATTTTTCTAAACCCCCCCCCCCCTCAGAATGTGATGCTTCACGTTTCAGGTGTAGGTGTAGTTTGAAGGGGTACGTAGATTCCAAAAAAAAAAACGCTGCAAATTCTTCCACAAAGGTTTATTAGTTAGGTATTTCTTATAGAGATAACCCTTTTGTGTATCCTACTGCTCTGTATGTATCAAAGTAACTTATAGTGGTTACCTTGAAATTGTGAAGAAAATGTTGAGCGTAGATGTTTTTTGTCCCTCATAAAATTCATCTAAATCCATAATCGTTTGTCTTCGCATATGCCGAATTTCCCCATAATAATCCGTACATTATTCCCGACTACCCTCTACATTCGGAAACAGGCCGTCAGATGGATTCATTAATTCTAAAAACTATGAGCCAGGTCATTCGTGAACTCAAGTAGATCCAAATATTTTTGTTGGTACTTGTCAGGTCAACGGCATTAACCGAATGTCCGTTGAACCTGCCATGGAATCAGAACAGTACACCTGTGCGAAATGGGCAGTCGGACGTATCCGCAGGTGTACTGATTCCATGACATTCCATGTCCTTTCCGGACATTTGGTTGTTGCCATTGAACTGACAGTGCTGGAACCTAAATCATCAAATTATTTTCGTTCTTACTAATAAACGTCCATAATAACCCTCTTTCCTTGAGCTTGAAGTGTATCTATCTCAGAATAACAAACATTCGCATGATACCATGCATGGTAATAGTCATCTGTTCCCTATAACTAATAACTGGGCTGGAAACCGTTTGATTAACGCTCATGTTGATAATATTTTTTTCATTTCAAACTTCAGAGCCTTACGTGAACGAACGGTTGATAGTACAATACTCCCGATGGTCAATAATGACAATGATGTTCAGTCTCTTTCTGCGCTTCTACTAATTAGGTTTTTTTTCCCAACAGGTCACGTTCCTCCTAGACCTCCACCAGTGCCCAAGGTGCCTTGGCTCCATGAGGGAATACCCTGATCGCATCGTTCCGGTGGGTTATGATGATGATGATGAGGACCTGTAAATCTGTCTGCCAATGTTGTAGTCTCAGAATTATCTCCCTGGACCCTGAGACCTGACCCGTGGCCGCCTAAACACTGTTCATTTAACTAGGTATAGATACTGAAAATAGGTATAGATACTGAAAATAGAAAGCTATTCGTTCACCTGCGGTTCGTCTTATCATTTTGTAGACTTAAGCTGAGGACGGTTACCTCTGAGTAAAATTCAAGTTCCTTCTGCAATCCTGCCATCTATTTGATTGCTATTAGAAATGAATTTAGAGAAAAAACAACCTGTTACGAAGAAATTAAAAACAAAATAATGAATATAATAAATAACAAATGAGTAAAATATAGAGTAGTTTGCATTAAAAAATTAATCAGTTAACAGAAGAGTCAATTACCTACCTACATCATGTGGGCCAACAATTTTTTTTTAAATGCCTAACCCTTTTAAATAAACGCAGAATTATAGTGTCTAAATTGAAAAAATCGCCAAAAGACATTAAACCTCGATACAAAAATATATTTTCAACATCTATTCACTTACCTTCTTCTTTTATTCATATTATGATGTGGCAGGTAAATAATTTGTAGTTATGAAAAGGGTACCTACCCAGACCAACTTGCTATGGTACAAATATATGGTAATCAATAGATTATTTAGAAAGATATGGTTTCTGTTGAATTATCGACGATTTATAATTTTCAAAGTGACAACAAAAAAAAAAGTTACGTGAAATGCACGTTGTTAAGCACTCATACTAATCATCAATCCAACCAATGATTTGAGTCGGGTTAAATTTAACATGTCGAGTTTTCAAATCAAAATCATTTTACTTCCAAACCGATGTTGATCGGACAATGTTCAAAAGTGGGTTTTCATTTTTGTAAGTATTGGTTTCGATTAAGTAGATGTTTTCTTGTTTTACTATATATCTCATATTTTTGGAGGTACTCAAGTTTACGTTCTCTATGTTAGACATTTTTCATGCTAAGAGTTTTGTGTGAACTTTTTATGATATATTGTACTTGTTCCTAACTAGCAATAATTATAGTGTTCAGTTTAACTCCAATTTCTTCGAATTATTTTCCTCCAAGAATTATTACAAACCTACATTACATTCATAGTTCAACTGGCTTTGATGTGTTATTTTCAGTAATGAACCTTTGGAATCGAGCATGGGAGCATCGAGCATTTTAGGGTAAAAAATTGGTAAAAACTTCTAAAATTGCGATATAAAATTACTGAAAGTGGTATGGAAGGATGAGTAAAGACAGAAAAATACCATTTCATTGTTCTTAATACAGAATAGGTGTCAAATTTGGTTTGGTGGGGGGGGGGGGGGGGGGGGGAGGTCAAAAATTTGTATTAAGGGCTAAAATTAGGTATTAATTAAGGGCTAGTAGGTATTAATTCACCTGACATTTTGTGGAATGGTGGTTCACGACAGAAAGAGGGACAGTTTCGATTATCTAAATATTTTTCACATTCGTATACTCATTCATATATTTCAAAAATATTCACATTGCTCGTTTGTAATCAAATAAACGTAATATTATTTAGCTGTTTGTTACTGTTGTGATTGATATCATTCTTGAAGAGTTAGTTTTAATTTTTGATAAAGTTTTCGAGCCAATGGGGGAAGAGGGAGGGGATTATGACCCCCACCCCCGTCTGCGCCACTGGCATCATGAATAACAACCGGTTTAAATAATAAACCGTTGTATAATAATTTGCAGCGTTTTGTCAAGGTGTGAAATTATCTCGTGAAGCAGAGTCTAGAAGCAGTTACCTACCCCCTTTTTATTTAGTAATTTTTTTACGATTTGTTCAGATTAAATTTTGTTTGTTGTATTTTGATATATAAATTTAAGCTGTTCTTTTGGAAGATTCTGAACAGTTATAGTGGGGTTTCGGAGTTAGCCATAGGTAGGTGAAGAATATTTTTCAAAAGATACTCGTTACTATTTATTAATACCTACCTACTGAGATTTTTTCTGTTAGGCACCTGCACCCATTTATACATTGTGTTGATTAGCGTTTAGCTGATGTGAAAGAGGTAACAGGGAACGTGAGTTCGAGAATTCCTGTACAGAGAATGTTAGTGGTAGGTAGGACTGTTTGAAGTTTGTTGTTTGTGTTTGTTATTTTGTCTAGAACCAATATCCCGACAATGGGGAATTTACGTCAAATTTTTTGTTGAAAGAAAATATTCAGATGAGAAATTGTTGTTTGAAGCCCGTTTTCCAAAATAAGCGTTATTTTTTAAAATGAGGGCAATTAAAAGTAAAATGCATAGGACATGGCGTTCAGCATTGGATGGATCTGAACTGAACAGATCTTTCAATTGAACGCATCCGAACTGAACGGATGACAAAAGAGTTGAAATTCTCACTGATCGGGCGTTCCTAACCTCTCTCCATTTTCACAACTCGTCCGTTCATCACCCTCTCCGCCCTCTACGATCGTATCGTTAAAGTGATGGGCGTTGAATAACGGAACGGCTTAGAATAACCGGTTACGAGAAAACCTACGTTATTGGAGTAACTACTTCGCTTCTCCTGGGCATTGGGGTTGGGCAGTACTTGAGACGGTACCTACCGTCCGGCCTCACATAGGTGACTGTCACGCTCTCGCATCCTTTGATGTGGGGATGGTATTGAACAACTACCTGCCGCCGATAACGCTTTACCTCGTAACCGGTTATCGACTTCCTGACAGTTATCCATCAGCTTAGGACCTTTCGCTTCCCTTTGACGTGAGATGGTAGTGATCACTCTACCCACTACCCTTTACTCCTTACCTTACAGGTTACCTACCTATTTTAGGGATGGTATCCCTCTATCAACAATTTATTTCTATTATATTTATGGTCGGCATTTGTATGTAAGTCTCATCTTCTTCTATTTCACCTTGCCCTCCACTTGTGTTCTACTGATCTCCTCTCACCTTTTACTTCCTCGTTCTCTCCCTCATCTACTCTTATGTTTTAAAATTTTATTGTTCCTATTTATTGTAAGTTCAAAGGCCTTTAATTTAGTTCCCTTATTGCATATTATATTTCAATCCAAGGCGGGATTTCAATCCTATTTTCAAATGAATAAAGTTTACAAGTTTACACGCCCCATCAGTGTAAGTGACAAATTCACAAGATGAATCAGTAGGTAGGAAGGTATCATACGACGACCTTTTCGCCATCCGCTGTCAGGTGAGCACTCATTTTTGTCTCTACTCCGTGGGTGAATAGCACCCCCATCCCTGAACTGGTAACAAGTTATCGGAACCGGTTACTGACCAATAACAACTGTTAGCGAATAACGCATTATCAGAAAATAATTCCTTAGCCCATCACTATATCGTTCTTCCCTTCCCCGCTCGCAGGTTTCCTCCCTTAATTCATATAGTACTACTACACAGTTCACTTTCTAGCTTTCTCCAAAGTGCATTCACCGTTCACCTTGTTCTATTCCGACAAAAATATTTCGAAAAAGTACAGTGTGTTTTCATTTTAATGTTGTGGACGATGGAACCACGGAAAAATACCAGTACTGTGGAGTTGAAATTAGCGTTAAAAACTCCAGTACTTGTATAACATTATGTAGGTAGTAATTTTCCAGTGCATAGGTAATGATTTTGCATTTTACAGCTACCAGCCCCTGCTGTGAAGCTTTTCTTCTATTATATATTTTCATTCTAGTCTTCAGGTATTTAAAAAATTTGCATATTTTCATTCTAGTCTCTAGAGCGGGATCTGCAAAATGTGTCAATATGTTATACAATAGTTTCAAAATGAAAATGTTTATTGAGCTAGAACTATGTTGTGTAACTATTTCGTAATTTTTAGAGCTGGTTAATTAGTGGGACTCGGTTGTACTGGCGAACGGGTCCCAAAAACGTGAACTGTTGGGAGTTAACTCCTGGAATTGACACACATACTAAAAACGCTGCAAAACCCTACACAGCGGTTTATTATTTTGTATAGAACATCCTTTAGTTACAGATCACACTTCTCTGTGTAGAACACCCTTCTGTTACAGGTCACAGCTCTCTGTAGAGGTAACCCTTCTATATAGATCACAGACTCCATACTCGTTATTAGGTACCTACCTAAATCAGGTGTTAAGTGTGCTAAAATAATTCTGTCAGTGACAAGCAGTAGCTGAAATGGCAAAAAGAAACACATGAAGTTCTGAAGGGAAATTGTTGATGTGGAGTGGGAAAAAAAATTCAGTCTCTGTAGGGTTTTGATCTCGGGAAGTTTGGCATTACAGTCCGTCACGTATACCACTGTTCTATAGCACCAACCTGACGAAGAGACCGGTTATCTGCGCTTTCAACTCAGCTTGATGCCTGCATACACCCAGCTCTTTGTCTCTACTCCATGGGTGAATATCACCCCCATCCCTGAACTGGTAACAAGTTATCGGAACCGGTTACTGACCAATAACTGCAGACCCACGGCAGATTGTATACCAAACTTTATGGCAACGTCGTAGAATGCTCCGGATGGTCTGAAAAATTCAGAAAAAATCGAACTATTTAAAAAGGCGAAAAACCCACTCCTCAAAATAAAATTTTCCGAGATAGGGAGACCCCCTGGAAGAGGTGATCTCTCGTGGCGGCTTGACTGGCGTGGCAGAAAGTGCCGGGGTGGGTGACGTCGACTGTGCTTCTAGGACCAACTAGAGCCCAAACGGGACCCACGTACCAAATTTCACGAAGTTTTGTTCATGGGAACTAAGAAAAAAGCCGTGGACGGTGGGTGGATGGAAATTTTTTATTCCATATTCGTTTTCTACGTCCCTTGAAACGTAAACCGTGAAATTTTGAAGGGGGGGTAAAGAAATCCAAAGGTTCACTATTGTAGATAATAAACCAAAATGCGGCAAACAAGACATTTATGAGGTCTGTTGACATCAGATTGGCTATTGGCCCATGGAGCTGCCAATAACCCAGCATTAGAAATGGTAAACCGTCATGGCAACCTTCAAGAACTTTGCCGTGACCTTTACCTTGGTTTGATGTAGAGGATGTGTTTTTTAAAATTATTTATTTAATTTGCGGTTCTGTACATCGTTTAATGTGATTCACTAGCGCTCTAAGTGGGATTTGAGCTGAATCGCCTGATGCATTTCTAGCTGGAACTCAGAAATTCAAATTTCTCACTGTTTTATGCCTTGGCTTTCCGAAAAATCATGTGGTCAGTAAGTAGTGTTAATTTCTTCAATTGAATAGTGTGATGATCCAGCGGAAGCTGAGGTAGTAATAAAGTACACCAGACACTTGTAGGTCAGTTTGTGACTTGAGTGGTCAAACGAAAATTTATTGGTAAATTCACAGCTCTTTTATACCCCTGGTACAGGACCCAGAGGGGGGTCGGGGGGGCCCCACTCTGGGAAGCCGATTAGACGCGGTTTATTATTGTATATGATGCTATTACATTGTATTAGGGAGCAGCCGATCACCACACTGCTCCCACCAGAATTGAAGTTAAGTACTGCAATTATGTGATGTGACGGCGAGTCTGGTTGACGAGGCGTCGGTCGGGGTGAGAGAGGCTGCGAGTGAGTTGTGAAGTCCCTGGGAAGGTGAGGGTCGGGTGGCGTGAGGCGTCTGCGGTGTTCTGCTCTCGTGGGTTAGCGGCGGCTGTGGTGTGGAAGGCGCGAATGTGCGCGGCTGCGGTTCATGCAAAGGTGTCGCGGGCGACGTCTCGGGGAGCACCGGGGAGGGCGCCTGGAAGAGGTGATCTCTCATGGCGGCTTGACTGGCGTGGCAGAAATTGCCGGGGTGGGTGACGTCGACTGTGCCTGTGGCGTGGCTGTAGGTGACGTCCGAGGGTGTCCGAGGCAGCTGCGCGGCGGGTGGCTCCGTCCGTGTGGCGTTCTCCGTCGTGGCGAGGAGGGTTTTCTCGGAGGTGCTTCGTCGGGCCCGCCGGCGAGGGCGTGAAGGCGGGGTGCAGTAGGAGCTGCGCCGGTGGTGACGGTCGAGGAGGCGAGTTCGGCGACATTTGCATGTAGAGTGGGCCTGAAAAGAACCGTGGCGGTCTCAGGAAATGGAGCGCAGTGCCAACGGCGAAATCCGACGAGTTGGTGTGAAGGACTAGGGGCTGAGTCGGGCCGGGATGCGCCAGTGTGACAGCCTTCTTGAGGATGTGTTTTGCCGATTCGAAGGCAGCGTCGGAGTCGTGAGACCAGTGGAGCGGGCGGAGGATGGTTGTTTTCCGGACGTCCTTCTCGCTGATTTTGCAGTGAAAGAAGGCGCAAGCGAGATTAAACGTAGGTGGTCCTGAAAAGAGCCGTTGTAGAATCGTGGAGATGCGGTACTGTGGAGCGGTCAGGGACGGTCGTCGCTGCGATGAAGGCCGCAGTTGTGGGCGGTGCTGGATCACCTGTACCTCTTCGTCGACGGTAGTCACACGAGGAGGCGGGAGGAAGGGTATGAGTCGGTCGGCGGCTGCCGCGAGCTTCGTGATGTCCGGTTCAACGTTGGCTGCGACGTGAAGGCGTAGGTTCTCAGGCAGGGCTCGTAGGAAAAGTCGTAGGAGGAGCGAGGTCAGTGTCTCCGAAGGGAAGGCACGATGCAGGCGTCTGGCGAGGGCCGAAGGAAGCTCATCAGTTACTGAAGGCTGAAGCAGAGTGGTGAGCTGGGAGCCATCTGAGGGTGCGTGAGCTGCGATAAGCCGGTCTTTCAACGTTTGGTAGCTAGCTGCGTGTGAGGCGACGACGTCAGCGCACAGGTCTGCTTGGCGGGGCTCGAGTGCGAGGAAAGCGCGGGTGAAGCGGGCTTCCGATGTTTTTAAGCCCTCCTGGGCAAAAACGAGCTCGAGCTGGGCGAACCAGACGTGGGCGAAAGCCGGGTCGAAAGGCCGCAAATTGAGGGGTGCCGGCTCCGGTGTAGCCCTGGTCTCCATCTTCTTTCTTGGCGCCAATCTGAGAAAATAAAACTTCGCCGGTGGTCGCTCGTGTTATGTAGACAGAGCGAGGAGGCGGGGCGGAGAAAAGGATATCCTTGATTGGCTTGCTGAATGGACGACGCTGATTGGTCGTTGGAGGAGACGAGTGGTGGAGGGTGTGGGCGTTTTGCTGGCGGTCGCGGGGTGTATTAACCTCGCCGGTGTTGCGTTC
Organism: Leptopterna dolabrata; assembly: GCA_954871275.1. Taxonomy (NCBI): domain Eukaryota; kingdom Metazoa; phylum Arthropoda; class Insecta; order Hemiptera; family Miridae; genus Leptopterna; species Leptopterna dolabrata. Next base: position 25,563,979 of record OX940975.1, on the reverse strand, counting down.
GCAGAGAGCCGGGGGGATTGCAGGAGGCGAGAAGTCCGGGCGAAGGTGCGTGTTCTCACGTCGGTTGTCACCAGTGTGATGATCCAGCGGAAGCTGAGGTAGAAATAAAGTACACGAGACGCTTGTAGGTCAGTTTGTGACTTGAGTGGTCGAATGACAATTTATTGGTAAATTCACAGCTCTTTTATACCCCTGGTACAGGACCCAGAGGGGGGTCGGGGGTCCCCACTCTGGGAAGTCGATTAGACGCGGCTTATTATTGTATAAATGACGTTATTACATTGTATTAGGGAGCAGCCGATTACCACAAATAGAATTTGGCAAACGAATAGCCCATTTGGATTCCATTTCTGTTAGTCATTGCAATGGATCAGCTCGCTGACTATTTCTAATAGATCGTGGACCCTTGCTATGATAGGAACTGTCTATTTATGTTGACGTCAAGTGCTGAACAATAATGATTTAGCTGAAGAGTCTGTTAGGTACCTACCTAGTTAGAATTTATTGGGCGTTGGAGTTTCTCTATTGGAAGCAATCGGTCGGAGTTATTATGAGGCGACTAATGGTGTTTTAGATATCAGCCAAAGAAGATTAAATGGCGAGAAGAAAAATCAACGCAATGAAGGCTAAGGAATCGGTATGATAAATGTTGAATCATGTCAGGTGGAGCCTGTCAGAGCGTAATATGTTCCCTAACTAAAAATAATGGTTCTGTGATGAGGTTTATACCCATTTGCTTCGATCAAACAAGCAGTCAGGTCAGTATCCAAACTGAGGGTTCTAATCAAGTTAGCTGAACGCTTATTAGGAATGGGGGAATGGGGGTGCCTCCTATCAAAGCTCAGTCCCTCTCGTCTCAAAGGTCTGAGAGGTACTTGCCAGTTTTGTTTCGTAAGTTAGGCAACTGTTAAATTAGGTAGGTACCTACCTAACCAAAATAACTTCCAAGCTTAATTTGAAATTTTCCTGTTTGTTACTAGTAGGTAATATAAAGTTTAAATTCAAAATATATAGCTGTAGGGGTGTTTTTATGTAGGTGCATCCCTACTTCACGTTAATCGTGGTTTTATTAGATCATGTGCATGCACGAAGGCACGAACCTACCTTTTATTTTACCACGGGTGTACCTGTTCACTTTTCTTGACCCACTGGACTCGAAACGAAATTTCTTCCAGTGGTTCGTAATTTTTGGTTGCACTTTTTTAACAAAGAGAAAGTGGTAATATTCGGAAATAAATTCAATGCTCGTGGGTAAACTTATTGTTATTCATGCTTCTATTATTTCTCGTCCCTTGGGGAAGTTTATTTATTTAGTAGGTACCTAGCTAGTATTTGTGAATGTGGAATACTAATTTAAGATAATGTTGCTATGTATGTATAATAGTAATGAGTACCTACATTCGTTGAAGTGTATAGGAACCTCCCAAGAGTAGTGGGCATTCTCCATCACAGAACTATTAATTTCCTATGGTTATACAATCACAACCAATCAACTGGTCATGTATTACAATAGGTAGGCAATATAATTTAAAAGTATGGAGAGCTCGAACTTTTCAACACTACATTAAAATAACGGTTAAAAAATTTAAAACAGAAATTAAAAAAACAGAAAACAGTAGAATGATAAGGTTTGGAAAAAGAAAACTGCCCAAATAATAGGAAACAAAGACCAAGTTGGCAGGCTGAAGGCCGTTTGTGGGGTATGAAGGGGATCAGGAGTGTCTCACCGATGCACACGGCGAGGCACAACTAGCGCTTCCTGTAAAGCTCATTCTCGTACCACTTCCCACCATTCTTTGCTAGGTGATGGCCTTCAATATGATTTTTCAACTTATATTTGTATGTCGAGGAGAAGTGGCAATGGTAGCACCGGAACCTTCTCTCTTCGTGAACCCTCCGACAATGTTCTTGGAGATACCTCGATCCACTGAATTGTTTCGCACATAAGGCGCAACTGATCACTTGCGAAGCCATTAATGAGAGTGAAAAGTATATGACTAATAACTATATGACTAATAAAAGGACTAGGATGGTACAAGTAGAAAGATGATATAAGTGATAAGAAGGTTGGGTGGAGAGAGGGGAAGAGGTGATAACACGACGAGAAGGGGTTGAGTGGTACGAGAATGAGCTAACAGGTAGCGCTAGTTGTGCCTCGCCGTGTGCATTGGCGAGACATTTAAGGGGATCCAGCGTCCAGGCCGAAGTCACGGCCTACCCCCACTGCCCCTGTACGCCCCACCACCACCAGGAAGCAGACGAAAACCACAAGATTCCTTAATTGACTGACTATTATGCAATCATTGGATTTGTGTACCCTACCACTTACCACCATTGCTACCTATTGTGCGTTACTGCTCAATAACAGTAGGTACACTTACCTAACATCATAAAATGAGCAGTTCGTGACCGTCTAACTGTCCTTTTTTATCATGGCAACTTTTTCGAATCAAGAATATGCCGACATGCTCTTGGTTAATGGTTTCACCAACCAAAACTTCCACGAAAATTCAAAACTAGGGAGATGGGAAATTCTGGGGTCTATGGTAGGGTAGGTGTTGGAGGGGGGGGGGGAGGAGGTTCCCCTACCATTGTTGAAAGAAAAGAAAGTACCTACCTAAGTAAAATCAGTTTAGAAGTTATATTTGTAATTTTCTGTTGCTTACCCATTTCTGAAATGACGAGTGGAGCAAAAGTTTCCAGTGGGGCAAAAGGTTCCAAAGAGGTTTTTTAGAAAAATAGAAATTCGCCATCTTGATCTTTTGGAAAATGATTATTTTTTTTACTGAAGCTACAGGGGATGTTATAAATACTACAATACGAGCCATTTTTTGGAAGCCGTTCTGGAAGCCCAGGGGAAAGCCTAGTATCGAAACTGGAACCTTTCCCTCCCCCCCCACCCCATAACTCAGATTTGACTTTACTACCTAAATAGAAGATTTACGGCCATTTGAGTGACTTAAGGTCGAAAACAAGAAAAAATCTTGAAATCGAAAACTAAGCATTTTTTCGAAAAATTTCTAGGTGGAACTTTTTGTTGCAAATTAGGGTAAAGGGGCCAAAGATGGACAGTGTTAAGAAAAATTAGATCTTATGTGGGACTTTTAAGCCGCACCTTAATTCTGTAATTTTTAATCCCTTTCTTCCATGCTCTCCCACATCTCCTCTAACCATCAGAGATACAAAATTTCAAATTGAATGAAAATTAAATTTATGGTAAATTATTTTCGAGCACAACATTTTTGGACCAGTTATGAACACTTGAAAAAACGGTTTTCTCAGTAATGGACACTCAAGGAACCAGATATGGACAGTTTAAATACAGGAACTTTAAAATGTATTGACGAACGGATTGACAGAATTCTGTATAGGTAAAAATTGAAAAGTAATATTATAATATTTTTACTGTTTCGGGAGTTATTCCTTTTAGAGCCATTTCCAGAATCGGTGCAAAGTGTACTCTCTGCACAACATAACCATCAGAACTCGTCTTTCGCCATTTATGCACACTCGCCTTCCATTCCTCTTTCAGCGTGCCAAACACAGATACATCCAAAGGTTGGATTAAGTGTGTTGCATTAGGGTGCAATGCCACTAATATGATTTCATGAGTGGCACAGAATTCGCTTGTTTCCAGTGTCAGGTGCGACGAATGTCCATCAATGAAAAGTATTATTACAGGCTTTTTGATATGGTTGTCTTCCAGCCATGGGTCAAAAGTGTTGGCCATGAATTCATAAAAACATTCACTGGTCATCCAACCTGACTTTGACTTACCAGTTCCCCAAGTGTCAGGGATGCTTTTGAGTATAGCCTCAGGAAACCTTTCATACTTGAAGATGATTAATGGATAACATAGTTGCCCAGCAGCATTTCCAGATAACATGACAGTGAGGTTCTCTTTGTCATTATTGTTGACTACCTGGTATACAGTTTTCTCTCCTTTTAGGGCCAGAACTTTATTACCAGCAGGATTTAAAAAAAATGCTGTCTCATCACAGTTATAAATGCGAGTAGGATCAGCAAGGATGCCTTCATAGTTGCTGTGTTTCAAATAACCATAAATTTGGCTGTACCATTTGCGGAGGCTTTGGGATGTAACTGCTGCTCGAGCCATCGTGAGATTTTCACTAAGTCTGGTGGTTACAGTAGGATTACGTCTAAGGAACCCTTCAAACCATGATTTCCCTGGAGGGTCATCTGTAAAAGAGTTGGGTCTTTTGAGTGATTTCATCAAACGCTGAACACTATCCAACAGTTCTTGTTTGTTTACCGGGTAGCCTGCTTTACCTACAACTTAAATCCACTCAACTAACTTCCTTTCTTCTTCAGCTGTAAGAAAAGAGGGTGGGCCCATTCTTCTGTCAATGGGACTTATTCCTGTCAATTTATTGCGCAGAGTAATGCGAGGCACTCCATGGTTTCTTGCAGCAGTTGCCACAGGGATATTTCCATGCTGTACATCCCGCAGTGCACTTTGCATCTGCTCTTCAGTATATTGCAGCTTACTTCCCTTTGCCGGCATCACGTTAATCTGCGAGCATAATAAAGAGATCGAAATTTCATTATTCTTCATTAAGTGAAGACGGTAGGTATATTATAGTTACCTACCTTCCCACTGGGAAAATAAAATTAAACCAGAGAGAAAACCACTAGGACCTAGGTAGGTAGGTACCCAATACGTAATTCTGGTAAAAGTTCAGTTATGGACACTTCTTTTGACCAGTGATGAACATCCCCTGTCCATTACTGGCCCAGATACTCTAATCAATCTGAAACTTGAACCAATCGACTTTACTCGATTTCTACAGCAAGAATAGGGTTAAGTTTGAAAAAAACGTGTCTGGACCAGTAATGGACACTGTGTACATAACAGGTCAAACAGCCGAGAAAAAGGACTAGTCATGAACATCTTATGAAAACACATCAAAACAAGTTCTGAGAGTAAAATTAACGCTAAAAATGAAATCTGCAGGTCCTAATACGTGTAAATAGACTGCTAGAAAAATACAGATCATCACACAAATATGAAAAACTGTTGAAAACAAAGCTTACCTTGGCTATCACATCCGGTTATCAACACTGCACTGAAGGCATCTACCAGGCGACTCCCAAAGACAGATGATCGTAGCGAGCTCTAGTGGCGTCCTCCAAAGTATGTATTTCTACCAACTGCTACCAGATAACCCTGTAAGCTGTACTCCAAACATCAAAGCTGTACGGAGCACCTGTGGTACCTTATTCAAAATTGAAACTGAAATGTCCATCACTGGGGGGGGGGGGGGGTGTCCAAGACTGGCCCCTTTACCCTAGTTGTACTTATATAAAATTAAAAACATCCCTACAGCTATACTTGAAATTTAAACTTTATAATACCTACCTACTAGTGAAACAGTAAACTTTCAAATTAAGCTTGGAAGTTATTGAGGTTAATTAAGTATTAGGTGGGTAGGTGCTTACCTACCAAGAGGTTCGTTCTTAGTGGGCGTTCTGACAGTTCTCGAACTCATAAGAACTGGGACGGAAAATCCCGGGGCGTTCCGGAACTTGAGGAACCGCGTTCTGCACTGCGAACGATTTCAGAACGTTGTTAAATGCGCATGCGTCACCTACGTTCTTGAGTTCCAGTTCTGACAGTTCCGAAAAAAATCGGGGAATGTCAGAACCGTTCGGAACTGGATTCGCAAAACACTGCGAACGCAGAACTCGGCGTTCCGGAACTGGGCGTTCTGGCACTGCGAACGACAAAACTCGACTGCGCTTGCCCAGAACCGTTCGGAACTGGCAGAACGCACACTGAGAACGAAGCTTAATTATAGCCCTCCGACCCTGCCACCTGACGGAGAACGTGGAAATCATTTTTAACACGGAATTCCCCGTTTTTTTTTGTTTTTCCCCTGTCCAGTGGCAGCACTTTCCCCCTGTAATCCTTTTTCTAGCTGAGTGAGAACCCTCATAAAATCTTTTTTCGTTATAAAAAATGATAAAGTCATAAAAGCCATAGTGAATGAACGTAGTATTTTCCCGATTTTTGTAAAATCGGACCCCTGAGCTCCCTGAGCTCCTTTGAGCTGACAGACAAACTCGTGTGTAATAGGATTTTTCTATGAAATGTTTTCTTGAAAATTAGGAGTACTTTTTTGAAAAGGTACAATGAGGTAAATAAGGAAATTTTTTTGAAGGTAGGTAGGTATAAAAGGAAAGATTGGAAACAAATGTTATTTTATTATGGGTGTGATTTATCGGCCCGACAAAATAGAGGTTACTCCCTACATAAAAGGCGGGCATAACAGCTTTTAATTCAAACACACGTCCAAAAAATACTTCGCACATCAAAAAAGGGAATCGCACGGCTAATTTGGGAGTCGCACGGCTAATTTGGGAGACGCCCGTCTAATAAGGTGATTCAACGTTCAAATTTGTTATTGCCCTTCCAGAAATTGATTATAACGGCAGAAGAAGGATTCTCACAGTAGAAATGTCCAACTCCACATCAAATAGCTGTGCAAAACCCCTTTTTTGCTGTGCCAACCCCTTTTCTGATGTGTGATTGAATAATACGCTGGTATTGATCACCTATTTAGCCGTGATTGGAGTCAATATTGACGTTTACTTTATGCTGGGAGTTTTACTTTTTCTGAAGTGAAGATAATCTTTTTAGATGGAGATTCGCAGAAGGGAAAATACCTTTTTTTGCCGTGCAGTTAAATATATCCCTTTTATTATTTATTTATTTAGTACATATTATTATTAATTTATTTAGTACTTACGTAATTCAAGTGTGGTACGTAAAACTTTAATCAGAAAAATCCGATTCCTCATCAGAACTGCTATCAGTATCAGAAGCCCCCCAACATTAATGATGAAACTATCGATCTCCGATTCGACTAAGTGATCTTTATGACGGTAGTCGTCCTCAACTTTTTCGGTTGGACTGACATTTCTTCCACCTGAAACCGCTACTAACCAGTCGTTTCCGAAGGTAACTTCTACCACACTCAAGAACTCTGTCACTCGCCAATTCCGCACAGTGTTTTCAATGAAGGGCACTCTTTCCGAACAATGTAGAATTCACGTAAGTATCTTGTTTCGAACAGCAGCATCGGTGAATTCATCAGCATCGATGACCTTCTTGTGCGGTGTGGACTTGGTTGTGGTTGGCGTAACAAACAAAGGTCTCGCCCGATCTGATGTTGTTTGGTTTCCAGCTTCCTTCATAATGTTGCCGACTGTTCTCGCCGAGACGCCCGTCGCTGCACTAGTCACATCGCGAACGTTGTATTTCGCGTCATCCTTTCTTCTTCCTCGTAAAATACTGGCACACATTGTACACAATTTCTCGTGCCTGACTCCTTAGAGCCCTGCCTCTTGCGATAACAGGTTTCCGGTTTCTTACTGACGATGAAGGTTGATGTTCCATCGCGAGATCTGTGTAGGCGACACATGGAAACTGACGGGTACGGGGGATTGTGATGATACTCAGTTCAAAAATAGGATGACGGGGATTGTGATGATACTCACAGTTAAAATAAGAAGGGTTAATACGACGATATAGGTAGGATGGTGAAACGAAAAGCAAGATGCAAACAAGGAAAACACGATATGGGATGGGAACGTAATGAGCTGTTGAGCTGGCTTGGAATGGCAGCACGGCGGCCAACATAACAGAGCAACATTGCATCCCACTCAGGCTGCCTGCCGAGCCCTCAGCTTCTCCCATCCTCCTATAGAGTGCAGGGTCGGAGGGCATTATTCTCGTGCACGACCTATAACTTACGAAACAAAACTATTAATTTGTTGTTATTAATTTGTTGTTATGTTGTTGTCATCTAGTAGTTATTAACAAAATTAGTTTGATGTAAACATAATATACTGCTTATTATGAAGTAAATTAAACATCGGAAAAATTAGGCTGGATACCAGGTTGTTCTTCCATCAAGCAGGATACTGACCTTCAAGCTGCTTGTTTTATGAAATATCTCTTGGTTTATTGGGTATTAAATAAAAAAGTAGTAAATATGGAAACAATACCTAACGCAAATAAATAAAGGTTGGATGCTCAAATATGTGTATATTCACTAAAAACGTCGGAAAAATTAGGCTGTACACTGGGTTGGATGCGTCGAGGCTGACGTCATCACATCAGCTTATCGGTCAACCACTGCCATCTTTCTCAAGGTCATCTGCGCGGCGGCCTACCTGTCAGGTGTATTATTATTTTTATTCCACCATGGCACAACCGAACCTTGGGGTAAAAGTTGCTTTCTTCAGTCAGAAAGTTCGCTCGGTTCCATCTTGAAATGTTGACCGTGTCGCTTCAACGGCCTATTATAAGCAACAAGTGTTCCTCAAGAACTGCCTCAAAACCACCGCTAATTCGTATATGTCAATCCCCTTGTATGGGAGAGTAACTTTTCATTTACCTATCTAGGTTTTCCTTTTATAAACGAGTATTCGCGCTGAAGTCCCTCGAGTTAATCCACCTCATAGATGAGTAGATAAAAAACATACATTAATTACCAACTAATTAATTACTGCTCCAAAATTGCTGTTCCCTGGTAGCATGAAAATTTATTAAGATGTTCTAAAAGCGAAAAAGAGTAAGTAAAATGAAAATAAATAAATTTTAATATGCGCTTCTATTTCGAAATGATCTTAAAATAATAAAATATTTTTTCTGCTAAAAATGAAAGCGTGGGACATTAGGAGATGTTTTACATAAAGATGGCTGTTCTCAGGTTTCATTAGAATTAACGATTGAAAGTACTTACTTTTATCCTAGATGGGCGCGGCACGTATTTGCTTTGAGTCATAGAAAATTCCAGTGTACCCGGGTAGCATATAGAAATGATTTTATTCTTTTTAGATCATTTCGAAATCAAAGCCTGTTTTTGAAAAGTTTTTTCTATTTATTAGCGAATTTTCAAGGAAAATCTAGCTATTTGGCTCTTTGTAAAATTTCAGAGAAAGCTCGCTGTGAACCGGAAACACCTCCAAAGCCCGTTTCATGCATCGGAGATCTAAATGATAGATTTTAAGTTTTTCGTGTGTGTGTGTGTGTATGTCATTCCGCACGACAAGTCCCTTAATTTCCATGGTAAAACATTCTTATGCAGAACAATCCGTAATCGCAAGAGTAATGATGAGTTCGTTTTTTGTAGGCCCAGCCGCTGCGTGCGCAGCGATCCGAATTTACAAATGTTTGGTCCAAAAAACTCAAAACGAAGGATTTTAGCAACGTAGGAATGTGGAGGGCTGTCAATCATGTTTTTTGGGGCGCTAAATCGATTGAAACTAGTTCCAGTCCGGTTAGAAGCACCCAGCGTACCTACCAGATTTACAAAGTTGTAGTCCGAAATCCAAAAAAACCAAAATGACATATTTTTATGAAGGCATGTGAGATATCGTTTACCATGATTTTTCGATCGCCGAATCGATTGTGAGTAGTTTCCGCACGTTCAGACTGCATCGTGTGATCAAAATCACTTATTTGGTTCGAAACACACATAAATGGTTTTTTGACAATTTTTCTGCACGACGTGCCAGTCTGGTCTCAACAAGTGCCCAGTAAGGCCGTAATCAGTGGTCTGGCGGATGAGCATTAATTTAAAATCTTAGTTTACCCAAACTATGTTGTTTGTTCTGTGTTTGTTATGTTTACTTACTGTAATTGGGCATGCCCGTACTATAAGCAATAAACAATCAACTATTACTTTGAATATTCGCTCCTTAAGCCATGCTGCATGACTGGATTTTTTGGTTTATTATTTTCAATAATGAACCATTAGAATCCAGCATGATTTGATGGTTTACGTATCAAGGTATGTAAAATCCGAAAATGCAATAAAAATTTTTCTGTCTGTCCGCCGTACGCCGTACTGGCCACTTTCCTTAGTTACCATGAAAAAAAAAAAAATTGATGAAATTCGGGTTATAGGTTCCTTTCGGGGTCTAGTTGGTCCTCTAAGCTCGGCGTTACAGCCACTCATCTCTAAGGGTTTCAAAATAAGGGTTGAAAGTTTCAGAACGCCGTATCTCGAAAACTTTCGATGGAAGGGCATTGTTTTTTTTACGTCATTGAATTTGTCTGGAGCTAAAAAATTTTTTGAGACCACCTGGAGCATTTTACGTCGAGCCGTTCGTGTGCACCAAAAAGCTTCGTCAACACGATCGTGAATCAAACGGTATAAATCCGACCCGGATATCATCACTAGGGAGCACCTGTTTATAATCAAGGATGGCTGTATGAAGTCGAGTTGGTTGTTCTGCGATGTTATTCCATTTGATAAGTGGTTGACTATTGGATTTTGTTGGTAGGTACTTCTGAAACTTGAACAAACTTTGAAGTATTATTGATGGGCAAGTTATTACACAAATGGTTCATTATACTTGACCACGAGGGTAGGTACTGACCACAGAAAACAGTGAGCAACGCAGAAGGGGTATCTAAGTACTTCACTCCACCTCAACAGTTTTCCTCCAGAACTTCATTATCTGCGTTTCTTTTTGCCATTTTAGTTACTGTTTGTCATCGACAGAACTACTTTAGCAACATTTAACTCGTGATTTAGGTAGGTACCCAGTAACGAGTACGGGGTTAGTTACTAACCTATGTAGGGTCTGCGATCTACATAGCATATATAGAAAAGTAGGTACATATTATGTTATATATAGGCGGGTTATCTATACAGAGATCTGTGATCTGTAACAGAAGTTTATTTTATTTTTATTTTTTAAATTGAAACCCGTATTTAGGACCATAGCGAGAGAAGACAGTGTTTTGGGCGGGTGGCGCCGCGAGGGGGCGGTAACGGAGGCGGCAGGACCGGCACGAGTCGTCAGTGAACTCTCAGCCCTTGAGCCGCTCACATGGTGACGCGAGTCTCCCGCCCGCCCCACAGATCGCGATCGTCGTGCTCCGCCTCCGCCACAATGCGGTTCACCGTCTTCTGCCTCATCGCCGCCTCCCCGATTCTTATTCAAGGTCACTCAATTTCAATGAGTAATTTGTGATATAAATATAATATTTCATCGAAAATGTTCTTGTACTTGTACCTATCTGGTGGCAAATAAATCCAATACTTTTTTGCGCAAAAAAATATATCAAAATAGGTAATTGGATTTCCCTAACATGAAAGGCAGTTGAAATCTGAACAAACTCCTTACAATCAGTAACATAGGGAGGTGTTAATTTTGTACGATGAGCAATTATTTTTTGTATTAGGTGCGACTTCGGTAGAATGTTTAAAGCTAAATAAAAATAGTTGAGTGGATTTTTTTAATGTTTAGAAACCGTAGAAAATGTTTGATAATGTAGTATGTAGAAGGTTAGGTTGAGCAGGTGATTAAAATATTCTCTCATATTATAGCCATGCTGCATCACGTGGAGCTCATTTTTTCGCGACCCCTAACCTTTTGGCCAACACCTTTGTTGATTCTGTAAATCGAGTTCAAGGTTTAGAAAGTTAAAATTTTCGCTGGAGACCTTGTATGAGTTGTCTACTGAAGACAATAAACGTGGGTTGGTTGGGGGGGTCTCTAATTTAGTTTCACGAGTACGTTGTACAAGAATGTATGTACGTATATTTGTGTTCAAGCAATTACCTCCTCACTTGAGAACTCAATTTCGATGTAAATTTAAAATTTCGTAGACAAAACAAACAGACTTTAACAGGATTTGTCGAGCTAAATCCACATAAGCTTGTAGGGATTTTAGGACAACGGTCAGAATCTTCGACTACGTAGAAGGTTAAAATTTCTTATTTTCTCGTATTAGTTTATTATGTGCTTGACATGAAACAAATTCTCTCAAAACACCCACTATACTAGGTAATAAGTACCGAGCATGGTGTTACTATACATACCTAACATTAGCACATTGCTACTAATTCCTAGCTTTAGTACCTATTATAGTAGCTAATTACTTAGCTTACCTAATTACTTACCTAATTACTTATCTAGCCTTCTTCGGTCTTCTCATTTGTTTTTGTGTCATCACCGCCGTAAAACAAGAGGAGAAGAAAACACAACGAGATACACAACGGGTTAATATTATTTACGTGTAGTTGTGGGGGGGGGGGGGGGGGCAGGTTTCTGTACTCATATCCAGCAGAGGGGGAAGGAACAGTTTTTTGTATGCACATCCAAGAGCGAGGTGCGAAGCACCGAGCATGCTCCTTCGGCGGGAAAAATAGATATCAATCCTTCTTGAGGCTGAGGAGGTTTTGTTGCCGGGTAAATTTTTACAACACGGGTTTTTTGGGGTTACTATTTATGTGTATATTAGGTGCCCCTTCTTCGCAGATCACTTTTTTCTTTGGTCAGTACCTACCTACCCTCGTGCTTCCCCTAGGAAATCGAGTACTGGAGCCAGCGGGGCAATTACGGTTTCATAAAGTGGAGGATTCAAGAATTCTGTAATTAATTATTATTTGTTGGTATTCATGAAACTTGCGTTTATACAGGATCCGCGAGTAGGTACAGACCAATAAAAAATAACCATCATTTTCAAATGAAATAATATGACGGAACCAGTTTAAAAATGTTTTCAAAAAATCGAGATAACGGCGTTCTGGAGGGATGGCCCTTATTTTCACCCCTAGAGATGACTGACAACGCCGAGCTTCGCGGACCCACATGGGATTTACATAACAGATTTCATTAATTTTTGTTCATGGTAACTAACGAAAAAACGAAGTACGGCGTACGGACGTATCTTGAGACAAAAACCATCACATTTTGAGAGTATGTTATTTTTATTTATTTATTTTTATTTTTTTCATGCTCGATTCTAAACGTTTATTATCTATTGAAAACCATGAACCAATACGTAAGCGTAATAACCAAAACGTTAGGTAAGCAGTATTGGACACGTCTTGTGGTAGAGAGATTTTCGGAGGGGATGGAAAATTGAATTCTCTCACCTGCATTTGACAACGCCTAGTCTTCAAGTAATTGTGATCATCCTTCCCCGCTTAGGAGACTTATGGTCTCATCCCTCAAATGTACATAAATATGTTAAAACAAAAGAAGGAACAGGATTGAAACTTGAATAGTGACGGTCAAAATTCTCTCTCGTGTCTGTTGCATTACGAATATTCTTTACACCTAACTGACCTGCTTGGCATTCTGGTTAAACTTCAAGAAACCAATACATCAATTCAAATATAATATCAATATGTACCAGTAGGTAGTTGAGGTAGGTAGTACCTTTGGTACCTAGGTGGAATGGCAGTAAAACTGTTATTAAAAAAACTATTGATCGTATTTTTTCTCGAAATAGACCCCTCAATATGAACCCTGAATAATACGCAAACTATTGCGAAAAAATAAATATATCCGAAGCAGCGAAGCTCGGCAAGGCGAGTCAGGGATATTCGCTCGTTCTAAATTATACTAACCCCGTTCCCTCTCTCTTTTCAAGTAATCCGTTATGTGGAATGCGCGTAATTCACGGCAGGCATTCTCCTAATCCTGTTGGGTGAAGAAAAAAAAAAAAAAATGGTCGGAGACGAGAGTATTACAGTGGTGGAAGGGTCCACCGCCGAGTCCCATTTTTCCCCCTTAGGTGGTATCGTAACTCATTTCTGCTTTATTGTGGTGGAATGCCATCTACACGGAATGAAGGGTTCGATCGAATTCCGTCGGCAAGGATATGGCGGGAGGGTTCAGGAGGCTTCAAAACAGGATGAAAGATTCGAGATCGTGCAGTAGATGTAGGTATTATTGGGAGTAGGTAAACCAGAGAAGGGGGTGAGAGTGTATAGGTGTAAGCATTGATAGATAAGTCCATGTTTAAGCTTTGATAGGTACATTCGCAGTGGCGGATCAAAAAAAAAAAAGCTGCAAATCCCTGCACAACGGTTTATTATTTTGTACAGAATACCCTTCTGTTACAGATCACAGCTCTCTGCATAGATAACCCGTCCATATAATATAATATGTACTATTCTATGCATATTATGTAGATCGCAGACCCTCCGTAGATTAGTACCTAACCCCGTCCTCGTTACTAGGTAGGTACCTACCTACCTCACGAGTTGAATGTTGCTAAAACAATTCTGTCGATGACTAACAGTAACTAAAATGGCAAAAAGAAACGCAAATAATGAAGTTCTGAAGGAAAATTGTTGAGGTGGAGTGAAGTACTTAGATACCCCTTCTGCGTTGATAACTGTTTTCTGTGGTCAGTACCTACCCTTGTGGTCAAGTATAATGAACCGTTGTGTAATAACTTGCCCATCAATAATACTTCAACGGTTGTTCAAGTTGCAAAAGTACCGATCAACAAAATCCAGCCCCTTCTTGGTAGATGAAACGTTGTGTTATATAATTTACCGTTGTGTAATAGGTAATTTACCGTTGTGTAATAGGTAATTTACCGTTGTGTAATAGGTAATTTACCGTTGTGTAATTACTTACCGTTGTGTAATAATTACCGATATGTAATAATTTACCGTTGTGTAATAATTTCCCGTTGTGTAATAATTTACCATTGTGTAATAATTTACCCATCAATAAAACTTCAAAGTTTGTTCAAGTTTCAGAAGTACCTACCAACAAAATCCAATAGTCCATCACATCAAATGAAATAATACCGCAGAACAACCAACTCGACTTCATACAGCCATCCTTGATTATAATCAGGTGCTCCCTAGTGATGATATCTGGGCCGGGTTGATACCGTTTGATTCACGATCGTGTTGATGAAGCTTTTTGGTGCACACGAACGGCTGGACGTACAATGCTCCGGGTGGTCTCAAAAAAAGTTTAGCTCAAGACAAATTTAATAACGTAAAAAAAACGCTGCAAAGTCCTTGTCACATGGGTTTATTATTCTACTGGACATACCTACAGAAATGTTGGCTGTTCATTTATTGTTTATTTCATTTGAAATAATTAAAATAGGTATTTCTGATGGTTTCCACCATTTTTGGCCCCTATAACACAAATTAGGTAGGTACGCTCCTTTTTTTTTTTTTAAATTTATCTTTGATCATTGGTAGTGCCATTTAACCGTCATGATCCATGTGTTGGTACTAATTCCAGTGTTATTATACAAATTGATGGTTATTTCAGACGATTTCCCAGGCTT
This sequence comes from Leptopterna dolabrata, assembly GCA_954871275.1. Lineage (NCBI taxonomy): Eukaryota > Metazoa > Arthropoda > Insecta > Hemiptera > Miridae > Leptopterna > Leptopterna dolabrata. The sequence continues at coordinate 25,548,885 of OX940975.1, read as the reverse complement.
TTGACTCATAAAAAATCAATTTTTGGAGCGGAACATTTGGTAGAACCTTGATTTTCCACTCTTTGTTCAAAATGGACTTCATATTCGGTCTTCTCGTCCCCAAGAACATGGAAAACGATACCTCAAAATCTCATGATACTAAAATATTACTAAAACACAAAAAGTAACTATTTTTGTGCATATTTTCACTCATAACATCCCTGGGTATATTCCGATCGGGCTGAAAAGTTTCGGGACACAACTAGGGCCCAAATGGAGCATGTGTGCGAAAGAACGACTTTTTTTAGACCAAAAATGAAGCCTGTACACGTGATACGGCGGACGGCGTACGGCGGACGGACATTGCATTTTTGGAATCTACGCACCTTGAAACGGAAAAGATAAAATTTTGAGGGGGTGTTATAAAAATTTTTTGCTGACCGAATACATAGGTGTATTATTCACAAAAACCTACCCTTCTATCGAAAGTTTTCGAGCTACGGCGTTCTGAAAATTTCAACCCCTATTTTTAACCCCTTAGAGATGACTGACAGTAACGTCGAGCTTCGAGGACCAACTAGACCCCGAACGGAACCTATAACCCGAATTTCATCAATTTTGTTTCATGGTAACTAAGAAAAGTGGCCCGTACGGCGTACGGCGGACAGATAGACATTTTTGGTTTATCATTTTCAATAATGAACCTTTGGAATCGAGCATGAAAAACAAAATGCTAAACCACCCCCCCCCCCCCCTCAAAATTTGATGGTTTACGTTTCAAGGTATGTAGAATCCAAAAATGCAATAAAAAAATTTCTGTCTGTCCGCCGTACGCCGTACTGACCACTTTTCTTAGCCATGAAAAAAATTGATTAAATTCGGGTTATAGGTTCCGTTCGGGGTCTAGTTGGTCCTCGAAGCTCGGCGTTACTGTCAGTCATCTTTAAGGGGTCAAAATAGGGGTTGAAATTTTCAGAACGCCGTAGCTCGAAAACTTTCGAGGTTTTTTTGGTTTATTATTCTGCGAATAATCACCTATGTATTCGCTCAGCAAACAATTTTTGTAACACCCCCTCAAAATTTGTTCTTTTCCGTTTCAAGGTGCGTAGATTCCAAAAATGCAATGTCCGTCTGCCGTCCGCCGTATCACGTGTACCGGCTTCATTTTTCGTCTAAAAAAAGTCTTTCTTTCGCACACATGCTCCATTTGGGCCCTAGTTGTGTCCCGAAACTTTTCAGCCCGATCGGAATATACCCCGGGTTGTTATGAGTGAAAATGTGTGTAAAAATAGGTACTTTTTGCGTTGTAGCAACATGTTAGTAACATGAGCTTTTGAGGTATCGTTTTCCATGTTTTTGGGACGAGAAGACCGAACATGAAGTCGATTTTGACCAAAGAGTGGAAAATTGAGGTTCTACCAAATTTTCAGCTCCGAAAATCGATTTTTCGTGAGTCAAAAACAGGGGAAATCGTCTGAAATGACAGTCGGTTCGTATAATAACACTGGAAGAAGTTTCAACATGCGGATCAAAACGATTAAATGGCACTACCAATGGTCAAAGATAAATTGAAAAAAAAAAAAAAAAATGCAGCAAAGTCCTTGTCACATGGGTTTATTATTCTCTTGGACCTACAGAAATGCTGGCTGTTCATTTATTGTTTCTTTCACGTGAAATAATTCGAATACCTATTTCTGATGGTTTCCACCAACTTTGGCCCCCAAAACACGAATTAGGTAAGGTCCTTTTTTTTTTCCAAATTATCTCCGACCATTGATAGTGCCATGTAATCGTCTTTATCCACGTGTTGAAACTTTTTGTAGTGTTATTATACAGACTGATTGTGATTTCAGACGATATCCCAGGTTTTTGAATCACGAAAAATCAATTTTGGGAGCTGAACCTTTGGTTGAACCTCAATTTTCCACTCTTTGGTCAAAATCGACTTCATGTTCGCTCTTCTCGTCCCAAAAACATGGAAAATGAATACCTCAAAAGCTCATGTTACTAACATGTTGCTAAAACATGTTGCGTAACATGTTGCTAAAACGCAAAAAGTACCTACTTTTACACACATTTTCACTCATAACACCCCTGGGTATATTCCGATCGGGCTGAAAAGTTTCGGGACAGAACTAGGGCCCAAATGGAGCATGTGTGCGAAAGAACGAATTTTTTAGACCGAAAATGAAGCCGGTACACGTGATACGGCGGACGGACATTGCATTTTGGAATCTACGTACCTTGAAACGGAAAAGAAAAATTTTTGAGGGGGTGTTATAAAAATTTTTTGCTGTGCGAATACATAGGTGTATTATTCACAGAATAATAAACCAAAACGGAGCCTACCTAATGCGTGTTTTGGGGGCCAAAATTGGTCTAAACCATCAGAAATGGCTGTTCGAATCATTTCACGTGAAAGAAACAATAAATGAACAGCCAACATTTCTGTACGTATGTCCAATAGAATAATAAACCGATGTGACAAGGACTGCAGCGTTTTACGTTATTAAATTTGTCTTGAGCTAAACAATATTTTTTGAGACCGTATATGCGGCCCGGATCTTATCACTAGGGAGCACCCGATTATAATCAAGGATGGCTGTATGAAGTCGAGTTGGTTGTTCTGCGATATTGTTTCATTTGATAAGTGATGGACTATTGGATTTTGTTGGTAGGTACTTGTGTACTTGAAGAAACGTTGAAGTATTATTGATGGGTAAATGATGACACAAGGGTAAATTATTACACAACGGCAAATTATTACACAACGGTAAATTATACACAACGGTTCATATACCAAGAAGGTGCTGGATTTTCTTGATCGGTACTTTTGCAACTTGAACAACCGTTGAAGTAGGTATTATTGATGGGCAAGTTATTACACAACGGTTCAATATACTTGACCACGAGGGTAGGTATTGACAACAGAAAACCGTTGTGCAGGGATTTGCAGCGTTTTTCTATTGCATTTTCGGATTCTTCATACCTTGAAATGTAAACCATCAAAATTTGAGGGGGGGTTTGCATTTTTTTCGTGCTTGATTCCAATGGTTCATTATTGAAAATAATAAACCAAAATACATATAATTATAATACATGTATATATGTGTTGGTTGGGGTTGCTGAAAAACTCATTCAAACCCTACACTCAACCCACCGTAAACGTTCTAGAAGTAGGTAACGTTATGCACTCCCGCCCAGCATCAAATACATAGATCGGTATTTTCAACGTTCGGTTTATTATCGTAGTTGCCGTACACATTCTTTGTTACTCAACTTTTTGAACATCTTTCGTCTTTATTGCACAATGTCCTTTGAGAAGCACGTGAAGTAAGCTTTTACTTCGTCACCACAATGCCAAAACCGCCTAAGTGCCATTTTGGCCAGTTTCACTTAATTGCATTTTTGGAGTCACTCTATTATATTCCACAACATACCAATAGCGCGAATCCCTATTTAACAGGTTAGTTACAAAGTAACAAATTAGTATCGCATATCTCCAGAAATGAACAATCCGACAATGCCAAAATTGCCCAAGTGACACGGAGTGGCCCATTATGCGTATTAATTTGGCCTATCTCCAGAAATGGACAATCTGACCACGCCAAAATCGCATAAGTGCCTCGACAGGAACCCTTCCTTCCAACGTCAGCAGATGTCCTTAAAGCTATTTCAATGTTGCCCATAAACGTTTAGTATTAATGAAGACAATAGCAGATCAAAATATTGTTCGTTGTTGAAAAGAACTTAAGCACGAAATAGCGATTTAATACGAAGTGCACAAGCCCAAAATTGCATATATGTGCCCTACCCCATCCATATTGTTTCGAAAGGGCTTTTTGATGAGTAAAAACCTTCCTATAATTTATTATGGAAGTGCAGTCGCATCAAAGCCATTTTTCGATTTATACAGTAGCATCAAAACTTTGAACACGTTTTTCTCGAAACTGGTTAAAAGCACTTAGGCGGTTTTGGCGTTGTGGTAACCTTGTTTTGACAGCTCCAGAGATAGGGCACCTGTTTTCAGCGGTATTGGTGTATCAGCTACCCCCCCCCCCCCCCCCCCTCTGCAAATTATTACACAACGGTTACTAGGTATGTGGATACATACCCTTTCGACGTAGATCACTGAATTCCTATTAGCGTAAGGCCCTCAGTTAGTAGTAGTTTTTTTTGTAAACCCCCCTCCCCCCCACATATACACAGATACGCACATTCGGCAATTACAGTTAAGACTGAAACTTGATTTATTATGTTAATATTGCATAATGTAAGAAGAAGGAAATTAATAACTGTATTTAATTTGAGTTACATAAACATGTAATTTTCCACCGCCCCATGTGTAACGTGCCATTTCGGCCTCACGAACTGATTTTCGCGGCACCTAAGTAGGACCCTCGACTTATTCCAAAATTTTCACCTAATTTAAACTATTCGTTTGGCCGTGAACAACAAGCTTGTACCTATCTACAAATAGGTAAAGAAGTATCTATCAACAAAATCCAAAATAAACATATATTTCTTCAAATGAAATAACATCACTGAACAACAAACTCGATTTCATAAAGCCAGGCGTGATTATACTCTGCTGTTCCCTATGAATGATATCATTTATGGCTTTGAAACGGTATTTTGATATTGATTTTATGCAACTTTTAAGCTGTAGAGGAGTGCCAACGTACAGGGTGTAGGGTATAGTGCTAAGGCTTACTGCTGGCGTCAAATTTATTAGGTAGCTAATTTCGAGAATTGGAAGCTGAACAACTTGTTCAGTGGATCATGAAATGTATTGGAGTCAAATACAGAATTCCACTTAGAGGGCTGGTGTAGCAGGACGTGGACGGCGTATCATTATATGGTTCGCCTTGTTGTACTCTGGGGTTCTCTTCATGGGTTGTTGGTTCTTCCTTTGGAGTTCTTTTCGGTGGGACGGACGAGCGTGGTTCCGATTCTACTGGGATCGGGTCTTGAATCCATTCCCATGCGTAGTCCAACCTATCATAGACGAGCGGTGCTTCGTCTTCTTCACATGCAGTTGCAATTACTGATGTACTCACTCCAATTATTGTTACCTTCCCTGTACCACACGCCAGCGGAGTGCCGCTGTCGCCTCCACACAAAGTCTGGATCATGCCGTTCCTTATTGCACATACTTGCACTTCGCGCTTGAAAGTCAAGCCATCAGGGGGTAATATGTCTTTCGTCTTGTTGTATATAGCATTTTCACACCAATCAGGAGTCATAAGAGTGACGTTAAGAGAGACCAGCTCATTCGCCGTGTAACCGCTGTAAACCTCCTGTTCTCCCCAACCCATAGCGTGACAAGGTACATATGGATTCATTATAACCACGGTTATTTTATCCACCTCTTCATCTGAAATTGTGTATAGTTCTACGACACCGTCCAGTAAATCGAAAGGAATTTTCATTTCTATTACGCCAAAGTCATACATGAAACCTCCCTTCGAGTGTTCGCATTTTGGGTGCACTGCGAGTTTCTTGGCGACACCATTCTGTCCGTCGTGGTACTGCTCATAGTCATTATAGATGGAACCTATTGTTACATGAATTAGTTCAGGGTTATGGAGTACGAGAGTGGAGTTGGTGAAGTATGTCGTAGTGGAGTTTTCAACAAGACAGTGGCAGCATGTAAAGAGGCGGGACCTCGTATAAAGTGTTGCTCCACATATTGGATATGAACCGAGAATCACAGATGCGAGAAACGGGAAGTTGTCTCCCTTTGCATTTTGCCCGTCGAATATCTGAGTGTCAAAGTCGTCACTCGCAGTAAATTGAATCGCTGCCAAGACATCCATAATTAGAATCCATATCGGGTTCTGCGCCTGTACCCTTGCCATGAAAATAATCTCCATAGTTCCTGCCGATAGGTGTGTTGTTATTATTATTTCAACTACGATAAGAAAACTGCTGCGCAGTCTCCGCTGGTTTAAAATTGTGGAAAACTACAGCAGAACTTGATTCTGTAACGTCATCACTAACTGACATGACCTAATGCTTCATGCTAATGATGGTTGACGGAGAATATTGGACTACGTTGCACTAAATATTTTATTTTTATACCTAGATGGCCGAATAGCTAATTTTGAGACGCATACTCGTCTCAAGGTTTGTTTGCTAACAGACGAAAAGATTTCCTCTATTCCTCTCGTTTTGTCATTTAAACTGATGGCATCAATCTACCTGTCCAAAGTTACAGTTTTAGCCCCTGAGATTTTATTGGCCTTTTCCATTACCTGAACGCCTTGGGCACAACAACCGGTTGACCGAATCCATTCATCAAATTCAATCTATTAACTGATTCGCTTCAGCCAATCGGACGTGACTGGACGCACTCTTAGCCAAATTTAGAAAAAGGACCCTTACGTATTCTGGGGTTTTGATTTAGCACATCCCTACTTAGGCGCATCTCCGTAAAGATCCCTTACTACATCCATAACCTTCTGCATGAATTTCATGTCCATCTCACAGTGAAATTAATGGATTCCAAAATGTAATACCTTAAACTAGATGTTACTACAGCAAAAATATTTCAGCATTTCCGTTTTGTTTCCCTACAGTCTGTAGGGAAACAAATAGTAACTAGGCGTTTATAATATTTTTGCTGTAGTAACATCTAGTTTAAGGTATTACATTTTGGAATCCATTAATTTCACTGTGAGATGGACATGAAATTCATGCAGAAGGTTATGGATGTAGTAAGGGATCTTTACGGAGATGCGCCTAAGTAGGGATGTGCTAAATAAAAACCCCAGAATACATAGGGTCCTTTTTCTAAATTTGGCTAAGAGTGCGCTTCCAGTCACGTCATGGTAATAAATTATGTGTGAACTCCATCCTTGATCCAATTCTTCAATCTGAAAAATAATTTGGATTTTTGATGATATCTGTGCCAGTAAGTAGCTCTTTGTCCCGCAGTAACTATTACTCCGCGCTTTGATTAGTCAATCGCAGCATGATGTAACAGCTGGATGTGATGTCCTGCTGTCCCAAATGTGGTTATCATTATTTTATCCTCTTGGTCAGTCGCCCTTACTATCCCTTTCCGTTCACTGCTGCACAGGCGCGTTTCAGATTGTTTCTAGAGGATGTCTGTCCAGTGTCTCTTTGTGGAGCCTGCTATTCTGGAACTCCTCACAAACCTATCACATTTCTGATCGCCACATTATCAGAATCATTCATCATCTGACTGAACCATAAACAGTATCTCCTTCCAAAGGCAGAGATTTTCTTGTGTAATGAATCAAGAACGTATTTCAATATCAGTTGCACATTCTTCAGCAACGGTTTATTTGTCAGACCTATTAGTATAATGATCAATATCCGGTTGTGAGATCAGTCATAAAATAAGGTCACATGAAATCCTGTACTTTGTTACCTACTAAATGCAAATATGCACGCGTTACAATAGACCCGAAGGTTTTTCTGGTTACTTCGAATATTCAAATGTTTTATGCAGGGGCGTTGCGTTCATAAGGCCACTTTGGCCAGTGCCCCGGCACCAAAAAACAAACACTAAAAAGACCAACCAAGACCATTGTTCAGTTGGCATGTGAATTTCCCTCCGACCACTGAACCTAGAATTTTTCACAAAGTTCAACAGCGACTCGCCAGATTTCTCTAGCTATGGCTGGTTCCTTCTTGTTAGCTCCATAGACCAAGTATGTTATCGGAATAAAGCGATAGTAATCGATGTCCTGCAATCGAAATCGAAACCTAGGCTCCTGAAACTGGCAGGTAGGTCCTGGGACCTAGCGTTCCCATGGCAACAGAGAAAAGTTGCCCATACACGCATGCTCAGTCGAGTAAAAATGTTGTTCGCCACGCCCACTCGGGGCCTGTCTCCAGAATCTGATTTCCACCTCAAAATCGTTCACAATCGATTCGATCCCTTCGATTCAGTTTGTCATCTCGATATGAGATGCGTCTTCTTCTGATTTGTTTTTGTTGTCCCTGAATCACATTCGCTTTCTCTGTTGAGTCTGTTGTCAGTTTTCAATTATTTTGCGTCAAATTTTGTGCGTTTTGCATTTGGCCCGGTTCCGATGACAGGTTTTTATTTGTGGTAAGTACACCTACGTGCGCTTTGTCCTGTTTGCTGTTTGTGGATTGATCGGCGTCAACACCCAAATAGCTACCTAGCTTCTAGTCTGTACCTAACTACCTAGCTTCTACATTCAAGTAGGTACCGTCCGACTGGTCATTGCTTTTTTGTATTTAGTTTACTACATTTTTGTAACACCGAATTCGGTGGCAGTTGCAGTAGAAATTGTTGACGTTTTCATACGACTATAGAGTGTTGATTAAAAGAGATAAGCTTTGCTCAATATCATTCTATCAGTTAATAAGAGAAAGTTGTTGTTGCCTTGGGGTATTTTGTTGACAAATCTGTTGGTTTTGTGTTCTGGTTTGGTGCCCCTCCGTTTTCAGACCCCACGCACCGCTACTGGTTTTATGCCAACACAATGTGCCGAGGGGTACACACTCATTCACGCATTTTGCGGGTTTAAAGAGGTTTAAGTGCTTTGTCTATTTCTAAGTTTGATTATATCGTAAATAATAAACCATAAACCAGCTGAGGAGAGAGGCTGCTAAGGTCAGCAAAGGAGCTCTTGTAAACAAGACTGTTTGCTCTTCCTGGGTTTAACCAACGTATATTTCCCATAGGCAATCCGAGGAACGGCCTTTGTAACGCATAGCTTCTTTCCATCGGAAACCAGAGAATTATTTAGTTTTTTCTATTTCCAATACTTGATAAAAGCTTAGAATCACCTGGGGCGGAAAAATGAACCCCTTCCCACTCGTCCCTCAATATATGTTAGCTTATGATTCAAGGTTCTTACCTACTTGGAACCCAGATTTATTCGTGAAAATTGATTACATCGGATTTCGCGTTTGTGCACGCGCAATGGCCTTACCAATGATCCGTTTTGAAATTCATACGGGACATTCTAGAAGCTACACCTTAACTACCCAACAGATTTGATAAAAATCGGGCTATTTATTCGTGAGAATGCGAGCACCACAGGTTTCCGCTTGCGCAGGCGCAATGGTCATACCAATGATCCGTCCGACACTGACAAACATACGGAAAGACAGCCACTTGATCAACAATGTTGAGGAAGCGTAAAACGCAATTGGAAGTTTTGACTTACTTAGGATAAAAGAACTATTTCCCCAAATAACTAAAATCAAAGCTTCCGCTACTAGGAGTCAAGGTTGAATTCCATTGTTTACTCAACATCAATAAACGCTGTGAATTCCTCTGCGTCTTGTTAGTATGAGATGGATTTCATCATTGAAAAGGTTTATATTTTTGAACCGACTACTGTACCGAGAATCTTGACGATATTGTTCAGATTTTCCCCATTTTCTTTTCGCATCGAAGAAAGCAAATCGAGAGAAAGATAAATAATACAAATATAAGTGCCGAGAAGTTGGAAGAATCAGGAAGAAAATAAATGCACAATAGAATTCCCAGCTCCGACGGGTCCATTTGAAAGTAAAATACTGATTGAAAAGAAAACAAATCTTTCTCGAGATTTTCAACATTCACCACCGCTTCTTTCCTTTATCTTATTTATACATTACAAATCTGCCTGGAATCCGAAAACGTTTATAAAATAGTGGTACAGGGGGAAACTCAGAGTCGGGAGCGGGGAGAGGGTTTATCCGTATAGGGACTTTGAATGCCAAGTGGTCCGGGACAGTGGGTTGGCCTACTGAGTTGATAGTAGGTGGGTGAACGGGGGTAAAGGGGAAAAGGGAGAGGAACGAGTGATTTCGGGGTAAAGTCACAGTTCCCCCATAAGAATCGCGGGTTTTTCGAGCCACCCTTTAAGTGTTCTCAGGAGGTTGTTATGGATTCAGGCTGAATTCTTAAGATGAAATCGAGTGCTTCCTCCCCTAAAAGTGATACTGGAAGCTAAGGGAAATCTGTTGGTAGAAAACAGGTCCGCGACAAATTATTTGAGTTTGTTTTGCCATTTTCCAGGAGTTGAATCGCAGAAGCTGTGTTTTCACTTTTGAAAAAATTGTGAATTTTCACTCCCTTTTAGTACCTGTGTCTTTTACTTTATGAACCAGTTTGGTTCGTGTCTATCTATCCGTTCGTGTGTGTATAGCTCCTCTTGGAGGCTAATCCTGAGTATTCCCATGTGCGGCTACCAGACGGAAGAGAGACCATGGTGTCAAACCGACATCTTGCCCAATGATCAGATAACACTTCTGTGGTGGTTTGAAGGTAGAGGTGAGGCTTGGATAGGTGAGGTTTTAAGATGGAGATGAAGAGGTGATGGTGGTGGTGGAGGTGATGGTGAGGTGGTGGTAGGTGGTGGTGGACGCTAGAGGATATGCCCAGGCGGTTCCACCTGGTCGGTTAACACCGGATCGGTTCCCCCACTCCGAGATCTTTTAGGTGAGAAAGGTAAGGAGGTATGATGAGAGAGAGAGAGAGAGAGAGTGAGAGAGAGAGAGAGGTCATAGACTTGAGGTTTGAGCGTAGAATGGTGAGCCAGGTGAGAAGAGTGGGCTTTATAGAAACTCTTCCACCCTCCCCCAGTCCTTCAACGGTAGTTATGAACAGTTGAGGGACTGCTGGAGGGAAGAGAGGTCTACCCTAATTTTGCCACGTAGACCCTCCATTCGTTTGGTTATTTGGGCAATCTTAAATAGGTACATCGAGTGATATTTCTGGGAGGATATCATGACAACTTCCATAACAGAGGTTATAATTCCCGACTTAACCTTTGTCCAGGCTCATCAGCCAACCGACGGCACTACATCTGGTACTAGTCAAGCAGGCAGGAAGCCCACGTTCAGTTGAGTGACTACCACCTCTGGACCAAGTAGGGGAAAGGAGCCCACCTGCTCAAGAGTTGAGACGATCTCAAAGAAGCAGGCGGCTACCATCGTACTTGGACGATTATGTTTGGAGAACACAGGAGGTGTTATAGCTCCGTTTGTATTATTAGGCCATAATATGTTCGTAACTACTGTTCTACTATGTGTTCACTATTCTACAAATTCATCTTTTCATTCTTAGTGTTTTATGCTGAATAAAGCCTATGTTTCCAAAGGCTTTCATCATTACAATGCAAATCCTTGCCACACCATAACTTCCTGAATTCAAATCAGATTTTGCTGAAATCTACAGGGATCATGCGGGTCGGCTCCTCGATGAATTTCATCGCTATCGAATGACTGGTATAGCTACTGCTCATGCGCAAACACCAAATCCGTTATCGATGTAATTAAATGTTGTCTATACAGGAAGCTATGTTCTATGAACATGGCGTAAGTCTTTTGCTGTAATCTCGAAGTATATTGTTGGACGGGGCCCAATAGGTTGTTTCCAGAGGGGCAGAATCTGGTTGAGGCAAGATTGGGGCATATTGAGTTCGTTACTGACAACCAGCGATTTCGGCGCATCAAATGACCTCTTTCGTCACATCACCAACACTCGTAGTGCGCATCACGTAGGTTTACTTTGAGCATGTATCTTTGCACTATGCCCCAATCCACCACACTTCCAACACTCCATGGGTTTAGTACCCCTTTGCTCGTGCCTGCCCCAGCATATATCTCTAACTGGTCGTGGTTTCTCCAGCAGCTTCTTGTTCCTAAAAATCTCAACTCATAGAGCAAGGCTCAGGGCATCAGCCAAGGTAGTCAAAAAGGCATTTGCCTTTAGCCCGTCAGGGTTCTTGATTCCTGGTAGTTATTGGCGTCCAACATGCTCCTCTGATGTATTTCAAGTACCGACTGTGAACTTTACTGTTACAAAGTCATCATAACCATGTCTTCAATCTTAAAGAGCATTTCCTCAACATCGTCGGCCTAAATCTTAAAGCATATGTGTGGTAGCATCTGGGGATTGGGACTTGTCCCGGATTCACGCCTTGGCGGCTTCCCCGAAGCTTTTCGGTGCATTTCAGGGCTGTGAACGAACGGCTGGACGTACGATGCTCCGGGTGATCTCAAAAAAAAGAAGAAAATCCCATGTTCTAAAAATATCATTCACAAGAATTCGAATGATTCCTCTTGCTTCATGAAACCAACGGTCGCTACGCAGGTCCTATGCGAATTTCATCAGATTGTAATTACTTCAACAGATCTCGATGAATCCTCGACAGAGTCTACTCACGAGTTATCCGTAACCGCATCACGTTGAATCGACATATAAATTAAGGTACCTATTATAAATCTAGAGCCAGCGAAAGGCAGTTTAACTTCCTTTCCACTCAGCGATGGCTGACATCAGACTTAGACCGGATTAACTCGACTTCATCGCAAAAAGAGATCCGTTTGAGGCTACTTGACGTGAAAATATTAAAACATCACAAAACTGGGTTGGGAGGTCTGACATCTGAATCGTCGGTGAAATAATGGAAGCTATTTCATTTGCACTTCGTTCGAGCGCCTTATCTGAATTTGAATGTTTCCCGGTGAAGCAGCGAAAAGACGCTCCAACATGGAAGTTAAAGCGAAGATTTTTCCCGACGTTTATCTGGAAGAAAAAATTGAATCACGTTCCCATCTCTTCTGTCTGTTTCTACTTGTTATTTCCTGCGTAACATATTTGTTGGGTCTATGACTTGCATATGAAATGACTCAGACATCAGTATGCAAAGAGGGAGTCAGTAGGAGAAGTCGAACTGCACTAGTTCGTTAGGAAACCAACAAGTTCACGTGTACTGTACCTAATGCACAGAATGACACGAACCTATTATTAGTGTAGACTAGTAGAGTTTCACAGAATCGATTATTACAACAGCAATCAATAACCACAGTGAATGTGGTGGTAAGGAGAGAGGTTGGCTCCTCATTGAAGGGGGGGTTTCTCGATTGCGGCCCGCCGTCCCAGTAGTCAAAAATGCCATAGCCCGATTGCAGCCGCTAAGTTGTCCCCTTCAATTTGCGGCCACGTGTACCCGTTCTTTTTTACGGCTTGTTGTACCGGTTTCTACTGCCACTCCGTTTTGCGTTACCCAGGGTGAACCACGAGGAGGCGGTGTAGCATTCTCACCCCAATGCGTACTGTCATGTACGCAGTCATAAAAAAGAGAATGGTGCAGTTGTAGCTCGTCCATCCTGTTGCCATCGTAAATTTGGTCGAATCCATTTTGATGCATTATGATCCAATCTTCTCAAATCACTCGCCGTTTGCATCGTGAGCCGAGAAGTGACACAAATTCTGCTTTTCTTACTTCATTGTTTTTCAGCCGTGTGATGAGACTATCAACAAATCCCTCCCTACGCCGGGTGGCAACCTTCTTCAGGCGGGTGCTTGAAGCAGCAGACGTGTTAATCAAAATTTTGGAGTTCATTTGAATGTTTTTTAATGTGACCGCAAATGTCAGAATATCAGGATGAGGCGTGTAAAAAAGTTTGTTAATTTTTGCATGAAATGCTTCACACGCATTTGTGGTCCTGTCCGTGCTACTCGTCATTTCTGCCCACATTTTTGGGGGGAATGTTGCGTCATCGTCAATATAGTTATTGGTCAAGTAGGTGCACAGTGCCTTGAATGGTTGTGGCAGCGAACTTGGCAGAACATCTTCAACAAACGTTGGACGGACGTCCTCGTGAGGTAACCATGGTAACCCAAATATGGATGTCGTGAGTCCCTCCCGGGAACACTCCACTACAACCTTAAAGCTCTCACCAATATTCCTATGTAAAAATTACCTTCCGCTAATAAACATCTGAGTGGGGAGACAGGCGACAGAATCCGGGGGACACAACCTGGTGCCCCACTACCAGCTCCCAACAGGGAGCTGGAGGGAGAGGACTCCAAGTCCTATATAACCCCGGATCCTGGAGCTTTAGCTTCATTCGACACTTCCTCTAACCAGCTCTCTCTTCTCTCTCTCCTACCTTCCTCCTCCCAGATGCCTGGTGGTATCCGCCGCTCTGGGAATTCACCTCCTACCTTTTTCCCTTATCTACATCGGTGGATATCCGCCGCCTAGATAAGCACCTTCCTTCACCTACATCGGTGGATTACCGCCGCCTAGGTGAATTTCCTTCCTCTCGCCTACATCGGTGGATTACCGCCGCCTAGACGAGATTCCTTCCACTCACCTACATCGGTGGATTACCGCCGCCTAGGTGAACTTCCTTCCTCTCACCTACATCGGTGGATTACCGCCGCCTAGGTGAAATTCCCTCGCTCTCATCTATTCACTCCTTCACGCCACCGTGATGATAAATTTAAATTCATCACAGTGGTGAACCCGACGTTCATCCAACCTTCTATCTACCCTTCCTACCTTCTTACCACCTCATGTGTCGCCCCCAGTCTAGTTCGGTGTCCCCAATTTTAATTTCAAATGCAGCTTAAACAGTCAGTGTAAATTCGCAATTTTTGGCCCACCCACAACCGCTCACACAGCTCTCAACTCTCCGCCACAAGCACCTCCGCTACCGCAAATTGCGAATTTAAAATTCAAACCTCCCCCAATTTGAATTTTACAGACCTCAGCCATGGACCCGAACTCGCCGCCGCCGCCGCTCCTCCGGCCATCCCTACTGCAACCGCCGACCGCTGCGACAACTGACGCAGCCGAAAACCCCTTCACCACCCTCGCACCGCCCGGCTCCGCCGCATCAACCGCCCCCGCCGCCGCCGCCCCTGCAGGCGCAACACACGCCGCCGCCGACGTCATCTACACCTCCTATGCCGCCGCCGCCACCGCTGCGGCCGCAGCACACGCCGCCACCGACGTCACATGCACCTCCTCCGCCTAGCCGACAGGGTGCACGACCTCGCCGCCGCCGCCTGCGCCGGCGAACTACGCAACCCCCGCACCACATCCCCTCCACGACAACACGCCTCGACGTCCCGCGGCGGGCCCCCCTCCTCGCCAAAACGGGGGGGACCGCCCCCCTTCCCCCCCTGCCCGCATCAACTACACCACCGCCACTATGCCGCCGCCACGGCCGCCAACCTCCCACCAGCAACTCGCTGCGCCACAAAACCCCTTCCCCGGACGCACAACGTTCCCCCACCCAGGAACGGCAACCCCTCCACCTCCCCCACGGCCGCACCTCCCTGCACCGCCACCAACCCCCGTCCCCGAACACACACCGTTCCCCCACCCGGGAACGGCAAAACCCCCACCTCCCCCACGGCCGCACCTCCCTGCGCCGCCGCCAACCCCCGTCCCCGGCCACACACCGTTCCCCCACCCAGGAACGGCAAAACCCCCACCTCCCCCACGGCCGCACCTCCCTGCGCCGCCACCAACCCCCGTCCCCGGACACACACCGTTCCCCCACCCAGGAACGGCAAAACCCCCACCTCCCCCACGGCCGCACCTCCCTGCGCCGCCCCCACACAACACTACCCCTCCTACGTCGCCGCCACGGCCGCCTGCCCTCCAACCGCGCCTAGCTGCGCAGCCAAACCCCTCACCCCACCACCAACCGTTCCCCCACCCAGGAACGGCCCCTCCACGCCCGCCACCAGGGCCACCAACCTGCCGGCCGCACCTCACGGCGCCGCCAAAACCCTCTCCCCACCAACTACCGCTACCCCACCTCCAGACAACCCCCCCACCGTTCCCCCACCCCGGAACGGCACAATATCAACCCCGCTCCAACCTGTAAATACCTGTCAATACCACTTGTAAATACCTTGAAATAACTAACTCCCTTCTAAATGTTTGTACATACTACTCCACTCATCATCATCATCAACCTCATCACCATTGTACATATTGTCACTTCATCAATTTTTTAATCATACCCATCGTTATCCTCATTGTACATATTTCTCCCATCATCAATTTTTGTCATCCTAACTTATGTCTACTTATGTCTACTTATGTCTACTTCTGTCTACTTATGTCTACTTATACTACGCTATGTCACGCTACCTGTATATAACCCTAGATTTAAGACACCACCGGTCACGCTTCTGCCTTCAGCACTGCTATTGTTTGTTTCAGCCTTCAGCTTCTGTATACTTGCGCCTTCAGCTCCCCTCTTGTTTCCGCAGCCCTCAGCCCCTGTCACCTTGAGCCTTCAGCTACCTCAAACATTGGTTCGAACTGGGGGGACCTCTGTCGTGAGTCCCTCCCGGGAACACTCCACTACAACCTTAAAGCTCTCACCAATATTCCTATGTAAAAATTACCTTCCGCTAATAAACATCTGAGTGGGGAGACAGGCGACAGAATCCGGGGGACACAACCTGGTGCCCCACTACCAGCTCCCAACAGGGAGCTGGAGGGAGAGGACTCCAAGTCCTATATAACCCCGGATCCTGGAGCTTTAGCTTCATTCGACACTTCCTCTAACCAGCTCTCTCTTCTCTCTCTCCTACCTTCCTCCTCCCAGATGCCTGGTGGTATCCGCCGCTCTGGGAATTCACCTCCTACCTTTTTCCCTTATCTACATCGGTGGATATCCGCCGCCTAGATAAGCACCTTCCTTCACCTACATCGGTGGATTACCGCCGCCTAGGTGAATTTCCTTCCTCTCGCCTACATCGGTGGATTACCGCCGCCTAGACGAGATTCCTTCCACTCACCTACATCGGTGGATTACCGCCGCCTAGGTGAACTTCCTTCCTCTCACCTACATCGGTGGATTACCGCCGCCTAGGTGAAATTCCCTCGCTCTCATCTATTCACTCCTTCACGCCACCGTGATGATAAATTTAAATTCATCACAATGGACTTCAAAAATTTTCCCTCCGTACTGTCTTCATAATAGTGTGGGCTCACTCCCAACTTTTGAATTTTTCGCCACCAGCTCTGACAAAGGTGGAACAAGCAACCCTTCACTTCCACTTCGGACCACGCTTTTATTACAGCTTTGTGAATAGCTTTCTCGAAGTCGGCATAACACTGTTCGGGTTGAAAATGAAGGCCTAGGTGCTCACACTGTTCAATTATTTCGATTCTTTGGGAACAATGGTGTTTCACTTTGTTGAGTTTAGTGTGTTGCTGACGATTTTTTAAGGAGTAGAACATTATTCGGAGGCTACCTGTGTAAATACAGTAGGTAACACAACGGCGAATCCACTACACCATAACGGATCCTTCAGCATTATGTGAAGTTTACAACTTATCAAGTACAGTTCTTCTTCTATGTTACTTCATCTATCTGTTTTGACGATGCTGAAGGATCTCCGTTATGGTGTAGTGGATTCGCCGTTGTGTTCCGACTAATGTTCTACTCTTCTTTAATAATTCAGACTCCAACTAGGGAACAACACCAACTTGCACGACACCGCATACAAGGAAGTTAACTTGGGTGGCGCAAGGGGTTATAATGGGAGGGCATAATAAGTATTGAAGGGTTATCAAGCCGCGTGAGTGCATAATTCGCCGCTGTTGGTCGCGCAGAAAACGGCCGAAGGCCCTCGGCTTCCGCTTGGTTACCGAGCTGCTTCCTCGGCAAACTTGGTAATTAGTTGGGAAGGTCCTTTGGTTCGTGGGTTGGGAAAGGTAACCTCAACCGCGGGGGTAGGGGGAACTTGAAGGCGCTTTCAAAATTGAAGCTCCTTCCCCACCCTCACACCATATCCTACCTCCGTATCAAAGGCAAAGGCTGGTGGATCGGATGATTTACTCAGAGGGTTCTGATCCTATGAATCATCCGCAAGGAGAAATCGCATGATCTAGGGTCACAATTACGGCGGAGCCGGCGAGCAATGGGAAACCCCTCCACCCACCTCACACCCTTACAGGCCCCATTTGGGAGATACAGGAGTATAGTAAATTTGAAAGGGTTATGAAGCATTAGGAGAAACTAACAGAAGTCCAAGTCAAACAGCCTCTGAAGTAGGCAGGGCTGCATATAAGTGAATTCCAACATGAGATCTCCATCCAGTGTTATTATTAGGTCGGCTAGAATAACTATTACCCGAAAGAAAAAAAGTATTACCTTCTTCCTTTTTCGGATCGGAGGAACCAAATTTTGTACCACAATTTGATTCCCGATTGCCATGAATTGAATTAACCTAATTGGAAAATTTAGTTGAAAGTAGGGTTATGATTACTGAGGGGGCGCTCTCATTGTGCGTTTAGATTCGACGTGGAAAATCCTGAGTTATGTGCTCTTACTCTCACAAACTTAATTTATTTTGTCAACAATTATTGCATAAGAGTAAGCAAAAGGGCTTGGAACTCTAGAAAAATAACAATTTCAGAATTCTTCATTGCTTACTCAGAATCATTACAAAATCATAAACTTCAAGGCACGAATTCATAGCCGTATATTTTGATACATTCGTATATATTATGTATTCAACTTCACGTAATTAATAAATCTGGATGAATGGACAATGCATTCGAGCTGAAATGCAGAGGACATAGAGTTGGGGGCAAAGTTAGACAGATGATGGTTCGATATCTAAGTAGTTTCCCTGTCTAACTTTTAATCAGGTAGGTATATGAATCCACGGCACAATTTAAGGCTAAATGTCCCCGATTTTATTAAGAAATTGTTTCAAGAGATGGCAGCACTATCGGGGGCAAATTTGGAAAAGGTTTTGTGCCCGGACGGCTGAACCGATTTTCGTTCTGGATTTTTTTTTTTGAAACTATAAGTAAGTAGAATTGATATGACACTCGTTTTTTCCATTTCCGTTTTTCATATTTTCCGCTATGATACTCTACCTATAAAAAACTCGGCGCTCCGCGCCCCCCGGTTACCTCTATTTACATACTTCGGACGAAATTATAGAAACACAGAATGTGTTTTAGCTCACGCGTTTCACATAAACCTTTTTCGACTGATATATTGACTGCTCATAGGTTACACCAGGTTACACGATCCTTAGTTCCGTATCATCGGTACTTATATAAAGCTTGCAATCGTGTTCACAATATAAATTATTGAGAATGATCACCTGTGTGTAAACAATTATTATTTAAACAATCACGCTCATACCGCAGCTTGTCGGCCACGCACTCCGCATTGGTTAACGTAATATGGTTAGGTAAATCGAGAGCTATCCAACGAGTGGTGAACGATTTTTGTACGATGATAACTGGCGAAGTTAAAGTTCCGTAGCAACGAATCGGTTGTACGTGAAAATCATTAGAAATTTTTCATAACAGCGTCCCAGATTTCGTTACGAAATTTCGTTACCTTTTTTGGCTAGTTAGTCCATGGCTAAAACACATTCTGTGTTAAAAAAGTTATTCACGAATTTGAAGGTCCAGGCGAGCTAGGGATATTTATTTGGAGTTCAAATCAGTTTGAAAATTGGAAATCGGATGAATAGCAAGCAAATAGTATTGTTATTACAATTAGGGGGGGGGGGGGGGGGGGATTGTGAATGGAGGCGCCAGCGCCTCCATTGAGAAGGGGGCAGCCGACGACCTTGGATGGACCAAGGTCATTCCTCTGTGTCCTGCTTCTCATGAAATTATTTTGACTGATGATATATCTCAACATTCTGCTTAGTGGGTACCAAGATATTTATTTATTAGAGATACTGAGGGATATTATTAGGATTAGGGGTGGGAGATACCTACTAACTCATCTAAATCAGAAATTTGATTTAAAAACTCGGCGCCGCGCGCCTCGCCAGGGGGCAAGCCCCCTGGACCCCCGGGTGCTTGCTGCTTAGAGCCTACAGCTAAAATCCAAGAAACATGGTTCATGCTTTAGCCGCACTGTTATGATTTCACTTCGTCACCAGGATACAACCAAGTGACAACCAAACAAGCGTCATTGTTTACTATCCATTTATAACATCCATTTATATAGTTATATTATGAAACTACGAAATAAATACCAAGAACAAATACGAAATAAATTCGTGATAAATCAAGAGCTTTCCAACGAATGGAAAACGATTTTTGTCCGATGAAAATGAAAGAAGTTTCATTTCCCTAGCAACTACTCGGTTGTACGTGAAAATCATCGTTAAAATTTCGTGACACTTCCGCGTGACATTTTTCGGCAAGTTAGTCCAAGGCTAAAGCATGTTCCATGCTAAAAGTTTAGGTAGGTTGTTTACCTACTTAACTACATAATACCAACCTATATGAATAATATTATAATACCTACCTGTAATATTATTATTATTATTATTGTTATAATAATATTAATTGAAAACCGCGCAAAACGGTTGAGAATTGAGGTCCAATGATTCGGATTCCAGGATGGCAGGCATTTCACTGTTCACCCATTAATTCTGAATATGATGTCAACCGAATTCTTTTTTACGCCGAATACAGCGCTTTCCTTTTTTACTTCTTTTCCTTTTGACTAACGAACTTATGTTTTCCACTTGTGCGTTCACTGCCTATATAGAAAGAATAGACCTGTAGCAGTGGAATATTGAAAAATACAGCCTGAACACAAAAAGTGCTGTCATTGATGGGGTCAGTGACCCTTCTCAATAGACCAGGAGGTGTGCCCACCCCTTCTAAGGCAGGGGCCTCCATTCATAAGTGGCATTTCCCCCACCTAAATCGTAATAACAATACTATTCGGTTGATACTTATCCGATTTTCAAATTTCAAACAGATTTGAACTCCAAATAAATATCCTTACCACGCCTGGACCTTAAAATTTTAAAACAGGTTTTTTAAATAGGGTTTTTGTTTTATTTTTGTGGAAAATTTGAAATGAAAATAGAAAAAAGAGTGTCATATCAATTCTACGTACTCATGGTTTACAAATCAATTTTCAGAAGGAAAATCGGACGAGCGGTTAAGTCACAGTATTCTAATTAGTTTTAGCTCATTTTGAAGCACAACGTGGTGGCAGCTTTTGGAACTAAACCGGGGATATTTAGCCTTAATGAAACTGTTCACCACTGACCCCTTACGCTTTACACTTTATGCCTATTCTGCAAACCTTTTGTGGTTATCGTTCAAAGTATCCCTACCTAAACCTTTGGACCATAAGGATGTTCGTATACATCTTTAAACATAGTGAGTCATCTTGAGAGCGCAAAAATGGTCCGCGCCTCTACAAAAATGTTGGCGGGGGTGCGCCGATTGCCAAATGCCACCGCTGCGGGAATGGCAAATGCCGCTGGAATCCAGTAAGAAGCTGGAATGGAAGTAAGAAGCTCTCTATTGTTCGGCAATAATAACTACTATCCTGCGCAACTTACAGGTCACCTGTTGTAGATCAATAAAAATGTATCAGCCATCAACAGTCCGCCACTTTATCCTGAAAGCCCACAGCTTGGGAGGCTCCGCCGGGATTCTGGAGCTCAGTTAAAGATCCGGACAGAGAATAATGGTTTTCCTGGTAGAAGCCATAGTAAAACGTCGGCCATAATAATGGTCTGGAGCAGAACCCATCACTCCGACCTCTGAAGGTTGTTTACTCACAATTTTCGAAAGAAGATGACGTGACCATCAGCAGGGGGGGGGGGGGGGGGTTGAGAGAAGGGTAGTTGTGAGTTTCTGCGGTTATTGGTAGCTTTGTCAGACTTCGTTATGGAAACCCATCGGGGTCTCAGGACTTTCCAACTAGATGGAGTTTTAGATTTATGATGTGAATTCAGCGAGTCTCAACTTCCACATAAAGATAGTCATACGCCGTTTTCGGGAAGGAAAAGTTTATCTCGTTTCCGATTAATCAATTTCCCGCTCAGCAGGAGAGCGAGCTGGTGAGTGTGATATATTATTTAGCTAGGAAAACTACCAGCTCCTTCCACTAAAGCTAAATATATTCCGTTTTAGACAACAATGCAACGCCGATTATTCGAGGAACTAGTAAAAAGAGCAGTCACAAGAGTGTCCATCTCAAGGTGTGCTCGGTGAAACGAGAGCTGGAACTGACCTGGTTCCCACGGCTGGGGAACTTGGGAAATAACCATCAATGGATGAAAAGGAGGTTGGGTTGGTTTGCTCAAGTGAATGAAAACAAATTGGCAAAACTGTGCAGCTTGGGATTACAATTTCAACGGTACAGTTTTGTTTTATTATTTTCAAAAATATACCTTTGTTTGGAATTGAGCATGAAAACCAAAATTTTAACCCGCCGCCAAATTTAATGGCTTGCGTGTCAAGGTAGGTACGTAGAATCCGAAAATGGAATGAACAATTTTCTGTCTGTACGCCATAAGCGGCACCTTCCTTTAGAAATTTGGTTTGTAGGTCTCATTTGGGGTTTAGTAGGTCCACGATGCTTGGTGTTAAGCCGGCGCCACACGATGCGTCGAATGTTGGGCCAAATGTTCGACCGTACTCGACGAGTGACGACTACTCGACGAGTGACTCGAGCAAAAGCCCCAGCCACACCAACCAAGGACATAAATGCTGAATAATGAAATATATGTAATAATATTTATCCATGTACTTAATTTTTTCGCTTGGTCCCATGCTCTTTTTATAATAAACGTTTTCGTGTCTTCTGTGGTTTTTCATGTTTATCGAGATAGTTCCCGGTTCATATTAGCTGTAACAGAATCCATAATAAATTAGCATAAAGGTACACCCATCAAAACTTGTTCTAGATAGGTGTAATAAAAATGATTGAAAAACAATTGTTCATAACCTACATCCTCTCCCGGTTTATACACCTACCTATCACGATTACGATGCGGTTTCTAGGTAATTTTAAGAAACTCAGTGATAACATCTTGTATTGTCTTATACTTAACATATTTTACCTTATTCCATAATGGTTTTCCTCTACTCGTTATTCTGCTCTATGCGTATCTCCAAAAATATCTGGCAGTCCTATAATAGGATGGGATAATAACGCGCATGCGGTGTTTTTCACCAGATGGTGCGCGACTTCCGACCACCGCTAAAAGTCTCGCCGCTCATCAAACTCTTCCGCTACGTGTTCCTGGTCGCAGGGATAAGACGCGGTTGGTCTAATAGGGGTGAGTTCCGGAACGATGATAAGTTGAAACAGAGGCAGTCAATCGCTCTTTTGGAACAGGAACTCCTCGAGAGGATCGCAGCTCTCAAAGACAAGCCTTATGATGAGTAGATCGATTTTATCGACGAGAAAACCACAATTAAAATGTAGCAAAGAACGTGAACTTAGTATACGAGGATTTGTAGACCGGGCACAGAATCAGACATTGTCAGAATCGTTCCACTTTCAGTTATGTCGTCACCCTCATTTTATTCTTCAGCGCATTTTATAAATGTTTTATGAGTACTCATAGTTTTCTTTCATTCTGGGATTTTGGTATATAATTTTCAATGGTTAACCTTTGGAATCGAGCATGAGAAAAAAATTTAACCTCCTCTCAAAATTGTGTGATATTGTGTTTCAAGGTACATAGAAACCGAAAACGGAATGCAAAAATATACCTTGAACGTACTAAAAGTACTGTCAGGTGTGAAGTTTGTAAAGATCCTTTTTTGGTTTATTATTCTATGAATAATACGCCTACGTATTCGATTCGGATTTTTTTGTGTGAACACCCCCTCAAAATTTTACGTTTTAAGATGTGTAGATTCCAAAAATGCAATGTCCGTCCGTCTTGTCATCGATATCTACCTTAATTTTGGGTCTAAAAAATCGTTCTTTCTCAAACAGGCTCCATTGGGGCCCTAGTTGCGGCCCCCTATCTCGGCAGCCCGATTGGAAAACACCCAGGTGTGTTATGGGTGTAAAATAGGCGCAAAATTGAATATTTGAGGTTTTAGTCAACTTGCGCTTATGAGGTATCGTTTTCCATCTTTTTTAGGGTGAGGGGACCAAATATGAAGTTGATTTTTACCGCTGAAGGATTGAGGTTCTAACGAAGTTTTAAATCTCAAATTCAATATTTACCGGTAAAAAACCTGTGAAATAACCTAGAAATTTGTATAATATAACAGTGGATGCAGAATGAGGTATTTTTGAGGTTTTAGAGAACGTGATCTTGTGAGGTATAGTTTTCCATCTTTTTTACGGTGACGAGACCAGATATGTGAAGCTGATTTTGACCACTAAAGAACTGAGGTTCTAACGAAGCTTTACCTCTCAAAATTCAATATTCATGGGTCAAAAACCTGTGAAAATTCCTATAATCACCAGAAATTTGTATAACAACACAGGAGGTAGTATTAACAGGTGAATCAAGACGATTCAATGACACTTTCACTGATCAAAAATAATTTGTCAGAATAGCAACCTAATATTCGAGTTTAAACCCGTCAAATACATAAATATAGCTTTATGTGTCTTTTCACTGAGGTCCTAATCGTGCCTTATTCAGTCGAGAATAATAAACATAGTGACAAGGGCTTTGCAGCGTTTTTAGGTTACAGGAAACCTTCCCCAACATCTGTGTCACAGTTGGCTTCTATATATTCCCCCCCCCCCTATTCGGCCTTTTTTGGGATATTATCTCGTCTGGCCCCGCCAAGTGCATACATGTACATTTTATGTAGAAATGTTCATGTAGAAAAATAATAAAACTCGATTTATTCCCAAATCTATAAAATTAATGACGAATGAAGCCCATCTACATCTAACAAAAAAAAAAAAAAAATTCCGACAGCAGGTTTCAAAGTGGAAAGGGAGTTGATTACAGCTTCGAGGCCCAGTTGAGCATAGGGTGTTCTGATGTAATAATAACATAAGGGATAGTGAAGGGGGTTTAAATGAAGAAAAGATACTAGACCTGGAGCTTCACCTTCCTGTATAAATCGAGAGAATCCGCTCTCTACCCACCCCTCAACCCGCCCCCTAGCCGGAAGGCACTCCTCCGATTCCACACATTCAGTGACACCAATTGAGCTGTAACTCAGTTGGTATATAATGAACCCTGACACAAGTCCCTAAGCTCCTTCCACCTTCAATTCAGCCTCGCCCTCCGGGCACCATCTTATCCCTTCGTTCAGATTTAATTTCATTTTCTCCCAAGGTTTCGTCGGTATTTTTCTGGCCCTCGAGGGTCTGGTTTTGGTGGTTCCACACGAAATGAGAAGCGATGGATCTGTTTGGCAATCTCAGCGTCCTTCTCCCAGCAGCACCCTCTTAAATCCCAGTCGACAAATTCGTTCCTTCATCTTCATCTGGAGCCCCGCTAACCTGGCTAACCCCCTTCGAACTTCTTTGCTTCTCCTAACCTACTTGCTCCAAGAAATTATTGCAGTAACCGGCTTACGATATCAGGGAAGCCTCTACGAAGTAGGGGAAAACCAATCTTCCTTCTCCTAATGGTCTTAATGTTGTCCATACCATTTCCTCCATTGTTAAATAGGATTTTTTCCATTTCGCTTTCATCTACTTACCATCTCATTTTTTCAGAATGACGGATCGACATGTTCACAGTAGTAAATTATTATCTACTGCCGCTTTACTACTTATGAAATATAGTCTACTGAAATATAGACTGATCGTTTATGTGAAATTAACTTTGATCACTACTGCTGTAAATAGTGGTATTTTCGAATATCCGGCTTATACCCGACTCTTGTTTATGAATTTAAACTACTTGAGCGTTCATCAAAATGCACTGAAGAATTTTTTTTAAACGGGTCTTTCTGCAAGGAAGGTGTGAGACTGATGAAGGAAAAAGCACGTTGAAATGTTCGGATATTTATAAACTGTGGTTACCTGAAATAAGAGAACTACAACAGACCTAGTTTTAGGCGTTATATACATGTTCGTGCTGTTCATCAAAGTTTCAGGCAGGGAAATGAGTACAGGGTCCGCGGCAAGATGGTCCTCAAAACCCGACTAGTACTCCCGGCTCGTTGAACTTCGTTGGTGTTGGGAATTTGCGCCTACAATCCCTCTGCCCAAGTACTGAGGGCCATTCCCAGTCCCAGCCTCCGTTGATCAATAATTCATGAGATACGAGAAAATTAGCGCGCATTCTAAGGCTACTCCGGGTGGACGACAAGGGGTTGAACCATTACACCGCCCATATGCCAGGCAGTTAATAATGCACTCCAGGCCTCCGAAAGGATAACACCATTATTTCAACCCTTCCCCCCTCACTCATCACCAGACGGGAATACGGATAAAAGGGATCGAGAGGAATTTTATTATTAGAAGGCCAACATAATGAATGAACCCCCATCACATGCTTTCCACGCTGTCTAGTGCTTCTCTTCTCAGATTTACTAGTAGTATCGGCCGAGTGACAATAGCGGTAAACCATCGAGCCAACTGCAGTCGATTGATTTTGAAATTTTTGGGAGGCCTTCGATAAACTGGTCGCATATTTATTTCATGACCATCCGTTGTACCTATAAAATCTAAATGTGCTTTGATTCTCTATGTTTCATCATTGCATGTCTCCTATTGTTTTCAATAATGAACCTTTGGAATCGAGCATGAAAACCTCCCCCCCCCCCCCCCACAAATTTGATGGTTTGAGTGTCAAGGCTACGTAGAATCCGAAAATGGAATGAAAAAATTTCTCTCCGTACGCCGTCATGCGTGGTTCTTTCCTTAGTTACCATGATGTTACCATGTTTGGTTCGTAGGTACTACAATTTTGGGTCGCCAGTTCGCGCAGCTTGGCATGTCAGTGGTGAACAATAGTGACTGAGATTGTCCACCAATATTGTTTCCAGTATTGGTGGACCGCATTTTTTATTGTTTCCAGTTGCCCGTCCAAGAGGGAATTTAACACTCTTTCTAATTTAACATTATCTTCGAACAAAATTGTTGCAGTTGTTCACAGAGTGACTCATCAGTATGAACAGTAGTTGAAATCCTAAATTCACTGAATTCCACCTGTTGTCCTAAACTCTCCGTTCCAATTTATCCATCTCTCATGAACACAAGTTTTCACTTTTTCCTTTGCATCTTTCTATCAATCTATCCCGCCCAACAGCTTTGAAAGAAATTTCAAGGTTTGGGGAGAAGGAGCAGGCTCCTATACTCAAATCCAACAGAGGGCGAAGGAACAGGTTTGTGTACTCATGATCAACAGAGCGGAAAGAAACAGGTTTCTATATGCACATCCCAGAGCGAGGTGCGAAGCGCCGAGCATGCCACTTTGGCGTCAAAACGGATATATATTTCAATGTTTGCGCCTTAGGAGGTTTTGTTGGGTAAATTCTTACAGCAGGTTTGTGGTGGTGGGGGGAGGGGCATCTTTTTGTATTAATCAATCCTGTTTGCGGCTGAGGAGGTTTTTGTTGAGATTCTTCATTACCTAATTATTTGGGTAACCAAGAACGCTAGGTTTAACAAAATGTTCCAGAATTTAATGTTTCAGTAAAAAAGTAGGTATTTTGCTCGAATCAGGATATCTTGGTTTACTAATCTCACTCTGCAGCTTTAGCTCTACTCAAGATACATCTATATAGGTTATAGGCGTGCCCTGCTGAACCTGTAAGGGTGAATAGTAAATTTATTTGGAGATTCGTGAAGGAAAGCTGGACATTTTGAAGTCGGTAAGAATTGGACTCTTAGATGGCAAGACCAATTGGCCAACTTGGAAATATAAAGTGACCATTCTGCTCAGAAGCATTCCCCGAGCGTTAGATTTGGTGCATGGTAGGTTTAAGAGACCAGAGGGCCCTGGATCAGTTGATGGTGAGTCGGCGAAGAAGTATAGCCAGGATTTAGAGCTGACAGACTGCAATACCTTATTAGCGCTAACTGCCAAGGATTTTACAGATCAGGAACAGCTTTTCCTGAGTTTCTCAGGCGCTTGGGATGTTTGGGACGAGCTGCATCGTTTGTTTATGGTGTATCAGAGGATAAGGCATACGATCTCTGCATGAACTTCTTCAGCTATCAGAATGGGACAACTGATGACATAGTGACTCACATGAGAGGCTGAAAAACCTATGGAATGGCCTGAAACTGGAAGTAGGTAAATATGCTTGTGATGGCAAAAGCTATCCTTCCTGAAGAACTTCCTGATTTGTAAAATCCTTGGTACCCTTCCGGAGGACTAGTTCTCGTTCAAGAGTAGCTGGATGTTAGTAGCCAAATCTGAGAGGAACATAGAGAACCTCACGAATCACTTGTGCGCTTTCGAGAGAGCTCTGAAGAACAAGAATGGTGGTCCGAAAGATTCTAAAGAGCCGCTAACAACAACAAGAGCTGTAAAAACGGAACAAAAGAACACGTGTAAAGAAGTAGGTATTGAATTTGAAATGTCATGTTTGTATGTGTGTTGTGTTACTGGGACCAGAAAGGACACTTCATCCGTATGTGCCAGAAGTGGATATCAGATGGCAGACCAAAGAAAAACAAGCGTGAAGAGACAGACTCGTGCGCTCTCACTGCAGAAAGTAGTGACATTTTCACAGTTGAAGTAGACTCTCAAAGTTGGTATGTGGATAATGGAGCAACCACTCACATCACTTCGAGGGGGGCACTGTTCAAGTAGTTTGAATCCTTCAACGAAGGGCGCGCCGTGACTACAGCAAATGGCCAAGTGTTAGAGGCTGTTGGCAAGGGTACGGTTCTGCTTGAAGCTGATGTAAACAGGAAACGGAAAATTTTGAGACTTTCTGAGGTTTGGTATGTGCCTGGGATTCAGAAGAATTTGTTTTCACCACTTTCTGCGCAGGACAAGCTTGAAGGCCAAAGACAAGTGGACATCAGAGACGTGCATCTTGAAATGGAAGGGCCAGTGTTGGCTTGTTGGAACACGAAAACGTGGGGGAGGCCTTTACAAGCTACCGCTGCATGACGTCATAGAATCGAGCATTACTGAGGTCAGCAAGATACACATGACGACAATCTTCTCCAACTTTATCATGAAAGACCAGAATAAGAGACATGTGAAGTTATTTCTGGCGAAGATGGGCATAAAAGTAGGCCTTGATAGCGAAGTGTGAGAAGCGTGTGTTTATGGCAAAGCACATCGTCTGAAGTTTGGAAGTAGTCCAAGCGCTTCAATGCTGGGTGAATTGATTCATTCGGAAGTTGGAGGCCCTTTTCAGAGATCGCTATCTGGGCACCGATACGATGTATTTAAAGATCATTTTAGTAAATATCGGTATGTGTACTTGGTGAAAGATAATTCTGAAGTACCATATAAACTAGAGAAAATGTTGAAGGAAGCAAAATCAGTTGGGCACGAAGTGAAAGAGCTTTTAAATGACAGTGGTGAAGAATTCGACAGTGCAGCTGTGAGGAAAATTTTGCTGAAGTATGGGGTGAAGCAGCGGCTGACGATGTCATACACACCAGTGCGAAATGGCTGCAGCGAACCAGAGCGCAGGACTCTAGTAGTAACGGCAAGCCCTATGATGCATGCTAAAAAAGACATTCCTCAAGGGTTTTGGGCAGAGTTAATCAACACTGCTGCATATGTTTTGTCAGGACCTACATGCGAGGAGGACAAAACACCTGCTGAGCTTTAGACTGGGAAGGAGACGTCAGTTAAACATTTGAGGATTGTTGGAAGCACCTGCTATGCGCATTTTCCCAAGCAGCGTAGGAAGAAGTTCTGCAGGAAAGCAGTGAAAGGCGTGTTAGTTGGCTATGATGGTTTTGATGCGTGTTTGGGCGAAACGGTATCCCAAAATTGTTCGTTCTCGTCATGTGGATTTTGAAGAGAAGCCTATTCAGTCCACAGGTGGACAGGTAATTTTGGAACCTTGTCAAGAAGAAAACCAACAGAGAATGAATCAAGAAAAAAAGGGAATCAACAAGGAGGAAGTGATCAAGAGGTAGAATCTCGAGGTCAAGAAAGTAGAGTTCTACGAGATCGAACTGCCCTCTGATGCCTGCAAGATTCGAAGACTACGTCATGGCAGTGGTTTCTGAAGTTTTAGGGATAAAGGAACCGTTTTTGTACAAAGAAGCTATGCAGAGTTCAGATAGGGAACAGTGGTAGAAAGCAATGAGAAGTGAGTTAGACTTCTTGGCTGACAATGAGACCTGGAAGATGGTACCATTGCCACCTGGAACGAAGGCATTACCGTGCAGATGGGGTTTCCGAGTGAAAATTAATCCAGGGTCTGTGGAGCGGTACAAGGCTAGATTGGTTATCAAAGGCTTTTTGCAAAAGAGAGGCGTAGACTTCGACCAAACCTTTAGCCCAGTTGGAAGGACTGGAACCATCAGAGCTCTTCCCATTGTTGCAGCAAACGAGAAGATGGAGTTGGAACAGTTTGACGTGTCAACAGCCTTTTATATGGGAATCTATATGACGCAACCAGGAGGGTTCGAGTATCGAACAGATCGAGTTTGTCACCTTGAAAGAATCTTGTATCGATTAAAGCAAGCGCCACGTTGCTGGAACAGACAGATGGTTGACTACCTGAAGAAAATTGGGTTCACAGCAAGTGGTGCAGACTCTTGTCTTTTCGTCAGACGGAATGGAAAGAAAAGATGTAGGGTAAACCATACAGTAATGGACCGGTTAAGGACTTTCATATTTATCAAATGCATTACGTAAGTTGTTTTCAACTTTTTAAGGGTTCTGTATATTCCAAGATATTCCCCAGGATCTCCTCTTAACAATCAACTATGATTTTTTTCATTTCCAACATTTCATATACTTCATATCTACATATCACTGTGAAAAGTCGAAAAACATAGTTATGGGACACACCATTCTATAAGGAGACATTTGAATTCAGTTATGGGACACCTCGAAATAAGTCACATTTATGTTGAAAAATAATGTCTCAGCACCGCTTTGCCCTATCAATAAAAGAAAAATAACTATTAAAGAATAAATGTGGTCTCGGATAACGGTAAAAATATTTTTTTTACAAATAAAACTTGAATAAAATTGCAATATAAAAATTTTCACAAAATTTCAATCTAAAACATAAAACTTCAGCTTCTCCTATTGCACTCTAACTTTTCATTTTGGAAGAACAGGCATTCAAAATGTCTTCCATTGACATCATGTCACAACTTGTGTCACTAACAGACGAAATGTCCAAACTATAATTGTCTTCGTCACTCCCTGCTTCTTTATAGCAGTGGTTACACACGTAAAGATGGTAGTCCTCTGCGTCAGGAATGTGGTCCTTGTGGAACTGAGGGACGCACCTAACGTGGAAATTCCGCTTGCAACTGCTGCACTGTAATTTGTTTTTACGTATACATGTTTTGCATGTATCGCAAAGATTTGAAACACGTTTTAAATTTTTTTCAGATAACTTCTCTTCACGTTTTTCTATTTTTCTCTTCTTCCGTTCTTCTTTCTCTTTTTCTCGGATTTCCTTTTCTTCTATCTTTCTTCTCAACGATTGTCGGTATTCATCGGACGTAATAGCATAGCTCAGTCTTTCGACGTTCCTTTTCCCTTTCCGACTTGGCCGAGGCATATTTGTCAAGAATGATCGAATATTTTGATGGGCACCTCTACTATCCTCATCAGGAGTAGAGTTAACGGCAGATTCTTGAACCGGTACTAGTTCGTCTATCTGTGTAGATTCAGCCACAAGGATGGGGCTCGCAACTTTTGGAGGGATTTTTTCTCTTGTACAATCTTCTTCAGCTGAACTAAGTTCAATGCTACTTCCTGGGGTGGGGTTACCATCCATTTCTTCTTGGACATCATCTACTAGTTCCTCTTCTTCACGTACGGATTCAATTACAGGGATGGGGTCTGAGGTAGTTACTTGAACTTTTGGAGGGACGTTCTCTTCCCTAGATTCTTGGTCTACTATATTTGTACCACCCAAGAAATTCTTTATTCTAAGTAAAGCTTTAAAAGGACTACTTTCGTTGTTGGCAGCCTCTTTGAACGCTTCCATTGCCTTGAACAAAGCCTCTTCAGAGTATTGGGGGGACTTCGGCATTTTTGTAAGGTAAAAAATATGAAAAATAAGGTGGAATAGGCAGAATTGGTATAATGGGACAGTACCAAATACAGTAATGAGACACCTACGTCCATTACTGTGTAGACTCATTTTATACTCAAGTTTCTTATACACACAATCTTATAATCAATAGTACTCTCCAGTGACTCATTATAACCGGAAAATTGAATAAAACAGTAATGGGGCGGGTGGGCCATTACTGTCTTAACATCTAAATTACCATACAGTAAAGAGACAGGGTCATAAGTGAAGCTTGACTTGAACAAAATGCACCAACAACTAGCTAAAACTATAGAGAAAACTGTAAGGAATGTTCTCTTACCTGAAATATCCGAAAATGTTGAAAATTGTGAGGTGTAGAAGCTTAACAGCAAACACAGATTTCTAAACAAAAAATTAATTTTCACTAGTCAATCCGTAGTCTGGGCGATGAATGGCGTGATGACGTCGATCACCTGGTATCTTGGCGTCCCGGCGATCGTAGACGTTCAGATGTTTAATGGAGGCACCACCTGTGCAAATCTGGTAGGTAACAAATGAATTGAAGCCTTATTTTCGCCATTTGAACTGGGACTGTCCCATTACTGTAGGAGTCTCATTACTGTACGGTTTACCCTACGTTTTACATGAATGATGGTCTGGTGGCTGCAAGTTCGAAGGACTTGATAGAGAAATTCTTGGAGGAACTACGAGCCGAATTCAAGATCACGGCGAAGCCTGCCTCTTATTTTCTGGGGATTGAAATTATTCAAGCTGATGGGGTGATAAAATTGACTCAGGCTGCATGCAGGAAGAGAATTCTGGAGACATTTTAAATGAGTGAAAGCAGGCCTACGCCAACGCCTTTGTTGAAGGATGATAGTCTTTCGAGGAAGGGGGAGGATAAAGGGACTGAGTTCCCCTACAGACAGGCAGTTGGAGCATATGCAGTTGGCGTTATCTCGCGTTCTCTAGAGAAACCCTCTTGGGTGGATTGGATGCAAGTCAAAAGAATTTTCCGCTCTCAAGGGAACAATTGATTTTGGACTCACGTTCAAAGGAGGTTGTAGGGACGGGATTCTGGGGGGGGAGGGGGGGGTACAGCGATGCCGATCATGGAGGACTGGATGGTAAACTACTGTAGTTGTATGTCTGTACTCTGACTGTGCAGCAAGCTGGGTGAGCCAACGTCATGTGTCCGTGGCAATCTCCACAACAGAAGCGAAGTGGTTGCTGCGAGCGAAGCTGCTCGGGAACTAGTTTGGCTAAGGAGGCGGTTCGGTGAAAACACCGAATAAGTAATGTATTAGGTCAACTATGGATGGTTTTTACGGACGTCCAAATCATATTAATTACAAATTTCAATCTAATAGATGGAATCTTTAAAGTTCCAACCTAAATCAGGAAAATCGAAGCTTCGTTAGCACACTCAAGTTAGATAGGTACTCAGAACTGTGAAAACACCGGCTAGGTCATGTATTAGGTCAACTATTTATGGTTATTAGGGATGTCCAGATCATGTTATGTATTGACCAATTCCAATGAAATAGTTGGAATCATTCAAGTTCCAACCTAAATCAGGAGTATCGAAGCTTCGGTAGCACAATCAAGTTAGGTAGGTACTCAGAACTGTGAAAACACCGACTACGTCATGTATTAGGTCAACTATTGACGGTTTTTAGAGAAGACCAGATAACATTAATGACAAATTCGAATCAAATAGTTGGAATCTTTCAGTTCCAACCTAAATCAGGAGTATCGAAGCTTCGGTAGCACACTTAAGTTAGGTAGGAACTCAGAAATGTGAAAACACCAACTAGGTCACGTATTAGGTCAACTATTGATGGTTTTTACGGACGTCCAGATCACATTAATTACAAATTTGGGTAACCACAAATCACGTTATCTTGGTTTACTAAAACTCACTCTGCAGCTTTAGGTACCTCTACACTAGGTACGTCTATAGTGTTTTTGCATTGATGAAGTAAACATTTTTTCCCACTAGGTAGGTACCTAAAAATTTTCCCATGTACCTGCTTACTCAGTGCCTAGTTACTACCCACTACGTACTTATTACCTACTCAGTACTACCTACTTAGTTACCTGCTCAGTACTATCTACTCTAGTACCTAAGTTTCTTTTCAGTACTACCTACTTGGTACCAACTCAGTGCCTATTTACTTTTTTGGCGGGTAAATTTTTACAACAGAGTTTGGGGGGGGGGATAATCTTTTGCATTGATGGTTGACGTAGTAAACTTTTTTCCCCCAGCAGGTACCTATCTAAACCTTTTTTCCTCAGCACTACCTACTTGCCTAAAATTTTTCAGAAGGGGGGGGGGGGTCACAAAAGGCCATGCAGGGAGCAAAAAAAATGTGTGTGCAAAATTTCAGTTTGATCCGTTACGTATGTGAGGCTGTATATCCGTAAAACAATTTCTCAGTACCTACTTATACCTAAAAGTTTCAAAATGGAAGGGGGAGGGATAAAATTCACAAAAGCCTCCTTGGAGTATAAAAAATGTGTGACGTGCAAAATTTCAGCTCGAACCCTTATGTCTGTGACTCTGGAACCCTGTCAAAGAACAGGAACGACAAGAAGAAGTAGAAAAACGTGAAAAATAGCGATTTCCAAACTTCCATAACTCCGGCACCTAATGGGCCCGAGGGTTGAAATTTGGTTCACATCCTCAGGGACCCCTAGAGAATGGATGTTCGGAAAATAACACCGGATACCCCCAGGAGGCCTAGTTATAGGTTGTGGTGAGGGGGTGGGGGACCCCTACTTGTAGTGTAAACAGTGTCTTGGTCGCTGTTGGTAGTAGAGTATGGAGGTTTTCGGTTTTCTTGGCGGCTGGGATGCTCCCGCATCCCTAGATTATAGGACGCACGATTTTAGTGACAACGAAGGTCCTAGAAAAACAGATGAGCACAAACTTGAGTGTTTTGATAGGTACTAACCTACCTTCCGGAGGAGTCCGTCGTCACTAGCTGGTTGAGTACTGAAGGGGAGCGCTTTCAATGTGAGGACATCATCATCAGGCCGTCGAGAGAGTACTGGAGTCAGTTCATCAGTTGATCCCTATTTATGTAGAGGGGGAAGTGACAGGTGTCCAAGGGAACTAAGGAAGTGAAAGGTGTTTTTGGCGTTAGGAGAACAAAGGCTTTCACTTGCTTTGTTCACCTAGACACCTCTCACTTCCCCCTCCACAGAAATAGGGAAGAACTGACCCCAGTATTCTCTCGACGGCCTGATGATGATGTCCTTAAGTCGAAAGCGCTCGCCTCCAGTTCTCAACCAGCTAGTGACGACGGACTCCTCCGGAAGGAATGGTAATATTACTTCTTACACTAGCGGAAATAACCGTTCAGAGTTGTTTGGGTTTCTCTCACGCATGCGCTAAGAGCTCCTATTCCGTGTTGCTCCTGCTGGTATTTCATGTTGATAATTGTGATGAATTTAAAATTGGTTCATCACGGTGGCGTGAGGAAGTGCGCAGGCGGTTATGAGCGGATCACCACCGACATCTACGATCTTTTGGGAGAGTGAAAAGGTGGAGGTGAGTGATAGAATTTGCCCAGGCGGCGGATATCCACCGACATCTGGGATCTTTTGAGAGAGAGAGATGAGAGGTGAGTGGTAGAGTTTGCCTAGGCGGTTATGAGCGAATCACCACCGACATCTAGGATCTTTTGAAGGAGGAGGTTTTGCCTAGGCGGCGGATATCCACCGACATCTAGGATCTTTTAAGAGAGGAGGAGAGAGAGAGCAAGGTAGAGGAGAGAAGAGAGAGCTGGTTAGAGGAAGTGTCGAATGAAGCTAAAGCTGCAGGATCCAGGGTTTTATAGAGAAGTGAGGCCTCTCCCTCCAACCCCCTGTTAGGGGTTGGTGGTGGGGCCCCAGGTTGTGTACCCTGGGTTCTGTGGCTTGTCTCCCCACTCATTCGTTTATTGACGGAAACTTAACTTTAGCGTTGGATATTGGTGAGAACTTAAATTAGAGGAGTGTTCCTGGGAGGGACTCACGACAGAGGTCCCCCCAGTTTGAACCAAGATTCGTGGAGCTGAAGGCGCAAGGTGACAGGAGCTGAGGGCCATAGCAAACATAAGTGGGGCTGAAGGCCAAAGGTGAGGACTAAACTAAAATTCGTGGGGCTGAAGGCGGAAGGTGAGAAGGGCTGAAGGCGCAAGGTGACAGGGGCTGAGGGCCAAGGCAACAGGTTGAGTGCTGAGGGCGTCATCCTTAAATCTAGGTGAAAGTGCACTTAAAATTACGAGTATTTACATAAGAAGTGACATAAGAAGTTGGTGAGGTATACATAGATGAGTAGTGCATGAATATTTACATAGATCGGTGGGTGAGAGACACTGAGTTGGAAGAAGATGTGTACATACGTTAGCGAGTAGTAGGTAGTATTTACAATAGCGAGTATTTAGGATATAGTGTTTAGACTTAGGTAGTAGACTTAGTTAGCGAGTAGTATGAGTAGTATTTACAATAGGTAGTGAGTAGTATGAGTAGTATTTACAATAGGGAGTATTTACAATAGTTACAATATGTACAGGGGATATTTACAATGGGTCGTTAAAAATATTTACAATGGGTCGTGGTAGTTGGGTTGGGATGACATTCTGGGGGTGCGCGGAAATCCGCCGTTCTTTGGGTATGGATAGGGTGTGGATGTGGAAGGGGGTAGGTGTGGTTTGTAGGGTGTGTGGGGGCGCCTCGGTGATGCGGACAAGACCCCTGGTAGGGGGCAGAGGAGACCTACCGGGAGGTTTGTCCGCTTCGCCGGTGCGCCCGTGGTGTAGCTGTGTGTGGTTGCGATGACGGGGCAGCCGCGGTGGGGCCACGAGGGGCGGGACGCTGTGTGTGGTAGTGTTGGGACACAAACAGCATTCCGCCGCCTCAAGGCCCCGCCGTGATTGCTCGTAGCGGGGCGGGATTACTGGGCCGCCGGGACGTGGGGGTGTGGGTGACGCTCCCTCCGTCCGTTCCGTCGCCCGGGCCGTTTTGTCCCGACGGGGGTTATTGTGGATATCCCCGGCGGAGGTGGTGGGGTGGGGGGTAGTGTGAGTTTGAGGGTGTTGGGGGGTGGTGGGCCAAAATCGATTTTGGGGGGGTTGAATTTGAGGGGTGGTTGGGGGGTTTGAAATTTGATGGCCGGTGGAACGGGGGGTGGGGGGGGCATGAGTTCCGCGAGGCGGAACTCGTGGAGGATGGGGGACATGAGGGGGTCGTGGGGAATGTAGGGGGGGTGTACCCCAGTGGCTTGAGCTGTTCGAAATTCGCGCAGAATTTGCCACTGGGGGTACTTCCACCGCCGGGGCCGGGGAGGTAACCCGGTGATCCGTTGCGGATAAAAAAGAAGCGGTGATGGGGGCCCGGGCGAGGGGGGTAGGGGGGATAGCGGGTCCGGGACGAAAACGTCCCGGAGAATGGCCGCCATTTCCGGATCCGAATCGAAATCCGGAAACGGCGACGGAGGTGATGGGTGTTGCGGGAAGAGGTGCGACATCGTGAACGGACGGTGGGAGACTGATAGGGTTTGTCGGTTGAGGTAGCACAGGAGCGGGTTTACATCTGGCTAACGGGACTGTGTGGGGTTTTCCGTCAATTAACAGGGTCGCGGTGGTTTGTGTTGAGCGGATGACTTGAAAGGGCCCGGCATAAAGGGGTTGAAAAGTTTTATGCATGCCGGGCTCTTTCAGGTACATGTGAGTGGCGGTGAAAAATCGTTTGGGG
Source organism: Leptopterna dolabrata (assembly GCA_954871275.1). NCBI lineage: Eukaryota > Metazoa > Arthropoda > Insecta > Hemiptera > Miridae > Leptopterna > Leptopterna dolabrata. The sequence goes on along the minus strand of OX940975.1, from coordinate 25,511,518 downwards.
TAAGTTGTGTCGTTTGTCGGTGTTGTTGTGTGTAGCGGTTCCCTGTTAATTGACGGTGTGTGTTGTGGGGTGAAAATATCGGCTGGTAAGCGGAGGGGGTCTTTAAATGCATTTTGCGCGGGACTGGTGTTGTCTGAAGGACGGGCGGAAGTACGGAGGCTTAATAACACATAGGGGAGGGTTTTGGTCCAGGAGGGAGATGTAGCTGACGTGGAAATGGCTTGTTTCAGGACCGAGTGCCACCGCTCTATTTTCCCGTTGGATTGGGGGTGATAGGGAGTGGTGCGGATTTTTTGTATCCCGAGGGAACGGAGCAGGTCGGAGAAGTGTGCTGATTCAAACTGCCTCCCCTGATCGACCGTGAGTGTCCGCGGACAACCGTAGCGGCTGATCCACTGGTTTAGGAAGGCCGCGGCGACGGCGTCCGCGGTAATGTGGGCAAGTGGGATGCACTCAACCCAATTTGTTGCACGGTCGATCATGGTGAGGCAGTACCTCTTCCCCTCGGAGGGGGGAAGGGGGCCGACCAGGTCGAGATGCACATGTTCCCACGGGAGGGAGTCGGGGATGGGTTGAGGAGGTACATGGGGGTGAGCCGAGACCTTAAATTGTTGGCACTTCTGGCACCCCAGAACCCAGGTACGGATATCTGTGTTCATGTGGGGCCAGAAGTACCTTGTTTTGATGAGGTCCCGGCTCGCCCGGATGCCGGGGTGGTGGAGGGAGTGGTAGTGGAGGAACAGCTGCCGCCTCAGCTCCGGTGGGACGTAAGGGCGCGGTGTGTCGGCCGTTACGTCGCACCAGAGATCGAGGGGCGGCAGTTGTTCCAATTTGGAGGCGGAAATTAGGTTTGCAAGGGCGGGGTCGGAATTTGGATTTTGCTTGTTTTTGAGGATGTGTGGGGAGGGGAAGGGCAGTAACTCCGCCACCGGCGCGGGAGTGGGGCGAGAGAGTGTGTCCGCCACGCAGTTGTCGGCCCCCGGCAAGTAGCGAATATCGGACGTAAATTGTCCGATAAATTCGAGTTGCCGGAGGCGACGCGGGGAGGCGGACTTACGGTTTTGGAGGAGGGCGTGGGTTAGGGGCTTATGATCCGTTACGACAGAGAACTGCCTGCCCTCCACGAAGTCACGAAAGTGTTTAATGGCTTCGTGGATGGCGAGGAGCTCCCTGTCGAACGTCCAGTAGTTTTTTTGGGTCGGGGACAAGGTTTTAGAGAAAAATCCAAGGGGTTGGGGGGTGGCGCCGGTGTGCTGGTGGAGTACTGCCTCGATGGCCCAGTCGGAAGCATCGGTTGTGATGGAAAGAGGGGCCAAGGGGATCGGGGTGGGCCAATAGAGCGGCGTCCACTAGGTCCTGTTTGCAAATTTGGAAGGCGGTAGTAAGTTCGGGGGACCAGGGGATGGGGCGGTTGTCATTTTTTTTGGCGGGTTGGGGGATGGCGTTTATGAGTGGTTGTTGGTGTTGTGCGGCGTGTTTGATGTGTCTGCGGTAAAAGTTCAACATACCCAGAAAACGGCGGAGTTCCGTCACGGTACGGGGTTGGGGAAAATCGCTGATGGCGTGGACTTTATCCGGTAGGGGCTTGATTCCGTCGTAGGAGACTTGGTGGCCGAGGCAGCGGACGGAGGGTTGGGCGAGTACGCATTTCTCGATGTTAATCTGCAATCCTTCGGCGGAGAATATGTCCAGGATTTGTTTGAGGTGGTCCAGGTGCTCTTGGGGGTTGCGGGAGGCAATCAGGATGTCGTCTAAAAAGCAGAAGACGAATGGGAGGCCTCGTAGGATATTATCCATGTATCGCTGCCACGTCTTGGCGGCGTTCCTGAGGCCGAAACCCATCATGATATACTCGAAAAGGCCGAAGGGGGTGATGATAGCGGTTTTCGGTATATCTGGGGGGTGGATGTTGATATGGTGAAAAGCTCTTGATATGTCTAGAGTGGAGAATATGGTTGTGCCGTGTAGGTGGGGGGAAAAATCCCGAAGGTGGGGGACATTGCATAGGTCGGGTGTGGTTTTGGAATTTAGGCGGCGGTAGTCGCCGCAGGGGCGGATATCCCCGTTGGGCTTTTGGACGATGTGGAGGGGGGAAGCCCACGGGGATTTTGAGGGGCGGACAATTCCGTCCGCGATTAACTTCTCAAAATGCTGACGGGCTTGAGAGAGCTGCAAGGGGTGGAGGCGGCGGGCTTTGGCGGAAATGGGGGGGGGGGCCAGTGGTTTCAATAAAGTGTTGGATGGTGGAAATGTGAGCTGAGGGGCGGCGCTGGGGGCGGTATTGGCCGAGGAGGGTTTCAAATTTGGTTGGCGGCCGGTCGATGGTGTGGATAAATCCGGGAATTGGTTTGTTGGTGGAGGGGTCGATCAGGCGCGCGTTTTTCACGTCGACCTGGAGGCCGAAATATGCCAAAAAGTCGGCCCCCAGGATCGCTTTCTCCACGTCCGCCACGGTGAAATCCCACTCGTACGCGAGTCCGCTCATATGGACGGACGAGCGGTACGTCCCGTACGAGGGGATGGTGGTACCGTTGGCGGCGTAGAGAATTTGGCGGTAGCAGCGCGCCTGACGACGTAGGATTGAGTTGGGGAAGATGGATAGCGCCGCCCCTGTATCGATGAGGAAGGGGTTATTGGTTTTCCCGCATTTAAAAAAAAGGCGTTGGTGGGTTGGTATGGAGTGGGGTAAAATTGCGGAGGCTGTGGCTGGGGGTGTCTGGTCGGCAGCAGGGGTGTTGGAGTTGAGGGTTGGTGGTGGTGGTGGGGGTGTGTCTCCTGCAAAGGAGACGCGGTTGGTTTTGCGACCGTTCTGGGGTAGGGGAACGGTGGGGGGGGGGGGGGGGGGGTTTGCAATGTTGTGGTGGGGCTTGGTGGTTTTCGTGGAGGGGCCGTGACGAGGTGGGGGAACGGCGTGTGGTGGGGGGGGAGGCGGTGGCGCTGCGAGGCGTGGCCGTAAGGTTGGTGGCCTTGGTGGCGGTTGTGGAGGGGCCGTTCCGGGGTGGGGGAACGGTAGATGGTTGGGAGAGGGGTTTGGCGGCGCAGTGAGGCGCGGTCGGGAGGTTGGCGGCCGTGGCGGCGGCGTAGGAGGGGTAAGATCGTTTGCTGGTGGTGGTAGAGTGAATCCGGGCCGGGGGGGGGGCTGGTGGGGGTCCCCCCCGTGTTGGCGAGGAGGGGGGCCCGCCGGCTTTACCGGCGGGCGTCGGCGTTTCCCTGCCCGGAGGAGAATAAGCAGGGGGGTTGGCACTTGCGGGCCTCCCCACCGAAGTTCACATGGTAGAAGCATCGGTGGGGGAGGGGGGGTCGGCGGGGAGGTACGCCGTCTTGGAGGGGCGAGGCGTGTTGGAGGGGGTCGTGGTGGCCGGCGATCTCCCTCTTCGTTGCTCCCGAGGAGGGGTGGGGCGTCGTTCGGGGGAAAGCTGGCGCTGGCGGTCCGTGGAGGGGGTTCGGCGGCGTTCCGTGGAGTGGGGTCGGTGCCTGTCAGTGGAGGGGGGCCGACTGCGCTCGCGTGACGCGGTGCGTTCTCGTGGAGGGGGTGCGGTGCGGGGTTTGCGGACTTCGCTGACGCTGGCGGCTGCGGCGAGGTCGTGTACCGTGTCCGCGAGGTGGAGAAGGGGTTCGTCCGGGCCGTCGAGGTGGCTGGCGAGCGTCAATTGGATGGGGTGGGGAAGGGCGCGTAACCAGAAGGTCCTGGCGATGTCGGCCGTCATAATCCCCTGCAGCTGGTGTCGCAGGCGGCGGTAGAGGTGGGAGGGTTTGAGGTCGCCGAGGTGCTGTGGTTGCGAAAAAGCGGCGACCCGTGCGATTTTCGACGGCTGGTAGAGCGAGATGAGGCGGCTGCGGAGGTCGTCATACGCAGCGGCGGCGTCGGGGGAGATGTCCGACGTCTGGAGGAGGATGTCGTATGGTAGCAGGGAGATGATGCGGGAGTAGCGTGTCTTTTGGCTGCGGATCCCTGCGGCCGAGAATGCTGCGTCCACCTGAAAAAACCACAATGCGGGGTCATGTGAATAAAAGGGTGGTAGTGTGAGGGGAAATGACGCAGAGGCGGTCATGACGTCGGCGGCGGCGGCGGGCGCAGGTGAAGAGGCGGAGCCGGGTGGCGAAAGGGTGGAGAACGGGTTGGCGACAGTGGTCGTCGCGTCCGTTGTCGTGGCGGTGGGTGGCTGCAGCGTGGACGGCCGGAGAAGCGGCGGCGGCGTAGAGTTCGGGTCCATGGTAGAGTCTGTAATTTGAAAAAAATTCAAATTTTAAATTAAAAATTCGCAAATCGGGAGCGGAGGTGTGTGTGGTTGAGCGGAGATGTGAGAGGTGTGCGATCTCCGAGCGGTTGAGGGAGTGTGGGCGAAAATTGCGAAAATTAACTGACTGACTGACCGAATTTGAAATTGAAAAGGGGACACCGAACTGAACTTGAGACTGGGGTTGACACAGTAGGTAAGGAAGGTTGGGTGAACGTCGGGTTCACCACTGTGATGAATTTAAAATTGGTTCATCACGGTGGCGTGAGGAAGTGCGCAGGCGGTTATGAGCGGATCACCACCGACATCTACGATCTTTTGGGAGAGTGAAAAGGTGGAGGTGAGTGATAGAATTTGCCCAGGCGGCGGATATCCACCGACATCTGGGATCTTTTGAGAGAGAGAGATGAGAGGTGAGTGGTAGAGTTTGCCTAGGCGGTTATGAGCGAATCACCACCGACATCTAGGATCTTTTGAAGGAGGAGGTTTTGCCTAGGCGGCGGATATCCACCGACATCTAGGATCTTTTAAGAGAGGAGGAGAGAGAGAGCAAGGTAGAGGAGAGAAGAGAGAGCTGGTTAGAGGAAGTGTCGAATGAAGCTAAAGCTGCAGGATCCAGGGTTTTATAGAGAAGTGAGGCCTCTCCCTCCAACCCCCTGTTAGGGGTTGGTGGTGGGGCCCCAGGTTGTGTACCCTGGGTTCTGTGGCTTGTCTCCCCACTCATTCGTTTATTGACGGAAACTTAACTTTAGCGTTGGATATTGGTGAGAACTTAAATTAGAGGAGTGTTCCCGGGAGGGACTCACGACAATAATGTTGATGATGGATTTCATTAAACCTGGTGTTACATGATTTTGAATGTGGTTTCCCTTGACCAATTATTTTACCAAAGACACTTTTTCGGAATTCGTTGCCTCTCGTGGGATACTCAAGCAGTTTTTTACTCCCTTGAGATGAATAAGTGACAAAGCTTCATTCTTGAACCAGCTCCGAAGTGCTTTGCGAACATTCCGAAACCTCTGCGACGTTTTTATTGGTAGGTAGTAAAAACCCGGGAAACAGCCGGTAAAAACGTTACGTAGTTAAGTCGCGACCCACCTGAAATATGCAAAAGTGAAATAGAAGAGAAGGGATTTGACCTCACTTTCGGAACAGTAAGTAATATCCTCGTACGTAAACGTTAGGTATTTGAGTTCATAAACCTGCTTTTGTTCCTCAAGTCAAATGATGATAGATATACTATTTTGGTGCTATAAAACGGCGTACCTATCCAGTGATAACCTAAATAAGATGACAAATTCGAAGATAAAAAATAAATTCCCAGTGCATTATTGTGATTATGGTACTTCATGACCGTGCCAACCGTTTCAGTTTCACTGATGCTCGTCAGACAGAGTTAACACTTGCAACTTGACATGTTAGAATGTTATTTTGGTATTTTGATTTTATTATTTTTGAGATTTGGCATGTTTCAATGTGAATTTGAAACATGAATTTTCAATGCAAGAAAAAACATTCTGGGTGTTCTCGTAGTAGTAATGTTGTTCAGTGATACTTGATTCCTTGTGTCAGAATGCTTAAAAAAAAATTCACTTCTTTTGCGAAATTAGGAGGGATCTACTATTTACCAAAGGAAAGATGGGAGGTGGGTAAAAACGAACTTGCTGTTTATAAAAGGCATTTTCTAGTGGATAGCCTGGGAAAGAAGATGGGTTGGTCCACACAAAGTAATTGAGGTTAGAGTTTTTAAATGCATGCCCTTTTCCTTCCGAGGAAATTAAATATTTCTCTTTCTTTCTCCCATTTAATTCCTTCCCCATATTCAGTGGGATGTTCCGGAACCGGCCCTCCGGAGTTAGAGAAGCTCTCAGATGAATTAAAAGGGCTTTCACAGATTCCTAGCTTTACGCTTTCAAAAGAAAGTTGACATGCATCTTTGAAGATTGACTATCATACTTGGGCAGTTCTTCCAATCGGAATTATAAATTGTAGATAAGTTTGGCTGTCTGCTGATTTATGGTTCAGAATACCCAGCAAGAATGCATCTTCAAGGCCGTGATGTAACCTTGGCTTTTATTCACTGAACTACTTAATAAAGTTACCCGTGGATTAAACTCATTGAGATGACCTACTGATCTTCTTTGAAACCTTATTCGTGGTCTCACCAATACTTTCCTGATGCATCGAGAATACGCTGTGCTCATAACATTGAATTTCCGTTTGTCATCTTCTTGATGAGAAACGTTGAAGAAATCCATGTAAGATTTGTTCCATCTTTTTGACATTTTCATGTCTTTGCCGTGGCACACAACCTAAAAAAACCAGTCATGCAGCATGACTTAATGAGCGAATACCAATTCTTTTATGATCAACACTACAACTTAGATTGCGACTTTATAACTAGGTACCTACCTAATTTGGTAGGTGAGAAGGAAGGAGGGGAAAGACATGAAAATGTCCCAATGCGTTGCAGACTCGTATGCAAGCGTTTATCAATGACTGTTTTCTTATGATTTAGTTCTGAATGGTATGAACATATTGATATTGCCAAAAAGATACTACCCATTGGACTACCATTTGTTACAATGGAGGTACCAGTTATTAAAAGCTTCAAGTCGATAGAAATTATAAATAAAGAACTTGTCGAGGGGGACAGATTTGAAAAAAATTTACCTACCTATTATGATCATGATGCACGGCTTGAATGACAGCAGTCATTCCTCCTGATTGTCCCTAGGCAGTGGGCAAAGCTTGGCAAGATGTCGGACCAACTTTCCAGGGCAGTGCGCACACTGGCAACGCGAGGCACCCCATCAGCGCCGGTACACAACTCCACAATGATTCCCATGAGCCACGAGAGGGGATGCTGGTTATCCTCAATGATGAGAACTAAGTACATCTCCTACGTGCGGTGGATGGGTCTGAGTGTTCCCCTTAGTACGGGTCTGAAGATCAAGCAAAAAATACTCTCTATTCCACTACTTTCAAAAGGTGTTCATGATATGGTTTACTAAGTTCCACTTAGGAACTAAGCGAGAACCAAATTCAGGGCTGCCCGTAGATTCCGGCAGAGCGTTATGGGGCCTCTACACCAAGAAATGACCGGGCGTAAGAACTAGCTAATCATCGGGCGAATTAAACCCCTCGAGCTGCTAGTCTGTTAGCAAGGGCCAGAGAGCCTCACTCCTCGAGTGTGATTCTGAGCCTACGGAGCAAGTTGGCTGAGCCAAGGAAGTTCCGACCATTGTCCGGCCAAATGACAGAGAGGACCCCCGCGACCTATGAAGCGTTTGAGGAACTGTAAGAACCCATCAGTACTGAGGTCCATAACCACTTCCAGATGGACAGCCTTGGTGGCAAAGCACACAAATACAGCCAAGTACATCTCTAAAATGCGAGCGCCTCGCAATCCCACCACCGAAACTGCGAAGGGACCTGCGAAATCCATGCCCACCTGATCAAAGGCAAGAGTGCTGCGCTCGTCCGGCAGGAAGCTGGCCCATCTTGGGCTGAAAGGGCTTGGGTCTGACGGAAAAACAGCGAGTACAGCCCGACAGATATATAGTCACCATAGATCTCCCATTATCTGTACAGAACCTAGTGCGCAAATTATATGCTAGCGTGGTGCAAGCCCTACGTGAAGACAGCTCTCGTGCGCGTGCCGAACGAGCAACCCGGTAAGAACGTCCTGTGAGAGGATCAAGGCGGGGTGCTGAGTCTCCTACGGAGTAAAGCTACGCGCCAATCGACCACCATGCGGAGAACCCCATCAGCCGCACGAAAAAGTGCTAATTGCCTCTCAGCTTGGTCCTAGGGCCTGGCTTGTCAAGTGCCGCCATGATATCGTGGAAGTGGTGTTTCTGGGCACGCCTGACTAAGGGAGGTATTCATAGTCCTCACTTTATTAAAAGTAAATGCTTAAGTGAACAAGTAAGAAAGCAATGGCCACTTAGGGTATTCATAGCCAGTGATAAAGCAAATACTTAAATCTTCCTTAACCATTTCCTTTATTCCTATTTCATAGACAATAAGTAAAGTAAAATCTTTACTTTCGGGCCTACGTAAGTAGAAAAAACCTAGGTACGTTGAAAGGTACCTTAAGCATTTCCTTACTGATCGTTTGCACTGTTCTCTTTTCATTTCTGTCATCTTTTCAGTGTCGGTATTCTCGTTTCTTTTCCCAAGTATTCGGGTTTTTTGTTTTGGTACGATGGATTACCAAATAATACTATACAACGTTGTATGTATACTGAGTCAAAGAGGTAAATAATGCATCGGAAAGGAGTTACAGGCCAAAAACCGAAACACTTGCCGAAAATTTCAATTTTCTCAAGTTGGCTGCGCCCGTGGAGCTAAAATTTTTGTGGGAACTTTGAATTTTTCAATGAACAGCTATCCTGTACAACATAATATAATATGAACAATCCAGAACTACCCGATCTTTTGCAGAAAACCTCTCTTTTTGGTTTATTATTTTCAGTATTAAACCGTTGAAATCAAACATGAAAAAAAAATTTAACCCCCCCTCAAAATTTGATGGTTTCCATTTCAAGGTAGGTATTTAGAATCCGAAAATGCAATAAACAAAAATTCTGTCCGTCCGTCGTACTTCGCACTTTTCTTAATTTTTACCATGAACCAAAATTATTGAAATTCCGTTTGTAGGACCCGTTTGGGGTCAAGTTGGTCCGCGAAGCTCGGCGTTACTGTCAGTCACCTCTGGTGAAAAGTAAGGGTTGAAAATTTCAGAACGCCGTAGCTCGAAACTTTCAACAGAAGGGTATGGTTTTTTTAACGTTTTTAAATTGATCTTCAACTAAAGCATTTTTTAAGACCCTCCGGAGCATTGTGCGACCAGCCGTTCGTATGCACCAAAAAGCTTCGTCAACACGATCGTGAATCAAACGGTATAAATCCGGCTCAGATAGCATCGCTAGAGAGCACCTGATTATAATTACCGATGGCTGTATTAAGTCGAGTTTGTTCTGCGATATTATTTCATTTGAAAAGTGATGGATCTATTGGATTTTTTGGCAGGTACTTTTGAAACTTGATCAAACGCTGAAGTATTATTGATGGGTAAATTATTACACAACGGTTTATTATTTTCCATATATGCTTCATGAATAACTACAAAAGATTAATGATTGAATTATTGAATCCCGCGCATTTGTAGGAAACTTTAATTCCGGAGCCGGCTCCGGTACACGATTTAGGGCTTTCCTGGGGGGAGCTGGAGGTATTGACCACAGAGAACCGTGATCTTTGCAGAAGGGGCATCTATACAGATAAATAATCAGCCTTTGTGCAATAATTTGCAGCGTTTTTGTTTCAGTGCTAGCATGTCACCTGATTTTTATTATTCTATCATTCAATGACGTTAGAGTAATTAGCTAAATCGTTTATTTGTTCAACTGTGAGGGTACACGTGACGTTGGCTTTGAACTGTCGTTTTATTGCCGAGCGGTAAAATTTACCTCCCAACACTAATAAGACCGATATCTGTTTCATACCTTTGGGAGTAATCGAGTTCAAATTAATTTCGTTTTAGCGCAGTTGTACTTATTTGTATTTGGGAAACTTCAAAGAGGAGCTACATACTGTGATTATACGTTGTTACTAGAAACCCCTTTTCTCTGATCGCTATTCAAAATACGAAGGTCACTGCCGAATGTCAGTGGGTATTTTCCGGTTGATTCCAGTGCTGTGCAAATTAGCTGTTTCATGGCTGGTTATACCATTCACGTTGAACCGTGAGGATCATGGAAATAATGTAGATTTGCTGGTGCTTGAAAAAATTGAGCAACTGTTAACGTTATGTTTTTCCAAGTTCAAAATCAACGGTCGAAACTTGAATTTTTATTGTTCTCTTCATCCTCAATCCCCTGTTCAATTGAAATCCTAACAAGATATAGAAAATACTCATCCTAACCCAGTGACTGAGCCAGTAATCGATACCGCCCGAATATGGGATCCTTTTGGTCGCGTGGGTGTGTGTGTGTGTTTGAGTTCGTGTCTTGGTTAAGAAGGTATAATTGACCGCAAAAATTACTCTATCAAATCAGGGCGTCGCGCTAATAGGAATTCAGTGATCTAATCAGAAGGAATATCTATATACAGTAAAATAATAAGCAGTTGCGTCATAATTTGTTTATTCGCTGGTCACTCTAAAAGTTTGTCTGCACTTAACACCAAGTTTAACAATGTACCTATTGCAAACCTAAGGCAAAAATAATCTTCCATATCCAGTGATACCTACACGAGGCAATCAATCACTGGAAAGGGGATCTTAATCAGGGACCAGTACTCCAGCAGGTATCAACCCTCCAAAATATGGGCCAAACATTGCCGAATGTCTATTGAAAACAAAATTCTACATTACGACAATAATTAAATGAAAGCATGTCCGCCTCAAACTACATTATTATATAACTAGATTCAATAGGGGAATGAAGTGACCTCCTGGTGTTGGTGAAGTGGGAAGCTGGAAAGAACTTCTCACGAAGAATGCAGCGACACCAAATTGATTTTTGTGAGTGAGTGAATCACGTTTTACTGATTGGTATACCTAGGTATTTCGTCAAAAATCTAAATCACATTTCTGCTGCCATTCCGTTTCATGTTTCATTTGAATGCCATTGATAACAGCATTGAGTTGATGTCACTTGTTTTGCCTAGCTGAGAAATTATCTGTTTCCAGAATTGATGAACCCATGATCTGGGTAGACTTCAATTACTTATTGTTTAGCGTAATGTACAATGACGGGTTGGGTAAGTAAGCCACTGAGTATAGACAAGAACGAGCTGAGACGAGATGGGTCATCTATGTATAAATTATCAGTTGCAGTAACAAATCAATTAAATTGGAGTAAGAGTAGCATAAATAGAAAGCAGTTCCCTACTTGGGAGGTCGAGTGAAGCGACTGTGTTGCTTGTATACAGGGTGTCCCAGTTCCTTTTGGAGAAACTCAGGGAGTCGATTCTACTCTTCATTTGGAACAAAAAATGCTCAGTAGACATTTTTCGAAAGGTTCTTCGTTTTAAAGTTAGGTATCCGACAATTGGTGTTTTTCCAACTTTTCATTACCTTACCACATAAAAACGCTAATAAATTCGAAAATATTGAGACTACAACAAATCCAATTACACCGTTTGAAAGAACGTTAAATTTCCTGTAAGATTCTTTTGTTTTCAATGGTCAGAGTTACTTAAAATGTTGGCCAATATCAGTTAGAAAATTTCAAAATTTAAAATTGTGAAAAAGATTGTACGCTCTACTGAGGTTACAAAAAATACCTACAACCTGTCAAATTTCACAAAAACTTCTTCATTTAACAGGCTTTACATTGATGTATTAGATTTAAAAATAACGTTAATTAGAGTTAAAAATGATAATTGAACGTTTAAAAGCATGAGTAGAGGTGAATTGGGGGGGGGGGGGGGGGGATCAATAATATCTCGTAAAATAAAACAAACGCCTATGTAATTTCATAAAAATCATACCAGAAAAAATAAAAGAGTTCTTCTTGAAGCATGTAATAACAAATTAAAATTATAATTGTTCAGAGGAACTGCTCGAACGCAGTACTACTGCAGTTACAGTATCCATAGACGAGCAGCAGATATCGGTACTCCTGATTTGAAAAAAAAAAAAAAAAACCTGCATAACAACTACCTTTCCACGAGGCACATTAAATTGAACTGATGGATGAGAAGCGTTCTGTTTCAGTTTGATGTGATTGTTAACCGAGGTTCATAATTTATTATTAAGAAATACTTGTGAAAACAAAATCACGTTCTCCCCTTTCCATTCTCGTTGAATGTTGGAACTAATCATTCGTTGTTGTTTGAACTCCAACATTCACCTCCGGTCATGTTTTCAAACGTTCAATTATAATTTTTTAACTCTACTACAACGTTATTTTTACAATTAAGTATATCAATGTAACGCCTGTTAGATGAAGAAGTTTTTGAGAAATTTGACAGGTTGTAGGTAATTTTTTGTAACCTCAGTAGAACGTACAATATTTTAAATGTTGAAATGTTGAAATTTTCTAACTGATATTGGCCAACATTTTAAGTAACTCTGACCATTGAAAACAAAAGAATCTTACAGGAAATTTAACGTTCTTTCAAACGGTGTAATTGGATTTGTTGTAGTCTCAATATTTCCGAATTCATTAGCGTTTTCGTGTGGTAAGGCAATGAAAAGTTGGAAAAACACAAGTTGTCAGATATCTTTAAAACGAAGAACTTTTCGAAAAATTTCTACTGATCATTTTTTGTTCCAAATGAAGAGTAGAATCGATTCACTGAGTTTCTCCAGAAGGAACTGGGACACCCTGTATAATTCTAGGTACATATAACTTCTTAACCTTGGTCAGCTGTTAGAAACGAAACCTAATGGTTGGGAACGAGAAACATGTAATGTCCTAGTACCTATCACCTCTAGCGTCGAATGATTATTCTTCGCTCCGACTAGTGGTGGTTTGCACCTCCAAGTAGAAAGTTATCCTATTGTACAGCGTCCCACATCTTCGGGATTTCTCCTCTCACCTTCACGGCACAACCATCTTCAGCACCCTCGACATCGCACGGGCCTTCCACCACATCGATATTCCCGCCACCCCCCCCCCCCCCCCCCGGATATGCCAAAGACAGCCATCATAACTTCCTTCGGCCTCTTTGAGTATATCATAAAGGGCTTTGGCCTCCGTAACAGTGCCCAAACTAGGCAGCGCTACATGGACCATGGCCCATTTGTTTTCTGCTTTTTGGACGATGTCCTGATCGCATCTGCCAACCCCGAAGAATACTTCCGCCACCTTCAGCACGTCCTCGATATTTTCCGCAACGAGGGCCTTATTGCTCAGCCTTCCGTCCGCTGCCTCGGCCACCTTGTCACCTCCGCCGGCATCACCCCTCTCCCCGAAAAAGTTGAATCTCTCCGACAATTCCCGCAACCACAAACAGTCAGAATTGTGACGCTTCCTCGGCATGCTTAACTTATATCGCCTCCAAATACGCCACACTGCCCAGCACCAGCAACCTCTCATCGACGCCATTCCCCAACTTCCGAAAAAACAGGACAACCGCCCCATCCATTGGTCACCAGTCCTCACCACTACATTCGAAGCTTGTAAAAAATACCTCGCCAACGCCGCTCTCCTTGCCCACCCCGACCCCCACGCCCTTCTGTCTCTATCACCACCGACGCCCCCGATTGGGTATTGGAGCGGTTTTACACCAACACACCGGTACCTCCCCAGAGCCACTCTGTTTTTTCTCCCCCACACTCTCTTCCGCCCAGCATAATTACTCAACCTTCGACAGAGAACTCCTCGCCATCCACGAAGCCATTAAATACTTTCAAGACTTCGTGGAGGGTCGGCAGTTCTCTGTCATCACTGACCATAAGCCTCTCACAAACGCCTTACTTCAAATCGCAACTCCGCCTCACCCGGCCGCAACTGCCTCCGGCAACTGAGTTCATAGCCCAGTTCACCACCAATATCCGCTACACGCCGGGGGCGGACAATTGTGTGGTGGACACCTCTCACGCCCCTCCCCTTCGCGGGTGGACGAGTTATTGCTGTTCCCCCCAGCCCAACACATCAGAGCCCATTAACTCCCATCTTCCGATCAAGCCCTTCCAAATTAAATTGCCGCCAACAAGCTTGAGCAGCTGTAGACACATGGCCTATGGTGCGACGTAAGCGCCGACACCCCTCGGCCTTACGTCCCACCCGACCACTGGCAGCAGCTGTTCGAGCACTACCACGCTCTACATCACCCCGGAATCTGCGCTAGCCGAGACCTAATAAATACACAGTATTTCTGGCCCCACATAAACACCGACATTTGTTGTAATTGGGTGCTCATGTGCCAGAAGTGCCAACGTTACAAGGTCTCAGCCCACCCCCACGACCCCCCCCCCACCCCCCTCGGCAAATAGATGACGCCCACCCATTTGAACACCTTTCTCTCGACATAGTCGGCCCGCTTCCCCCCTCCGAAGAGAAGCGCTGCTGCCTGACCGTGATCAACTGTGCTACCAACTGAGTCGAATGCATCCCACTCACCCACATATCCGTCGACACTGTCGCCTCCACCTTCCTCACAAACTGGATTGCTCGCTACGGTTGCCCGCGGATACTCACGGTCGATCAGGGCAGGCAGTTCGAATCGGCCCATTTCAACTCTCTGCTCCATTCCCTCTGTGTAATAATTTGCAGCGTTTTTAATTCCATTTTCGGATTCTACTTAACTTGAAATACCACCGCTGGGCACCAACAAAATTTGGTTGGGGAGGAGGGGGGTTAAAAAAAATTGCATGCTAGATTCCAAACCTTATCAATATACTAAACCAAAATGGAATTAAAAAAAAAAAAAAAGTGTCTGTACGCCGTACTTTCTTTAGTTGCCGTGAACCAAAATTCGTGAAATTAGGTTTGATTTTCCGGGTTCCATGTCGATTTTGGAGTCAGTGATCGCTGATATTTTTCGATATTTTTGTCTGCACAGAGGGTAACCATCCACTGATGTTTTCACCGATCCAGTTCGCATGGAGGGGACAAGACGGACTTCTTTATGTATTTTGGGCTGCGCCTGGAAGTGGTTTGGGTTTGGTATTTCTCGGTTCATCCGTTATATAAATTTATACCTACAAGTTGATTTTTGGATTTCTTCCCCCATCGTCTCTTCCATCTTCCTAGTTCCGTGGTTCGAAATTTTTATCAAATTTCATTCATTGAAAATGTCCATGTTAACTATCCGTGCCTCGCATGAGCTATTCAACTTATTCATCGGTGTACACTGACTCCCTTGCAAGCGCGTTATTTCCAATTTCTGTGGTTTGCGTTCTGTGTAATATATTACTACTCTAGTTCTTGTGTTACCTATGAGTTTTACTGAAGTATTTATTTCATTAAACTTCAAGTACCTATTTTTCGGCAAATCAGTAAAATTCAAATAACAAACTTTTTTGGTGTTTTCCATTTTGCTTGAAAATTAATTCTGTAAACTCTTGAATATCCTCACCCCAGTGGTCACGTAGAATTGCAAATCATCCACCAGAATACGTAAAGACGTTTGTAGTTCTGTATATAATTATTTTAACATGGAACATGTTTTTTCACGGGAGTAAACCGGGCTGGAAAGAGTCCGCGTCCTGTCCTGTAAACTCGGCTCCCCTCCCCGTCGCCCGCACAGTTCTCCCTCTACCCCACTCCTGCCACACAACCCACCTCCTCCCCTACCACACGGGGTGCCTTAGCCGAGGAGAGCATGGCCAGACCCCACTCCGCCGAAAACTACCAAGGGGGTTCTGCCTACCCGAAAAACGCCGAAAGCAGCTGACGACGTGTATTATTATTTTTTTTTTGAAAAAAAAAAGCCGACTTTGCAGTATCTTTGCTCGAAAGCAACGAAAGTGAAAGTCGGCCTTTTTTAGGGGCGTGACTTACGCGAAAAACTCTCTTCATTCGAGCGGAACGGGTTTTGCCAAAGAAAGAAAATAACGGCATAGTTCTTCTAACCCGAACTCCGGGGAGGAGGCACCCAAAGAAAAAAGGGGGGAGAACCACCAGTTAGCCGACACCGGTAGGAGTGATTGATGGGAAAGCCGGATGAGGGGTAGGACTGGTAGGGGAGAAAAAGGAAGTACTGCGTCCAAACGCCCAGAAATTGAGCCACGACCCTAACAGGACCCGAGTAGTGATGCCTCGGAGCACCCCACGGGACACGCCCAGACTGAGGAGATCCTCGACACACCCCCGGGCCCACACTCCCCGCCAGGAGACAGTGCAGGCCAGAACCCTGATGTTCCCAGCCTCCACCCCACGGCAAGCCGCAATAGCGCGCAAAAGGTCGGCTCGATTATACTTACCGACCTTAGCCCGATGGACCTGATCCAGCCCCCGAGAAGCAGATACAATCTGAACATCGAGGGCAAGAGCAGTCCCATCGGGCCTAACCGCGACAATGTCGGGCTTGAATGCCATCCCGGGGGATAATTGGTACAGCCGCTCAGTCTCCACACTCCACCCAGATCCGCTTAAATGGCCCGCCAAGGTGTTGACCACAGCGTCGTGGCGCTTAACACGACCACCATGTGTACGGGGGCAGATCTGCACCACATGAGCCGGCGTCTCGGTCTGGGCTCCGCAAGCGCGACAGAGGTAGCCACTCTCCGGCATACGACCTCTACCACCCCTCACACGCGTTGGAAGCGCACCAACGCGGACGGCGTGGTAGTGGCGGTAGTCCCTTGCCGGTATTCCCTCTGCCGCAGCATACACCCAGGAAGAAGAAAGGGGTGTAGCTTTACACTCACGGAGTTCCTTCCCATCTACCGACTCATGGAGCTCCGCGGATACCAAGCCCTCCCACCTGGGACGGCAGCGGGACAGAACCCTGTCGCACCATGCCAACTGAGTCTGGAGTACGTCCATCCCAGCGACATGGCGTGCCACCTCCCAGGGGGACACCTAAAGGGACTTGAGGCGGCGCTCGCGGAGGGAAGGAATGTGGTAGGCCAGCATTGGCAGCCCAAGACCCCCCTCCTTCACCGGTGCGTGGAAGTACGCCTTGGGCACGTCGTGGGGGAGTCCAAGCCAGGAGCGCACCGCAGCACGGACTAGCAAGTCTAACTTGCGCAACCTCCCCAGAGTAAGTCTCCCCAGGACCACCCCGTAGGTCAGCCGAGGAAGCAAATACGTCCGGAGGAGGCGCAGCCGCTGCTGGGGCCTCAACGGAGCCTTGGTTACTCGCCGAAGCGCCTCCCCAAGGTCCGTACGGCTAACCTCCATAGTGGCAACACCACAAAAGTCCACACCCAGATACCGCCAGACCTCGGACACGGTTCGGGCAGGGAGAGGAACCGCTCCGACGGAGAAGCCCCCATCCCCAACCTTCACCTTCTTGTCCCGCCCGGACGGCACCAGGGAGATCGTGGCGCTCTTCTGCGGGTTGACCACTAAACCACAACGCGCCAGCTGACCCGAGAATACATCGAGGGCATCCTGGAGGCCTCGACGGGTACCAGCGAGAAGGATAACGTCATCTGCAAAAGCTAACGCACCCACTCGCGGACCCCCAGCCCCGAGGTCGAACCCAACTTCCTTGGGCAGCCGGGCAAGGGCAGCATCCACGACCAGATTGAAGAGGAGCGGAGACAAAGGGTCACCCTGACGCACGCCTCGCCCAACACGAACATCCCCTGACGACTCGCCACCACCTGCAACACCGTAACGCCCTCGCGGTAGAGCCAGTCCACATACTCGACGAATCGAGCAGAGGCACCAACTCCACGCAGGCAATCGATGATAGCAGGATGGCCGACAGTGTCGAAAGCTTTCGCCACGTCAAGGGAAGCAACATGAAGCTGCTTCCGCTTCCGCCGGGCAAGAGCGAACACCGACTGAAGAACCCAGAGGTTCTCAGCGGTGCCGTCCGCCCGACGAAACGCACGCTGGCTGTGGCTAACGACATCAGCCCTCAGGAGTCGAGCCGCCAACACTTTCTGGAAGTGGCGGAACACAATAGAACAGATCGAAATCGGCCTGAAGGAACCCGGACCACTCCCTAAGCCTTTCTTGGGGATGAACACTGTACGGGCTCGAGCGAACGCAGCGGGTGGCCGACCGGCCAGAAGCAGAAGGTTCAGGACCAAGAGGCGAATCAGCTGGGGCGCAGCATTCCACCGACGAGCAGTCACACCATCAGGGCCAGCAGCTGCAGAGTTTCTAACGCTGTACAACCGTGCCTCGTCAGCCGTCACCGGATCATGCATGAGACCAGCAAGGGCCCTGCAAACGGGAGAGGGGGGAGTGACCGGCGCACCACACTCGACCCCACCGGCCTCCATCACTGGACGCCAATAGGACTCGAATGCGGCGAGATTGCCGACAGGGGGAGCAGAAGCACCACCCATCACTCCACCATCACCATCGAGAACCCCTGAGGCCGCACGAGCCGGATATCGCCTCCACAACTCCCGCATCCAACGGTACGCCCGCCGTCTCGCAAGCTGCTTCGCCTTACGACCCACAGCGGGTGCCGGCAACGCCCTCCGAGGACGGCGCCACCGAGCACCACGCACGGTCGAAGCCTGACCAACACCAAAGACACGATCGACATAGCCCACAATGCCATCCCAGAGAGCAGAGCCCTGTTCAGCACTCCGAGCAAGCGCCGCCACCGTGGCTAGCGCGTAGCGCTCATGATAGCGCTTGCCTGCCAACTCCTCTCCCAGCCTCCGTACCTCCGCCAGAAGGGGAAGCAAGGAAGGCTGCGTGGTCACCGGTGAAGCATCAGGAACAAGTCCCTCAGCAACAACCGCATCCGCCGAAAGAGAAGGAGAAGACACCGGAGCGCTGGTGCCCACTGTCCCAACGGAAGTTGACGCAGCCGCGCCAGGGGGCGAGGACGTCGGAGAGGACACGGCCTGAGCCTGCTGACGGACTAGATCGCCAACAAGAGCCTTGTAATCCGAACGACGACGCACCCCTTTAATGCCCTCAATGGTCCGCGAAGGGAAGCGAGCAACCAGAAACTGGTTAACGAACCGCACACCATCGCGGACCGCACAGGCCTCAGCGGCAGCAAGCATGCGCAACTCCTCCGGCTCATACCTCGGCATCACCCGCTCCACAACAATGGCAGCGTTAGCCGCCTCGGGATGAGCCGAACGGAAGTGGACACCCAGACCTCTGCTCGTCAGGAAGGAACGGTCACACCGACTACACTGGACGCTTGACACAGAAGAAGGGTACTCTGAGCTAACGCTCGAGGAACGGGATGTACTAGGATCCCGGTGCCCCTGCCGGGGCATCCCTGGTTGCTCTCCCCTAGAACCCCGAGAGCCAGAGGGCCGTCGGGGGTTATGAGGCTCAGTGTTGTTTGTATTCATAACTAAAAAGGGAGAACAGGGGATCGGACAGGTGCATTGTGGAGTAATGCACCCTCCTAAGCGCCAGAGCCTGCGTTTAGCCGCACAAGGAGTGATGCACCAAACGACCACCTCTCGGACATCATGCATAAGACCAGCAAGGGCTCCGCAACCAGGAACCCCTGAGGCCGCACGACCCGGATCGCATCACTACTAGCACCCTTGTGCGTTGCCCGACTCTCACCACGAGGAGGTAGCAGGTTGACTTGGTAAAGCCTCCGGATGGTCAGTCCCACGGCTCTACCCTTAAGAGGGTCCTTAGGTACATTGCGTTAGGTCGCTGGTCTGCCGAGGCTTGGAAATCCCACGAAGTTTCGCTGCTTCCTCACTACCGAAGGTAGGAAGCCTTGGATTCGTGATTGAGTAAAAAAAAAAATTGTGTCCTCCAAAATGTAAATTTCCACTACCATTTTCCGTTTCAGACATCGAGGCACATATTTGGTTCCGTGTCTGTCTGTCTGTGGTATCACAACCCACAACCCACAACCACACCCACAACTACCCGAAATAATGGTCGAAGTGGGCTGAAATTTCGAGGGTAGGTGCGGGTTGAGTCACAGATGGACCCATACCAAAATCACTGAAAAATTACTGTAACTTTCGTCTGCGCATGCGCAAATGTGAAATACTTGGAGTGCCCATAACTACCTTAATTATCGTTGAAATGAGTTCACATTTGGAGGGTCGATCAGTATAATACTTTGATGGTTCCATATGAACTTCATTGGAGTTGTACTGTAACTTCCCTCTGCGCATGCGCAAACATGAAATGTTGACGGTTTCCTTATAACACTTCTAACTACGCGAAAAATAGTCGTAGGGAGATGAAATTTTGAGAGTACACGCGGGTTGGATCGCAGATGGTCCTGTATCAACGAACCTACCCAACTAGTCTATACGTTCTTGTGATTCAAGTGAGGAAGCTATACTGCCTACTCGACTTGGCAGACGTTTTTCTACATACCTTCCATATCCTCTGTTATCATGTACCTATTCGAAAAACATATTCCTGTTTCCTTGCTTTGATCCTTGATCTAAACTGCTATAATCCGGGGGTCTGGGGGGCCACAGATTTCATTCGAAAATAAACGTACCGTCATGAACACAAACCACTGGCGGCTAGACGCCCCCCTACGGCAACGCTTTTTATTTAGAAACTTGGAAGTTTTGGGTGTACGAATAAGTTATTTCATCGAATGACACCTTTTTGGCAAAATTTAATTAACCTAAAGACGAGCGATATTCTCTCCTTTAAATTATCCCTTCCTGTGACTATATACCTAGGTCACCAGTGGTGCGGTGGGGGAACATTACAAAGCATTTTGATGTCATAGATAAATATTCTGATTTCAGATTCTAACGTAAAAATATGTTTTGAATTCCTTCCTTGTACTTTTTGAAGGAAAAAATCTTTTTTGAGGAAAATAATGAGTAAAGAAGGGGGCTCTAGGACATCCTCCATAATCCAAAAGTGACAAATAGAACGGAGTTACTGGACCGTTTACTGTAATTGTTAGTAATGATGATGGTTTGATCACCGAAATCGGTATAACAGTGTATTAATTTTGTTCTCAGTGGAAATATACAACGTTTCAATAACTCCATTTTAATTTGAAATGGGGTTCCACGATTTCTTCGCCAGTGACTTAGGTAGTACCAAAATTAAAGATGAATTATATTATTAGCTAATTTATCTTCTCGTAGTTACAGGGCAGATTATGGAAATCCGGTCTACCCAATATGAAGACGATCACCATGGTAGTGTAACTCCTACATGAATGGTATTAACTCCAGTTTCTTCCAGACACGAAAAGGAAGTTTTCACGGACTAGGTACTACTTAGGAAAAAGTGCTGTGCTGTTACTTTGCCCAAAACTATCTTCATTACAGCCGACTACTAACAGTAACTAATCATGTTCACTCTAAAACAGTTAGGTCCCCTCTACCGCTTCTAACTTCAGTTTTCTTCGGAAGTGATTCTATTTAATTAAACACAACTTTTCCGGGTACCTCGAAACTGCTCTTATTTTCGCCCTCCGCCCCTGTCCTCATCATCCTGTCGAAAACTTTCCTCGGTGTTTTTAATTAGATCGTTCTCGTCCCATCATTATCATATTAATGAAATAAGGGCTTCTGTTTACGGTCCAAGACTGAAAAAGAGATGTGAGCTCATAAAAGGTTCAAAGTGGGTGGGAATTTCTGAGTAAGAGTTTACGAGCTTCATTAGGATCAGAGCAATCCCACGTCACTATTTGCTTACTCAGAGATGGTAAATAAGGAGTTTCATTTACAATTATAATTTTGAGTTGAATTATTATTACCTATTAAGGATTTGCTCTAGGTATTCGTAATTAGGTACATTACAATAAATTCGTAAAGGTTTGGTGACTTCACTGGCGGCCAATGGTGGACACTCGGCAGATATATGACTCATTTGACGACGATAATGGTTCAAGTTTATCATCAAGGATTATTTCGAACCGTTCAAACAAGGTAGGAAGGTAGATACGAATTTAAAAACAATGCAAGTTATTACACAAGGGTTTATTCTTTTCCTGTATAGATGCCCCTTCAGCGTAGGTCACTGTTTTCTTTGGTCAATACCTACCCTCGTGCTCCCCCCAGGAAAGCCCTAAATCGCGTACGGGTACAGGCCCAGGAATTACAGTTTCATAAAAATGCGACGGATTCAATAATAAATTATTATTTGTTGTTATCCATGAAGCATAAGGTAAAATTACCGTTGTGTAATAAACCGTTGCGTAATAATTTACCTGTATAGATGCCACTTCTGCGTAGGTCAGTTTTCTGTGGTCAGTACCTCGAACCTCGAGCTCCCCCAGGAAAGCCCTAAATCGAGTACTGGAGCCGGCCCGGGAGTTACAGTTAGATAAACATGCACGGAATTCAATGATTAATTATTTGTTGTTATTCGTAATAACCGTTGTGTAATAATTTAGCTGCATAGATGCAACTTCTGCGTAGATCACTGTTTTCTGTGGTCAGCACCCTCGAGCTTCCCCCAGGAAAGCCCTAAATCGAGAACTGGAGCCAGCGCGGGAATTACATTTCATAAAAATGCGCGGGATTCAATAATTCAGTTGAAGTTATTCATAGCGTTATTCAATAATTCAATTGAAGTTATTCATGAAGCATTATTTAACGTTTGTTCAAGTTTCAAAAGCACCTATCAACCAAATACAAAAGAGCCATCATTTTTCAAATCGAATAATATCTCAGAACAACCAACTTGACTTCCTACTCCCATGCCATCGATGATTATAATCAGGTAATCCCTAGCAATGATATATCTGGGCCGAATTTATACCGTTTGATTCACGATCATGTTGACGAAGCTTTTCGGTGCAAACGAACGGCTTGTCGTACAATGCTTTGGGTGGTCTCAACAAATTTTTTTAGTTCAAGATCAATTTAAAAACGATAAAAAAAACCATTCCCTTCTATTGGAAGTTTACGAGCTACGGTGCGGCGGTCTGAAAATTTCAACCCCTATTTTTCACCCCTTAGAGATGACTGACAGTAACGCCGAGCTTCGCGGACCAACAGCTAGACCCCAAACAGGGCCTACAAGCCAAATTTCATTAATTTTTGTTCATGGTAACTACGAAAAGTGCTAAGTGAGGCGGACGGACAGAAATTTTTGTATTGTATTCTCGGATTCTACGTACCTTGAAACGGAAACCATGACATTTTGATGGGAATCCAAACGTTCATTATTGAACATGGTAAACCAAAAAACGCCGCAAATTGTCACGCAAGGGTTTATTATTTTCCTGTATACATGCCCCTCCGACGTGGATCGCTGTTTTCTGTGGTCAATATCTACCCGGTGGATTCAATATAATAATTTGTGAATTCTATATATTATAATAATCAATTATATACCTATATAACATTTCTTATGTATAGTTAATATATCTAATTATATATTTATATCAATAATATATAATTTGTTGTTATGCATGAATCATAACGTGTAGTATAAAAAAGTTGAAGAAAAATTGCTGAAAATTTCTTCAGAAACGCGCCTTAGGTTCATAATAAATTATGTACCTTCCTCAGATGTTGCACTTGCGCATGCGCAGTGGTCATACCTATGATCTGCTAAGTGATGAAATAATATCACATAACTTTCAAAATTATACTACCTAAGTAACAAACACCTAATCCTAAAGAAGGCTCAGAAAATCGGCAGTTATAAAATTTTTACTCCAATTTTCCAGGAAAGAAAACTTGCACAGCACTTCATTTTTGGTGTGAATAAAGTGAGTCCTATGTTCATTTGGAGTAAGTGAATCGAATGATCAAGGGACGAATTGCTAACAAAAAATTGCAAACTTACTGTAAAAGCGAGGCAGTAGGTGATAAATTAGGTTTGAGGTTCTTGACCACTGGTATGTATTGTAAGGAGTGATGTGGGGAGTATCGAGGGTTGGTCCAAATAAAACAATTTTTCTAGGCCGACGTTTCGCAATAAATGTATTGCATCTTCAGGGCTAACAAACAGAGGAGGAATACACAGGTGGAATGGATTGCTATGTGAGCTGCCCTATAGTGTTTGTGTCCCCTTTTGCCATTTTGCCTTCCACATGCATGTAAGTATCTCTGTTTATCAGTATTCCAACCTATTGCTTCAACATTCATATTTATCTTCTTTATTCATATTCACATCTTTTTAAATAGTTGGGACTCTGACGATCCTAACTACCCGCTATGAACCCTCCACTCTAAACAGCTCCCACAACTTTCCCAAGGTAATTCTCACTATAGAACAACCACATAATTATGATAAGTAGACAATAGTCATTAGTAAGTGAGTAATATAGGAAATAAGTAATATACATTAGTAAGTTGTGCAAGCAAGCCACGTTTCTATACCAATGTTCATTCCACCTGTGTATTCCTCCTCTGTTTGTTAGCCCTGAAGATGCAATACATTTATTGCGAAACGTCGGCCTAGAAAAATTGTTTTATTTGGACCAACCCTCGATACTCCCCACATCACTCCTTACAGTAGATGATAAATGTAGAGACAGAAGTGGCCCCAGATTGGTTGATTGGAAAATTAGACCATGGTGAACCTAATGCACATAAATATTGAGAAGTGGAGGGGCAGGCAGGCTAATAGCGAGAACTTATACTATGAACTTATACTTCTCGACGAAAAATATCTATTCCGTGTTAGTTCAAAGGGAATGTAGATGAGACAACTCTGTACCACATATTGTTATTGGAATGGGAGATGGTTCAATCATATATGAGTTTCCTCAGAAATTGATGGTATCCTCCTTCCTTAGAGTGTTCTGGTACCTGCCTAGTCTGGAAACGAAGAGATTGCCTTTCAAAGCCGCCAGCATCATAAAAGCGATGTTTAAAAAAAAAACACCGTATATGAGGTAAGCAGCATTTTTGGTTTTAGATCGCGGCGCCCGCTTATACCTTCTCATGAGAGGTACCAGGTGGCCGGGATCCATGCACTCTTCCGAAAAGCTTTCAACCCCCTTGAAATGGCACTTCCCCGAAAACGCCATCTCGTTCGTCGGAACGACGAGAGCTGTAGATGGTAAAATTCACCTCGCGGTCCTTCCTATTTCCATACGAATTCAAAAGGTCTATATTTCCCGACGACCGCTGTAGCGGACCTCTGGGTGTTTAGTAACGCACCACCTGGTGCCCTTTCGGCGTTTATAAACTCTTTTTCGATAGGGTAACCAATTTATGAACTAGTGATTGGTTAGTAAAGCCGCAAAGACCGTTGACTTCCCTGTAGCCGCCGCTGGCAGTATAATTTCTGTTCACTGCTTTAATAGTGGGTAGTTACCGAAAAACAGAATTCGGTGCCGTGTGGTGTTTGGGATCAGGGGTAAACTATCATATATTTTGACCATTTCTGGGAATTTCATAACAACAACTACATACCAGGGACCTACCTACTAGAGCAAGAAATCCAGCGAAATCTAGTGTTTTTCCACACATCGAGGATGGAAGGCTTTAGATGCAAACAGGCCGAAATACGAACCTTCATTTCACATTAAATAGGTTCTGCGATGAGTAAATAAGTATGTGAATAATCGATAACCAACTGTCATGTTTCTACTAATAACCGCCAATTTATTAATCATATTTCATTCAATTTTTATTCAGATAGAGGTGAAAGAAACCGTTACATTGGTTGGGGTGCCGCTAAATGAATTTCGAGCTCTTTGTATAGGTGTATGTACCTTGAAACTGAACGTAATGTACTAACGTAAATTATGAGGAGGCAGAGGAGGTTAAAAAAATTGAATAAACTCAACTGCAACTTCAACTGCAATTTTCAGGCTGAGGCTTTTCGTCCGACTTCCCTGCCAGCGTCGCGGACGTGATCAACTGTCCTCCAATGAGAGGATCAGAATTCGATCTGATCATTTCGCTCTATTACTTGGCCAATCATTCCCTCGCCCCTTTGAGTGCTGAGGGGTTCCCAAACTCGACCTTAGCGACAGATACCTACCTATTATAACAGCATTAATAGGTACATACAGACAATATTAATTTGATCACTTTCGAAAATATCTCTCAAATGCATCTCGTTGATCTGTCCGGTACCTACCTATATTCTGGCGGACAAATACTCAATTTTCTTTGGGTAACCAGTTTTGCGGCAACAGTTTTCCAACGGTTTTCACATAGATACAACCATTAGTAGCTATATTCGTAGGCTCCGTTGGTTTTTATCGCCCAGAAATTGTTCACAACTCCTTGGAGGAATCTCAGATAACAGATTGGATAGATCACAGATAAGCCGAGCTCCTAGCGCTACCTACCTATTATTACAGTATTAACAGGTACAGACATTATTAATTATTATTATTAGGATACGTTAGTATTAGGATACAGACAATATTAATTTGACATCTCTCGAAAATCTTTCTCAAATGCATCCCGTTGATCTGTCCGGTACCTGCTGGCGGACAAATACTCGAATTTTGTTCGGGTAATCAATCTTGAGGCAACAGTAGTTGTAACGGACAGATCACGAGATTCATTTGAGAAATACCTATTTGCGAAAGATGTCAAATTAATATTGTGTGTAGGTACCTATTAATACTTTAATAATAGGTGGGTAGCAAACCGGCATGGTTTGAATTGAATTGAGCGTGCTCGGCCCCTAGTGAGCAGCGTTCAAGTGGTTTATATGCTGCGAATGTTTCTTCAAGGGCCTTTTCTTTGGTGGACACTACTGATGGAATGAGGGATGTGGATCCACAGGTACTGCGAATTAGAGTCGTGAGGTCGGAATGTGGTGTTGAGTGAAATAGATATTGTTGTTATTGTATGCACTGTGACAGTAGTCAGCACTCAAGTCAGTATTTTATACTGATAGAGGAGTTCAAATTCAGGAGATTCGAATCAGTTACAGGAGTTGAAACGTCCCAGCATTTACATTCCTACATTTATATCAACTCAATTCTGACATCATTGACGTCGTGTGGAGGAATTAAATTTTCCTTCCACGATGTTTTTACCAGGCTTACACAACATCAAAATCCACTTCTTCGTTCCATATATCATCGAGGATACATGAATCCTTTGAACTTTCTGAATTTGATTTTGGATTTAAATTTGAATTCGGATTGGAATTTTTTCATTATCTTATATGTAGTTTTTCCAAATCGAATTCAACATCTTCCAAATTTATAGAATTCAGTATTTGAATATCCCGAAGGGAGAATTTTATTTTTACTGAATGTGTTTAACAATGTCTGCTGGACGGTTGTTTCCTATCCTCCCACGCGACAACAAGAAAAGACAATTGTACATATGCCACTGCATTGAAGATGCGGCACAAGCACAAGCAACTTTCTGGTTTACTATTTTCAATAATGAACCTTTGGAATCGAGCATGAAAAAAAAAAAAAAATTCTAACCCCCCTCCCCTCAAAATTTGATGGTTTACGTTTCAAGGTATGTAGAATCCGAAAATGCAATAAAAAAATTTCTGTCTGTCTGCCTTACACCGTACTTAGCAATTTTCTTAGTTACCATAAAAAAAAAAATATATTTATGAAATTCGGTTTATAGGTTCCGTTCAGGGTCTAGTTAGTCTCGAAGCTCGGCGTTACTGTCAGTCATCTCTAAGGGTTCGAAAATAGGGGTTGAAAATTTCAGAACGCCCTAGCTCGAAAACGTTCAATAGAAGGGTATGGTTTTTTTAATGCTTTTAAATTTATCTTGAACTAAAGAATTTTTTGTCGTATGTAGGACGACCAGCCATTCGTTCACACCGAAAAACTTCAACATGATCATGAATCAAACGATATAAATTCGGCCCAGATATCATCGCTAGGGAGCACCTGATTTATAATCTCGGACGGCTGCATGACGTCGAGCTGGTTGTGCTGTGATATTATTACATTATTTGGAAAATGATGGATCTTTTGGATTTTGTTGACAGGTACCTACTTTTGCAACTTGAACAAACGTTGAAGTATTATTGGGTAAATTATTACAAAACGGTTTATTAATATTTACTTTATGCTTCATGAATAACTACAGATAATTATTAATTATTGAATTATTGAATCCCCCACATTCGTATGAAACTTTAATTCCCGGGC
The DNA here is from genome assembly GCA_954871275.1 of Leptopterna dolabrata. NCBI lineage: Eukaryota > Metazoa > Arthropoda > Insecta > Hemiptera > Miridae > Leptopterna > Leptopterna dolabrata. The sequence goes on along the minus strand of OX940975.1, from coordinate 25,483,709 downwards.
CGGCTCCAGTACTCCATTTAGGGCTTTCCTGGGGGGAGGTCGAGGGTACTGACCACAGAAAACTGTGGTCTACGCAGAAGGGACATCTATACGGGTAAATAATAAACCGTTGTGTAATAATTATATGCATTTTTTATTCAATTTTCGGATTCTACGTACCTTGTAACGTAAACCATCAAATTTTGACGGGGGGTTAAACTTTTAACCTGACCCTTCAGGTTTTTGCGATGGGACCCCCCGCCGAAAAGCGACAGGAAAAAGTGAGACCAAATGGTGAGACAAAAGTAGCGCGTATTTTAACAATGATTTTCACTTACAACCGAGTAGTTGCTAGGGAAATGAAACTTCTTTCATTTTCATCGGACAAAAATCGTTTTCCATTCGTTGGAAAGCTCTTGATTTATCACGAATGTATTTCGTATTTGTTCATGGTATTTATATCCTAGTTTCATAATATAACTATATAAATGAATGTTGTAAATGGATAGTAAACAATGACGCTTGTTTGGTTGTCACTTGGTTGGTAAGAAACAGCCGATCTTATATATAATACAGCGAGGGGGACAAAAACCTGAAGGGTCAGGTACACCACATTTTAGCCGTCAGGCTTTAAGCGGAAGTCATCCGGGGGTGCAGGGGGCGAAGCCTCCGCCGAGGCGCGCAGCGCCGAGTTTTCTTTTTTTTCATGCTCGATTCCAAAGGTTCATTATTATACATACTTAATAAGCGAATTGTTGAATACAATTTAGAAAAGCTATATGAAACTCTAGTTTTCGTATTTTATATGAGTACATAAAACTCTTATAGTGTTTTCGTATCTTATATATACCTATAAAACTCCTAGTTTTTTCGTATGTTACCTAAAAACGTCTAAACCCTTATGTTGATCTAAAAGGCTTAAACCGATTTTGACGAGGGGAGTTGCAACGTGATCACCGAATTTCTGAGACGTGAACGGGACATTGCTTCGCGACCCAATTGTTTGGTTTACACTAATCATCGAGTAACGCGAATTTGAATGGACCACTTGGCGCCTGATGCATTGACCAAAAGTTAATTACATTAATATAAATATTTTTCAGTCCAATGACCTACCAAAATTATGTTTCTGATCTAAGGGGTGGTAGGACTTAGTAGAAGGGACACCGCATTCAACAGGAGTAAGAAAACTTGAGTAGGGGGCAGTTCTGGCGTATTATTTTCTGTATTGAACCTTTTGAATCGAGCATGTAAGTATGAAGGTAACGCGCCATTTCGGCCCCTCGGTCATTATTATTATAATCCTAATGTGCTGAAATTTTGCATAGTAATCTATCTTTGATGACAATACATGAATCAATAATAGAAACATCTGTTAATTATTACCAAGTTAGTAGTGCAAGTTAATTATTAACTTGCACTATTTGTATGTCTGTGTCAAAACGTGTTATTGATTTTTTAAACCACTTCGCGTAATCCAATTTCGCTGAAATTTTGGATAGTTTTTGATTGACAAGTTGATGACAGTCATAAAAGCATTAAACCATTATTACCAAAGTAATTCATTACGTATGTAACTATTCACCATTTTTCAAATGAAATAATATCACGGGACAACAAGCGCTTTCCATAGTCTCAAAAAATCTCAGTTATCAATTAAATCAAAAACACCATAAAGACCATATTTACTCTCCTATTAAAAGTTTCCAAACGCTATGGCGTTCTGAAAGTTTCAACCCCTATTTTCCACCCCTTAGAGAAGGCTGACTTCGCGGACCTACGAACCAGATTCCATTAATTTTGGTTGAGAGGGTAGAAAATATATTGGTTTCTTATTTTCAGTAATGAACCTTTGGTAATGAGTCTGGAAAAAAATAGTGCTTTCCGTTTCAAGGTCCGTGGAACCCGAAAATGGAATAAAAAAATTCAGTCCGTCCGCCGTATTTCGCACTACTTTCCTTAGTTACCATGAACCAAAATTGATGAAAATAATATGGTTTGTAGGTCCCCATTTGGGGTCTAGTTGATCCCCGAAGCTCGGCGTTACTATAATTCACCTCTAGGGGGTGAAACAGGGGTTGACATTTTCAGAACGCCACCGTAGGTCGGAAACTCAGTAGAAAGGTATGGCTTTTTCAACGTTTTTAAATTTATCTCGAATTTTAGATTTTTTGAGACCACCCGGGGTATTGTATGTCCAGCAGTTCATTTGCACCGAAAAGCTTCGTCAACATGATCCTGAATGAAAAGGTGTGCATCCGGCCCAGGTATCATTTCCAGGAAATACCTGATTATAATCACGCATGGCTGAACGAATGAACTCGAGCTGGTTATTCCGTGGTATTATTTCATTTCAAGAATGATGGTTATTTTGGAATTTATTGATATGCACAGTTGTAACTTGAATGAACATTATGCTTCACGAATAACAACAATTAATATTAATGATGATGATACGATTCAGGTAATCTGAGTCATCAATTAGGAAAATAGGAAAACGGCGCATTTTCACAGAAGAAAAAAAACGCAAATTATTACACAACTGTTATTATTTACCTGCATTGATGCCCCTTCCGCGTAGATCACTGTTTTCTGTGGTCAATATCTACCCTCCAGCTCCTCCCAGGAAAGCTCTAAATCCAGTAGGCTGGAGCCGGCCCGGGAATTATAGTTTCTACAAATGCGACGGATTCAATAATTAATATTAGTTGTTGCTATTCATGAAGCGTAAGGTAAATAATAAACCGTTGTGTAATAATTTACCTGTACCCTTCTCCGCAGATATCTGTTTCTGTGGTCAATACCTACCCTCGAGCTCCACCCAGGAAAGCCCTAAATCGAGAGCTGGAGCCAGCCCAGGAATTACATTTCATAAAAATGCACGGGATTCAATAATTCAATGATTAACTATTTGTTGTTATTCATGAAGCATAACGTTTGTTCAAGTTGCGAAAGTACCTATCAACGAAATCCGAAAATGCCATCGTTTTTCAAATGGAACAATATCACAGTTGGTACAACCAACTCGACTTCATACAGCCATCCGTGATTATAATCAGGTGCTCCCTTACGATGATATTATCTGGGCCGGATTTCTACCGTTTGATTCACGATCATGTTGGCGAAGCAATCGATGCAAACGAACGGCTGGTAGTACAATGCTCCGGGCGGTCTCAAAAAATTCTTTAGTTCAAGATCAATTTTAAAACGTTAAAAAAACCATACCTTTCTATTGAAAGTCTTCGAGCTACGGCGTTCTGAAAATTTCAACCCCTATTTTTCACCCGTTAGAGAAGACTGACAGTAACGCAGAGCTAGCTTGGACCAACTAGACCCCAAACGGGACCTACAAACCAAATTTCATTTTGGTTCATGGTAACTAAGATAAGTGCGGCGTACGGCGGACGGACCAAAATTTTTTTATTGCAATTTTGCGTTCTATGTACTTACCTTGAAACGAAACCATAAAATTTTGAGGGTGTTAAATTTTTTTTTATGCTCAATTCTAAAGGGTTATTGAAAATAATTAAAAAATCATCCGAGGATTTGTTGGGTGGGGGGGTCCCCTCCGTTTCATCCGCCACTGTAAGTCACAAACATACTTCTGCAATGGCATTGGACTATTTGAAAAAACAAATTTTCCAATACCCAACTTAGCAGATTACCGAAGTTGAGCTCACTTAAAGCTGATATTTAGACGTACTGTCACAAATTTAGGGCATGTCGGCCATGGCGACAAAAGGAGAGACATGAAAAAGAAGGTTTTCGATTTCCTAACGTTAAACTAATTTCAAATCCCCATAGCTATCTTAAATATCGTTGAAATGAGTTCAGAATTGGAGGGCCAATAAGTAACAGTACTTTGATAGTTCCATATGAATTTCATTGGAATCGTACTGTCCTCCCAACTTGGCAGACGTTTTCCTCCTGAACCAACACCGCCTTGGGAAAGGGGTTCGACCCATTTTCCGACGAATGTTTCAGCCGCCTCCCGTTTACAGTTAAGTGCGAAGAGGAAATACACCTGGTCCCGCCACCTACAATCTTTTTCATTGTTAACTTTTCCCCGAGAGAGACCAATCACGGTGACAACTACAAATGCCGAGCGAACCGAAAGAAACCGCAACGCTGCGGGACGGTTCGTGGACTGAGGGGGAACTAACGGAGGGATTGTCACCCAGATGTAAAATACTTTACGTGAAATGGGTCGGAACCGTTTTTCCCCTTCTTTATTTCCATATTCCGGTGGGGGGGGGGGGGGGGGGAGACACTGAGGGATGGGGAATCATCCAGAGAACGCGTATTCGAGAGCGATTTGGTGACGGGTGAATGGGATGCTCAAATAGACGTCGGCATTTCGTTTTTTTAACGAATGACGTCAAACGGCTATTCATCATAGATGGCGAACCACGAGCCAGCGGTCTCTTTGTCATTCGGATGCGTGGAACGTCTGTAGTCCATATTTGCGTCAAGTTCGTTCCAGTCCATGAACGGAATGCCATTGAATGCAGATGTTTCAGAAACAGGCAATACCATGTGTTTGGGCCAGGATACCAACTTAAGCATTAGTGAGGGAGTTCGAAACTCCTGTTTTTACACTGTGACAGAGTGTGAGGAGAGTAACTCAAGCCCCTCAAGCGTCCCCCTCCTAGACTAGTGAGATTATCACCAGTTAACAAGGGATATCGATTATACTTTCGCCAAACGACCCCATCTTCACCGGAAAAACAAATGACTCGAGAGCTGCCACTGTCACACTCCTCTCCACATGACATACTTCTGGGTAGCAGAAGTATGGGAGGGAAAAGGAGGTTTGAAAGTATCATGAAGTTCTGGTTCAGGAAAGGACATCAGAAGAACTCCAAGGTGGCTAACCTCCAACGTAATGGTACTACCTCAATAATTTACCGGTGGAGAACAAAGCTCCTACAGAAGAGTATTGGCGGGGAAAAAATATTTTCAGAGGTTGTTGTCCAGTGAATTTTGATCATCTGGGCAACGTCTAGGTGATCAACCTTCATCGTTAGGATGGAAAAACTATTGGTACTTGTAAATTGGGACACGGCAAAAATCGCCTTCAATAATGAGCTCAATATTATTTTAATTATACTGAGCCCTTAAAGGGGGAATGGGGGTGGGAAGCCAGTAGACGTATGTGTTATAAAAAGGACAGGATGTTTGTAAAGGAATCCTTCTGGAAACCTTTGGGTTTATCCTTCCGGAAAGCCCACAAAAAGTGGATGGGCTTGTGAAAGTGGACCATCGAGAAGGACCAGTTGAGAAGGGATATCGATTAGGCTTCCGCCAAACGATCCTCATCTTCAATGGAAAAACAAACGACTCAAGATCTGCCACTGTCACAGCACTAAAAAGGTGAAATGCTCAAAAGCTTTTTTTTTCTTCTCTGACATAGACATGTTTGTTATGCACGGTTTTTCGTCCTGGAGTAAACGATGATGCAAATTTTTGAAGACCCCTAGCCTCCAAAAAAAAATCCACGTTGAAAGCGTGCAGTTGACTCCTTGGCAGTAAAATTTGAATTACTACCTACTGAATGAAGGTGTTTACGAACGAGATGGTGTGAACCCCCCGTCATTCACTTGAGTCGATAATTATCGAGCTCACACAAATAGATAAATGATTTTTCAGATCCGCTGGATAGAAAACTGGGCTCCCGATTCAAGATAATCTGTTATGACGTCGTTCAAACTATGTTCCTACTTCTCCTTGGAGTTATCAGCTTACCGAATTCCGATTCATGTTGCCATCTCCTTTTTGGTTTATTATTCTGTGAATAATACACCTATGTATTCGCTCAGCGAAAAAGTTTTATAACACCCCCTCAAAATTTTTTCTTTTACGTTTCAAGGTGCGTAGATTCAGCAAATGCAATGTCCGACCGCCTTATAACGCATACCGGCTTCATTTTCGGTCTAAAAAATTCGTTAATTCGCACACATGCTCCATTTGGGCCCTAGCTGTGTCCCGAAACTTTGCAGCCCGATCGGAATATACCCAAGGGCGTTATGAGTGAAAAATGGGTATAAAAGTCCTAGGTATTTTAACCTGACCCTTCAGGTTTTTGCGATGGGACCCCCCGCCGAAAAACGACAGGAAAAAGTGAGACCAAATAGTGAGACTAAATAGTGAGACGAAAGTAGCGCGTATTTTAACAATGATTTTCACTTACAACCGAGTAGTTGCTAGGGAAATGAAACTTCTTTCATTTTCATCGGACAAAAATCGTTTTCCATTCGTTGGAAAGCTCTTGATTTATCACGAATGTATTTCGTATTTGTTCTTGGTATTTACATCCTAGTTTCATAATATAACTATATAAATGAATGTTGTAAATGGATAGTAAACAATGACGCTTGTTTGGTTGTCACTTGGTTGTAGTAAACCTAATTATAAAACGCTGCAAATCCCTGCACAACGGTTTATTATTTTGTATAGAATACCCTTCTGTTACAGATCACAGCTCTATGTATAGATAACCCGTCTATATAATATGATATGTACTATTCTATTATATGCATATTATGTAGATCGCAGACCCTCCGTAGGTTAGTACCTAACCCCGTACTCGTTACTAGGTACCTACCTAAATCACGAGTTAAATGTTGCTAAAATAATTCTGCCGATGACAAACAGTACCTAACAAAAAGAAACACACATAATGAAGTTCTGAAAAGAAATTGTTGATGAGGAGTGAAAAAAGTTTCAAAAGTACCTACCAACAAACTCCAGCCCCTTCTACGTAGATGGTATAATGAACCGTTGTGTAATAATTTACCGTTGAGTAATGATTTACCGTAGTAATAATTTACCCATCAATAATACTTCAACGTTTGTTCAATTTTCACTACCTACCAACAAACTCCAATAGATATTACATTTTTCAAATTAAATAATATCACAGAACAACCAACTCGACTTCATACTCCGCCAATATAATCAGGTGATCCCTACCAATGATTGGCCGTATTCACAAATTCCTATTGTGGGCGCGTCTCTGGTTACGAGATTTGGTTTGGATTGTATACAATTTCATTCACACTGGAGTCGAAAATGCCTGTCGGTGCAAACTTCGGGGCCTTACTGTGAACGAACGGCTGGACGTACGATGCTCCGGATGGTCTTAAAAAACTCGCAAGTTCAAGAACTATTTAAAACCGTAAAAATATTTACGTAAAAAAATGGTATAGGCGTTTTGAAAATTTCAACCCCTATTTTGAACCCCTTAGAGGTGACTCACAGTAACGTCGAGCTTCGAGGACCAACTAGACGCCGAACGGAACCTATAACCCGAATTTCATCAATTTTTTTTCATGGTAACTAAGAAAAGTGGCCCGTACGGCGTACGGCGTACGGCGGACAGACAGAAATATTTTTATTGCAGTTTTGGATTCTACATACCTTGAAACGTAAACCATCAAATTTTGAGGGGGGGTAAGAATTTTTTTTTTCATGCTCGATTCCAATGGTTCATTATTGAAAATAATAAACCAAAAGCGGTTTACTCGATCAATAATACGTTATATGTTATAACGTTAGCAATAGTAGTTGGGTACCTACATAATAATACGTAGGTATTTATAAAGTGATACTTATATTTTTACTGAAAAACAAAAAACGCTGCAAATCCCTGCACAACGGTTTATTATTTTGTATAGAATACCCTTCTGTTACAGATCACAGCTCTCTGTATAGATAACCCGTCTATATAATATAATATGCACTACTCTATACATATTATGTGAATCGCAGACAGCGTTGGCCAATAGAATTGCAGAACGCGTAGCCGTGGCCGGCCCTTGTGATTGGAATGGCCTAGGCCAGTCATAATGAATTTATTGAAAAAACAAAAGAAAACGATTGATTGAACCATTTCGGACCATGCCACTGCGCACCATGCCAATTAGACAATTCTAAATGAATTCCAAATGAAAGTCCAATTCAGACTGATGGTATACCAATTTTTACAATTCTAAGTGAATTCCTAAGTGCACTAACAATTACAATCCTAAGTGCAATCTTAGAGGATTACAATATTACAATCCTAAGTGAATTAAAGTGCAATTGAAATTGTAATCCAATTGCAATTTCAATATTTTATTAACACAACTTTGCCAATTTTGGCGAATGTGGAGTGTATGTTTATAGGATTAGTATGTCGGGAATGAGGATGGGGATTTTAGGTAGAGTGGTGAGCAGTGGCCAATTGCAATTGAAAAAAATTGTTGATGAGGAGTGAAAACGTTGGCCAATAGAATTGCAGAACCATTTCGAACAATGCCAATGCGTACCATGCCAATTAGACAATTCGAAATGAATTCCAATTCAAATTGATTTGAATTCAAATTAATTTGAATTCAAATTAATGAATTCCAATTCAATTAATGAATTCCAATTCAAATTAATGAATTCCAATTCGAAATCGATTGAATAAATTGATTGATTGATGGAATCGAGCGCTTCCCCGGTGACGAGCGCACAATGCCAATTAGGCAATTCGAAAAAAATTCCAATTCAAATTAAAGTTCAATAGAGTATACCAATATTTACAATTATTCTAAGTGAATTCCAATTGCAATTGAGAAATTGATTGATTGATTGTTCGATTGATTGAATAAATTGATTGATTGATTGAATAAATTGATTGATTGATTGAATCTAGCGCGTCCTTGGTGACGAGAGTGTATACAATTTCATTCACCCTGGTGTCGAAAATGCCTGTCGGTGAAAACTTCGGGGCCTTACTGTGAACGAACGGCTGGACGTACGGTGCTGCGGGTGGTCTTAAACAACTCCCAAGTTCGAGAACTATTTAAAACCGTAAAAAAATTCACGTAAAACAAAGGTATAGGCTTTCTGAAAATTTCAGCCCCTATTTTGAACCCCTTAGAGATGACTGACAGTAACGTCGAGCTTCGAGGACCAACTAGACCCCGAACGGAACCTATAACCCGAATTTCATCAATTTTTATTCATGGTAACTAAGCAAAGTGGCCCGTACGGCGTACGGCGGACAGACAGAAATATTTTTATTGCAGTTTTGGATTCTACATACCTTGAAACGTAAACCATCAAATTTTGAGGGGGGGTAAGAATTTTTTTTTTCATGCTCGATTCCAATGGTTCATTATTGAAAATAATAAACCAAAAGGTGGAGTCTAGTATGAGCCGCGCGTGAAGTAAGGTAAGAAACAGCCGATCTTATATAATACAGCGAGGGGGACAAAAACCTGAAGGGTCAGGTACACCACATTTTAGCCGTCAGGCTTTAAGCGGAAGTCATCCGGGGGTGCAGGGGGCGAAGCCCCCGCCGAGGCGCGCAGCGCCGAGTTTTGTGTTTTGGTTTATTATTTTCAATAATGAACCATTGGAATCGAGCATGAAAAAAAAAAAATTCTTACCCCCCCCCTCAAAATTTGATGGTTTACGTTTCAAGGTATGTAGAATCCAAAACTGCAATAAAAATATTTCTGTATGTCCGCCGTACGCCGTACGCCGTACGGGCCACTTTTATTGGTTACCATGAAAAAAAATTGATGAAATTCGGGTTATAGGTTCCGTTCGGCGTCTAGTAGGTCCTCGAAGCTCGACGTTACTGTGAGTCATCTCTAAGTGGTTCAAAATAGGGGTTGAAATTTTCAAAACGCCTATACCATTTTTTTACGTAAATATTTTTACGGTTTTAAATAGTTCTTGAACTTGCGAGTTTTTTAAGACCATCCGGAGCATCGTACGTCCAGCCGTTCGTTCACAGTAAGGACCCGAAGTTTGCACCGACAGGCATTTTCGACTCCAGTGTGAATGAAATTGTATACAATTCAAACCAAATCTCGTAACCAGAGACGCGCCCACAATAGGAAATTTGGCGGAGATAAAATCATTGGTAGGGATCACCTGATTATATTGGCGGAGTATGAAGTCGAGTTGGTTGTTCTGTGATATTATTTAATTTGAAAAATGATGGCTCTTTTGGAGTTTGTTGGTAGGTAGTGAAACTTGAACAAACGTTGAAGTATTATTGATGGGTAAATTATTACTACGGTAAATCATTACTCAACGGTAAATTATTACACAACGGTTCATTATACCATCTACGTAGAAGGGGCTGGAGTTTGTTGGTAGGTACTTTTGCAACTTTTTTCACTCCTCATCAACAATTTCTTTTCAGAACTTCATTATGTGTGTTTCTTTTTGTTAGGTACTGTTTGTCATCGGCAGAATTATTTTAGCAACATTTAACTCGTGATTTAGGTAGGTACCTAGTAACGAGTACGGGGTTAGGTACTAACCTACGGAGGGTCTGCGATCTACATAATATGTATAGAATAGTACATATCATATTATATAGACGGGTTATCTATACATAGAGCTGTGATCTGTAACAGAAGGGTATTCTATACAAAATAATAAACCGTTGTGCAGGGATTTGCAGCGTTTTTTGCGTTATAGTAACATGAGCTTTTGAGGTAGTTTTCCATGTTTTGTAGGACGAGAAGACCGAATATGAAGTCGATTTTGATCATTAAGTAGAAAATCAAAGTTCTAACAAAGTTTCAGCCTTAAATTTACGTTAAACTTTGGTCTATAAATCGTTGTTCTTCCGCACACAGTTTGGATCCCCATTTGGGAACAAATTTGGGTCCTAGTTGTGCTCCAAAGAATACACCCAGGGGCGTTATGGGAGAAAAATAGGGGTTTTCGAGGTTTTTAAAGTTTTTAGTGAACACGAGTTTGTTATGGATCGTTTTCCGTTTTTTTTAGGGCGAGAAGACCGAATATGAGGTTGCTTTTGACCAAAGAGTGAATAATTGAGGTTATAACAAAGTTAAGCTCCCGAAATTCATTTTTTATGACTCAAAAACCTGGGGAATTATCTGTAATCACCATAAATTTGTATAATAACACTAGAAGTAGTGTTAGCAGGTGAATCAAGACCATCAAATGACAATGTCAGTGTTCAACGATAATCTGTAAAAAAAAGAAAAAAAAGGAGTCGAGGTCGTGTTTTTTGGGGCCAAAATTGGTGGAAACCATATAAAATAACTCTATTTCAATTACTGCGCATGAAAGAAACAATAAATGAACAGCAACATTGCTGTAGGTATTTCTGATAGAATAATAAACCTAAGTGACAAGGACTTTGCAGCGTTTTTCATATAGTGCATGACGAAAGAGCGTTTTGAGAAACTCGTTTACCTACTACCCACTGATAAGGTCTCAATTTGTCCCACGGTTATTTCACCCCTGTTTGCTTAAAACTCAATCAGACTGGCATTTAGGTTTGAGGTTTGCAATTCTATGTTTCTTTAAATTTTCAATAGATTTTAAATGTTAGGGCGATCACTTCCGGATCTATCTATGTTCAAAGTTTAGTCACTCCCTCTGTCTATGAATGTTACGTATCACCTTATCTTTTGATCTAGATAAGTTGCGTTTTTAAAGACGGAAAAGCCCCATGATATCGGAGAAATCACATCCTTTGAGATGAGATTTCATTTTTAAGAAAAACTCAGTTTTAAGAAGACTGATGAATAATATTTATATTAATATTTATAATCTTGAAAATCGCGGTGAGTGTTTTAAACATGGTCTAGCGCCTTCTAAGAATTATCTATCGCATAAAACTCAAAGTTTGTTGGTTTGTATGTCTTGAGTTGGTGGCCAAACGACTGAACGAATCTTGAGGTGGTTTTTTCCTGCTCTTCACACCGGCGGGTTACGTAGGCTGCATAAATTTTGGTCTATCATTTTGTGAATAATACGCTCGACGACTTTTCATCTAGCTCTCCGTCTCCGGACATCATGGCACTACAGACTACGCACAAACGACAAACTATTTCCAAAACTGACAGAGTTTAACGAACGCAATCAAATATAAAAGAACAACGCCTTGACCACCGCTACATCACTCTTATCCTTCTTCCTCCTGCGTGGATAGGACAAGTCGCACCCAGAGCATGGTGGTAGTGGTGCGGTTGGTATCAGTTCTGTTCTCCGACACACTTATGTATTCGCTCAGCGAAGCGTTTATAGCACCCCCTCGAAATAGATTCCAAAAACGCCGCCAAGTCCTTGGTTACATGGGTTTATTATTCTCTTGGACATACCTACAGAAATGTTGGCTGTTCATTTATTCTCTCGTTTCGGAAAATCTAGCTGTCGGTTTATTTAGGTTCTGACGGGTTTTGGGTCTTATGGATTTATTTTTGTTATTCTGACGAGTCACCCTTTCGGTGACGATTGTGGAAGGCCTTCAGCCAACCACCTCCTCGCGGTGCTTTGTTGGTAACGCTAATGGTCTGATTTAATGATTGGATAATCTTAATAATCACAGTGGGCTCTCTTTACTTGCAGCTCTACCTGAACAGTACGAGTTGTCTCGAATATGAGAGATGTATGCGAGTAGGGAGTACGAGTTGTCCGGGGTCGAGCCTCAAACAAAAGACGGATTAGTTGTAGTAGTTGTCCAGCATTCGGTATTGGTTTGATAGTGAACCTTTGGAATCGAGCGTAGACCACTGAGTTCCTGTTACCTAGCGTAAGGCCCTGACTTAGAAGGGTGGTTTTACCTACCTAAACACACACGCACACGCTTGCGCGCGCGCGAAAAAGTGAACATTTATGTTATGTTACATTATGATTATCATACCACGACTTGCTATCTTTATACAACTTGCTTGTAATTTGGCTCGCCCGTACTTTTCCAAAAACAAATGATATTTGCTTATTCAATTTTCAATTGTACCGAGGATTATAAAATTTATGTTTGCCCTTTGGGGGGGGGGTTACCCTCCCAGTGCGGATCCTCCAAAGCGATATTCTTTTTCAAGATTTGCCCCCTGTTAACAGAAAAAAAGTGTTCGGTGGTGGGGGGGGGGGGGGCATGTGGTCCTAATCCCTCCCTGGTTTCGTCAATAACATGAATCAAGTCAGTAACATCAAATTCGTCAATACATCTCTCTCTCTCTCTCTCTCTCTCTCTCTCTCTCTCTCTCTCTCTCTCTCTCTCTCTCTCTCTCTCTCTCTCTCACTCACTCTCTCTCTCTCCCCTCTCTCTCTCTCCCTCTCTCTCTCTCTCTCTCTCTCTCTCTCTCTCTCTCTCTCTCTGCTATTTTTGACACCTCCGTTTCAATTATGAATTTCAAGAAACGATTAAAGGAGAAGTTACTCATGTGTTATGATTAGAAATGTGTAAATTTATTTTTATATATAAGTTCAATGTATTGATTAAAAATGGCTCAATGTATTATTGAATGTCGAGGTGTTGAGATATTGATCAATGTACTGTTGTACAATTCGCCGTGTTCAATGTACTGATGTTTATGTGCTATTCATTGATAAAAGCTCTTACACATCACAAGAAGTGCAATTAATTTTTTTCTTTTTATATGCATACTGTATTATGTTCAATGATTTTGCCACACAAGACATTCAACTCATTTATTGTTAAATATGTTATAAATGACTGACATATGGAAGTATTACATTATTTTTATTTTTTTCTGTCAGAAAGTAAGAGAGGACCGATAGGTCCTATTTTTGTACAGATTAATAAATAAAATTCAATCAATCAATCAATCAATCTCTCTCTCTCTCTCTCTCTCTCTCGCTCTGTGAGCATGTGTGCGCGCGGGCGCGTGTGTGTGCTTGTGGTACCTACCAAAAGTTTAAAAAGCTTCCATGTGGAACTGGTAAAAAGCGAATAAATAAAAATAAAATTCCGGAAAACGCGAATTATGGACATACGCTGGTTAGTCTACTATTCCGCAACCTGAAGGAGTTCTCCTGGAATTTTGAATTTTCGGGAGAATAGATAACTGTGACTGTTCGATCATAGCTGAAACAGTGAGCTTACCTTCTACAACACTGGTAAAAATAATCCGTCGTTTTTGAGCTTCCAAATCCGCCATGGGAGTTGGGAACCCGTGGGAATGCCAACACGCGGCCTAAATTCGAGATGTTCCTTCTTCCACCTCCAGAAAAGGGTCCTCTGATTGAAGGAAACGAGCCCAACTTTTGGTTGCTCTCAGGCGCTGGTTAATACTAACTTGCCTTCCCCCTCTCTTCCAGTAAAGCTTGGGAAGGAGTATTGATAGGAAAAGGGGTTGGTAACTTCGGGTGTGATATATCCGTATTAGGGATAGACCTAATGGGCTATAAGGACGTTTGTAATCCTCTATAGTGTATAGGCGCCGGCTAAGAATCTTCGGAGCTTTGGAACCCCACGCCAAACGTAATTTAAACTTTCAACCGCTCATCGGATAGTATACTACTGCCTCACTAATTTTACGGATATAATGACGGCGCCTGCATTATATCGCGTTCACGGTAGGATAGATAAGTTATAAATAAAAGTTATTAATAATGCAATGTGGAACGTGATGAAGTCGTTTATGTTTCTTCTTGGCTTAGTACCTATGGTTTGCCCGTGGGGTAGATTAATTACGTAAGGTTTGGTTTAGTTACGTTTAGGTTTTTTTCACATGGAGCGGCAATGCGTTGCGCACAAAATTCGTAGGATGGCCACAACTAGCTATCATCAGCAGCTTGCAGTAGGTACTTATAGAGGAATAATGCGGCAGATGGGATAGTACGTACCACGGTTATTCCACTAGATCTAGTGAAATAACCGTGGTAGGTACCACCGATTGACGCCTCAGTGGTTGAGCACCGCCTTCGCTAAGACCGGGCATCGGTAATACCACGGCCTTGCCCCTTGGTATAATCAATCACTTGTCAAGCTCTGCCGTTGTCGAATTAATTTCGGTTTTTCTTTCGCAATCTTTCATATGCCTCGTACCTCCTATCAATCATAATATGCCCGAGCGGGCGTCCAACTACAAGGCATTGAGGTTTAACGAATGGCGTTCAGGCTGCTGAGCAAAACCTGTATTCGAACCAACATGTCGGAAAACTCATCACTAGGTACCATACGAATAGTTTAACCCGGTCTAACTTTTACCATCAGTGCATAATCCTAACAGCTATTCCTACATTATAACATAGATATGTTTTAATGCTTGGGCGCACAGAACAATTTGCGTCACTCGACCAATAGGTAAAAGATGATGTAAAAACTCGGCGCTTCGCGCCTCGCCAGGGGGGCAAGCCCCCCTGGCCCCCCGGATGCTTACCGTTTGGAGCCTGCGGCTAAAAATCGAGAAACATGGAACATGCTTTAGCTATGTCTTCTTTCTCTGTTTGTTTTTTTATTCGAAAAATGTGATCAAATACGAGGTTCTTGCACAACTATAAAGGTTTATAGCACTTATGATTACTCACTACTTCTCAACTCACTATTTCTCACTACTTCTTATAGTTGTCATGACGGCAATGGATACGATGTATGTTTTCTAATTAGCTTCCCTGGTAATGAAGCTTCGACCCTCGCACATAAGATTGTTTACTAACCATTTATAACATCGCATTGTTGGATTAATATCTCGTAGATAAATATAAAACTGCGACATAAATGCGTGATAAATCGAGAGCTTTCCAACGAATGGAGAACGATTTTTGTCCGATGAAAACTAAAGTTTCATTTCCCTAGAAACGACTCGGTTGTACGTGAAAATCATAAAAAAATTTCGTCACCCATTTTTTGTGACCATTTTTTGTGACCAATTTTTCGTGACACATTCCGCGTGACATTTTTCGGCTAGTTAGTCCAAGGCTAAAGCATGTTCCATGCTAAAATTTAAAGCAGTTCCGATGTACGAATTTGGTAACCGCGAAGTTGATTACGTGCTGATGATACTAAACCTATGTTTACGATAATTGCCAGTGTAATCGAAATATGATATCAATGATAGTGTTGTTCCGTGTTGAGAAATTGAAGCATAAATGAAAGAGCTCCGTGACTTTATCGTCATATTACAGGTCTCGCTTCGTAGTGTTTTGGGTTTATTATTTCCAATGAAATCAAGCGGGGGGGGGGGGGGGATAATCTTGTACTAAAAAATTTTTGTGACGACCCGGAGCATTGTACGACCAGCCGTTCGTTTGCACTGGAAAGCTTCGTCAACATGATTGTGAATGAAACGGTATGAATCCGGCCCAGATAACATCATTGCTAGGGATCACCTGATTATAACACGGATGACTGTATGAAGTCGAGTTGGTTGTTCTGTGACATTATTTCATTTGAAAAATGATGGATCTTTTTGGTTTTGTTGATAGGTATTTTTGAAACTTGAGCAAAAAATGTTGAAGTATCATTGGGTAAATTATTACACAACGGTTTATTATACTATCTACGCCGAAGGGGCATCTATACAGGTGAATTATTACGCAACGGTTTATCATTTAACTTATGCTTTATGAATAACTACACAGTTCTCGATTTAGGGCTTTCCTGGGGAAGCTCGAGGGTATTGACCACAGAAAATAGGTAGTGATCTACGCAGAAGGTGCATCTGTACAAGTAAATGATAAACCGCTGTGGAATAATTTGCAGCGTTCTTTATAGTCACTTCGGTAACTTGATGAAATCAATGATTGTTGTCGTTGTGCCCTCAGACGCGATTCCAACAACTTTTTATAATAGGTATAGATTTAACCAATAAATACGGAGAACGACGAGCTGAGCGAAGCCTCCTACCCTTCCTTGCACCTACTGTGGTGATAACCGCGGGATGCTCCCTCCTCTATGTATGTCTCCTCTATGTCCTGTATTTCAATGTACCTATTGAAAAATAAAGTAGGTATAATTATATCTGTGCATTTTGTAAGAGTGGGCCACTAGGCCTAAAATCTGTACAGATTATATAATAAACACAGTCAGTAAGTCCTCTAATACTTGCTGTGGTGATAGCCACGGGGTGCTAGACTCCTTCTTCCGGGCGTATGCTTTGGTGATAACCGCGGGACGCCCTCTTCCTCTAACGCCTGCTGTGTTGATTGCCGCGGGGCGATAGTCCTCGTTCAACTTGCCCAAACCATCCTTACCCTTCACCGGTATTATTGAATCCTGCGCATTTTTATGAAACTGTAATTCCCGGGAAGGCTGCAGTATTCGATTTAGGGCTTTCCTATGGGTGGCGGGTGGGGGGGGGGGGGGAGTTCGACGGTAGTTATTGACCACAGAAAGGCATTTATACAGAGGTAAATAATAAACCGTTGTGTAATATTTTGCAGCGTTTTTATTACCTGTAACGACATATCTTGACTACTCAGCTATGAATTTCATTTGTGGGTTTGGATTGCAACAGCGTTGATTGGTATGCAATATATAAATGTTCATACATACGAAGAGGATTGCTTTCAGGTTTCCATATTTCAACTGTACCAAGCCTGTCGAAATTGGACTGTGGAAACTAGAAGTTTCTGTTATTTTGTTTTCCCCCGCACGGACTTCTATTGAAATGGCGGAATAGTGAAAAACAATACCGCTACGCGGGAGTCCGACGGATTAATCCGCTGGCCTATTGGTCGAGTATAAATAGTAGAGCTTTGATTCGTTGAGTGGGCGAAAAAAACCTTTTGTATTTACTTCTGAGTCGAATGCGAACCCCGTAAAAGATACGCCGTTCGCCGCGGACTGGGCCCAGAGGGTATTGCATTTCGTTCTATCAAAGGGATCCACCAGCTCGGGGAACGCAATCAGCGCCGTTGAATTAAAACGGAAACAGGGAGGCGCTGTGTGCAAAACCGGGTCTGGACGAGGTAACGGATTTGTCTTTGCTCTTCGTGATTCGTCGATCGAAGATTAGAAGAGAAACAATCAGTTGGTAATTTAAATATGATGGAAGGCTACGAATCGCGTTAGTTTTAGCAATAGATTGATGTAAGGGTGGCTCGAGGCAGAAATATCTACTTAAACATTCAAAAATAGTCATCTTTGAAAAGTAGGCCGAATTCTAATTTTTTGGGTCAAAAGTTGCATCAAATTGTCAAAATGAGCTAAAAATCACTGAAAACTACAGTCTAAAATTCATTTAAATGTTGTATTTCAATAGCCACAAATGAATAGTCTTTTTCTGAATAAACATCAAATTTAGTTTTTTCAAAAAATTATAAAAATTGCTCAAACTTGCAATACTTTAATGAACTCGGTGGAATACGAATGCGCAAATCCCATTTAATCCTGATTGACAGGTGCGTGAAAGCGCAAATGTAATGGGTTGAAAAGCGCACAAGAGATTCCGCCGGAAGCCCAAACAACAGTTCATGGACGAGGCAAAATTCATAAACAATCAGGTAAATATATTAAGATTAAATATGTTTTATGACGCATGAATTATGTGCGCATTCGTTCCCCTCTGTGTTTGCGCTTTCGTACACACATGCACATATTCTATGTTTTTGCGCTTTCGGGTAGTAGGATTACTATCATTTGCGCTTTCGTTCGACAGCCAATGAACTAGTGGTAAGCGGTGATTCAATACGAATGATTTATTAAAAAGTTCGTGAGACTATCATGAGTGTTCTACTTTGTCGATAAAATGTGCGGAGATGGTTCTTTAGTTAATTAGGTGTCTTACCTCGAAAATACGCTCCCATTGCCTTGCTGGTCATTTGATCATGCACAGAAGCGGCCGAAGCCTATTCGGTTTCCAAATATTTTTACAAACTTCAATATTTTGAATAATGAAACACGTTTTCCCCGTTTTTGGCCGTTGAACACGAATCTGTCGATGAAATTCCGAATTTCTCGCTCCTGGTGAATGCTCAGTGCGTGTGCGCTTACGAGAACCCTATGGACGCGCATGGCTACTAGACAACATGAGTACTAGTCGAAATGAAGTGAAATTTCGAGGGAACGCGCAAGTTTATGTCCAGAAGGAGCCTTATTTCTTCATTCGAATTTTGACTGTAACTTCCATCCAGGCCTACTTAACCGAAGGTTATTAATTAATGATATTAGTGATGATATTATTAATGATAACAAATCATTCCGTTCATATATCACCCACCCAGAGCCATGTAATCCTTGGATCACTCTAGATGTAATATAGGTTCAAGTTGAAATACAACCAAAATCTCTAACAAGGCTTTAACAGCTAGCAATTTCGTTATTCTTCAGTATGGTGGCAAATTCTGAATTATTACGGAATTGGCGCAGCCATTGTTTTACTGATGTCTCGCTAAGTACGTATGTAGGTACTGTTAGTTGTACTGCGGATGCCTACCTACCATCGATTTTCAAAATTGCGTCCTACATGGGTACCTACGTAAGTCACAATTCAAGGTGTCTTGATGGTAGTATATTTTTATTCTGTTATTTATCATGGTACATTTATTCATGAAATTTGAATGCTGTAACAGAGTGGGTAATATTATTTTTACCTCGACTCTGCTCGGATTGGGTCACTCTCGTAAACTGCACTAATAAAATAATTTCCTTTAAATTAGGTGCTATTGTAGGAGAATGGAAGATATTAAGTAGACACCGATTGTGCTCTGACTCGATACCTTTTTATTGGTTATTAAGGAATGAAGCTCCAAGAAGTTTGCTTAGGGGGAGATAATTAAGGGGAAGCTAAATTTACCGGTGGGGTGGTGGGGGGGGGGGGGGGTGGATTTATATATTTCTCGAAGAGTGACAATTTCAAGGGATGACCAATCGGGCAACTGCAGAATTGTTAAAAGGATGAAATGGTTTAAATATCGAGTGATATAAATAAAAATGAGGGAGATGTGATCTTACCTTGTTGGAGGCAGGAAATGAATTGATTTTTCTCCTTCCTATCATTGGGACGGGTGGCACCGTTCCTGAGTAACAGTTATGCGTGGTCATGCATTAGGAACTGTTACAAACCCTTATTTGTGCTTCGGCAAACCTCCGTATTATTATAATGATTTAGGTAACATCTAAATCAGTAAATAATATATGGCACAAAAAATGTTTTCAGATTTCATGAGGAGGGTTTCCGCTGTGCCCTTCACTATATACAAGCCTTGAAAAACTTCGGCACGCCGTTTGGTCCTAAGAAATTCACTCTCCAAAGTACGTAAGTCCATAAGGCGCTCAATATTTACGTACGACACTTCTAGTTCCTGAAACTCTGTGGTAACAAGCAGAAATACAACAGGCTAATGGGCAGGTGCAGATTGTCCTACCCGAAAAAAGTAGCAGATATTTTAGGAGCAACTGCGAGGATTCCGAGGCCTGGAGGAGGACGCTGTAATAGCCACCACCCGCGCTATGTAGGTACATATTTGATAAATGAACTGTCAAGGATAACAAGCTTCGTTAGAACGTGAACTTCTGATTCATGAGGCGGCCCATCCCCAACTCCTCGGGATCTCCGGAAAGGGTTTGTACTGCGGGGGAAAAAAGGACAGGACGGAAGCAGTTTGAAGTTGGGTTGAGGGGAGAAGAAAACATCCCTTGAAGGATCTGGGAAAATTGCGGGAATCAGTCGGTATTACCGGGAGTTTGTAAGTGATATTAGCAGCGTGTGGTGGAGGAGGGGAGGGGGGAGGTCGAGTGGGAAAGCGAAGGGCATTGATTCGAGTGTGAAGTGTAATTAGTGAGTTGGGTGACAGAGTTCATTAACAACAAACGTGATACCCGGCACTTCAACACTGCGACCCTTCCCTTCTTCATTCACCTCTTTTCTAGCTAAACCCTGGTCCTGTTTCACGTCCCATTCCCAATGATCCAAACTCGTAAAGGAAGGGGGAAAAAACTAATCGAAATGACCTTTTTCTTCCTTCGGGGCGTCAATCAGTCATTGGCCCAACTCGCCGCTACGTCCTCAGGAGAAAGGGGTGATGGGTTTCACAGAAAGGGGATTACAAAAGCGATCGACACTTGACAGGTATTCAGTACGTGCTTTCCAGAGGCCTGCGGTCACTCTGACTTGACATGTATTGCCCAGTAAAACTGGTTAAAGAATATGGAGATAGAAGGTCATGGAACATGTTATTCCACGCTGGAGACTGTTCTGGCTCATTATAATCAGTGAGCTGTTTCCTACTCAGCTGATCGGGGTGTGGCTCCCTTTTAGAAAATTTTGGCTCGTTCCAAAATTGCAGATGCTCCCTGCGTGCGTGCGTTCTTGCGTGGGTACTCAGAAAAATCCGTCTCCGCAAGAGTAATAATGAGTTCGTTACCCAGCCCGATCGCTCTGTGCGCGGGGTTCCAAATTTACAAATATTTGATCCAAAAAATCGAAACGAAAAGGATTTCAGCAACATAGGCATATGTGGTGTTGACAGTAATATTTTTCTGGGGCAACTGGTCCCAGTCCGATTAGATGCACCCAGCGTACCGAATTTACAAATTTGTAGTCCGAAATCCTACACAAAAAAATGCATGTTTTTTATGTAGGCATGCCAAGGTTCCATGTTTTTTGGTCGCTGAATCGATTGCGAGTAGTTTCAGCACGTTCAGACTGCGTCGATTGATCAAAATCAGAATTTTTGGTTCAAAACCCAAAAATGATTTTGACGTAATTTTTCTATGCGACGTGCCACTCTGGTCTCAACGTCTGCCCAGTAATGCCGTAATGAGTGCTCTGGCAGATGACCATTAATTTAAATTCTCAATTTCCCATACTATTTCTTTGAAAATTCGCTCCTTGAGCCACGCTGCATGCCTGGAATTTTTATTCACACCCAGTTGACTCAAAGAAGCTTCATATCAGTGTTTGGGAGTTCATTTGTTCACTTAGCTCTATATTACACTCAGCCCGATTTGAATTTTCGATGCGTCATCACGTTCGGTTAAGGCTAGTAATAATCAACAAGCCACTTACAATTTTTTTCCTTTTGTTCCTTGGAAAAATGACGCAAATTTATAAGTATCTATCTTCATAAATGTAGATGAAAGCTTGACAAATTGACAAGACGTAAAATAGAATTGGATCTGTCGAAAATTCTTCCGAGAAGGAAGCTCGCTAAATCCCTTTCCACACAATACATTGCTCCACGTTTCGGTTTCGGCTCGCAAAAACTTATCCTCTCGATGTTCCCACGTTCCGTATCAATGTGTTGTGGGGTTTTCGCCAGGGTACAGTTCATACATAACTTAAGGGACGACAGAAACACCAATGGGACACCGGTCCGCAGAGGATGCGATACTCCTCTTTATTGGTCCAATACACCACTATACCTTTTGTACATTGGGAATGTATGAGCCAATCCTTCTCTTTTTCGGTATCGTTTCTAGATTTTCGAACAATAGAGAAACAGGGGTCTTTATCCTCGATAGAGTTGGGGGGGTCGGAAGGGGAATAAAAATAGGTTTGGCGCGACACGGGCCAAGTTGGGTAAGTTCACCCAACAAATCACGCTTCAGGCTCATTCACAGCCAGGGGTTAACTCTGGGCGACCGATGAGAAATCCCTCTATGACCGTCGGGCCGTTTCCCTCGAACAATAGAGCTTGCCGGTGGGTTTCCGATAATGCTTCGCCTTCACAAATTTTTCGCCAACCCAAGTTCTATTTTCATGACTTAGGGATGTCATTGCGGGAGAATAACAGAGTAAAGTATGGTAGTTTAGTATAAAAACGCTGCAAATGATTACACAACGGTTTATTATGTACATATAGATGTCCCTTGTGCGTAGGTCACTGTTTTCTGTGGTCAATATCTACCCGGTGGATTCAATATAATAATTTGTGAATTCTGTATATAATAAACAATTATATAATATATAATATTTTTATGTATGTAGGAAAGTCGTGATTCGAGTACCGGAGCCGGTACTGCGGTATTGCAGTTTCTTAAATATGCAGTGGATTCGAGAATTCAATAATTAATAAATTATTTTTGTTGTTATTCATGAAGCATAACGTTTCTTCATGTTGCAAAATTACCTATGAACAAAATCCAAAGGAGCCATCACTCTTCAAATGAAATAATATCATAGAACAACCAACTCGATTTCACACAGCCATTGATTATAATCAGGTGTTCCCTAGCGATGATGTTTGGGCTGGATTTATACCGTTTCATTCATGATCATGTTGACGAAGCGGTGCGGTCGAACGGCTGGACGTACAGTGCTCCGGGTGGTCTCAAAAAATGCTTTAGTTTGAGATCAACTTTTTCTTTCTTTTATAACCCTGGATTTGACCTCACTGGGTATATAACGTGGTGGGGGGTGGGGGGTGGGGGCTTTTTTACTCGAACGTTATTTCAAACTTTAGTCTCTGTAGGCTTCACATGATTATTATCGGAGGTGAAGAGCTAATCGCTGGTCTAAGCACATGCAAGCTTTTCAAAGCTTGCAATGGTGCCCGCCCGAGACGGGAACCAGAGACGCCGTTTTTTTATATCCCAAACGGGGATATAAAGATCGGGCGCTCTAGTCCGCTCGGACCCCGTTTGATATCAATTTAAAAACGTTAAAACACCACACTCTTCTTTGAATGTTTTCGAGCTACGGCGTTTTGAAAATGTCAACCCCTGTTTTTCATCCCTTAGAGATAGCTGAAAGCAATGCCGAGCTTCGTGGACCAACGAGACCTCAAATGGGACCTAAATCAAATTGCATTAATTTTGGTTCATGGTAAGGAAAGTGCGAAGTACGGCAGACGGATAAAAATTTTCGGTTTATTATTATGTGAATAATACACCTATGTATTCGCTCAGCAAACAATTTTTGCAACACCCCCTCAAAATTTTTCTTTTACGTTTTTACGTTTCCGCCGTCGTTATATTAATTTTTTATGAGTCAACAAACTGGAAAACTGTCTGAAATCACCATAAACTTGTATAATACCTAACACTAATAATATTAATAATATTTATCAATTTTATAATAAAGATAATAATTTAACAATAATAAGAGTCTAATTCGTGTTTTTGGGGGCCAGAATTGATGGAAACCATGAACAGTACCAATTTCAATTATTGTACATGAATGAAACAATAAGTGAACGTTTCTGTAGGTACGTCCAGTAGAATAATAAATCCATGTGTCAAGGACTTCGCAGCGTTTTTGGATTGCGCATACCTTGAAACGGTACCATCAAATTTTGAGAGGCTTAAACATTTTTTCCATGCTCAATTCCAAAGGTGTCATTATTGAAAATAATAAACCAAAACTTGTGATATTGGTTTATTATTTTCAATAATGAACCATTGGAATCGAGCATGAAAATAAAAAAAACCAGTCATGCAGCATGACTTAATGAGCGAATTTTCAAAGAAATATTCGAATTAATGGCTATGGTTTTGAATAAAGGAAAACTTCGGTCTAAAATTTGGTTTTCTATGTATATTCTCTTCGTATTTATTTTAATTTGTACGTTTTGTCCATCCTGATTCTACCGTTTGTTATGAGTAGATTCCTTGTTCCTTCTGAATGGCCTTTCCTCTTGACTACGATTTCAGGCCTGGTATCTAAAACCAGTTCAAGATTTGCTCTACTAGGTAGGTAGATCCTTCCTTCTTCATTGATATTATTTTTATCATGTTAAGTACCTACCTACCTTTGAATATCAAATATTCGTATGATACTGATAATAAATTGATAAGATACCTACCTGACCTTCTTCCTCCTACTGTTAGTACCTAAATTGAATAATTTGAAATAGATTTTTTCTTTCGTCTTCCTTCTAGTAATACGTGGGCCGGTACTTGTCTATCTATGAAGGTATCATAACAATTATATGTCAAATGGGAAATTCAAGGAGTTGTACTAATCGTTTGCCTCCCCCTTTTTTGCTTCGAACTCTCGTCTTCAATTAATACTTCTCACATTTTTCAATCTGACCACTCTAAGGGGGGGGGGGGGGGGAAGAGTTTAAAGATTATCCTAGTTTTGGGTAATTTTTGCGCACTTTAAATGCTCTAATTTAAGAACGGATTTAGATATCTAAAATCCGATTTCACCATCGTGTTCAGCGTGCAAAAACCTTTAAAATGAGGGGTCACTTGTTAGAAAATAACATTTTGGGGATTTTTGGGTAATTTTTGCGCACTTTAAATGCGCCAAAACCCTCCTTAGAGTAGGCCAATTTCGCCCATCTTCGAACTTAGCCTTTCGATTGCCAAGATAGATTTTTTGTGCAAATTTGAGCTGTTTATCTCAATTCTATCGAGAGTTATCGTCTGGAGTGACACATATGTATATAAATATATACTCGGCCCTTCGGGCCTCGCCAGGGGGCAAGCCCCCTGTAGTGCGATTCTGCAACTCGCTACCTTATTGTCGGTACGGAGTCGGGGTCGCTATCCCTCTCGTGTAACGACACCCCGATAACGAAATTGGTATTCAGGAACTTATGATACCGAACTTGAATAACAAATTGTCGTTGCAGAATGAGCTACCGACTTTGTTAGCTTGTCTCACGAAATCTGAGTCTAGGGCGAGCAATCGACTGGAACTCATTCCGTTTCCATGGTGATAAGCAGTGATGAAATGAATTGAAGAGTGTGTGTGTGCGCCGGAGTCGTGATTGTGTTTTGAATCCCCCGAATTCACTCGATGGCCGAAATAAATGCTCATACCTTGGAAGTCAAAAATTGCAGTTTGGGATCACTTGACACTTGGGATAGGTTTTGATTTCAATTTGTTGTATCGTCTTGAGGTTTTAATAAAGTTTTTACCGTTTTTAGCTTAAATGTAATATGTATTATGCCAAATTCATTTGTATAAATTCATGTATGATTTTGTTGAAATGTATGTTTTATAATTGGTACCTACTCGGAAATTCTGATAAATACCTATGCAAGTGAATGAATAACTACCTACGTTTACGTTATTTTCAAAATCCAATATTTTCTAATTAATTAACATCCTATTAAGGTCACTTGCATTTATTAGAGAAAACGTAGGGGATCGGTATCTACAGCAAAATTAGGTAGGCACGTACCTGGATTTCAGGGGGTAATCCATTCAATCTGGAGCATTGGAGCAATGGTCGAATTTCGGTTCATGGCCAAGTGTCGGCTTATCCTAAAGGTTTTTCTGAACATGCAGGAATCAAGGGAATAAGGATTTTGCCAATCTCGTAGCACTCTTCTTTCAAACCGAGGGCGATCCCTTTCTTGCAGAATTTCAATTCCCAAGCAAGGAATTCGAGCGTCATAATGCCTGACATTATTATCCACAATTCATTAGCGCTCGAAAAAATACGGTAGGTGGGTAGGTAACAACTACATATATGGTGAAATGCGATTCTAAAAAGTAGATAACTACCCAAAGTGAAATAGACTATATCACTTATAGAAGTCTTCTATATCACTAATTTTCTAACTACCTACCTATCAAGTAATTTTATCGTTTAAGTTATTTATTACGATGTTTTTATGACATCACTGCCATAAATTATTAAGTCACTAATTTACCTACCTATTTACCTAGATAAGTACCTACATTGGGCATATTACGTCAAATAAAATTGAAAAAACATGCCAAAAGAAAAGTAGGTATACTTACCGTTACGTTAAACACTTACCATAAAACTTTCTACCGCCGAAAAGCAACGTCAAGCCAAGTTTTTTGGGTGTAACAAGCTTTCGGTACGGATAACGGGGGGGTCTAGAGCCGTCGAAATGCAAACGACCCCGCAACGACAATTTATCGACGATTAAGCGATAGCTGACGCTATTGAGCACTTACAGAATACCAATCGTCGGTATTTAGTGGCATCGATATTTTTTGTTATGCTAACGATATCTTATCGTCGTTACGATGCCATACCGAGTTGCAGAATCGCACTGCTGGACCCCCAAAGGGGGCTCCGCCCCCTCGGAACGGCTTCGCCGTTCCTCACCCCCGAAGGATGTGTTCTTATACTTCGTATAACAAAGGAGAATTTGCTATGCAATTCCCCCCCCCCCCCCACACCACCAACACACAAAAAAATAAAACGATTCTGCTGATGCAATTGCATTTAGCAACGATAACGTTGGTAATTCTTTATCACATTCCTCTTTGTGCTCATCTTTATCACATTCCTCTTTGTGCTCATCTTTATCACGTTCCTCTTTGTGCTCATCTTTATCACATTCCTCTTTGTGCTCATCTTCATCACATTCCTCTTTGCGTGACGCGTTTTTGTGACAGGATATTGTGACAGGACATTTTTTTCACATGACCCCCGGCGTTAAAATTGCATAGCAATTAATATACATATAAAAAAGTGTTAAATTTCAGGAATCGTTTTAGAATGGTCTGAAACGGATTTCTATGAAGAAAATTTCCAAAAATTTATATTATTTAAATTTCGAAGCCATTGCAATAGCTTCATTTTCTTTGAAAATTCGCTAAAATGCTTACCCCCCTCAAAATTTGATGGTTTACGTTTCAAGGTATGTAGAATCCATAATTGCAATAAAAACGCTGCAAATCCCTGCACGACGGTTTATTATTTTGTATAGAATACCCTTCTGTTACAGATCACAGCTCTATGTATAGATAACCCGTCTATATAATATAATATGTACTATTCTATGCATATTATGTAGATCGCAGACCCTCCGTAGGTTAGTACCTAACCCCGTACTCGTTACTAGGTACCTACCTAAATCACGAGTTAAATGTTGCTAAAATAATTCTGCCGATGACAAACAGTACCTAACAAAAAGAAACACACATAATGAAGTTCTGAAAAGAAATTGTTGATGAGGAGTGAAAAAAGTTGCAAAAGTACCTACCAACAAACTCCAGCCCCTTCTACGTAGATGGTATAATGAACCGTTGTGTAATAATTTACCGTTGAGTAATGATTTACCGTAGTAATACCTAATTTACCCATCAATAATACTTCAACGTTTGTTCAAGTTTCACTAGCTACCAACAAACTCCAAAAGAGCCATCATTTTTCAAATTAAATAATATCACAGAACAACCAACTCGACTTCATACTCCGCCAATATAATCAGGTGATCCCTACCAATGATTGGCCGTATTCACAAATTCCTATTGTGGGCGCGTCTCTGGTTACGAGATTTGGTTTGAATTGTATACATTTCATTCACACTGGAGTCGAAAATGCCTGTCGGTGCAAACTTCGGGGCCTAACTGTGAACGAACGGCTGGACGTACGATGCTCCGGATGGTCTTAAAAAACTCGCAAGTTCAAGAACTATTTAAAACCGTAAAAATATTTACTTAAAAAAATGGCATAGGCGTTTTGAAAATTTCAACCCCTATTTTGAACCCCTTAGAGATGACTCACAGTAACGTCGAGCTTCGAGGACCAACTAGACGCCGAACAGAACCTATAACCCGAATTTCATCAATTTTTTTTCATGGTAACTAAGAAAAGTGGCCCGTACGGCGTACGGCGTACGGCGGACAGACAGAAATATTTTTATTGCAGTTTTGGATTCTACATACCTTGAAACGTAAACCATCAAATTTTGAGGGGGGGTAAGAATTTTTTTTTTCATGCTCGATTCCAATGGTTCATTATTGAAAATAATAAACCAAAATATTTCTGTCTGTCCGCCGTACGCCGTACGGGCCACTTTTCTTAGTTACCATGAATCAAAATTGATGAAATTCGGGTTATAGGTTCCGTTCGGGGTCTAGTTGGTCCTCAAAGCTCGACGTTACTGTCAGTCATCTCTAAGGGGTTAAAAATAGGGGTTGACATTTTCAGAACGCCGTAGCTCGAAAACTTCCGGAAGAAGGGTATGGTTTTTTTTACGTTATTAAATTTGTCTTGAGCTAAACAATTTTTTGAGACCACCCGGAGCATCGTACGTCCAGCCGTTCGTGAGTACCAAAAAGCTTCGTCAACGCGATCGTGAATCAAACGGTATAAATGCGGGTCCGATATCATAACTACGGAGCATCCGATTATAATCAAGGAAGGCTGTATGAAGTCGAGTTGTTTGTTCTGCAATATTATTTCATTTGGCAAGTGATGGACTATTGGATTTTGTTGGTAGGTACTTCTGAAACTCGAACAAAGTTTGTTCGTTCATTACACAATGGCAAATTATTACACACCGGCAAATTATTACACAACGGCGAATTATTACACAACGGTAAATTATTACACCACGGTAAATTATTACACCACGGTAAATTATTACACAACGGCTCATCTACCCAGAAGGGGCTGGATTTTGTTGATAGTTACATTTGCAACTTGAACAACCGTTGAAGTAGTATTATTGATGGGTAAATTATTACAGAATGGCAAATTATTACACAACGATAAATTATTACACAACGGCTCATCTACCCATAAGGGTCTGGATTTTGTTGATAGGTACTTTTGCAACTTTAACAACCGTTGAAGTATTATTGATGCGTAAATTATTACACAATGGCAAATTATTACAAAACGGCAAATTATTACACAACGGTAAATTATTACACAACGGTAAATTATTACACAACGGCTCATCTACCAAGCAGGGGCTGGATTTTGTTGATAGGTACTTTTGCAACTATTATTTGTATTATTGCAAGTATTATTGATGGGCAAATTATTACACAACGGTTCATTATTCTATCTCCGTAGAAGGGGAACCTATACAGGTAAATTATTACACAACGGTTCAGGTGGGTACCTAGTAACGAGTACGGGGTTAGGCACTAACCTACGGAGGGTCCGCGATCTACATAATATGTGAAGAATAGTACATATGTTATATAGAAGGGTTATCTATACGGAGACCTGTGATCTGTACAGGAGGGTATTCTGTTACAGAAGTTACAGAATATAACACACAGAAAATAATAAACCGTTGTGGAGGGATTTGCAGCGTTTTTAAAATTAGCTTACTTTGTCAAGCGTCACGTACCATTGCAATTGATTGAATACCTACTGAACTTAATTTAGAGGACTGACTCCGCCTCATTACATATTTCTATGGGTCTGGAATATCGCTAGGACTATTTACCCATAGATTATCAGTCTTATAAAAACGTTTGTTCTACCTCC
Source organism: Leptopterna dolabrata (assembly GCA_954871275.1). Classification (NCBI taxonomy): domain Eukaryota; kingdom Metazoa; phylum Arthropoda; class Insecta; order Hemiptera; family Miridae; genus Leptopterna; species Leptopterna dolabrata. Next base: position 25,453,907 of record OX940975.1, on the reverse strand, counting down.
GAGTAAGGCCTCTTTCTGTAGAGAAAATGGAGGTTCACACTGAGGTTAAAGAGGGCCTACTCTCTTCAACAAATTTTTCTTCCAGACTGTTATCCGGTTTACCGTTGTTTCGTTTCTTAACTCCGGGTTTGCTACCCGAACAGAGGCTGGTTGGACAGCAGGGGCCTGTTTATGGATCAGGGCTGGGCCCCTCAGTCTGTCCTTGGCTCGTTTCCCTCTTGATATGATCGGCGGGGACGTGTAGGACAATTTCTGAGGAGCTGACCCTCTTCATCATCATAGCACAACAACATAATTATGACCTTACGCCGCCCTTCCATACGATACCACTTTGTCCGTCCTGAGAACCCGTACGTGCAGCCGAACATGGATGGTCAACCTGCGCCTCACTCCGAGGGTCGTGTTAGTCTTCATGCTGCCAGGAAAGAAACGAACCACAATAATTATTTTTTCAAGCTTTTTACTCTGTTTCCTGAAGCTATGTGTTCTGTACAATCCAATGTTCTGTGATGAGTTGACTTGTGATCGACTCTTTTCTGAAAGCGCCAGAGCTGCCATTAGGTAGGTACCTACTGAGCTTTCTTGCAGATTTTTTCGGCTGATTCTTCCTGCCCGAGGTGAATCTGTTGTAGGTTACTCCATATAATTCCATATAATTTTAATGTATGATTATCCTTTTGGTTTATTAATCTGTGAATAATAAACCTGTGTATTCGCACAGCAAAAAAATTTTATGACGCCCCCTCAAAATTTTTTCTTTTACGTTTCCATGAGCGTTGATTCCAAAAATGCTTTATTTTCGGTCTGAAACATTCGTTCTTAAGCACACAGGCTCCATTTGGGCCCTACTTGGCCCGTAACTTTGCAGCCCGATCGGAATATACGTATTTTCATTTATGACCATTTAATAAAAATATAATTATACAAGTTGCTAGGTAGGCAGGTTACTAAAATAATAGTTGCTAGGCTTGACATATGATGATAATCCGAAATGGAGCCTTTGTAGGACTGGTGAGTAAGAATGACGAGGTGGGGGCCCTCCCTAACCAGCTACGTGAGCCCGGAGGCTAATTTCACTCCTGTTTTGACCTGCAAGGATGAAATTCGAAATGGAGCATCTGTAGGACTGTTGAGTAAGAATGACGAGGTAAGGGCCCTCCCTAATAAGCTGAGTGAGCCTTTCTTCAATCCCCAAATTTCTCCGTTTACAATACAAAAAAAAAAAAAAAATTAAACCTTATTTTCACCATTTTCGCGGAAAAACGTTGAATGTGGATATATGCAGTAGGTACGTACTGTCAATTCGTGCGTCCACAAACATGTCCATGATTCAATGTTTTTCCGTGAAAACGGATACAATTTTTTGTATTAATTCCTGTCCTCGATTTTTTATGGTTTCCACCAATTTTGGCACCCAAAAACACGAATTAGGCTCCTACCTTCGACAAATTATCATTGATCATTGATAGTGCCATCTTAATTAGTAGTCATCTTAATTTATGGTGATTTTGGACAATTTCCCAGGTTATTGACTAATAAAAAATGAATTTTGGGAGCTAAAACTTCGTTAGAACCTCAATTTTCCACTCTTTGGTCAAAACCGACTGCATATGCGGAAACCTGGGAAATTTTCTGATATAATAACACCTTGTTAAATAACACTAGATGTAGTATCAACAGGTGAATCAAAGCGATTATTTGCCAAATGTAGGAGCCTAATTTCTTTTCTGGGGGGGCCAAAATTGATGGGAAACATCAAAAATAGCTTTTTCAATTATTGCACATGAAAGAAACAATAAATGAACAGCCAACATTTCTTTAGGTATGTCCAACAGAATAATTAACCCATGTAAACCCATGTGCAGAGTTTTTTTTAAATGTATGATAGAAACCAAGGTACATTATTGTAAATATATTTTTACCCTTTTAACAGACTTGAAAAGCGTTGCAAATTATTATACTACGGTTTATTATTTACCTCTATTAGATGTCCCTTCTGCGTAGATCACTGTTTTCTGGGGTCAATACTCCAGCTCCTCCCAGGAAAGTCATAAATCGAGTACTGGAGCCGGCCGGGCAATTACAGTTTCATACAAATGGGGTGGATTCAAGTTCCTTACCTTACTTTACCCCTTGGCGCTACAGACCATAAGGTTCGTGGATGGATTCAAGTTCTGCTATAAAATATTTGTTGTTATTCATGAAGCAAACATTTTTTCAAGTTTAAAAAAGTACCTATCAACAAAATCCAAAATAACCATCATACTCCAAAATGAAATAATATCAAGAAACAATATGTTGAGGTTCTTGGTCCAGACCGACCCTGAAGAACCTCAACCTGTTTTATAAAATAAAAAATTTGTCAAGGAAACTCGAATCCCACGGAAAACCCATCTTGATTTCATACAGCTGCGCGCTGTGAAACAACATTCTGTTATATCGCAACATGTTATTTAAACCTGTTATCTAAATAACACGTGTTAACAGGATCACGGGTTAATCGAAAATAACATTTTGGACCATGCCTACCCGTTCTATTATGTTCTTATGGTAAAATTAAAGGTCTGCGAAGGGGGCCATGCCGGTTAAAGGACATTCTCACCTAGTGGCGCCGGTTGAGTGATTGAAGGCGACGGATAAATCCCGTTCGAAGAGATGGAACACGTATTCTATCACGGCGGATCTCATTCCCCATTATTTACTTGGCAAATGACGGTGAGAACGGGAGGAGCATTCGGCAGGCGCCGCCTCGACCCTCTGAAACACTTACAAACGGTGACATAAATAAAGAGACCCCCTTCACTATCGCGGCTCACCCCCTTCACTATCACAGCGACAAACTACGACCACTTTACGGCAATACACCTCGTCTTTTCTACTCTTAAGAGAAGGGAGGCCCTTTGTGAGTGGAAAAAAGGGGTGTGCGTCGGGAAGAATAAAATATCAAAGTGGTGTGACCCTTCACATTGAACCAGACAGGCGCTTCCATTCTGTGCTTCATGTTATCGATTTGAAGGGTTCCTCAGCCGTAAGCGGTTAGATTACTTCAAAATTCAGTACGATGTCTTGAGGGGACGGATGTAATAAATACTCAACCTTTCAAAAGAAAAAAAGAAACAAAGCTTACTTTATATGTTCACACACTTGGAGGAAGGATTGGAGCTGTGGTCGGTGGGTTGGGAAAAAACCTTGCAACACATGGGTTTATTATTCTATTGGACATACCTGCAGATATGTTGGCTGTTCATTTATTCTTTCTTTCATGTGCAATAATTGAAATAGCTTTTTTTGATGGTTTCCACCATGTTTGGCCTCCTAGCTATTCGAATAAGGCACCTGTTTTTGTTATATTATCTTTGATCATTGATTGTGCCATTTAATTTTATTGATTAACCTGTTAATTACCTGTTACTATTAATGCTACAATTATTATGAATTACACAAGAGTATTACACAGATTTATGGTGATTTCGGACGATTTCCAAGGTTTTGACTCATGAACAAAGAATTTTGGGAGCTCAACCTTCGTTACAACCTATTCTGCACTCTTTGGGCGGGCGCACGCTGGCGACTTTTGTTGCGCAACTGTTTTTGTCTTTGTCACTCTCGAGTTGCTTCGGCTTTCGAGAGCGCGCACACGATGAGCAACTGTTGCCTTGACAGCAGATTCATTTTCGTTGATTTCGTAGTACAGTGTAAATGGAATTAGTACAGACTGCAGTGATTTGTGCTTTAATTATACGACGCAGGAAAAATAAGAGGAAAAGAAAACATTGGGTTCACCCGCTGATGTCTGAAATATTAAATACAGGGAAATTCCCGTTGATATTTGAAGAACTACAATGTAATAACCAATTATATCTAATGTTGCGTTAGATGTACTAATGTTATGTTGATTATATCTAATGTTATTACATAAAAACTTAGTATTGTCTTACTAATTTAAAATAAAAACTTTCTTGTGTTTTACTCTTTCTATATTAATGAAAAGCACTTTAATACAAAACTTACCTGCATGTTTTCTTTGGTCTGTAGAGAGCTGCCCCCACGTCGTAGACGACACATTTGTGCAAGCTTCTTCCCACATTTTGCCTTTCAAACTGGCGTCCGAATAATCCTTTAAAGTTTTATTGAACAACGCCGGCCTCGTTTCAACTTCCCTTATCACTAAATCACTGTCGATATCTTCATCCTGCTACTTTGCCACCAATAGAGAAAATGTGTACCACTTTTGCACTATGCACTAGATATTAATTCTAGATATAATCCTAGACGGCAACAAAACTGTCGCCCTTAGGGCGGGCGCACACGGGCGACTTTTTGTTGCGCAACTGTTTCGTGTTTCCCACGAGGCCTATGCATTTGAACCAAGGTGCGCACACAGAGCGACGCGACAGCAACGCAACTTTTCAGTTGCTCTGGCCGCCGACAGTAGGGCGACAAAACTGTCTCCGTCTCTTCGCCCCTACCATAGTTTTGATCTACGCGCGCACACGAGCGACAGTTTTGTTGCCGTCTAGGATTATATCTAGAATTAATATCTAGTGCCTAGTGCAAAATGGTACGTATTTTCTCTATTGTTGGCAAAATGGCAGGGAGGGATGGAGATATCGACAGCGATTTAGTGATAAGGGAAGTTGAAAAGAGGAGGGGACTTTAAAGGATTATTCGGATGCCAGTTTTAAAGGCAAAATGTGGGAAGAAGCTTGCACAAATGTGTTATCTATGATGGGGGCAGCTCTCTACAGACCAAAGAAAACATGCAGGTGAGTTTTGTATTAAAGTGGTTTTTATTAATATAGAAAGAGTAAAACACAAGAAAGTTTATTTTAAATTAGTAAAACACAAGAAAGTTTATTTTAAATGAGTAAAACACAACTAAGTTTTTATGTGATAACATTAGATATAATCAACATAACATTAGTATATCTTACACAACATTAAATATAATGGGTTACCTATTACATTGTAAGTGTTCTTCAAATATCAACGGGAATTTCCCTTTATTTAATCTTTCAGACATCAGCGGGTGAACCCAATATTTTCTTTTCCTTTTATTTTTCCTGCGTCGTATAATTAAAGCACAAATCAATGCAGTCTGTACTAAATCCATGTTCACTGTACTACGAAATCAACGAAAATGAATCTGCTGTAAGGTAACAGTTGCTCATCGTGTGCGTGCTCTCGAAAGCCGAAGCAACTCGACAGCGACAAAGACAAAAACAGTTGCGCAACAAAAGTCGCCCGTGTGCGCCCGCCCTTAAACAACAAAAAAACGCTGCTAAGTCCTTGTCACATGGGACTTATCCAGTAGGTAAGTCCTTCTACTGGACTTACCTACAGAAACTTTCGCTGTTCATATTGTTTCTCAAAAACACGAATTAGGCTGTTATTTTTGTTTATTTTTTTATTTTGTGCAAATTACCTTTGATCATTGATAGTGCCATTTAATTGCCTTTATTCTCGGATTGCCGAGCTTCGGAGCACAACTATGACCCAAGTGGAGCGTGTGTGCGGAAGAACGACGGTTTTAGACCAAAAGTTAACGTAAATTTAAGGCTGAAACGTTGTTAGAACAGTTGTTTGCTCGTCGCTCGGGGGGGGGGGGGGGGGGGGGGGCTGGTTTTCTTTATGCTCGATTCCAAACGTCCAATACTGAAAAAATAAACCAAAATTCGGGAAAACGATCATTTATATCAGACACATGTATAGGTTCAAGGAGGTTGGCATAGCAAAGCGTGAGTTCCGCCGAAACTCATTGGGCTGGCTTATCACAGGTCCTAATAGCATGAGTTTTAATTATTGGGTTAAAAAATATCTGTAAATATAATTAAAATCACGGTAAACTGCTTCAAAAGCCGATGAAATGCTAAGAAAAAAAAGGCGTAAATCCCGAATATACCATCGATACTATGCGGGAAGGGCGTATCTCGTTTAAATGAGTTATTAACATGCATTTTCAGGAAAAGAGCCTGAGTGAGTAGGAGGGTGACTAGACTTAGGTTCTATGCCTCAAAAACCAAAAAATTGTATAAGGAAAGAGGTTCGATACCTCAAAATCAAAAATATCTTCCACTGAAAATTCCAATTTTTCGAGGTGCGCCCTTCTTGCTTAGGACGGCGGTATAATATTGTTATAATTCCCGTAGAATTTGCGGAAACTCACAGGGATTGAAATATTATAGTTGTTCCCTTGATGGGTCCACGTGGATTATGTGTTGTGTTTCCTGTCGACTTATATCTGTGTTCCGGATCAGTGGCTGTCGTTGACTTCCACGCCCTAATTTCAGTAGAATAGAAAATGTTTCGTTTCGGCCGTTTTAATCTTTCATCCTCAAACCCCTGTAAACCTTTTTCAGTCGGATTAATTTCCGCTCAATCATTCGATACTTAACCCGTAACTGGATTTTGCCTCGAACTGAGATACGAGAACCAAGCGTTATGAAAATATTTTTCGTGAAGCTCCTTATTTACTTTAAACTCCATCCGCTCCTAATTTCTTCTTTGGAAACTCTTCTTCATGATCCTCTCCGTGAGCCTTAAAAATGGACTAAAAGTCTCCTTTCACCCGTCCCCCTCCACAACCATTCCTCTGTGTGTATATATCGACGGATATTTTTCATTAGAGGAATTTAATTAAAATAAGCTGCGCGTACATCCAGAGCAAGTTTCATCTTTAATAAACTCTGGAAAAGATTTTGGGGGTCCCGACTTTGACTCGATTTTTGCGTTGGAAGACTTGACGTTGGTTTTATTAAAGTAATAAAGATAACTTAACCGCGTGAAAAAAATCAGGAAAAACTGTCCTAGTTTGCTCAGTCTGGATGGGCGGCCTGCAATCAACTCCCTGATGAATTCGCGCTGATGAGGTCCCACGGGGAATGACCTGGTTGGAATACGACGGAGAGGGGTTGGGGGCAGAACAGCGCTTTAATCTAACCCCCTTCCACAACCACTCAAGGAATATTCCGTTCCCAGATGGTTTACAAGGGGGAAGGATCAAAAATTTCACTGTCCCGTCAATCGTGAACAGTTATTTCAATATCGCATTTTCTATCTCTCGACTTTCAGTTTTTTTTCCCTCAATCAGCTTATCAGCTAGATCGGCTTCTCCCAATGTTGAGAACTGAAAATTCTTTCATTGCGGAAGGTGTTAGACAGTGCTGATATATATATGATATGATGATGAGGTTGCCACTTGAAAGGAGGGATGCGGTGGATGGAGTTCGGAGGTCCAGAAAACAACAATATTAGAACCGATTAGTGAGTTTTTACCTATATTTTTAATCTAAAGATATAGACAATAAGTTATTGATTTATTATTTCGTGAATAATACACCTATATATTTGCTCAGCAAAAAAACTTTGAACACACCCTCAAATTATTTTCTTTTACGTTTCAAGGTGCGTACGTTCCAAAACGCTGCAAAGTCTTTGTCACATGGGTTTATTATTCTATTGGATTTTCTACAGAAATGTTGGCTGTTCGTTTATTGGTTTATTATTTTCAGTAACGAACCATTGGAATCGAGCGAGAAAAAAAAAAATTCTAACCCCCCGTCAAAATTTTATGGTTTACGTTTCAAGGTATGTAGAATCCGAAAATGCAATAAAAAATTTCTGTCTGTCCGCCGAACACCGTACTGACCACTTTTCTTAGTTACCATGAAAAAAAAAATTGATGAAATTCGGGTTATAGGTTCCGTTCGGGGGCTAGTTGGTCCTCGAAGCTCGACGTTATTGTCAGTCATCTCTAAGGGGTTCAAAATAGGGGTTGAAATTTTCAGAACGCCGTAGCTCGAAATCTTTCGGTAGGAGGGTATGTTTTTTTTTACGTTATTAAATTTCTCTTGAGCTTAACAATTTTTTGAGACCACCCGTAGCTGGACGTAATTGTACGTCCAGCCGTTCGTGTGCACCAAAAAGCTTCGTCAACACGGTTGTGAATCAAACGGTATAAATCCGGCCCGGATATAATCACTAGGGAGCACCTGATTATAATCAAGGATGGCTGTATGAAGTCGAGTTGTTTGTTCTGCGATAATATTTCATTTCATAAGTGATGGACCATTAGATTTTGTTGTAGGTACTTCTGAAACTTTAACAAACGTTGACGTATTATTGATGGGTAAATAATTACACAACGGGAAATTTTTACAACGGCAAATTATTACACAACGGTAAATTATTGCACACCGGTAAATTATTGCACAACGGTAAATCATTACACAACGTTAATAATAATTGCGGAACGGTAAATTATTACACAACGGTAAATTATTACACAACGTTAATAATAATTGCGGAACGGTAAATTATTACACAACGGTAAATTATTACACAACGGTAAATTATTACACAACGGTAAATTATTACACAACGGTAAATTATTACACAACGGTAAATTATTACACAACGGTAAATTATTACACAACGGTAAATTGTTACACACCGGTAAATTATATAACACAACGTTTCATCTACCAAGAAGGGGCTGGATTTTGTTGATCGGTACTTTTGCAACTTGAACAACCGTTGAAGTATTATTGGTGGGCAAGTTATTACACAACGGTTCATTATTCTTGACCACGAGGGTAGGTATTGACCACAGAAAACAGTGATCTACGCAGAAGGGGCATCTATTTCACTCCACATCAACAATTTTCCTTCAGAACTTCATTATTTGCGTTTCTTTTTGCCATTTTAGTTACTGTTTGTCATCGACAGAATTATTTTAGCAACATTCAACTCGTGGTAGGTACCTAGTAAAGAGTACGGGGTTAGGTACTAACCTACGGAGGGTCTGCGATCTACATCATATGCATAGAACAGTTAGTACATATTATATTATATAGACGGGTTATCTATACAGAGAGCTGTGATCTGAATCTGATGGGTATTCTGTACAAAATAATAAACCGTTGTGCAGGGATTTGCAGCGTGTTTTTTCTTTCATGTGCAATAATTGAAATAAATATTTTTGGTGGTTTCCACCAATTTTGGCCCCAAAAACACGAATAATTAGGCTCATATTTTCGAATAATTATCTTTGATTATTCATAGTGCCATTTAATTGTCTTGATTCACCTGCTCACATTACTTAACCACCAAAAAACCCTATTTCTACACCTATAATTTATTATTTACACAGAATGTGTTTTAGCCATGGACTAACTAGCCAAAACGCTGCAAATCCCTGCACAACGGTTTATTATTTTGTATAGAATACCCTTCTGTTACAGATCACAGCTCTATGTATAGATAACCCGTCTATATAATATGATATGTACTATTCTATGCATAATTATGTAGATCGCAGACCCTCCGTAGGTGAGTACCTAACCCCGTACTCGTTACTAGGTACCTACCTAAATCACGAGTTAAATGTTGCTAAAATAATTCTGCCGATGACAAACAGTACCTAACAAAAAGAAACACACATAATGAAGTTCTGAAAAGAAATTGTTGATGAGGAGTGAAAAAAGTTGCAAAAGTACCTACCAACAAACTCCAGCCCCTTCTACGTAGATGGTATAATGAACCGTTGTGTAATAATTTACCGTTGAGTAATGATTTACCGTAGTAATAATTTACCCATCAATAATACTTCAACGTTTGTTCAAGTTTCACTACCTACCAACAAACTCCAAAAGAGCCATCATTTTTCAAATTAAATAATATCACAGAACAACCAACTCGACTTCATACTCCGCCAATATAATCAGGTGATCCCTACCAATGATTGGCCGTATTCACAAATTCCTATTGTGGGCGCGTCTCTGGTTACGAGATTTGGTTTGAATTGTATACAATTTCATTCACACTGGAGTCGAAAATGCCTGTCGGTGCAAACTTCGGGGCCTTACTGTGAACGAACGGCTGGACGTACGATGCTCCGGATGGTCTTAAAAAACTCGCAAGTTCAAGAACTATCTAAAACCGTAAAAATGTTTACGTAAAAAAATGGTATAGGCGTTTTGGAAATTTCAACCCCTATTTTGAACCCCTTAGAGATGACTCACAGTAACGTCGAGCTTCGAGGACCAACTAGACGCCGAACGGAACCTATAACCCGAATTTCATCAATTTTTTTTCATGGTAACTAAGAAAAGTGGCCCGTACGGCGTACGGCGTACGGCGGACAGACAGAAATATTTTTATTGCAGTTTTGGATTCTACATACCTTGAAACGTAAACCATCAAATTTTGAGGGGGGGTAAGAATTTTTTTTTTCATGCTCGATTCCAATGGTTCATTATTGAAAATAATAAACCAAAAAGCTAACGACATTTCGTAACGAAATCTGGGACGACAACATTTCCAATGATTTTCACGTACAACCGATTCGTTGCTACGGAACTTTAACTTCGCCAGTTATCATCGTACAAAAATCGTTCACCACTCGTTGGATAGCTCTCGATTTACCTAACCATATTACGTTAACCACTGCGGAGTGCGTGGCCGACAAGCTGCGGTATGAGCGTGATTGTTTAAATAATTGTTTACACACAGGTGATCATTCTCAATAATTTATATTGTGAACACGATTGCAAGCGTTATAATAAGTAAAGACATAATTTTAAGACCAAACAACCGATAAACGAATTATCTCTTGGAGATGAAGCTCTGACTGTGTTTATGTTTAACAAAATTTTTATGAAGTGCACTCGTGAGTGTGTATATAAGAAGCTGTGTATAAGGCACCACCAGTTACGACGAAACATTAGTTGGAGGAAGTTAGCCAATCTTCAACCGAAGATTGAAGACGGGTTTATGTGAAACGCGTGAGCTAAAACACATTCTGTGTTTCTATAATTTCGTCCGAAGTATGTAGATAGAGGCAACCGGGGGTCCAGGGGGCTTGCCCCCTGGCGAGGCGCGGAGCGCCGATTTTTTTTTCTTTTACGTTTCAAGATGCATAAATTCCAAAAATGCATTGTCCGTCCTCCCACGCCGTATTCATCCATACACATTTTATTTTCGGTCTTGAAAAATTCGTTCTTTCGCACACAGGCTCCATTTGGACCCGTTGTGTCTCGGAATTTTGTAGCCCGATCGTAATATACCCAAGCGTGTTATAGATGAAAAACTCGGCGCTCCTTACTTATACTTATACGATACTTCGGACGAAATTATAGAAACACAGAATGTGTTTTAGCTCACGCGTTTCACATAAACCCGTCTTCAATCTTCGGTTGAAGATTGGTTAACTTCCTCCCACTAATGTTTTGTCGTAACTGGTGGTGCCTTATACACAGCTTCTTATATACACACACTCACGAGTGCACTTCATAAAAATTTTGTTAAACATAAACACAGTCCGAGCTTCATCTCCAAGACTCCTACATCTCCAAGAGATAATTCGTTTATCGGTTGTTTGGTCTTTTATGTCTTTACTTATATAAAGCTTGCAATCGGGGCCACGCACTCCGCATTGGTTAACGTAATATGGTTAGGTAAATCGAGAGCTATCCAACGAGTGGTGAACGATTTTTGTACGATGATAACCGGCGAAGTTAAAGTTCCGTAGCAACGAATCGGTTGTACGTGAAAATAGTTAGAAATGTTGTCATCCCAGATTTCGTTAAGAAATGTCGTTAGCTTTTTTGGCTAGTTAGTCCATGGCTAAAACACATTCTGTGTTAAAAATGTTGAGTAGGTGTTATAAAAATTTTCTGCAGTTTTTTCTTAATCACGACAATCCTCTATTTTAATGTAGTCAGGTCCTTTTATGAATTACCTATTTCATCCAATTGTTGAAACATCATGCGGACAGGTTCATATTGTAAATATTCATCTACCTAATTCGTATAATTTTCATGTTTCTTTCAGCTTGATGAAAAATTCAAATTTCTTTCTCGTTTGTAAAATAGGTATATTTGAAAAACGCCGTAACATTTAAACGGTGTCATTCAACGCCGTTAACATTAAACAACGGTATATCATTTACCTGTATAGATACCCCTTCTGCGTAGAATACTGTTTTCTGTGGTCAGTACCCTCGAGCTACCCCCAGAAATGCCTTAAATGTAGTACTGTAGCCGCCCCGGGAATTAAATTTTCATACAAATGCGCGGGAGTCAATCATTCAGTCATTAATTATTTGTAGTTATTTATGATGCATAAAGTAAATAATAAACCGTTGTGTAATAGTTTACCTGCATAGATGCCCCTTCTGCGTAGATAGTTTAATAAACGGTTGTGTAATAATTTGCTATTGTGTAATGATTTCCTACCCAATAATACTTTAACGTTTGTTCAAGTTGCAAAAGAACATAAATCAACAAAATCAAAAAGATCTAACGTTTTTCAAGTGAAATAATATTACTGAACAGCCGACTCGACTTCATACAGCCATCCGTGATTATAGTCAGGTGCTCCCTAACGATGATACTGGGCCGCATTCATACCGTTTCATTCACTATCATGTTGACGAAGCTTTTCGGTGTAAACGAACGGCTGGTCGTATAATGCTCCGGATGGTCTTAAAAAATTCTTAGTTCAAGATCAATTTAAAAATTTAAAAAAACCATACCCTTCCATTATAAGTTTTCAAGCTACGGCGTTCTGAAAACTGCGACCCCTATTTTTCACTCCTTAGGGATAACTGACATTAACGCCGACCTTTGAGGACCAATTAGACCCCAAATGGGATCCATAAACCGAATTTGGTCAATTTTGGTTCATGGTGACTAAGAAAAGTACGGCGTACGGGCAGAAATTTTTTGTCTTGCATTTTTGGATTCTACATACCACCTTGAAACGGAAACCATCAAATTTTGAGGGGGGGGGGGGGGGTTAAAACTTTTTTTTGCACACCCGATTCCAATGATTCATTAATGAAAATAATAAACCGAAATTTCTGTCCGTCCGCCGTACGCCGTACTTCGCACTTTTCTTAGTTACCTTGAAACAGAATTAATGAAATTTGGTAGGTCCCGTTTGGGGTCTAGCTGGTCCTCGAAGCTCGGCGTTACTGCCATTCTACAGGACGCTTTTTTTACGGTTTTATATAGTTCTCGAGCTTATGAGTTTTTGAAGACCACCTGGACGTCGAGTCGTTCGTTCACAGTAAGGCCCAGAAGTTTGCACCGACAGGCTCTTTCAACAGGAGGATCAATGAAATTGTATACATTCGATATTTGGGCTGAATGTATACAATTTCATTGATCCTAATATCCTAGCCCAAATATCATCACTAGGGGCACGATAACAATCGGGAATAGGCCCCAGATAATCATCACTAGGGAGCACCTGATTATAATCACGGATGGCTGTATGAAGTTGGGTTGGTTGTTCTGTGATATTATTTCATTTGAAAAATGATGGCTCTTTTGGAGTTTGTTGATAGGTAGTGAAACTTGCACAAACGTTGAAGTATTATTGATGGGTAAATTATTACACAATTGTGATGAATGTGTTTGAGCGTACATCCACCACGAGTGGTACGAGGGGGGATGTGCCCGTGCTGGTTATGGGCGGACCACCACCATTTCCCGGGATCTTCTCGGATGTGTCCGTTGGTTATGGGCGTACCACCACCATTCACGGAGTCTTTTCGGGATCGTTGCCTGGTAAGGTTATGGGCGGACCACCAACAAGACCAGGATCTTTTTGGATGTGTGCTCGGTAGGTTATGGGTGGACCTCCACCATACCCAAGATCTTATAGGTAGAGTTGGCTGTTGGTTATGGGCGTACCACCACCATTCACAGCATCTTTTGGGTTAGGAGAGAGAGACGAGGTAAGGAGGAGAGAGAGTAGTCAGCGACTAGAGGAGAGCGTAGAATGAGGAAAAAGAGGCAGGAGGCGAGTATTTATGTGCTTGGGAGCTGTCTCCCTCCATCCTCTAGCTAGTAGAGGATGGTGGGGATCCCCAGGCTGGCCCTCGGCTCTCGTGCGTCCTCTGTCCCCACTTCTATGTTTATTTGGCGAGATCTTATTTCTACGTACAATTGTTGTGGTTCTGGGAGGATACCACGACAACAATAGCAAATTATTACACAACAGTAAATTGTGCTGAGGCCAGCCATGTATTTTAAGCTCTATCAAATGGGAGTGTCTACAAAATTTGTACAGGCTATTGAAAGTTTGTACAAACTTACGTATGCGCGAGTTTGGACTCGGGATGGCTTGTCGGACTCGTTTGAAACACATGTGGGGGTAAGACAGGGGGACAAATTATCACCGTGCCTGTTTATATTGTTTTTGTGGGAACTAGCAGAAGAGTTGGGAGGCGGAATTGTCGTGGATGGAATTCGCTTCAATTTACTCAGCTTCGCGGATGATATAATTCTTTTAGCGGATAATCCAATTGTCTTGCAAAGCATGATTGATCGGCTGCATGAATATACACTAAAATGGAGTATGACCATAAATTTAAATAAATCCAAAATTATGATTTTCCGAAGAAATGGGGGTAGACTTTCGAAAAGAGAACGGTGGAAGCTCAATGGTGATGAAATAGAAGTGGTTAATAGCTACACATACCTGGGGGTGACCCTGACTCCACAGCTGAACTTGAAAAAACATTTGTCAGCGAAGTTGTCAAGTGCAAAACTTGGGCTGAACACTGTGTGGGCCAGGCTCATGGGAAGCTGTGATGTCCCCATGAGTGCCAAATTCACGGTGTTCAAGGCTGTGAGCAGAACTAGTATGTGCTACGGAGCTCAGGTTTGGGGTTATGAGGAGCACGCCCAGGTCGAAATGTTATTAAAATTTTTTGTAAAAAAGTTACTGTCGTTACCGAGTAATACGCCTGATTACATGGTTTATCTTGAGGCTGGTGTAGAGCAAATGTACGCATATACTTTTGGTCTGTGTATAAATTATGTTTTAAAAGTATTGGAAGGACCGCGGTGCAGACTCACTCATGTGATGGCCCGTGAGGTTATTCGTAAGAATGTGTCCTGGATGGCCGAGTGGAGCGATTTAGCCCGTAAGCACAATGTAGAATTGGACATTAATCCTGAGGATCCGAGTATTATTCGTGTACAATTGAATCATGTTCTCGATGGAATAAAATCAGAGTTTGTAGAGAAATGTAGAGCAAGAGCCCAAGTGGCTCAGTTTCACAAGGTTTACCAGCATCTGGGCCCGCCGGACTACATGGGGGATCCGGATCTCGGTCAATTCCTAGTCAAAAATATATGTAGGGCACGGTGTGAAATGTTGAACCTAAATTTCAAACCCTGGATCTCGGACATAAGTTACACCTGTACCATTTGTAATGCAGATCAAGATGAATCCATTTTTCACTTTTTGGCTCATTGTCATACCTTGAGAGGAATAAGGAAAGCCCACCTTGGTGCGCTTTATTTGTCGGATGAGGAAGCCCAGGAGTATTTGAATGGTAAGAACTGGAAGGCTCTTGGTTGGTATATTGTGAAAGCCATGTCATATAGAAATGTGCAAATGCAAGAATTTAATATATAAAGCGGGTTAACAAAGTATATGTGATTATTTCATGTTCAGAATTATTAATTGTATATGTGATTATGTGATGTGCAGAATTTTTGTTATGATATTAAAAAAATGAAGTGTACGATTATTACATTAGTTTAGCAATGTAAGGCGGAAAAAGAAAGAAAGAAACACGCACTGTTGATATACTCTATCCTTGAATAGGTAAAAAGAATACCGACCGACTCTCCGGCACATAGCCTCGTGCTCAAGCCGTATAATGTTTTGTGAATTATGCATGTATTTCTTGTTTCTGTGTTGAATAAAGCATTTCAAAAATTCAAAAAAAATTCAGTAAATTATTACACGACAGTTCATTATACCATCTACTTAGAAGGGGCTGGAGTTGGTCGGTAGGTACTTTTGCAACTTGAATAACAGTGAAGTATTACTTATTGATGGGAAAATTATTGCACAACCGTAAATTATAACTCAAAGGTAAATTATTACACAGCGGTTTATTATTTGCCCTATGCTTCATGAATATTCATGAATAATTATTGAATTATTGAATCCCGCGCATTTGTAGGAAACTTTCATTCCGGGGCCGGCTCCAGTACTCGATTTAGGGCTTTCCTGGGGGAACTTTAGGGTATTGACCACAGAAAACAGTGATCTACGCAGAAGGAGCATCTATATAGGTAAATAGGTAATAAACCATTGTGTAATAATTTGCAGCGTTTTTTTATTGCATTTAGGGATTCTACATACCTTGAAACGAAACCATCAAATTTTAGGGGGTGTTCATTTTTTTCCCCTGCTCGATTCCAAAGCTTCATTATTGAAAATAATCAACCAAAATATGGCTAAAATCTACAGGTACTGGGATTTCATAATAATCCTGACTTCACCAGTCAGTTGTCTATTGTCTGTAGCAAAACCTCACTGATCGGTTTTCTGGACCTCTAAACTCCATCCGTCCCGTCAATCTTCTCGCAGCCCAATAATTATCCAGTTTGTTGTAGGTAAATACAACTTCCGGCCTCCAAGGATGCCTCAGCTTCAAAGGCCTGAATACTATGATCAAAACCGCGCAACATTGCTCAACATTTTTGTCAGAATGTTTTGTGAATTATAAAACAAATATGAATGAAATCGAAGGAACTGGAATCCACCCAACCTGCCCGCTGTATTTCATCTCGTTAACGGTTTATTCGTATGGACATTTCAAGGCTGAACAGTTTTGGAAGAATCAGCAGCGTTCTTTAGTCACAATCTCTAAGGTTTATCTTTATTGACGTAACTCAACAGATTCATTTTACAAAGAGCTCTGTCGTATTTTTTAAAATAATGTAGAAGGAAAAACTGCTTTTTCCCATCTACAAAAGTGCTTTGCGAATGAATCAGCGGAGAAAAAGGTTAAAAGGTGGGTGTCGGGGGCGGGTATGGCAACAGCGGAAAGCTTAGCATGTAATATCGCGGACCCCGCGTTTGTGTTGACATAGAAGTAAGGAAGATTATTCGTGTTGACTTACCTCACTCCCTCCCACTACCTTACTCCTTCCCATACCTCACAACCTCTCAAGATCCACCCGTAATATTTTTATCCCCTAGAATGACTTTCTAGTTATAAAACGCCATGTGGCCCCTGGGTCGTTTTATTCGGAAGACCCAATTTGCTCAGTTAATGAAATCCTTCTGGTGCCCATATTAGTACACGATTCAAGTTTAGAAAATACTGCAAATTTTCTTCTACAAATTGGTTATTTTCTGTGCAGGAAAACCTTCCGTCCAGACCACTGTTCTGTACGCAACACCCTTGAAATTTCCATAACCCAAGCAAGTGCTCTTTGATGTTGTCGAGTTCAAGACCAAGAAATTATCAACTAAGCCGTTGATTGCCTGCCACTCGCGGGTTAGACATCGTTAGCGATCTTGAGGTATGATTGAGGTCATCATCATACTCCAACTTAGAAGTGTGTGCTTATGTACTCATCAGTGGTTTCGTCTCCTCAATATGCAGCATACAATTCAATAATAGAGTTCATTACTAATGTTCAAGATAATAAATATGTAGCTGTTAAAATAGGTAGTTAATGGTTAAAAGAGGATAAAATAAGTATTAGCGGTTAAATTTTAGACCACGACGCTTCATTTGGGAAGAGCAACATGGACTCCCCGAAGGATCTTCGAAAGTTTGCTTATATCGCTCTTCTTGTGGTCACATTGGTTGCTCGCATCACCTCTAAATGGTCGGGTCGTCAATCCTCGGTTCTTTCTCAACGTAACAACCAACTTCACCGACTATCTATAATAATACTTCCATCCCAGATCCTACGATTGGTAAGTCTATGCCAAGCGTTGAGGAAAATTTTATAATTGAATAAATTAATGAACCGACGACAGAACAACGCGGACCTACCCTCATTGTTCGGTCGTAGGTTCATTTTATTCGATAATACAATTTTCCTCACACCGCTTTGGGTCCAAATATAGTTCAAAATCTAATGGCTAATGCTCCTCTGCAATAATTTCCTCAATAAACTTGAATTTGTCTCCAAATAATTAGAGGGCAGTTGGGATCTAGTTCATTGATGGTGTCATGAAATCTCCAACGATTTTTCTTGGTACTGGACATCATCATGTACCTACCTGCTACATCGTCAATTCGTATTAAGAAGTCTCTACCTACCAACACTTCAATTATCTTCTTTCGTGGACATTAATAGAATCTCTGAACGATTCATCATAAGGTCGGTAATTCTCCTGAAGGTCCTATAAAATCCAAAAAGTGCATGCCCAATTTTTAATGAGTTGAAACTTACACCGGTGGATATGAGAACGCTGTCATTCCACCTCACTTGTGTGGCAGGGAAGGCGAGGCAGTTGGCAATAAATGACTTACAGGGTTTTCTAAGGATTGGTATACCTAAACCCTCAGATCTGACAGTCAGATTCGGAATAGGTGGATCCGGATGTAATGTTCTGACTGTGCTCGGCAGGTGACTCGACTATCAGCGCTTGGGACTTCCAATTAAACCTTCCCCCATAATCTCAAACGCTGTTTGCCTCTGAAATGTTTGATCGAGTTCGTCCCACCTCCCCATGTTGATTTCCCACATCCACTCGCCACATCGGTACAGCAGCGTTGAGCTCGTTGTTAGCATGGTTCGGTGACGGAGAAACATGGTTTTATCGAGTTGGCATGGAACATCTGACGGCACTAAGATTTGTGCAACAGAACTTCAAAAAACGCTGCAAATCCCTGCACAACGGCTTCTTATTTTGTATACATAATACCCTTCTGTTACAGATCACTGCTCTCCTTATGGATAACCCTTCTATATAATGTATGTACGATTCTGTACGTATTGTGTAGATCGCAGAACTCGCAAATAATGAAGTTCCGAAGGGAAATTGTAGATGTGGAGTGAAAATAGTTGCAAACGTACCTACCAACAAACTCCAGCCCCTTCTACGTAGATAGTATAATGAACCGTTGTGTAATAATTTACCGCTGTGTGATGATTTACCCATCAATAATACTTCAACGTGTGTTCAAGTTTCCCTACCTATCCAGAAACTCCAAAAGAGCCATCATTTTTCAAATGAAATAATATCACAGAACAACCAACTCGATTTCATACTCCATGAATATACTTAATCAGGTGCTCCCTACCAATGATCACCTCCGGCCAATTTCCGATTGTTATCGCGTCCCTGGTGATGATATCTGGGCTAAATGTATACAATTTCATTCACCCTGCTGTTGAAAACGCTGCAATTATTACACAAAGGTTTATTTTTTACTTGTACTGATGCCCGTTCTGCGTAGATCACTATTTTCTGTGGCCAATACCCTCGAGCTCGCCCCAGGAAAGGCCTGAATCGAGTACTGGAGCCGGCCCAGGGATTAAAGTTTCCTACAAATGCAAGAGATTCAATATTTCAATCATTAATTTATTTTGTAGTGTCCATGAAGCATAAGGCAAATAATAAACTGTTGTGTAATAATTTACCTGTATGGGTCCCCTTCTACGTAGATACCTTTGAGTAATAATTTACCGTTGTGTAATAGGTAATTTGCCCATCAATAATACTTCAACGGTTGTTCAAGTTGCAAAAGTATGTACCTGCCGACAAACTCCAGCCCCTTCTACGTAGATGGTATAATGAACCGTCGTGTAATAATTTACCGTCGTTTCATTTTTCAAATGAAATGATATCACAAAACAACCCACTCGACTTCATACAGCCATCCGTGATCATAATCAGGTGCTACCTAGCGATGATGATCTCGGGCCAATTCCCGATTGTTAGCGCGTCCCTAGATATGATATTTGGGCTGAATGTATACAATTTCATTCGCCATCCTGTTGCAATTATGCCTGTCGGTGCGAACTTCTGGACCTTACTGTGAAAATGGCTGTGCAATGCTCCAGGTGGTCAAGAACTCCCAAGTTCGAGAACCATTTAAAACCGTAAAAAAATTCGAGATAACAGCGTCCTGGAGATTTCAACCCCGATTTTTCACCCCTTAGGGATGACTGACAGTACGCCCCCCCCCCCCCCCCCAAATTTGATGGTTTCCGTTTCAAGGTATGTAGAATCCGAAAATGCAATAAAAAATTTCTGTCCGTCCGCCGTACGTAGTACTTCTCATTTTTCTTAGTTACCATTAAAATTGACGAAATTCGGTTTAGGTATAGGTCCCATTTGGGTCTAGTTGGTCCTCGAAGGTCGGCACCGACAGGCTTTTTCAACAGCAGGGTGAATGAAATTGTATACATTCAGCCCAAATATCATCACTAGGGGCGCGCCAACAATGGGGAATTGGCCCCAGATAATCATTGCTGGGGGGGGGGGGTTATAATTACGGAGTATGAAGTCGAGTTGGTTGTTGTGTGATATTATTTCATTTGAAAAATGATGGCTCTTTTGGAGTTTGTTGATAGGTAGTGAAACTTGAACAAACGTTGAAGTATTATTTATGGGTAAATTATTACACAGTATTAAATTATTACACAACGGTTCATTATACCATCTACGTAGAAGGGGCTGCAGTTTATTGGTAGGTAGTACGTTTGCAACTTTTTTCACTCCACATCAACAATTTCCCTTCAGAACATTATTATTTGCTTCATTATTTCAGAACTTCATTATTGTCTGCTTGTCATCGACAGAATTATTTTAACAACATTTAACTCGTGATTTAGGTAGGTACCTAGTAACGAGTACGGGGTTAGGTACTAACCTACGGAGGGTCTGCGATCTACATAATATGTATAGAATAGTACTTATATTATATAGAAGGGTTATCTATACGGAGAGCTGTGATCTGTAGCAGAAGGGTGTTCTGTACAAAATAATAAACCGTTGTGCAGGGATTCACAGCGTTTTTTATTGCATTTTCCGATTCTACGTATACCTACCTTGAAACGGAAACCACCAAATTTTGATGGTGGGGTTAAAAAAAATTGTTTTCATGCTCGATTCGAAAGGTTCATTAATGAAAATAATAAACCGAAATTCGTTCATATAATTGTACACCAATGTGATAGCCTAGTGGAAGGTACTGTATACAACGAGTTTCCAAATATAGTAAAATAAAAAATCGTGATGGGATTGAAGACAGACGATGATCATGATCGTATGAAGAACTTATCATTTCATTACGAATTTCTTCTTATCGTTACAACCTAATGCTAGAAGATTCTTGAATGAACTTACTATTTTCTGGTGAAAGTGACTACACTGGCCTTTACCTTGGTTAAATTATTGTCATGGCTACATACTATTTTCTACTCTATGCATTCACCCTTAATGCTTCTTTAGTAATTTTCATCAGGCTAGTTAACGAAAATATTTTTTTCTTTTTCTTCAAGAGCTGTGACTGCAGGGCATTGGAGAAAGGTAAACATAGTTTATGATGTCAGGTAACTACACAATGGGCTGTAGTTGGGAATCGTACCCCCACGTTGAATATCCCAGCTCAGCGCCCATTCTCCCCCTAATCTGTCATTCGTTTGCTGGTTTTGTATTGATTTGCTTTGAGTCATGCCCATACCCATAGTTATAGTTCCTTTGCTAGTAAATTACTGTTCACCAAGAGGCTGGCCGGAAACGGGGGGGGGGGGGGGGGATAACTATGATTTTATTACATCTCTGAACGCACTGTGTCTGGTATAAATTGGTCTGAAACGATTTGACATTGGCTATTTTCCAACTAATTCTCGTCTTTCTCTATTTCAGGTAAGGGATGCTGATTTGTGATCGCTCTTGAAACTTGTCATCAGAAAGGTAGGAACATAAGAGATAGGTACTGTTTGTAATAACTATGAAAACTCACGAATACAGTCCGATAATCCCTGAATAAATAAATAAATATATATAAATATCATAATAAACTATCACAATCATTTATATATAGAAAAAAAAGTACTTACCACCCCTGAATCGATTATTGCGGAACAGACGGACGGACTCTAACAGATAGTGTAACATACAATCCAAGTAGATACCGTCCGGCAACCTCTGGCGATAGTGAATAATTTCTATCAATTTGGATCATAAAATATTATGATCCTTCAGAAATTCCCTTCTATTTCAAAAGTACCCCTTCAAGTTTTGAGACCATAACAGGGAAGAGTAATAATAAAGAGTAAAGAGTAAGAGTAAAAATGGAAGGGTGTGTGATGGAGAGAAAACCTCTTTTTGAGAGATTTTATGTTGATCAGAACGAGGGCCAAACAACTTGAACAAAGGCTATCACGGACATCTTGAGCTCGAAGGAATTGGGATCCTATTGGTCTTCTCCTGGCTTGCGAATGCATTACTTACCTGTAGCCCGTAGGTATTGCTACGTCCGTGAATCCGATGAGCAGCTTTTGGAGCAAAGGCTCATTTACATCTTATGAGGACTTACAGACTCTGGTTTCATCTGATTATTCAGGAGGGTTAACTATTTGCATAGGCCCCTCTCTGACCTAGAGCTGTTTGATCAGTAGCTGTCAGCTCACCGTCTGAAACTCAGTGTTCATTGATTTATGGGGGAATACGTTATTTAACAATGACGCGAATGGTTGATTAACTCCTGCGAATCAATTTATTGATGAATAGTTCCCGTGTGTTCCAGCATGGAAGATCCTTGATGCCGACAGAAGTAGTGTGAACTTGTGAGGCACGATCTTTAAAACATCATATATGAGAACGTGCCACATTCAAATCAAGTTTACTCATTGAGCGAATGGTTAATCTATATAAAATATTCATTATTTGTATAGCCATTTTGATATTGTAATGGAGTAGCGTAATAATAAAATTCAACAAAAAAAGTAGAAGAGAGAAATTGACAGTGATGCGCAAAAAAATGAACTGAAGTATGTAACAGTGTGGGCTGTTCTCGATACATTTTTTCTTCCGATGGAGACGGGGTCGCTTGGGGAAGCCTAATCGATATCCCATCTTAACCGGTGATAATCTCGCTGGTCCAGAAAGGGGACTCTCGAGGGCCCACCCCCACTGTTACACTCTGTCACATGGTAGCAGAGCGTGGTTCGGTAGTATGCGCTGAGCACTTCACCATACTCTATCCACTTTTTGTGGGCTTACCAGAAGGATAAGCCCAAAGGTTTCCCAGAAGGATTCATTTACTAACAACCTGTCCCTTTGATAATACGTACATCTATTGGCTTCCCCACCCTCTTTCCCCCCTTTAGAGTGTCAGTATAATTAAAATATACTGAGCTCATTAGAAGGCGATTGATGCCATGTCCCATTAGTTGTTCCGTACCAACGATGGAGGTTGATCACCTAGAGGTGGCACAGATGAGCACAATTCACTGGACAACAACCTCTGATAACGTTATCCGCCAGTACTCGTATGTAGGAGCTTCGTTCTCCACCAGTAAAATATTACTGAGGTTGTACCATTACGATGGAGGTTAGTCACCTTGAGGTTGTTCAGATGTCGTTCCCTCAACCAGAACTTCATACTACTTTTCATTCCCCCTTTTCCCTATCATACTTCTGCTACTCGGAAGTATGTCATGTGGGGAGGAGTGTGACAGCGTGCCTGTTCTAGAGTAGTTTTCTGGTCCGGTGGAGACGGGGTCGCTTGAGGAATCCTAATCGATATCCCTTCTTAACCGGTGATAATCTCGCTGGTTTAGAAGGAGGACTCTCGAGGGTCCACCCCCACTGTTACACGCTGTCATAAGTCGAAAAACGTGAAAAATAGCGATTTTCAAACTCCATAACTCTGGCACCTTATGGTCAAAAGGGCTGGAATTTGGTACACGTCCTCAGGGGCCCCTCGAGAATGGGTGTACGAAACCCAACATCGGAGACCCCGAGTTTTTTTTGTCGGTTGTGGAGGGGGGGCTAATTGTTCTTGGTCACTTTGGAGGTTTTCGGTTTTCTCGGCGGGCGGGATGCTTCCGCGTCCCAAGATCTCTCAATTTGGCGTATAAAATTGTAAAAGAACGTACAGTCAGATAGCATGTTTTCACGTGAATCCGTGAACTGCTTCGAGCAAAAGGGCCCGGGTCTTCCATGGCTCGACAGAAGTTGTTTCCAGCGCCACGAAGTTACGTAGTCCAATTTGATGAGACAGTGGGGGGTATGGGAACTATCGGGTAATTTGCCACTCTTCCGTAACCGAATAAAAACTTATTATTTTCATAGGGAGTGGGTACTTCGCAAAATCTCACACAAATACTGTCGTGGACTCCCGACTCGTTTCTGATGCCTCCAACGTGCGTCTCCTTCCAGCTCATTCTGAATTTCCAAGGATATAATCTTACTAATTGCTATACCAGTCCGCTTAGTGAATTTTTGCTGAGCAAACTGGCTCAGAATACCCAGCCGAGTATACCACGAATGAGTAACCGATCCCTTCATCAAATGTTGGTGCCATCTGTGAATACAGTTAAGACTGGGTTGAACTTGTGTATTCTCAGAGGGTTGAATTTCAGCGAAATGGGCCCAAAGTCTGGAGGAACATCCCTCGCGGCCTCAAGAATTGAAATGGCTGCAACGCCATTAATTCATCTCGATGTCATCATCTACGAGCTTCTCTACCTGATATTGAGAGCCGATGAATGCGCTGTCCTGCTCTATCAAATATGTGGAGCTAACATGATTGGTCCATCAGGATAGATACACTAGTCATTTCATATTCCGCGATATTCGAGGACATCCAGAGCTCAGTAATGTGGGGAATATTTGGAACTCATGGGTTGACGGGGTGAGGTTGAATTAGCGACAATGAGAATGGAAAGTAGGAGGCACCACGGGCCATATCCACATGCTGCGTATGAAAAAATGGACTGAGAATGTGGCCTGATGTGATGGTAGTAAAAACAGGGGAAGTTGTGCCCTAAGAAAACTAGGCCATTGGGTACAAGAGTGGTGGAGAGCTGAATCATGAATAGGCGTGGCGAGTGGAGAGAGGATGAGCATAAGAAGTTTCGGTGGCAGGTGTTTTACACCGTCCGCGGGCGGTCCTTCCTCGTGTTAGAAATAGCGCTGGGACGAGCGGGAATTCGGTGTTGAAGAGGCGGTAGAGGAGGGTAGAAATTCAATGTTTGAGGAACTAGGAGGGAGGGGGTAAAGGGGACAAATTATCACCACTCTGGAAACATTCACCCCCACTTCACTATCCCAGAGGTCCCTTTAGAAATACAACAATAGACCAAGGGCGGCCCATTTACCTCAGAATTTAGTTCGGACGACCCCAGCGGGGAGCGCCACCTATAGCGATTCTCTTCAACCACTTAACTAACAACACTTGAGAAAAGTAATTACTCGTAATAGGGATTATACAGCGGCCGTTGTGTGGTACAGGGGTCCTGTTGTCAAAGTAAGAGGGGTTCCACTGTATAACTACATGACTGTTGTAAGTAGTAGTCCTATGATAAAAGTTATCCACCTATGTCGTAATTTAGATACAAATTTCAGAAAATTGTACAAGATATAATTTGAAGAAGAAAAAAAACTGAACAATTAATTTCAATATTATTAAAACGCTGCAAATCCCTGCACAACGGTTTATTATTTTGTATAGAATACCCTTCTGTTACAGATCACAGCTCTATGTATAGATAACCCGTCTATATAATATGATATGTACTATTCTATTATATACATATTATGTAGATCGCAGACCCTCCGTAGGTTAGTACCTAACCCCGTACTCGTTACTAGGTACCTACCTAAATCACGAGTTAGTTGCTAAAATAATTCTGCCGATGACAAACAGTACCTACCTAACAAAAAGAAACACACATAATGAAGTTCTGAAAAGAAATTGTTGATGAGGAGTGAAAAAAGTTGCAAAAGTACCTACCAACAAACTCCAGCCCCTTCTACGTAGATGGTATAATGAACCGTTGTGTAATAATTTACCGTTGATTAATGATTTACCGTAGTAATAATTTGCCCATCAATAATACTTCAACGTTTGTTCAAGTTTCACTACCTACCAACAAACTCCATAAGAGCCATCATTTTTCAAATTAAATAATATCACAGAACAACCAACTCGACTTCATACTCCGCCAATATAATCAGGTGATCCCTACCAATGATTGGCCGTATTCACAAATTCCTATTGTGGGCGCGTCTCTGGTTACGAGATTTGGTTTGAATTGTATACAATTTCATTCACACTGGAGTCGAAAATGCCTGTCGGTGCAAACTTCGGGGCCTTACTGTGAACGAACGGCTGGACGTACGATGCTCCGGATGGTCTTAAAAAACTCGCAAGTTCAAGAACTATTTAAAACCGTAAAAATATTTACGTAAAAAAATGGTATAGGCGTTCTGAAAATTTCAACCCCTATTTTGAACCCCTTAGAGATCACTCACAGTAACGTCGAGCTTCGAGGACCAACTAGACGCCGAACGGAACCTATAACCCGAATTTCATCAATTTTTTTTCATGGTAACTAAGAAAAGTGGCCCGTACGGCGTACGGCGTACGGCGTACGGCGGACAGACAGAAATATTTTTATTGCAGTTTTGGATTCTACATACCTTGAAACGTAAACCATCAAATTTTGAGGGGGGGTAAGAATTTTTTTTTTCATGCTCGATTCCAATGGTTCATTATTGAAAATAATAAACCAAACACCACAAACAAAAGAACGAAAACGTGACACGAACAAACGAAAACGTAAACGAAAACGGTTGATAACGGTGGCCAAGAACAGAATAGAAACACAATGGTTCACTCCCGGATTCACCTTTAGACTTCAGAAACACTGATAGTAGCCCTGCCCAGTGATAAACACAGGTGCCCAAGAGTGATGGCGATGCCACCTGTTGTTGACGGTAGTTTACTATCGTTCGAAGGGAGCCTTGCCTTGTGCTCCCATCTATCGGTTGAGCAATGAATCACATTCAAAGTAGGAGTGGAAAACACCAGTTTGGATGTAAGCGCATTCGATGTGAAATGAACGTCATACACACCAGTATCAGATGGATGAAAGCCACTTCGATGAAAAAGATTCAGTTGAACATAACGGGGTGGATATAGGCCATTTTGATGGTAAACCGATTTTCAGTGAGCTTTTAGAGGTGGATAGAAAGCGTTTTGAAAGGAAATCAACTCAGGAGGTGCTAGGCTTCATCCCAAAGATTCATTTTCCACAAAAAAAAACGAAAAGTGTAAAAAGTGGATATAAGCCCGTTTGAAAGTAAGCTCCTCACATAAAGATTCATACTATTGAAAATAATATCAGAAGAGGTTGACATCGTCGGTTGCATAGTGTTGTTGTTGATAGGAAGATGTTTTACATGGGGTTTTTACAGTTTTCCCACCCATCTTTACGATTTGGTTGCTGTTAGCTTGAGATTTGATTACCTATTTTAACAGATGGTCGCTGTAGCCTGCTTTTCTCAATGCACCTTTGGCAATGGTTCCATGTTGAACTACCTACCTTGCACTGCTTTCTCTTTCTCCCTGCACTTGTCATGTGTTCACATTATGGACCTGAAACGTTTAGTTACTTGATAAATAATGAAGGAAATGTGAGTTCTTCCTACTTCCTTTTCCACTGTGGCACCCTGAAAATACCTGACAACAACTATTATGGAATAATATTCCATCAGATACGATTTTTACTCAATCAAGCTGTAATTATTATGTGTAACTATGCTAACTTACAAAACGAGCTACTTAAGAAATAAGGTCTGTTACCGGTTTCTTGGAACATTTTATTAATGAAGAATCAAAAGTGCTCTAGTCGACTTAAACTTAGAAACATCGATTTTTCGTTGTATGGGTGCCCAGGAGAGTCTGGAGGATTGATGTGGCGTTGCCGCTTCCTAACGACTTGTACGATTTTCCTCTCCTCTTCTGGTTAGGTTCTACAGTAGTACCCGTAGATCAGCTTCCTCGCGTATATTTCTAACCATGACTTGGGCACCCCACTATTGCCATCCACGAACTTCAAGTTCAGATTTGCCAATGAACTTCTTTTCTCGATCTAAGCACTTTCGATGAATTTAATAAATATAATTAAATCCACCGGTATTTTTAATACATATCCATGATGTAAAAACAGTTTTTGAGTTTTCTTCAGTGCAGCGACAATCGAGGTGTATGTAAACCTTCTACCATAACTACAACACGTGTGTCCGTTATCCCTGCTGTGTAGATAGTAAGTTATGTTTGTACCTCTTCCAAGGTTCCTTTGCTTTTGCATGAAAAATAACGGACCTACCTAGCTATCTAACTCGAAACTTCGAGAAAGAAAAACAAAACTGTGAAATTCAATAATTTGATTTGACAGTCACTTATCTTCTTGATAGTGATAAGTGTTCTGTTTTCTGTTCTTCGCGGGGGACACTGATTGTTACTGATCTACGGTTAGTATTATTAAAAGCTAACCAGAAGTGTTGAGAAAAAGTGTTGGCGCATGCGCAGCCGTTAGGAAGCGGCATCGCCGCATCAATCTTCCAGACTTTTCTGGGCGTACTCATATTGAGATTGAACCACAGCTGCGTATGCAGTGAGCAGCACAGGACTCAAGGCATTGAATAGCATTATGTGAATCAACAGTTAGTATAAATAACATCAGCGGATATTATAGTGGCCTTACATTATTATTGGTAACGATTCAAGAGAAATATTGCAATTTGCAATGTTTTCTAATATTTCTTCGACGACTTATTATAAGGCAGCCCTAATGCAGTAAAGAGATGAGAGAGGGCGTTGAATTTATAGACGGATATGGGTAGCTAGTGTTGCACCCTGACAAGAACAACAGCCGTACGTGGGTTTTGAGCCACCCGACAAGCGCGTTCCCACAGAAATCGCCGGCTGGCGATGAATTCAGCCCCTGAGGCTGTTTTATTGTACTGGCCACATCCACCCTTGACAAGCACAACCGTTGCGTCGGATCTCGTTTTTCCGTAAATAAAATATCCGGAAAGCCGAACGGAGCCACGGCCTTTGCGGTCCTGTCTTTCCAAACCTCCACTATCCCGTAGGTCTAACCGCCTTTGGAGAATTGATTGGACCGAAAACTCAGTCGGATCGACCCCGCTCTACGAAACGCGGTCATATCTGCACAGGGTACACTCGGATGATTTTAATGGCCCTGAATGGTATTCATTGACTGTCCGTGTGGTGAATATTGGGCAAACATGACATAGTGCAGGGGGCAGCCCGTGAAGGTAGGAAAGGGTTCGTGGTCAGGATTAATAATACAGTTTCGAAGCCTTTCATAGCCCCATCAAATGTCCTTCAGGGGTACTGTGATATTGGACCATTGTTATTACTTATTATTATTAATAGCATCACTGATCTATTCGTTAATGTGAGATGCCTACATTTGCGGATGGGTGTAAGGTTTTTAGGGTTGCTGAGTCTGGCGCTGATTGCGGGGTGCTGCAGTTCTGCTTGGCTGCATTAGGGGATGTTGTGTGAAAATAATAGCTATCTGAATGGAAATAAATTCACAGGAGCAACTTATCAACGTTCGGCCACAATTATTTCATTAACGGGAAGCTGCTATCACGAATTTCTAAAACTAGATATTTTGGAGTATGGTTCGACACCCAGCTGACCTTCAGTGATCACTAGAGCCCGGATCGACATGCAAAAATTTGAAGCCAAACATGAATGCAAACATGCATTAAAAAACCCGATCATGCACTGAATTCATGCAAAAAAAAATATTTTTCTTGAGTAACTTACCCGAGCAAAACAACCTTGTAAAACATCCTGTGTGGAACCTCACACTACCTTTCTTACCCATTTGGGAGTTTAGCAAGATGTTGGTAACATGAGCTTCTGAGATATCGTTTTCCATGTTTTTGGGGACCAGAAGACCGAATATGAAGTCGATTTTGACCAAAGAGTGGAAAATTGAGTTCTACTAAATGTTCAGCTCCAGAAATTGATTTTTTATGAGTGAAAAACCCGGGAAATAGTCTGAAATTACCATCAGTTTGTATAATAACACTGGAAAAAGTGTCAACACGTGGATCAAGGCGATTAAATGGCACTACCAATGATCAAAGATAGTTAAAAAAAAAGGGCGTACCTAATTTGTGTTTTAGGGGCCATTTGTGTTTAATGGAAACCATCAGAAATAGCTATTTCGATTATTGCGCATGAAAGAAACAATAAATGGACAGCCAAAATTTCTGTAGGTATGTCCAAAAGTCCAAAAGAATAATAAACCCATGTGACAAGGACTTTGCAGCGTTTTTCTGTTCCCATTCACTATTTTTGGTCAGAGCCAGGATTATATAAATGCCAGGATATCTCGATAAGGTCTATCAACCTTATCTTTGCTAACCAGGACAGTGCACTCTGGTTTATTCGGCCAAGCTCCACCTAGCAAGTTGGTGTACAAACAACCAAGCTGAGCTCCTGGCTATAAAAGAGGCCGTTGGGTGGCTGGAATTGCTGGACCTTCCCCTACACAGGAGGTCTGCAATTGTTAGGACGGACAGCCAGATATCCCTGGATCTCCTAAGGAAAATTGGCGTCCATGTCGGAAATGCAGAAGAAGTGAGGCGGTGTTTGTGGAGACTAGGCGGTGCACTGTCGTGGAAGGTGGCAGTCAGATGGATTCGATCACATCAAGGTACCGTTGGAAATGAGGAAGCTGATCGCCTGGCAAAGGAGGCCGCTGAGGACAACGATGCTCCGGTCCACTTTGCGAAGACTCCTGTCAGCCATTTGAAGAGCATCAGCAGACGGATGGGTCTGATGGAGTGGGAGAAGGAATGGGCTTCGAGCACAAAAGGAGCTCTCACTCGTCGTTTCTTCCCTACGGTTGCGAGCAGGCTTGGGACTGAGCTGACACACACACACACACACACACACACACACACACACACACACACACCACACACACACACACACACACTTCAAACTTAAAGTTTCACATACACGTTTGCAACTCTTTCACACTTTCACTCCCATACTTTCATTTCACACGCACACTGTACACCCCACCGTAACAGGCCACCATCCACCACAAATCCTCCTGACCGCAAACGAAGAAATGGCTGCATCGTCGCAGGTTTCCCCAGAAGACGCCGTAAGCGAAATATTCCCGCTCAAATTATGTGAGTTTTATTCATGTGTGTGCTATAACTTCTCACAGCTGTCATCAAAATTCAAATTACTGTACTACCACAAGTGTTTGGATGTTTAAACGTTACAGGTGAATAGTTTGGTATAATTAATACATACCTAAATTGTTTCTGCTTATAGATCAAATTAGATACCCATTTTTTTCCATAATCCTTTGAAAGCATTCTAATTGAGTCTTCAGGTTCAGGAACAGGGAATAGGGGAGAATCGAGCGCTTTGAGTGAAGAAACTCCAGTTTGATTATATTATTGGAAACAGTGATCCGCTAAACGAAATTGAGTTCCCAGCGTCAGATAATTTACTTCCAGCCGAAGCCAGTTTTTCCTGCCGTCTTCAAACAAGAGGGAGCGGAAGAAACAGAAACTTCCGTTCGGGCTACTATTTTTAGCCCGTAAATTTAATTTTTACCCCTTAATTTCCCTCTCCCCCCCACATTTCAATCTGTTATTGTTTCGAAATGTATTGGAGAGAAAGGAATAGGAGGTTCCAAACTTAAAAGAAAATGGCTTTTCATACCTTGGAAGCTTTAAGGTTCAGTGAAGAGCGAAAGAATGTCAAGTATTTGCATAATGCTTCTGACCATTGTCTTTCGCAACGTAGTTTAAAAGTGTAGTGGAATAAAGATTTTTTTGTCTCTGCATCTCCTTTTATCCAGTAGCCTACTAGTTAAAAGGGGCGTTTTGAGAGGGAATATTGAATTTCCAACTTACTTAACGACCGTTCTGAGCTGAACGTTGTTAGAAAGTCTGGTTTGCCTGGGAGAAAAATTCAAGGGGCTTGGGAGGAGGTAGTGCGATCGGAATCGAGGGGGATTTGATGATAGTTGAAATAGATTTTTTATATATTTTGTTAAATTTTCAAGGCTGATAACTTGAACTCTTGTAACAGTCGAATGATTAATACAATAAAAACGTAATTAAGAAGGTAATTAACTGGAACAGACAAACGTTATTTGGATAGCGAGGAGCTGAAAGGTTTTTCCTCCATCCACCGCACATGTTCGATTTAGTGTTGCCGGGAAAGTTAATTCGAGAGTTGGTCTCGGCCAATATGCTGCGGCATAAATAGACGTCAATGGCAATAAGGTTTGTTATATTTTATTGTTGAGAGACATTTCTACTTTAGCCCCTGGGTACAACTGCAGGAGAATGGGGCTTGGGACTAATCTAACGAGTTTAACCGCCTAGAGCGTCACCACACTAATCATACTATTAGGTTCTACGCATTCGAACATTTTCGATGATATTTCCGGAAATTGTGTAGATTGAGTTCTTGGTTAGTCTCCTATTACCTAACTGCTGAGCATTCGGAATAATAGCAGCGTCTGCGCATGTGCGAACAACGTCTCTATCCCTTGCGACGTTCCTATCCCCAGTTCTATTCTGCCGATTTCAACGAAATTTTCAGGGTTCATAATATTGATATAGGCTTCAGATCGTACCTTATGAATTCCATAGTGATCCAATCCCTCTAGTTTAATCGGAACATAGGGATTGCTCCTTCTACAGATAGGATTGCTGCTGTATGTACCTATGATAGTAAAAGTAGTGTCCTCCTGTAGTAAATATATTTGGCCACCAGTGTTATTGTGGGTTATCACTATCTTTTTGCTGAATCAGACATGTAATTGATGCCTTATTAAATGAACTACATGCTTATCAGCTATAATACAGATCAATGTAATTTAAACTCTAAAAATTCGAATCCATAATCCTCGGGTTTTTGTCGGCATTGTGGACCGATGCGTTGAAGTTTCGGAGACGAATTTAGACCTCATCTGTGGGCGGTACGCCAAACAACTGAGTCAACTGGATTCGGTTTACAAACTGCACCAGCTCAAGTGAACGAAATGGTGAACGTAATTCCACAAATAATTTGAAATCTTACGATGACGTCAGAGTGACGCTACACATAACACTCCACTTTTTGAATGAGAAAGAAAAGTCAAAATCCGTGAGTCAACCATTGAAAATTCGAATTTTTCGATGTTTCGTCGACCGACAAGATGATGAAAGTAGGCAGTGTTCTCCATTCTTACTGGTGTTTTGGTCTGATTGTCACCGTGAGGCTTGATATGTGTATTATGTATCATATATATCATGTCAGTGATAAATGCGTCTTTCTTGTGGTATTAGGAAGACTGCTAGAATTTATTATGGATCGACGTTGGATTCGCGTGCAAAGCTAGCGGACGTCTTCATCTTTACTTGCCATAAGGACTCATAAGTTTATTGTCCGTTACTCAGTCTCCCCTCCTCCGGAAAGAACTCTTAGTCGTGAAGTAGGGATGTATAGAAGAAAAGAAACTGTCTAAGTTGCCGGATGCTAAATCACGGTTGGAAGGTTTCAAGCGCAGGTAAGATGAGCCTGTTTGTTTAGTGAGATCACGTCTTTGACCGTAATCAAGTACTTTAGAATAAAGTTCGGGAGTCGGGTTGGGACAACCTTATTTGAAGAGTTTCATAACAAACTTCTGCTCGAAGTGGAGGGAGAAGGATCCCTAAGGGAGTATCACATTTTATGATATGACTCTGAATTGAGAAGAAGATCCATTTCGAAGGAGCATTGATTTTTAAATCTGAATTCCAAGAGTGTCTAGAAAAAGGTCCATCTCATAACAATCTTTCCGACGTGTCTTTATGTAATTAGAAATATTCAAATCAGTTTTTGATACTTTGAGACCTACGAGAAACAGCTTGTAAGTTTAAAGATCGTTCAGATACCGTGACCCAAATCAGAACACTTCTCACTGAGCCATCGGTAAGAACATTTGGTCCTACGTCCGTTATCACCATTTTGAAAGTGTTGTTTGCAGATGGATATTGTGCAAAATATTAAAGATAGATCGGGGGTTGAGGGGGTGGATGCATTAGTACTGAGATGTATAATAACTCGTAGTATTATGCAAGACGTGTGGTAGTATGAACAGCTATCTCAAAATCTCAAAATCTATTCGGCTATTTCAATCAACGGCTCTTGTGGGGAGTTCAGCAGTTACTCCTGTGATCTTTGATCAGCTCCCATTTTTCAGTCCTTAGAGATGACTGACAGTAACGCAGTGAGTCGCGGACTAGCCAGACCCCAAATGGGACCAATAAAAAAAAAAAAAAACACATTTCATCAATGTTGGTTCATTAATTAAGGAAAGTGCCGTGTACGGCGGGCGGGCAGAAATTATTTTATTCCATCGTCGATTTCTACGTAGGTACCTCTTGCCTGCCTTGAAATGCAAACCAACAAATTTTGAGGGGTTATTTTTTTTCAAATGCTCGATTCTAAAGGTTCATTATTGAAAATAATAAACCAAAAAGCAATAATTTGAAAGAACCACGTTTAGTTCTTGGTATTCTCCACCCTATATTATTGGAGTGGAAATACAGACAAAATCTCCTTGAAAAAGTTTGTTGAAAATATTTGCAATCATGTTTTCTATACAATCATTCTTGATGTTGGCACGAAATGTGAGTGATGAAACCCAGCTGGAAAATTTTTTATAAAAACCGCTGCGAATTATTACAAAGCGGTTTATTATTTACCTATACAGATGGCCCTTCTGCGTAGATCACTTTTTTCTGCGGTCAATACATAACCTCGTGCTCCCCCCAGGAAAGTCCTAAATCGAGTACTGGAACCGGCCCGGGAATTTACAGTTTCATAAAAATGCGGGGGATTCAATAATTAATTATTTGTTGCTATTCATGAAGCAGAAGGTAAAATTATAAACCGTTGTTTAATAAACAGTTGTGTAGTAATTTACCTATATAGATGCCTCTTCTGCGTAGATCACTGTTTTCTGAGGTCAGTACCTACCCTTGTGCCCCCCCCCCCCCTCCAAGCCCTAAATAGAGTGCTGGAGCCAACCCAGGAATTACAGCTAGATAAAAATGCGCGGGATTCAATAATTCATTATTAATTCTATGTTGTTATTCATGAAGCATAAAGTAAATAATAAACTGTTGTGTAGGAAACCGTTGTGTAATAGTTTACCTCTATAATATAGATGCCCCTTCTGCGTAGATCAGTCAGTCACCAAAAAAATAATAATTCAATCATTGAAATAAAAAATCTTTGTTTTTTATTACCTAGGTACCTATTATTTGTTTTTATTCATGAAGCATAAAATTTTTTCAAGTTGCAAAAGTACCTATCAACAAAATCGAAAAGAGCCATCATTTTTCAAATGAAATAATATCACAGAACAACCAACTCGACTTCATGCAGCCATCAGTGGTAATAATCAGATGCTTCCTAGCAATGATATGTGGGCCGGATGTATACCGTTTCATTCACTGTCATGTTGATGAATTTCGTGTAGTTATCATTGAACTAGTTCCTTCCCTTTAAATTTGGTCTCAAAACAATGAGGTTTCAGGAAAAACGTTTGCTCATGCTCATGCTTGATTCACCACGAAATTGTATCTAGTTTATATTAGAAAAGGCAGTTGAAAGGTAAACGTAAAATTCAGGATGCTTCTGCTTTATATCGGACGTCCGAGCAATGTGTGAAAATAGAGAATAAAATGGGAAGCTACAATGCGGAGTTGAAGCTGGGCGTCATTTCCGAGAAGCCCATGGTAGTATAGCCTATCATGCGAGCATATAAAACTGTGTATAGGTACGTCGTAGGTTACCTACATAAACAGCAACGGTCGGAGTTCGAAGAATTTTATGTGCGACCAAACGGGAACAAACCCGTTCCTTTCCTTCTACGTTTCATCTCATTAATCGATTTCTTTCGTGTTCTTCATACTTGAATATCACCATCGTATCATTACATCGTACGTAAATGTCACAGTTCTTGCGTACTGTGACCTAGACAGAGTGGATATCTCTGCAGGAAATATGAGACCGTTTTGGATGAATTTGCATTCCTTTTATCGACGACGTGGCCTGGACACATGTCCGCTACTACCCTTGATTGGGAATATTAATTTAATGTGCATTTGGTTATTAAACGTAAATTTATAGTACTAGTATTTTTAAATCGTACATTAGGGAAATCATGCCAAGTCATCCTAATTCTACGGCAACAATTTCTTGTTTTTACAGAAAAGTGAAAAAGAGCGCTCAATTTCGTTCTCATTTAACTGATCAGTTAGTTGACTCACCGGCTTAACGAGTTTATTTGGAATAAGTTTAATGATGTAAATTATGACAGACTGTCTTGAAGAAGTAATCAACCGTGAAAAGTGATGAAGTGAGGAGAGCAAGTGTTTGTTTGGGATACCTGGGGGGGGGGGGGGGGGGGTCAGCCTTTTATTCTTTTTTTTCACCGTTGAAAAGCGACCTGGACCCGACTCCCCAAAAAAAGGTCATTGATCAAACGATGACGGTGCTAAAGGATTTGTCAGCCAACCCAATTCAAGTCAATGGCCTTCCTGGAGGCATCTACATTTTACACCAGACACCCCCCCACCTCGCTGGAATACTGAGGTGATCTGCCCTCGACACTCTGCGCCCGGACGTCCAAAGGGGAATTATTGGGTTTGAAGCTCCCACAACCGGAGGCTGGGGTCGAGAATGGCCTGTTCGCTGACCGGTGACCGGAGGTAGTTTTTCCATCAATCACAGGCAACAATAGGTGTTGGAGACCCTCCCTCCTCTAATTAGAAAACCTGCCACCAGGTGCGCTACCCCTACGGGCTTTCCACCCTGTTTTTCCTCCTGCCGTCCACCGAGCTGACCCCAAACTGCGATGTATCGGTCAGCGATATCTCCCGTTCTCTTGGCGAGTGTGATAGCGATTCCGTGTACTTCGGTGTTCCCCACCCTCTCACTACACCTTTCATCCTCTCGATTTATCACGTTTTATGACTCACGTGAAGCTGTTCTATAGCTCACGCTGCTTCTGACTCAATCGTTGGCTGACCGGTTCATCATAATCACCGGCCTTTTTCACGTCAAACCGCGCATGACCTCGGTTCGCAATTACGTCCCTCTTTTAATCGAGGGACTGCACGTGAGGGATTTTTTTTCCCACACAGTTCCCCAGGATGATTTGTAACTTCTCGTGGTTCCTGCCGAGATTGGAAGACATCCATCGTGGAACTGACGTGAATTTCCGGTTCCATGGGCGTATGAAAGAGCGTTCTGAAGCTTTTTCCATGATCAGTAGCTGAAGGATTTTAACTGAACAATAACGGTTGAATGCAATTATCCTCTTTCATCCTCCTTCGCTACTTGCGGTAAGGTAGCATTGTACTGTCGCTTTTCATAGCTGAGTTACTTGTATCAGTTACTGAATCATTTGTTTCTTTGTCATTTCTGACGACCAACGGCCTTATAAGGTGGAATAAACCAAGCGTGGTTAGTACTTGGATCGGTGACCGCCGTGACACGTCCAAGTATGACCCATGTAGCTGATGGGCGAACCCCTCGCCACTCAAGGGGGCGAGGCGATGAATAGCCAAGTAAAGAGCGAAATGATCAGACCGAATTCTGTTCCTCACGTTGGAGGACAGCTAATCACGTCGGCGACGCTGGTAGGACAGTCGGACGAAAAGCCCCAGCCTGAAGTGGCTGTTTACTTTACTTCACTAATGTTCTTCGTTCAGTAGCCTGACTATCATCGGGTTGTAACGCTACCCATTCCAGTCCAAATCGTTGAATAGTTTCCAACGTACTAGCTTGTAATAATTTATAAGTGTACCTACGAGATAATAATAATTTCTCTGAACTGTCGGTAAACTATAAATAATAAATATGTTGGCTGCGAAACTCGGACAAAATACCAACATCAGCCCACTACTAGTGATGCTAATCTATTTTGTCCGAATTCATTGTTTGTTAATCTATGTGTCTTGGTCTGTGAGAAATTTGACATAATCCCTATCTTTAGCGTCTCAGTATTAGCCCAGGTGTAGGTATGTGTGGTGGGAGGGTTGAATGGTTCGGAGGAAACTCCCCACATTATTGCCGTGAAATACCTACCTAAACTTTTCGATTTGGAGAAAATATTGTGGATTTGTCTATGGCAATTCAATTTGTAAATCTGAGACCATCAGTATCGTAAATATTGGGCAGAGGACGGGGAGTGCAAAATTGACACTTCTGGGATTGTCGTAGAAAGGCTGAACTTTTGCGCCTAATGACACTATTAGAGACCTTTTGGTTTATTATTTTCAATACCTAAGGAATCGAGCATGAAAAAAGAAATATTAACCCCCCTCTAAAAATTTGATGGTTTCCTTTCAAGGTATATATAATCCGAAAATAGCATGAAAAATTGCTGTCCGTACGCCGTACTTCGAAGAACCGGCGAAGAAACGCTAACCAACAACAACACAACGACTCAAGCGGTAACTCTCGGAGTCAACGCGCTATTCCCTGGATCGAGTAGGGACTAAGATCTGGGAGTTTACTCGCTCGGTAAACCGGGGGTTATGACTAACTCGGGGTGGTGAAACGCATTTTTCTCGCAATCTTCGAGTTACCGCAGTAACTCGAACCTTAACTCGAGGTGATGAAATCCACCATAAGGGGTGAAAAATAGGAGTTGAAATTTCCAGAACGCCATAGGTCGAAAATATTCAATAGAAGTGTGATGGTACCCTATACAATATAGCATTCCTGTAAATAGTTTAGATTGATACCAATGAAACAGCGGAGAAGGCGAGCTGTGCGATGCAATGGTCGAGGGCCAGGTGTCTCCCTCCTGCGGCTCCCAACGGTGGGGAAGGATAGAGGCGCCTTTATAAGGCGCCCAGCTAGCCCAGCTCACCATTTATCCTCCTTCTCTCTTACCAGCGCCTTCTGTCTCTCACCTAACCTCTACCTCATCAACTCACCCTCCTCCTCAACCCTACATTCTCAACGTGGTGACAAACCGGTCGCGAATTTCCTTCCCTGCATTCAACGTGGTGACAAACAGAAAGGATATTTCCTTATCCCAATATCCAGCTTGGTTACAAACCGGATTTTCCTATCCTAGAGATGCATCCAAAGAGGTGACAAACTAGGCGGATACGCTCTGACACTCCTCTCTTACCTCTTCACTCAACCTCTCCTATTTAACCTCACCAATCCAAAACCTACCTCAAACCACGGTTTGTTTAAACGTTTTTAAACTGATATTGAACTAAAGAATTTTTTGAGACCAACCGGAGCATTGTACGACCAGCCGATCGTGTGACACCGAAAAGCTTCATCAACACGATCGTGAATCAAACGGTATAAATCCGGCCCAGATATCTATGCTAGGGATCACTTGATTATAAACACGGATGGCTGTATGATGTCGAGTTGGTTGTTCTGTTATGTTATTTCGTTTGAAAAATGATGGCTCTTTTCGATTTTGTTCATTTTCGAACTTGAACAAACGCTATGCTTCATGAATAACGAAAACGCGCATTTTTATGAAATGTAGTTTTGTTGTCGGGCTGGCTCCAGTCCTTGATTTAGGGCTTCCGTGGCAGGAGCACGAGGGTAGATACCTACCGACCACAGAGAACAGAGATCTACGCAAAGCTATACAGGTAAGTTATTACACAACGGTTTATTACAAAGCGACACAACGGTTTATTATTTACCTTATGCTTCATGAATCGCTGAAAATAATTGATTACTGGATTATCGTATCCCGCGCATTTTTATGAAACTTTAATTCCCGTGCCGGCTCCAGTACCCGATTTAGGGCTTTCCTGGGTGGAGGTCCGAGGGAAGGTGTTGACCACAAAAACAGTGATCTACGCAGAAGGGGCATCTATATAGGTGAATAATAAACTGTTGCCTAATACAACAGCGTTTGCAGCGTTTTTATTCTATTTTCGGATTGTACATACCTTGAAAGGGAAACCAACAAATTTTTTCCATGCTCGATTCCAAAGGTTCGTTATTGAAAATAATAAAC
Organism: Leptopterna dolabrata; assembly: GCA_954871275.1. Taxonomy (NCBI): domain Eukaryota; kingdom Metazoa; phylum Arthropoda; class Insecta; order Hemiptera; family Miridae; genus Leptopterna; species Leptopterna dolabrata. The sequence continues at coordinate 25,414,038 of OX940975.1, read as the reverse complement.
CAAAAGTCATGAAGTGACAAGGCGCAATCAAACGCGAACAGCGGCACATTAACACACACATTAACCCAAAAGTTCGTCGTCTCCTTGACAACTCCAACATCCATCATGACAAGTGCAGTACAAGGTGCTCCCCACAGTATATCTACTGGGCTACAAACAGTTATCATTGTATGAATGTAAATTAACTTGATTGTTGAGCTCAGTTGTTGCTTAACAAATATATCGATTTAAAAAAACGCTGCAAATCCCTGCACAACGGTTTATTATTTTGTATAGAATACCCTTCCGTTACAGATCACAGCTCTATGTATAGATAACCCGTCAATATAATTTATGATATGTACTATTCTATACATATAATATAGATCGCAGACCCTCCGTAGGTTAGTACCTAACCCCGTACACGTTACTAGGTACCTACCTAAATCACGAGTTAAATGTTGCTAAAATAATTCTGCCGATGACAAACAGTACCTAACAAAAAGAAACACACATAATGAAGTTCTGAAAAGAAATTGTTGATGAGGAGTGAAAAAAGTTGCGAAAGTACCTACCAACAAACTCCAGCCCCTTCTACGTAGATGGTATAATGAACCGTTGTGTAATAATTTACCGTTGAGTAATGATTTACCGTAGTAATAATTGACCCATCAATAATACTTCAACGTTTGTTCAAGTTTCACTACCTACCAACAAACTCCAAAAGATCCATCATTTTTCAAATGAAATAATACCACAGAACAACCAACTCGACTTCATACTCCGCCAATATAATCAGGTGATCCCTAGCAATGATTTCATCTCCGCCAAATTTCCTATTGTGGGCGCGTCTCTGGTTACGGGATTTGGTTTGAATTGTATACAATTATTTCATTCACACTGGAGTCGAAAATGCCTGTCGGTGCAAACTTCGGGGCCTTACTGTGAACGAACGGCTGGACGTACGACGCTCCGGATGGTCTTAAAAAACTCGCAAGTTCAAGAACTATTTAAAACCGTGAAAACATTCCCGTAAAAAAATGGTGTAGGCGTTTTAAAAATTTCAACCTCTATTTTGAACCCCTTACAGATGACTCACAGTAACGTCGACCTTCGAGGACCAACTAGACCCCGAACGGAACCTATAACCCGAATTTCATCAATTTTCTTTCATGGTAACTAAGAAAAGTGGCCCGTACGGCGTACGGCGTACGGCGGACAGACAGAAATATTTTTATTGCAGTTTTGGATTCTACATACCTTGAAACGTAAACCATCAAATTTTGAGGGGGGGTGAGAATTTTTTTTTTCATGCTCGATTCCAATGGTTCATTATTGAAAATAATAAACCAAAAAGGTAGCAACATCACCCATTATTTGTATCTACTCATCCGCCAGTTATCCAGGTGGAATGTTGATTGTGCCCTAGTGGTTGAAATTTTCCCTACTGCCCACCCGCTTGGCGTCATCCGACCCTGAGTACTGTAAGTACACCCAGGAAATTTCAGTAGCTTCCGTGATTTGCACATGTGAACCGTGATTAACCGTAAAACACTTGCAACGTATAAGCTCGAGGAGAGAGCTTATTGTGGTGGTAACCGCTTCTAGATGGCTTAAAATTAACCATGATGGGCCTTCTGTGTCTGGTGGCCGTCACCGTATGTTAAGGTCGCTTTGTGTACCGACGGGAGAGACAACTTGACGAACCTACCCGTCCCCAAGGCCCTGTCGGTTCCAGCATCGAGTGCCCTCGACCGCATACAACAAAGCCACTCTAAACCGACGTAATACCTTACTGATGAGTGTTATGCATTTATGTATGTACTCGTATGTAGCAATGTACTACAAATCAACATATAAATTGAAGGTTCAAAGCCCAATGCAGGGATCAAGGAAACAAGGGATCTTAGGTAGTATGTACAAATCCACAAAGACTATAGGAAACCATAGTTATAAGGCATCTTACCCAAATTCAGGCGATTTATTTTATATTACTATTGGCCGCATCCTCCAGGAGTATCTATCATATTGTACGTACAGTTTTAAAAACAAAACGCTGCAAATTATACCAAGGTTTATAATTTCCCCTTATCGATACTTCGTAGATCACTGAATTCCTATTACTGTAAGACCCTGATTTAGTAGGGTCTTTTTCTGAAGGGCACACACACACAACACACAAACGCTACCTACCCAACACACACAGACACACACTCACGTACACATGAACGAAATTCCACCAGTGTATACCGAAGTTGTCTTACGTTCGGCAATTGCGGTTACGTAGGTAAATATGCACTTTTTCACTGCCGCCATCTCCTATAACGCGCTATTTCAATGGTCACTGAACCGAAGTTCCTATAACCCTTGACGTGTTATTATCACATAATATTCACCTAATTTGGATGATCCGTTTGGCGTTGGTCTTATTTTCAAGAGCTAGGTAAAAAAGTATATATAAGCAAAAACAAAATCCGAAATGACCATCTTTCTTTAAATGAAAGATGTTTACCGTCTGTTGACAGTTTTCGATCTACGGCGTTCTGAAAATTTCACTGACAGTAACTCCGGGCTTCGCGAATCAACTAGACGCCAGCTGAGACCTACAAACCAAATTTCATTCATTTTGGTTCATGGTAACTTAGGAAGTGCGAAGTACGAGTAACGGCAGACGGACTGAAATTCATATTTTATTGATTTACTATTTTCAATATTATCATTTGGAATCGAGCATGAAAACAAATTTTTACCCCCCCCCCCCCCCCCCCATCAAATTTTGTTGGTTTGCATTTCAAGAGCATGAAGAAAAATTTGATTGTTTGCGTTTTGTCATCGAGCAGGACAAAAAATGTGTCTGTTCGTACGCCGACCGCTATAAGCCGTCCTTCGTTTGCCGTACGCGGCGCATTCCTTAGTTACCACGAATTCGGTTTTCTTAGTTACCGTAAACCAAAATTATTAATGAAATTTTTTTTCTATGTATTTGGGGTCTAGTTGGTCCGCGATGCTCGGCGTTACTTTCTATTTATTTTGTGAAAAATAAGGATTGCCATTTTCCTAACGCCGTCGCTCGAAAACTTTCAATAGAAGGGTAAGAAGGGTTTTAATGACGCTTCATAATGAAAGTCGAACGTTGATAAGTCGAACAGTTTCTGTGGTCCCGATGCATCTGTTTGTCCAATTCAATGTATTAGTTAATTAGTCGAACTCCTGGAAGGTGCCTGGAATGGTCAGACCCCCGTCTATACCTCTATGAAACGAACTCCTGAGCGATACCACTTCTATGAGTCGAACTTTTGGTTCAGTCAGGTGAATGTTTATTACTGTGTTCACTCTGAGGTTTGTTGTGACGATAAACTCGTCGAAAGTGGTTCAGTATGCGGTCGATTCACTCGTGTTGTAGACGTGAAAATGATATAGTAGCGGAAAATCATATCTCCCACTGCAGCTCGTAAGTCAGCAAATCGGTTCCGTCAGAAACTGCCAGCATTCGGTTGAGACTAGACAATAAAGTCAATTTTAAGTCATAATTTTGTTTTTCGCCTAATTATTCCATAGATAACTCAAACTTTTTCTCCACATAAGTCGAACAGTAGGTAAGTCTAACAACCACCTCGATAACTCGTACGTCCAGTGAGTCGAACTATTGATAAATCGAACTGATTTTCACAGTCCCTGGGAGTTCGACTTATCGATAGTCTACTGTATTATAAAATTAACACATGCACTGTCTCGTCTAGGACCTCTGCATCATGATATGTCAATTTTACATAATAAACTTGTGATTTCCTCAATGTTAGTTGAATCCCATAGGCTTCCCTTGAGGCTTCCCTCATCCAAGCACTCGTCCCTACTTAGTAGTTGCATACAGATTGTACATAATAATGGAGAAAAAGCGGTGCTCAGTAATCAGAAGCCCAAAAACCAACCAATGTGAGCTCGGAAAAAGTAAATGACCAAAATAAATCAACCTTTTCATCCAATCATCATGTAATTAAGATTGAATACACTAGGGGGGCGTATGAGAGATGTATTGTGCGCACGGAGTGGCGAGAGACCGGCGATGAAGAAGTGTAGCCATGGGGAGAGAGGAGTGACGTAATGAATCTTCGCGTTAATCGCCGCCACCAATCTTTCACACAAAAGAGTGGGAAGAACACATTGTATCTCGAGGGAGTCCTCCTAAGATAACCAACCTTGCAACCTCCCAACATCCAGCGCCATGCGGTTGTTTTCTTCCTTGTAGACTCCAACCACGGGTTTTAAAGGAACGTAAACAAAAACGAACCGGAATCTTGAATCAAAGTATCTCTTCCACATGGAAGATTTATGGGGTTGAGATAGCGCTAGGTGTGGAATTAGAATGCAGATTCCTTTTCACAGGGGGCGTCGAGTGGGCGATAATGATGTTCCTCCTAACCGTTAAGGTCTTGTGGCGCTCTATGCCGATTGGGAAGGAAAGATAAAAGACGGCATTTGAAGATAATACATGATATTCTTCGGGTAAGCACGAAGCCCTTAATTCTTCTTGGCTTCGGTCACGTACATGGGTGCACAATTAAAATTCTGTTGCCGCGGGCCTCAACTCGTTAGTGATCAAAAGCTCCTACCGAAATTTATTATGGTAATTCGGATACCTACATAGCTCCCCCGATAGATACTGCTGGGTCAGTATCGTACCATGGTCCCAAGATGGGGTACCACTTTGAGAAATGACTTCATAGGTCTGACATTTTGTGATATTGAAGATAGAGACGTTCCTTCTTACCTACTTACCGAACAATATGAGTAAGCTCAAAACTTCATGAGTGAAATCCAAGGACCATGTCAAACGTTTCATGAAGAATGGAATACCTACGAACTGTCAAAGGAAATCTTAAACCAAAACTAACGAGACGTAGAGAAATAAGTGCACGAAAATAGTTAACTTTCTCTACTCTACTAAGTCTTAACACTTTCCTACCCAGAGATAACCAAATACTTTTGATGTAAAAATAAATTATGAGCTGGGATCAAACAATGTACGAGCTCCTAAGTTTATGTTTTTACTGTCGAGCAGTTACGTACTAGTTTTAGAGCTGATTTACCATACTTAGCATCTAGGCATCTAAAATATGAGCGACGAGAGAGCAGGTAGAGGGCCATAAATTAATAAAATATACCTACAAACAGAACACTAATACCGACAATACAGCATCAACAAGCAACTGCTGAATAATGAGGGAGTGCTCATGACTTCTATTCATATTTTTAAAATGAAAGTAGGTTCCATTCTAAGAATTTTGAGACCAACCGCACTCTCCTATGATGATTAGCTCATTTAGTTTTTTATTATCAATAATGAACCATTGGAATCAAGTATGGAAAAAATGTTTAACCCCCCCCCCCCCATCCATCAAAATTTGATGGTTTCCGTTTCAAGGTACGTAGAATCCGAAAGTGCAGTAAAAAACAATTCTCCGCAATTTTCTTAGTTACCGTGAACCAAATTAAATGAAATTTGGTTTGTAGGTCCCGTTTGGGGTCTAGTTGGTCCTTGAAGCTCGGCGTTACTGTCAGTCATCTCTAAGGGGTGAAAAACAGGGGCAATTTTCAGAACGCCGTAGCTCGAAAACTTTCAATAGGAGGGTATGGTTTTTTGTTTGTTTATTATTTTGCGTTTTTAAATAATTGATCTCGAACTAAAGAATTTTTTGAGACCCGGAGCATTGTACGACCAGCCGTTCGTAGGAGATACGAGCATGTTGGTCTCAAAATTCTTAGAATGGAATCTACTTACATTTAATAATTTAAACGGAAGTTATGGGTAATCGTCGTTGAGAGTGGTACCTTGCGTACTGAAAAGGAATCTGAGAATTTCTGATTGGTGGAGCCGAACGAAACAAGAGAGCGTTCTCGGCGTACTCAATTATTCTGCGCTTCTTGGTTTATTATTTTAAACAGTGGCCCTTTGGAATCGAGCATAGAAAAAAAAGTCGATGTCTCTTACTCAAACCCGGAAATGGAATTAAAAAACTTTCTGTCCGTCTGCCATACACCGCTATACTTCGCAGTTTTCTTAGTCACCATGAACCATTACCTATAAATTTTAACAGTAAGGCCCTGAAGTTTGCACCGATAGCTTCGTCAAAATGAGTGTGAATCCTACGGGTAGGTATAAATCCAGCCCAGATATCATTGCAAGGGAACAGCTGATATTAATCACAAATGGATTTATGGAATGGAGTTGGTTGTTCCGTGTAACGCCGAGCTTTGAGGGCCAACTAGACCCTAAATGGGACCTACAAGCCAAATTTCATTAATTTTGGTTTTTCGGTTTTATTCATGTTCGATTCCAAAGTTTCATTGTCGAAAATTATAATGCAATAATGGATCAGCTGTACCTAGGTGTTTGAAACTGAAATTACAATACCCTAAAACATGATAATTCCACGCCTACATCAGTTCATTCGTTGAGGGCAGACACCACTGCGTATTTAACAACACGGTCGGACCACAAAAACCTCTGTAGAAGACCACGAACAAATTGCTTGCATCCCCTAATGATAGTTATAACGAATGAAAACCTTCCGAGATAATATATAAAAAGGTGGTGTAGCATAAGGTCAACACTCCCTTTTTCTTTTCTCTCGTCGTTACCGCAAGGAAATTATTACACATCACAGGAGCTCAGGAGGCCTTCCGCCCTCGTCCGCATTATCTGTAGAGTTCATCTAAAAATAATCTGGAGCTTCAGACAAAGTTTTAATTAAGTTCTTGGGGAAAGGCATTCGCATTCAGTCGCTACTACTTTTCCCAGATGAAACTTTAATGCAACTGAATATGCAAGTAGGTTACGACTCGAACTTATCCATGTTGAAAGAAGAGGGAAGAGTTCTGTTTTCCTCACTCAACCTATCCACCGTCTTCGGCTCTAATGGCCTGGGGTGAGGATGAGGTTCTTTTACACCGTCTTGGTGTAAAATTATACTTCCGAGCAACCGGTAGGCTCCCCTCGTTGGCGGGTTGTCTTTGTAACTGGAGTAAATATTTGTTGCTGTTCGTTCGCAGACATATCGGCGTCGTTTGCATTTTACTTTCATGTTCCTGTTATATAGGAATGGAAGTGTGGTGATACCGTTAAAAATAGGTATCGATAAAACCATGGAATCTTGTTTGGAAGTGCTTAGAACGAGTTCCTAGACGGTTTTCCGCTTGATGCACGTACGTATGTATGTTTGATTTCAAATGGTTATAACTTCCTCAAAATACGGTCTTTCTGAGATTTTAGTTTTGTTCATTTCGTTAAACTTTTCAGTTTGAGATGAGAACGAGCTTTCTAGGAGGAAAATTTAGGGAGTTATAACGGGTTTTCTAATTTTTCGATTTTCAAAGATGACCCGCCGTAAAAATGGGCCAAAATTGGTGCGGTTGGTACTAAAATTTGTGTTAAGATGTCTAGATCATGCCTATTGATTCTGCGAACTAAATCACTCGCGAAGAAATCGTGGAAACCCATTTCAATGAAAACGGAGTTATTGAAAAAATAGTGTATTTCCACTAATACACGAAAAAACGCAAAAAACACTGTTATACCGGTTTCGGTGACCAAACCATCGTCAGTAACACACAATAACTGAAGGCACATTGGAGAGGTGACCTTATAAATAGTCAAAAAGTGAAATGTGGTAGACTGGGATTGGCTGTGAAGAAGATTGTTGAAGGGAACAAAGGAAGGGGGGTCGATTCTGATTGGCCCAGGAAGAGAATGCCAAAAAGTGAAAGGAACATGAGGTGACGGTGGGGCGAGAGGGGTGGAACCAAGCTGTTACAGAAATGAACGCAATAATGGAGAGAACTTGAAGGAACTACATCATTCAAAGATTTACCCAACCTATCACTCTTAATAATTTCGAATTTTTCATGTACATCCAACATGCTTCCTTTTGGGCAAAAATGAAGATATTCAATGAACTTTCTGTCTGCAAGATCAAAATTGAAGCTATGACTGGATTCATTCAAGTGACGTGCAAAGGCCAAATCACCCTTATTATCCCTGAAATCTTTTTCATGTTCCTTTATTCTTTCTCTAAACTTCCTACCAGTTTGACCACAATAGTCAAGTCCACAAGAACACTTTAATTTATAAACACCACTTTTATCTTGAACATTAATTTTATCTTTAACTGAACTTAATGAGGATCTGAGATTATTTTTAGTTTTATATCCTACTTTGAACCCTTTAGAAGTTAATATTTTACCAATGTTATCCGAAATTTTTCCGTAATAGGTACGGTATACTGATCCAAATCTTTTCCTCAGTCGTATCTTCCCTAACTAGGTTTGTAACTCCTCCCCTACTCTTTTTTCTAAGAACCCTATTCCATATTGTATCAATGAGATCTCCCCCATAGCCATTACTCGCCGCTATACTTTTAATAGTTAACTTTTGTTTAGCTAAATTCTGTTCACTCATTGGTATAGATAAAGCTCCGTTAATCATACTATGGAAACCAGCATGTTTGTGGACTACTCGATGATTTGAAGTACTATGAATGGTAATATCGCTATAAGTATCTTTCCTATATATGGAAAACTGATGTTTTCCATTATTCAGCGAAATGGAAAGATCAAGAAAATTTAGATGATTACATCCGAATTCTAAGGTGAAGTTAATGAATGGATCTACGTTATTAATTTGTGTATGATATGAACCAAGTTGTCTTTCAGTCCCATTCCAAAGAATGATGATATCGTCTACGTATCTATACCAATAAAGGAGGCTATCTGATTTACATTTTCGGAAAATTTGTTTTTCAAGAAAATCCATGTAAATATCTGCAAGCAATGGAGATAGTGGAGATCCCATTGCAACCCCTGGTTGAGTATAGTATTTCCCATCGAACAATAAATAATTCTGATCCATACAGACATACATTAAATTACACAATTCATCTTTTTCAAATTTAAATTAGAATCGTGAATCAACCCATTAACAACATCTTTTCATCTATCAACATTAATGTTGGTAAAGAGGCTGACCACGTCAAAAGAAGCAAGTTTAGCATTTGGAGGCACATGAATATCCTTAATTTTGCTAACCAAATCGTAAGAATTTACAACAGTATGTTGTGGTCGAAATATAATTTGAATTAAATCCAGAAGTGCCATCATTCTTCATATGAAATGATATCACAGAACAACCAACTCGACTGCATATAGCCATCCGTGGTCATAATCAGGTGTTCCATAGCAATGATATTTGGACCAGATGTAAACTGTTCATTTACGAGTTGACGAAGCGTTTCGGTGCTAACGAGCGATTGTAAATCCAACAATGCCGCGGGTGGTCTCAAAAAATTCTTTAGTTCGTGATCAATTTAAACACGTAAAACAAACCATGCCCTTCTATTAAAAGTTTTCGAGCTATGGCGTTCTGAAAATTTCAACCGTTGTTTTCACCCCTTAGAAATGACTGACAGTAACGGCGAGCTTCGCGGACCAGCTAGACTCCAAATGGGACCTACAAACAAATTTCATTAATTTTGGTTCATGGTAACTAAGGAAAGTGAGAAGAACGGTGGACGGACAGAAATGATTTTATTCCATTTTCGGATTCTACATACCTTGAAACGGAAACCATCAAATTTGGTGGTGGTGGAGGGGGGGGGGGATGATGTTTTTCATGCTCGATTCCAAAGATTCATTATTGAAAATGATAAACCAACAACGCCTATTTTTGAAACTGGCTTCACACGCCTTTTTCCAAGAGTTCTGAATATTTTTTTCTAAAAAAAACTTTTGACGAAAATTCCTCATTGACCGAAAAAATATGTCCTTGGGTCCAACATTTTTTAGATTCACTAGTTAAATGACGGTGTGGTGCCAGAAAGTGGATTAAAGTTATATTTCTACTCAAGTATACCGAAATGGGCCGCCCCGCCGCCAAACTCTTCTCCATACTATTATGAAGAACGTGGAAGTGTTGTGTGGCAGTTTCCACACCGGAATTTTCGTGAGTTTTTTAGTCGAGGGGAGGGACGAGGTCGATTCTAAGGTATATGTAGGTACTCAAAAATCTTCATAATATAGTGTGATCGGTTGATTTTTTTGATACTACGTAGTATGGACTGGCATTCTCCCCCTATATCGGGCTTTTGGGGAATAATTCCATATTCATCTAGGAACATAATTTTCTATCAGAAATATCTGCCCACATAAGTTTTAGCTGCCTACGTTCTGCTTTGCTTATAATTACGTATTGAATTTTTTAGTTTGATATCAAGAAGTTCTTTTGTTTTGGAAATGAAAAGATAAAGACAGTGTGAGTCCATGCAATCCTGGAACCTGGTTGGGAAGTTCATGTACTCATGTGGTTCAGTTCCCTACAACTGCTCACTCACCCTCTGCATTCTACCTCAAATTGATATTTCATCCGATTTCTATGGAAATGGGGTCATCAGAGGACCAACCTGCACCAACCCTCACCGTTTGAGCTTCACTAGACCGTTCCGTTCATAGTTAAGGATTTTTCCAGGGTATTGTGCATAGATAAATGACGCCAGAAGTGTCAGAAGAGCATTCTATACAGAAAATGTGCATTGTTTGATTCACAAGCTATATTCTAATTTATTGAACCTATCAGTGCATCTTTTGTTTGGACTTTGAGTAAGTCACCGCAGGTATAGATCTACAGTGATTTCTAAGGACCGGCATTGTCCTCAGTCAACTTATCCTTAAGCTGATGAAGGTGGATACCTACTGTGCAACAAAACCCCACGAACTACTACCATTCTACTTTTGGACACACGTTTTTTGATCGGGTCGGAGTCTACGAAAATAAGTACAAACACATAGTTTCTTATTTTTATCAACTCTTACATAGTTACAGTCGCAATTCGGTACCTCGAACACCTCGGGACTGGGCAAAACTGTTCTAGTTGTCGTTTATTCGAGGTATCGGTAGTTCTAGAAATCGTTAGGTAGGTACTAGAAACTGGGAAATATGAGGGACACTTACAGTAAATCACATGCATATTTATGTACAAACACAAACTGAGAAACCTGTTCACATCAACCGTGTCTTCAAGTTTACAAAAATACCCCCACCCCACCTCCCGTGAAATGATAATGTAAACATCAGGCGTGTCGTTCGAAGTATCGAGTAGAGTTGTTGAGAAATGGGACATTTGTTCGAAATCCACCCACCCCTCGTTGGCCTTTCATTCGTTTGTTCGACGTATTGAGGTGTTGAGCTTAAGGGCGGCACTCAGGACCGGAAAAACGTTCGAGGTATCGTCAAATTCGAGATATCGGTGTTCGACTTATTATAGAGTTGTGACTGTATTTATGAAGATGTGAACTTCGAGGAAGTACGTCGTCTCTTACGTCTTGCTGGTTCCGAGATCGAAGATCCAAAATGACGCAGAATAACGCACACTAGCGGAAGGATGTCACGCAACCTCTATCTCTACGTTACCGCAAAGCGTATGGGTCAATATCCTCGACCAAAATGGGATTTCTACCCCGAGGACGGAACGGGAAATAGCGATTTTGAGAGAAAAATTCACCATTCTTCAGAGGGGAGGGTCACATCGTCTGATGTTCTGAATATCAAAGAAGAGATTTGGACTGATCTCCTTTATCTCTTATGAGAACGCCCATAAGGGTAACGTACAAAATGCCCAAGATCGATCCCCCCCCCCCCACCATCAATATATATATAAATTATATTAACACGGCCGAATACGTGCCCCCCTACCGGGGAGGTTGTTTTCTCGATATAAACCAATCTCCGCTAGGTAATGGATTAATCTCAACTCCGCGGTGTTCTGTTCATCAAAAGAACATGTTATCCGTGTTTTTTTATGTTTTTTTTTTCTTATTCTTCTTTTTCTTCTTCCATACGAGGGATAAGGATAGGTGCTTTCACTCAAGAAATCTGGAACGTGACTATTCCAGTAACATGGAAACAGCCAACCTGTTTTTTGGTTTATTATTTTCAATAATGAACCTTTGGAATCGAGCATGAAAAACGCTGCAAATCCCTGCACAACGGTTTATTATTTTGTACAGAATACCCTTCTGTTACAGATCACAGCTCTCCGTATAGATAACCCTTTATATGATATAATATGTACTATTGTATACATATCATGTAGATCGCAGACCCTCCGTAGGTTAGTACCTAACCCCGTACTCGTTACTAGGCACCTATCTAAATCACGAGTTAAATGTTGCTGAAATAATTCTGTCGATGACAAACAGTAACTAATAGCAAAAATAAACGCAGATAATGAAGTGATGAAGGGAAACTGTTGATGTGGAGTGAAAACACCACGCCAACTTAGACAATTCGATTATAATCAAGGATATTGCATCCAATATTGACGGGGGGGGGAGTCTTCTATTGTTTACCGGTGTGTAATAATTTGCCGTTGTGTAATAATTTACCGTTGCGTAATAATTTGCCGTTGTGTAATAATTTACCATTGTTACATATCACAGCTCTCCGTATAGATAACCCTTTACATAATATATCTATGTACTATTTTATACATATATTATGATATAGATCGCACACCCTCCGTAGGTTAGTACCGAAACCCGTACTCGTTACTAGGTACCTACCTAAATCACGAGGTAAATGTTGCTAAAATAATTCTGTCGATGACAAACAGTACCTAACAAAAAGAAACGCACATAATGAAGTTCTGAAGAGAAATTGTTGATGAGTGAAAAAAGTTGCAAAATTACCTACCAACAAACTCCAACCCCTTCTACGTAGATGGTATAATGAACCGTTGTGTAATAATTTACCGTTGAGTATTGATTTACCATCGTGTAGTAATAATTTACCCATCAATAATACTTCAACGTTTGTTCAAGTTTCACTACCTATCAACAAACTCCAAAAGAGTTTCAAATGAAATAATATCACAGAACAACCAACTCGACTTCATACTCCGCCAATATTTATAATCAGGTGGCCCCTGGCAATGATTTCATCTCCGGCCAATTTCCGATTGTCGGCGCGTCCCTGGTGACGAGATTTGGTCTGATGTATACAATTTCATTCACCCTGGTGTCGAAAATGCCTGTCGGTGCAAACTTTGGGGCCTTACTGTGAACGAACGGCTGGACGTACGATGCTCCGGGTGGTCTTAAAAAACTCGCAAGTTCAAGAACTATTTAAAATCGTAAAAAGATTCACGTAAAAAAAAGGTATAGGCGTTCTGAAAATTTCAATCCCTATTTTGAACCCCATAGAGATGACTGACAGTAACGTCGAGCTTCGAGGACCAACTAGACGCCGAACGGAACCTATAACCCGAATTTCATCAATTTTAATTCATGGTAACTAAGAAAAATGGCCCAGTACGGCGTACGGCGGACAGACAGAAATATTTTTATTGCAGTTCTGGATTCTACATACCTTGAAACGTAAACCATCAAATTTTGAGGGGGGTAAGGATTATTTTTTTTCATGCTCGATTCCAATGGTTCATTATTGAAAATAATAAACCAAGAAATGAAAATAAATGGACCCCTTAATTAGATGGTTTCCGTTTCAAGGTACGTAGAATCCGAAAATGGAATAAGAGTCCGCCTGCTTCGCACTTCCCTTAGCTACCATCAACAAAAGTTAATGGAATTTGATTGGTAGGTCCCATTATTTGGGGTATAGTTGGTCCGCGAAGCTGGCGTTACTGTCAGTCACCTATAAGGGATTAAAAATAGTTATTGAAATTTCCCGAAAGCCGTAGCTCGAAATATTTGAATAGAACGGTATTGTTTTTTACGGTTTTAAATTGATCTCAAACTTGGGAGTTGTTGAGTCCACCCGGAGCTTGTACGTCCAGCCGTTCGTTTGCACCGAAAAACTTTGTCTATCATATGAAGCGGTATACCGTTCAGCCCATATCACTGCTAGGGAGCACCTGATTATAATCACGCATGGCTGTATGAAATCGAGTTGGTTGTTCCATGATATTATTTCATTTGAAGAATGATAGTTATTTTGGATTTTGTTGATAGGTATTTTTTAACTTGAACAAAGAACGTTATACTTTACAACAAATTATATTTTTATCCCTTTGTTTTATTTTTATCACACCAAGTTCTGCAACTTATTATTAATACATTGCTGACTTAATTCAACAACATAACATCATCACAAGACAAGATACAGTTCTTGATTGTGTTCATTTTGGTAACCATTGAGAATATAATATATATTATTCGTTTCACTGAGTTAGTTCGTGTGGCTTTTTTCTATTCTGTCTTCTTAGGAAATCATCCGCTTCAAGCAACTGGACAGCTTCGGTGTTGGCATGACCTCTTAGCCGCTCTAGATGCGCGGTGGCAATTTTATTTATGGTTTCATCAGTATTCTCCATCTCAAGGTCGTGGTGTCTGTCATTCCGAATGTATGTACCATGGTGCACTGACTATACTCCCGAGTACACTGTTCTGGAAGCCCGATTGCTTTGAGCAGTGCAGCCCCGCAGCTGCGCTTCTATGTTCATACAGGTTTCAAGACGTGGTTGGGTTGGGTTAATTTGTTTTGCACAGGCAACTTTGACCTTCTGCCCATCAACCACTACATTTTTCTGAATTTTAGGACCAGTTTTGATTTTTTCGTCCGAATAAGTGATTTCCATCTATCTCGCATCTTTCCTGGATACTTCGCATCATTGGCGTAGACTTATTATTTTTGTTGAGGTAGACGGGCATGTAGACAATTTTGAGATTCGTGAAATCTACATATGCATTGACTTCACTTCGTTTAGTTTCATTCGCCACCTGGCTAAATACATAATATTATCATATAATCTCATGCTATACCGAAATCCCCTGCTGCCAATATCTCGCCTCAAAGCATACCTATCCATGGCTCAATGTTTTTCCGTGATGCGGAAAATCTCATCACAAAATTATATAGACGCTGCAAATTATTACTGAACTGTTCATGCTTTCCTGTATAGTAACAATATTAGTACCTATAGTAGTACAGTAGTACATAGTAAAATAGGCGTACGGCGGACGGACGGACATTTTGTTTATTCAATTGTCGGGTTCTATGCAACTTGAAAGCAAACCATCAAATTTAAGTTGTGGGTGGGGGGGGGGGGGGATTAATTTGTTTTAATTTTTTTCTTCTTTCATTCTCGATTCCAAAGGTTCATTATTAGTGAAAATAATAAATAAATCAAAAGTGAAGTGTTTCAACTCCTATTCTTCATTATAGGTATTGCTGAAAGGGATAACTAAGCATTGTAGATTTATGAAGGTTGTAGCTATATTTAAGAAAAGAACCTACTTACGAATATACGAGCTACTTCGGTTTACCTAAGTACACTAGTGCATTTTTGCATAAACCGCTGTAGGTATATATACTCTTCCTCATGCATCGTTTCCTGGTTCTTAATGTTACAGTTCAACAATATGAGAGAAATGAGCACAGATCAGGGGGTCGTGATTTGACATCTGAGCTTGTCTTTCGGTCGAGAGTTATTTTTGGTTTCCCGAATCTCAAACTGGTCGCTTAAAGGTTGCTTCAGACACTTTACTTTTTTACCACCAGTAAGTAGTTGTAGCAAAGAGGAAGTATATCCAGTTTTAGCTGCGGAGGTTAAAATGGAGATAAATATTTAGTCTCCGCTCACCCAGCTGATCCTCTTGATGATTCTGCGGTTGACATTTGGTATTATGGTAGGTCAGAATCCTCTCCGTCCATTCACGTTTGCCCAAGTTGGTTTGAAAGAATTCATGTTTGATGAGAATCTTAATTGTCAACAAGCCACTGAGTAGGCGTACCGACCTTCCTATTCAGATGCATAAGTCCCGGACATTTAATCCAGTACCGATATAATTTGGGATGCGTCCTCTTTAGCTAAAAGCTAATTCCACTGCGGAATCATATCAATGATGATAGCAGCTGGGATGTATTGATGCGTCTGGGTACGGAAACTGAGAGTTTCACTAAGAACACAATCATAAAGAAATTAATTTTCTTGTTGAAACATTGTTGAATGAACGGTTGTGACCTTTTGCTGACAGATGTACCTACTTAAAAAGTTTGATAAATCAGGAATAAGTGCATTTCGTTTATCATTTTCAGTAATAAACCTTTGGAATCGAGCATGGGGGGGGGGGGGGGGGGAATCTACAACCCCCCCCCCCCCCCATTAATTATATGGTTTTCGTTTCCAGATACGAATAAATTTCTGTCCGCAAGCCGCACAGTGGGAAAATACCATTTTTATGCTAAGTACTAGCGTATTATATACGTCACCATTATTAATCTCCAAAATTGGCTGAAATTGATTATTTCAATGTAAATAAAATAAATGACGTTCCATAATGCCTGATCTTTAGAACTAGCCTGCACTTGTTCGAACAAGCCCGTGGTGGGGCTCCTACGTAAACTGCCCTTGCTTAGAGTTGACATACAAAAACAGGCGTGGAAGCCAGATGAGAAGGTGCTCGAGGCTGAAATTCACAGAGAAGGTATTCTAAGGTATCTAGATTCTAAAAGTTGCAACAACACGTGGGAGCTTAATGGACCTTTTTTGCACATCTCGTTGCAAGAAGAAAAACACAAAAATTGTGTTTTCCCTTCAAAAAATCTCAAATTTTCAATAGTTTTCTCCGAACAATGAGTTAGTATCAATTTTAAGTATATTCATATTGCATTTAAATGGCAAAACAAATTTAAAACGCTGCATATCCCTGCACAACGGTTTATTATTTTGTACAGAATACCCTTCTGTTACAGATCACAGCTCTCTGCATAGATAACCCGTCTATATTACATAAAATGTACTATTCTATACATATTATGTAGATCGCAGATCCTCCGTAGGTTAGTAACTAACCCCATACTCGTTACTAGGTAACTACCTAAATCACGAGTTAAATAATGCTGAAATAGTTCTTTCGAATTTCGATGACAAACAGTACCTAAAATTGCAAAAATAAACGCAAATAATGAAGTTCTGAAGGGAGATTGTTGATGTGGAGTGAAAAAAGTTGCAAAAGTACCTATCAACAAACTCCATCATTTTTCAAATGAAATAATATCACGGAACAACCAACTCGACTTCATACTCCTTGATTACGAGTATAATCAGGTGATCCCTGGCAATGATTTATCTCGGGCCAATTCCCGATTGTTGGCGCGTCCCTAGTGATGACACGAGTTAAGTGTTACTAAAATAATTCTGTCGATGAGAAACAGTACCTAAAATGGCAAAAAGAAACGCAAATAATGAAGTTATGAAGGAAAATTGTTGATGTGGAGTGAAATAGATGCCCCTTCTGCGTAGATCACTGTTTTCTGTGGTCAATACCTACCCTCGTGGTCAAGTATAATGAACCGTTGAGTAATACTTGCCCATCAATGATGCTTCAACGTTTGTTCAAGTTTCACAAGTACCTACCAACAAAATCCAATAGTCCATCACTTGTCAAATGAAATGATATCGCAGAGCAACCAACTCGATTTCATACAGCCATCCTTGATTATAATCAGGTGCTCCCTAGTGATGATATCCCGGCCGGATTTATACCGTTTGATTTACGATTGTGTTGACGAAGTTTTTGTGCACACGAACGGCAGGACGTACAATGCTCCGGGTGGTCACAAAAAATTGTTTAGCTCAAGACAAATTTAACAACGTAAAAAAACCATACCCTTCCATCGGAAGTTTTCGAGATACGGCGTTCTGAAAATGTCAACCCCTATTTTGAACCCCTTAGAGATGACTGACAGTAACGCCGAGCTTCGAGAACCAACTAGACCCCGAACGGAACCTATAACCCGAATTTCATCAATTTTGTTTCATGGTAACTAAGAAAAGTGGCCAGTACGGCGTACGGCGAACGGCGGTCAGACAGAAATATTTTTATTGCATTTTTGGATTCTACATACCTTGAAACATAAACCATCAAATTTTGAGGGGGTTAACATTTTTGTTCATGCTCGATTCCAATGGTTCATTATTGAAAATAATAAATCAAAAAAATTGTAGCAACAAATAAACCAACGTGTGAAAAATACCAAAAATTATTTTACAACCACTAAATTTGAATAGTGGGATAGAGTGAGAGGAGAGTGACGGTGGACCGTCGATAGTCCCCCCCCCCCCCCTCTATACCAGCGAGATTATCACCGGTTAAATAGGGATATCGATTAGGTTCCTCAAGCGACCCTGTCTCCACCGGACCAGAAAACTACTCTAGAACAGGCACACTTCACACTCCTCCCCACATGACATACTTCCGAGTAGCAAAAGTATGAGAGGGAAAAGGGGAAATGAAAAGTAGTATGAAGTTCTGGTTGAGGGAACGACATCTGAACAACCTCAAGGTGACTAACCTCCATCGTAATGGTACTACCTCATTAATATTTTACTGGTGGGGAGCAAAGGTCCTACATACGAGTACTGGCGGAGAAAAAATGTTGTCAGGGGTTGTTGTCCATCATCTGGGCGATAAACCTCCATCGTTAGGATGGAACAACTATTGGCACTTGCAAGTTGGGACACGGCATTTATCGCCTTCAATAATGAGCTCAATATTTTGAATTATATTGACACTCTAAAAGGGTGAAAGCCATTAGGCCAAAGGCCAAAGGGAAGCCATTAGATATTATATGTATTATCAAATGGGCAGGATGTTCATAAAGGAATCCTTCTGGAAACCTCTGGGCTTATCCTTCTGGAAAGCTCACAAAAAGTGGATGGAGTAAAGGCTCCAATTATTGACATTTTAACGAAAATTTTGCGGTATTTTCCCAATAAATTTCTCATTTATTTACCAATCCTTACGCTTCAAAAGTTTTCCTCACTTGTCAAGGTCTCCGCTGCCGATTCCGTTTATTACTTTTGTCGAAATAATATACTTTTCTCTTTTATTAGCTGAAATTCGACATCAAGTTTTATCCCATATTATTGACATGCATGAACCGGTTATTGACACGAAAAAAAAACCAGTTATTGAGTTCAATTATTGACGGGGAAGGAGCCAATTATTGACACCATAGTAAAATCTCGAATAAAAATTTATTTTGAACTTTACGTATTACTTTATTATTTAAAAAAAGTATATAACTTATTATTCAAGTAAGTATCACAATTTATATGATTTTTAAACTTGTATACACATAACAAACAATAGGATTTACATTATTTACTAGGTGCCCTAAGAATGAGGAGTACTCATGACTTCCGTTTATATTACTCTCCCGTTTTCGAATGAAAGTAGGTTCCATTCTGCGTTCATAGTGCGGTTCTCATAGTGCGTTTGGTCAAAACAATTTTAGAATGGAACCTAATTTCATTGTAAAATTTAAAAATATAAACAGAAGTCATGAGCAGCCTCATTCCGGGCTGCTGTTACAACTCGAACACTATTCTTCATGGCACTGAGAGCTGCTAATATTTGTCGCTCTTCATATTTTTCTTTCTTCTTTCAATTGCACTCTTTTGACATTTCTTCTTCCTATTTTGTTTAGAAGTTTGTTGGAGCCAGAGTCATTTCTTTATTTTTTTCTCTCCATTAATCGAGAATAAGCGAACACGACAATTCTGGGGGTATTATAATGGGTCTAATGAGTCTACTTTCAGAATTTCAAGTGAAAAGATCTGAAAATGAGGTCTGTGCAGCTCAACACGAAAACAAAGAAATACACATTATATAATAAACCTTGCACTCATTCATACACGAGCAGAATAACACGTGAGTCCTAATGAATAAACTCACTGACGTTCCTCAGCTACGTACCTAGGTACCTTACTTTTGTCATGAAAGGAGGGTGTCAATAACCTGACATACCTACTAGCTGTCAATAATTAGTGGGCATCATTTCAATTGTTGACAACTACGTGAATCTGTTATTGACACCCCCTGTCAGAAATTGGACCCCTTCGTTATTTTTGGTTTATTATTTTCAATAATGAACCATTGGAATCGAGGATGAAAAAAAAAATTCTTACCCCCCCTCAAAATTTGATGGTTTACGTTTCAAGGTATGTAGAATCCAAAACTGCAATAAAAATATTTCTGTCTGTCCGCCGTACGCCGTACGGGCCACTTTTCTTAGTTACCATGAAAAAAAATTGATGAAATTCGGGTTATAGGTTCCGTTCGGCGTCTAGTTGGTCCTCGAAGCTCGACGTTAGGTACTAACTTACGGAGGGTCTGCGATCTACATTATATGTATAGAATAGTATATATCATAAATTATATAGACGGGTTATCTATACATAGAGCTGTGATCTGTAACGGAAGGGTATTCTATACAAAATAATAAACCGTTGTGCAGGGATTTGCAGCGTTTGAAAATGGGAAGCAACAATGTGTTCCAAATGAAAAAATAACCTTAATAAGCGTTACAAACGAAGTTCTATGGAAACCACAGTTATTGACAGGGGTGTCGATGATTGGGTAAGCAGATGTTTTGGATATCTAATTATTGACGCCCCTAGAAGTTGTTGTTTTTAATGAAATTTACATTTGCAAACAACACTGTATCCTCATTACCTAGCAGTAGTAACGAAGTGTGGAAAAAAAGCTGCAAATTATTACACAACGTTTTATTATTTACCTCTATAGATGCCCCTTCTGCGTAGATCACTGTTTTCTGTGGTCAGTACCCTCGAAATCCCCCCAGGAAAGCCCTAAATCGAGTACTGGAGCCGGCGCGGGAATTAAATTTTCAAACAAATAGGCGGGATTTAATAATTCAGTCACTAATTATTTGTATAGTTATTCATGAAGCATAAGATAAATGATAAACCGTTGTGTAATAATTTATCTGTATAGATGCCCCTTCTGCGTAGATAGTATAATAAAACGTTGTGTAATAATTTACCGTTTTGTAATAATGTACCCAATAATACTTCAATGTTTGTTCAAGTTGCAAAATTACCTATCAACAAAATCCAAAAGATCCATCATTTTTCAAATGAAATAATATCACAGAACAACCAACTCGACTTCATACAGCCATCCGTTATTATAATGTGGTGATCCCTAGCGATGATATTTGGGCCGGATTTATACCGTTTGATTCACGATCATGTCGAGGAAGCTTTTGGTGCAAACGAACGGCTGGTCGTACAATGTTCCGGGTGGTCTCAAAAATGTCTTTAGTTCAAGATCAATTAAAAAATGTAAAAAAAACATACCTTTCTATGGTAAGTTTTCGAGCTACGGCGTTCTGAAAATTTCGACCCCTATTTTTCACCCCTTAGGGACGACTGACAGTAACGCCGAGCTTCGAGGACCAACTGGACCCCAGACGGGACCTACAAACCTTATTTCGTTAATTTTGGTTCATGGTAACTGAGAAAAGTGCGAAGTATGGCGAACAGACAGAAATTTTTTTATTGCATTTTCGTATTCTACGTACCTTGACACGTAGGTAAGCCATCAAATTTTGAGGGAAGGTTAAATTTGTTTTCCTCACGCTCGATTCCAAAGGTTCATTATTGAAAATAATAAACCAAAAATTCAAGTGGAGAAACATAAAAGCAATTAGATTATAGGCAAAATCATGACTCATCTCTTTAGGAAATTCGTTAGTGCACTGGCAGGTACGAGAAAGTGATAAGAAATCCTTCGGTCCCGCGCTCCTCATCACTGAAGGGGACTAGATGGTGGTGCGAAAATGTGGCTGATCAGTTAGGCTTAGGTTTGGCGCCAATTTTGAAGCCCTAGGTGGCCCCAAACGCTTATTTATTAACGTTGAAGACGCAAGTGTCAATAATTAGGGTAGTGTCAGTAACTGGTACCTTTACCCTATGGTGGTGGGGTTATGTGACAGAGTGTGACAGTGGACCCCCAGAGTCCCCTCCTCTAGATCAGCGATATTATCACCGGCTTAGGAGGGATATGATTAGGCTTCCACCAAAACGACCCCATCTTCACCGGAACAGTAAACGACTCGAGAACAGCCATCGTCAAAAATTTTAACCAATAAAAAATTGTTATCATATTTATGGATTTTTACTGCAGCCGGCCGAGCAATGACAGTTTCATTATGCGGTGGATTCGAGAATTCTACTTCATGATTTTTTGTTATGCATGAAGCATAGCGTGTAGTTGTAAAATAGTTGAAATAAAATTACGCCGCGTAGTTCGAAGAAAAGTGCCTGAAAGTCTCATCAAAATCAGGCGATATGATCATGAGAAATTGAGTACCTCAGATTTAGCGTTTGCGCAAGCGCAGTGGCCATACTATTGATCCGATTGTTTGGTAGTTCATAGGGGACCATCTAGAAGCTACACCCAACCACCCATTTATTCGCGAGAAAATGTGAATAGAGGCGGATGGGCAGTGACCAACTGCTGATCTGATCGTTCTGTAATTTGCAGGGGGCAATCTAGGAGCTACTCCCCAACTATCAACTGAATTTGAGAATATTTATGTGATTGATTCGCATGAAATTTTTTTATCTCGAATTCGGGTTTACGCATGAGCACTGGCCGTACCAATTATGATCGTCCCGTAATATTTATAGTGGATCATCTGGCGCCCAAACAGTAAATTTCTTTAATCGGATTCAAACTGAGAAGTTAAACGTGTGCGCATGTGGCAAGGATTCGCACATACGGACAGACAAGACACCGAACCAAATTTGTTTAAGTTGAAAAGTACTTATACTCAAAACCCAAAATAACCACCGTTCTTCAAACGGAATAATGTCTTGGAACAACCAACTTGATTTCATATAGCCGTGCATGATTTTAATCATATTGTGTTCCCCTAGCAATAATGTCTGGGCAGGATGTGTGTAACGTCTGATTCGCCTTCATGTTAGCGAAGCCAAACTTAGGGACCTCCCTTTGAACGAACGGCTGGACGTCCTGCACTCCGCGTGTTCTAAAAAACAATCCACTATTTCGAAATCAATTATTTAAAAACGAGAGTTTTCGAGCTACGACATTCTGCAAATTTCAACCCAATACCCCACCCCTTACAGAAGAATGGCAGTAACGTCGAGCTTCACGGACCAACTAGACCCCAAATGGAGCCTTCAAACCAAATTTTATTAATTTTGGTTCTATTAACTAAGAAAAGTGCGAAGTACGCCGATAGCGAACTCACAGAATTTTTTTTGTTTTATGTTTTATGTTTTATTTATTTGTACGGGCAAGCCCAATTTACATTATACATAACATGGTCATTCATAAACATGGAGGATTTCAGAAAAGAATACAATTATTGAAAAGAAAGAGGTGAAGATAACAATATAGATTTGAGATTAGAAAGGGAGGAGTTGAAAAAGTCAAACTGTGGGTAAGAGGCCAGGAGGAGATTTGCACTTCGGAGGATTCGGTGAAGAGGACGGTTTCTATCGTAGTTTGTGGAGGAAAAAGGGACATTAAATAACACTGATGAGCGAGTGGGGGTTTGGGAGGCGACGAAATTAATTTTATAAAGCAAAGAGGGACAATTTATACGGTTGTTAAGTAATTTGAACAGCAGAACGAGGTCTGAAGAACATCTTCTTTTTTCCAGGGTGACAAGGGTGCATCTGTGAAGGAGAACAGTATAATTCACGTCTTCTGTGGGGATTCCCGATTTATACGCCACGTAGCACAGAAACTTCCTGTGCACTCTCTCCAATCGGTACTTGTGAACGGCGTACGAAGGGGACCATATCGATGACGCGTATTCCAATATAGGGAGAACGAGAGCTTTGTAGAGGGAAATAATGGCATCCACGTTTGTGAATTCCCTCGTATTTCGCTTGATGAAACCGAGCGAACGCATTGCACGGCCTGCTAGCCCCTCGATGTGGCAGGAGAAAGTCAGTCGCTCATCGCAAAGGACACCCAGGTCGACCATCTGCGGCAATCTTTGGAGAGGGATGCCACCCAAGGTGTAGTCGTGGAAAATAGGTTGCAATACGCGATGGTAGGTCACAACCGAACACTTATTAGGGTTCAAAAAAAGATGGTTCGATTCACACCAGCTCTCCAAGCGTTCAACTGCCGACTGTAGAAAACCACAATCAATGGACTTCCAGAGTGACGAAGGAGCTTGAGGGGCTTGAGCTTCTTTTTATCCAAATTTTAGATTCTACTCACCTTGAAACGCAAATCATCAAATGTTGAGCGGGAGGAGTGGTGGGGGGGTTAAAAAATAATGTTCATGCTCGATTCCAAAGGCTCATCATTGAAAACTGGCTACAAGAAACCTTGATGTAAGCAAGCAAGAATTTTCGCGGTCCCTGCCCTTGGATGCCGAAAACCTGCATGTAAAGAAGTTTGTTGCCTCTGTAAGGAATTTAATGTGGCCACTCGTTACCTCTGTGAAAGAATGATGATTGAGGCGGAACCTGGATATAAGGAAGAAGGACCTGCATACAAGGAAGGCGAGCCAGCTCAAACCTCGTTGTAAGGGTCAATTTTGTACATTGTGTGATGATAACAATGTACTATGATAACAATATCGTCCGATCATGTCATTGTCATCCACGTTGTCAGTTATTGCATTCAAGTCAGCCTGCACGTGCTCTATTCTCTTAGCAACGATGCCTAAACGCAAGATCCTTTCCCTCAATGAAAAACTATCAATTTGATTGAACCTCTATATAACGAATTTCAGGAGCAAGAAACCTGGTTACTGGTAATTTGGGTGTTAGGAAAACCTATATATAGAAGAAAACCTTTCCCCTTGGGATTCCTTATAGCCAAGTTTACTTATGAGAATCCGTCATGAGAGGAGTAATATTTATGATACAAGGTAGGTAACTACTCGTAACTTGGTAATGGTTAATTCATTCCTGATATTGATTCAGGATGTTGAGGTGCGTATTTATTCACGATTTCATTCACCTTTTATGGAATGGTTGCATGAGACCGTTACAATGTGTCACAGTAACGTTTGTAACGGCGAAGATGTTTTCTGTCCGATCCCCATTACTATCAAAATTAGTAATAGGTACCAATCATAGCACTGAACCAGCCATGAAGTTAGGAGGTACCTTCGGCTGAAATTGGATATAGCATTTTACCTACTCCAATGATGGCTGGAAAAAAAAATTTTCATTTACTTTCGGCGAAGGGCAGTTCTTAGTTCCCGAAAAGTCCTCTCTTCAGTGCTAGTCTTTCCCGAGAATGACGCGTTTATTCGCCCGAGTTGGTATTGGTGAGTGAGCAGGGAAACAGTTCAGATTTCAAAGGAACGAACCCAACTCCCCTCACCTGTCATGGATATCTGGAAACCTCCGCTGAATGATTGACAAGAGGGTGGGATGGGGGGAAACGCTATACTTTACATCGCGATTTCTTTGATAGTACCTCGCCATCCCAGACATAACAACTTTCTTTTGATGGTATATTCGCGTGTTTTCCCGTTCAGCCCGTGACGTTTTTATAAAGGGACCACTGCCTCTGACTTCTTGCGCCCAGTCCAGTTACTCGTTTCTAAAGACGTATTTTTGGAATAGCAATGTGGGTATCGTTTGACTTGAGTTCCGTTCAGCCCAACATACTCGTATTATCGCCTATTCGGCGGCTCTCGGGTAGACTCTGTAGAGTGAGAACGCTCCAAGCCCGGAATTTGTAGAATAGGTAGGTATTTACTCTCATAAGTGAAGGATGATTATGCAAATTTTTGAAGTAACGGTATACTCAGTCTATCTTTCATTTGACTCCATTAACATTTTCCACCGTGACCTCTCGAGGAGGGTCTGGGGATTCAGTTTTTTCACCGGTGGGGGGGGGGGGGGGGGATGATATAACTTTGAAAACGACAACGACACACTTGATATTTCATTTAAATTATTAAAACAGAGCTAAAGTTTAGAATTGAAGTTAGAGTTGACTGGCATTTCTTCATGTTCGGTCAACGCTTAATTATCAGTTTAGATCGAGGCAGGAGGTGGCGTCTAAAGTTCGATTCCATAGACAGGAACCATATAGACTGGAGACACCAATAGTTGGAAGAGCTATTACCTATGTCGGAGCGCGGCATTATTGAAAGCTATCAAAATAATAAACCACCCGTTTCAAAAACTAAGACCGCTCTTTATATACGAGTACAAACAAATTAAAACTACGCACTTCAAAATACAACTAGTAAAACGTCTGCCAATTGGAGTAGGCGGTATAGCTTCCTCACTTGAATCACATGAACGTATAGATTAGTTGGGTAGGTTCATTTTGATATGGGACCGTCAGCGATCCAACCCGCGTGTACCCTCAAAATGCCCTCTCTACGACTATTTTTCGAGTAGTTAGAAGCGTTACAAGGAAATGGTCAATATTTCATGTTCGCGCATGGCTGACGAAACGATTTCCATGATTTTGATGTGGGACCATCTGCAATCCAACCCGCGTGTACCCTCAAAATGTCAGCTTTCTACGACTATTTTTCGCATAGTTAGAAGCGTTACAAGGAAATGGTCAACATCGAAAGTTGCCGTATGATTCCAATGATATTCATGTGGAACTATCAAAATATTATTCCTGATCGACCCTCCAAGCTTGAACTCGTTTCAACGACATTTAAGGTAGTTATGGCCGTTTAAAGTATTCCACGTTTGCGCATGCGGAGATGAAAGTTGTCGTGATTTTTCGAAGATTTTGGTATGGGATCATCTGTGACCCAACACGTACTTACCCTCCAAATTTAAGCCCATTTCGACCCATTATTGTAGGTAGTTTTGGGCGTTCCAATGAATTGACCAGAGAAATACATAGAAGGACAGATAGACAAACAGACACGGAACCCAAAATGTTCCTTTATGTCTGAAACGTAAAATGCGAGTGGGAATTTTCATTTTGGAGGACATACATTTTTTCGACTCTTGCATTTAACATGTCATATTTGGATAATAATTTACAACATTACAACGATGTTATTGTAATAAGAATAATATTTCACCATTAGTCACTTCATCACCCTTCGATGATCGTGCTGTTGAATCCATCCAGCAGCACTGGCAGCCGTGGTCCGAGATTCGACCTGGGACAATAGGGAGGGCGGCAGGTCTTCACTTGACTTTCCGCCCAGTTGATGGAGGGTTTGGGCCTCTTCTGGCTGTGCCATCAGGCGGCTTCTCTCCTCCCTTTTAAAGGTTTGAGTTCAGATCCGGGCCTTACAGTGCCCAGTGCATGGTCGGCGGCCCACACGCTGAGCAGCCGTCCTCCTGAATGCAGACCATATACACGCTCTTACTGATAGGAGTCGTGTGGTGATCCATTCAAGTTTGAATTCTGGGTAGCCCACCGTTTTGAGATCTGCTGCTGACCCACTATGCCACACAGCATGCCAGGTGATGGTTGCACCAATCACCTTATCTGGCCAGGCAGGATGTCTGCCAGTCCTGCTGCTGCTTGTAGCAGCTCATCCACCTGGTACTTACGGATCTTGGCAGTATTGACACCAGCAAGGGATCCGGATCCAGAGACCACAGAGACATCAAATATGAAGGCCCCTCTCGGTGTCACCTCCAAGAGATCCGGTCGATAGCTCCGCTCCACTAGGTTGAAGTGGGGCTCAAGCCACACAAGCCATCCTTTGCGTCATGCATAACCGTGCAACAGGACCAGGGCAGAATTATGACGGACGCATCTAGGTCGCACCATAGAGGGGCAAACCTGAAGGACATGAGCAGCCGTTTCGTTCATGCTGTGACAACCCATTCGACAGTGATGGGTAGCGCAGAGAACCAGAGTGCACCTTCACCAGATCTAGGGATTTCCTGCATTCTTGCTGACGGGCTGCAAGCATGGACGCTTATCTGCTGGCTGTATTGCGACATATACCCTGGGCTCCAAATGGATCCCCCAGATATGTCCATCGAACATTATGTGGAGAAGCCCTTAAGTATTCACCATCTACGTCTATGGCTAAACCTTCTGTTGGCACCACTAGTCGGCCACCTCTTGGCTCCAGGGGAAGGTACAGTGATTTCCTGAGATTGAGGTTTAGTCCCACCTGTTCCAAGGCACCATTGAGTGCTGTTACCTGGGCCTGTATTCCTTCCCTCGATGTAGCAATCAATACAACATCATCAGCCATGGCAAGCGAGGACCAACGCCAACCTACCTGGAGTTTACCCATTCTGGAGGAGAGGGCTAATAGGACATGATCCATGACCAAATTGAACAGGGTGTATGACAGGGGGTCCCCCTGCCTAATTCCCCTTGCATTCCTCAGCCACGGACCTGCCCCAATTCTCGCTGATCCATTTTGGTAAGCTGCTTCAATGTATTCCACCAATTGCTTGGGGCCATTGCCTGGCTTTTATCATGTCCATGATGCCAAAGTGAGATACTCTATCGAAAACCTTCTCAGCATCAAGAACTGCCAGATGTAGCTCCCTTCTTTTGCAGTTGGCTTCGACTAATATTGTGTTACATGCTACTATATTCATTGCCAGCCCTTCAACGCCCCTGCGGAGTCCTCTTTGTTTCTCTACATGAGTAACGGAGGACTCTAATCTTCTTCTTGGGATCTTATGGAATTGGCGTACCACTACTGAAGGGACTTTAATTGGGCGGTAGTCTGCCTCTGTTTGCGGCATATTATTATTTGGTATCATCGTGGTTCTGGCTAGCAAGAGTATGGAAGGCATGACCCCCGGCGCATGATGATGTTGAAGAATAACACCGTCAGCCCACAAGACACAGCCCTCTATACCCCCGCCTGCAACCCATCAGAGCCTTATGCTGTCTTGGTCGGTTCAGAGTTACGGATTTCGTCCTCTGTCATTACAAAGCTTCCCTACCTGCGGTAGTGAGGAAGCAAAAAAACTATAGGTACATAGTATTCCATTCGCGTATTAAAAAATTAAAAAAAGTAAAAAACCTCTCATCTATATACCATAATATTCGGAAAAACAACTACAGTTAAGGAAACATGACTAGCGACATTCATTCATTCATAATGGTTAAATACCTATTATTAGCTCCGACACTGAAGCGCAACTTTCTTTATACCTATACTTTTAAACATATATAATAACAACACTCCCCCCCCCCCCCAGGCACTAGCTTCTATATGGCGTGGGGGGGGGGGGGGGTCAAGTTTGGTTTTAAATGCTGTAATTTGAATACGGTGGTACGGCTGTACGGTTGCCTATAATAAAGTGAAGAGCTAGACGACGACAGGAAGAGTAATAGGTATGATATGTATGGCATTTTACTTGTATGAGCGTGAGGGCAAACAAGAATCATTAGGAGATTAGCAACACTATTATTTGGAATGAAGGTGTTACGAATTATTTCAACAGTAGTATCTACAAAGATGTCCTGATTTTGCTACCATTCGTACAGCAAATATCAAGAGTTCCATCATTCTCTGGGCAGAAGATTCACGTCGTCGTGGAAGCCCAAGCACATATTTTTTCTCCCCTCTTCCATCGACAGTCTTTACCGAAAACCTCGGAATAATATTCAGCACCCCCCTACCGCTACGCCCATCACATACGCTTGTCTATCGGTTTATATCTCCTATAAGTTGGAGCTCTCTGCTCCCATGACTCGCATACTCTCCGACAGCATCCATCCCGCTGCCCCAAATGAATAATTCAGACGGATTTTTAAGTGCGTCTCCAAACCTCTCGTCTAAGAGCCGCAGCTTTTGCGGCCTTTTTTGCTCTGAAAATGTCTGAGTACGTCGCTCAACTCCCATCTAGTTTCAGCCCCCCTCCTTCCCTTGTATTTTGTAACTCTTCATCGCTTCCCTCTAAATTATTTGAACATAAATATGTGGGAAATAAATAACAGCTGTTTCATCCCTACTATGAAGGAAATCTTTACACAGGGTCGTCTAGAACTAATGGATCACCTCTTTTTTATTTTCGACACCGTGATATGCATCCAAAGATTTTTCTTTTTTTTTGCCTTTTCTTGCTCTGAAAATATCTGAGCAGGTAAGTCGCTGAACTTCCATCTGGTTTCAGCGCTTTTCTCCCCCTTTTTTCCTTGTAAATATTTTGTAGCATTTCACTCGCTTCCCGTGGCTCGGAGCTTCCTCGTTCCTTCTAAATTACTTGAACATTAAATAGTACGTGGGAAATAAATAACAGCGGTTTCATCCCTACTATGAATTCAATTTTTGTAGAGGGTGGTCCAGAATTAACTGATCACCTCTTTCATTTTCATCAACGTCATAATTTGGAAATCAAAAGCATCCAACGATTTTGTTCCTAGACTGGAACGAATCATGTATGATAATCGCATACCTCGCGAACGCAAAAATTGAGGTTTTGTAATACTTAGGTCAAACTACCACAGTTTGATATCCACATTCATGTTTTTTTTCTTTTCTTTTTTTTTCACCGCAAATCACGTGGTGATGTGGAGTTTAGCATGTTTTCAAAGCAAAACAAAAACCCGATACACTAACATTCTTTGGGATTGAATTCAACCTAACATCACTTAGACGATCTATTTATTTCGTTTATGCAGGGCATTAAGGGCGTTAAAAAAACCCACCAACTGCATGTGTTCTAGAAATTTTTGCACTGTGGTTACGATACCTACCTACTTTTCTTAAACTTTTTAGTTCGGTAATGAAAGGAAAGTAACTCTGGTAACAAAAGGATAGTAAAAACTAATCGGTGACCCATTTTTGAAACACAGTAATACAATTTTCCATTAAAATTTGAAAACCACTAAAAACGGACAAATTATTGTGTATTCCATTTTCGGATTCTACATACCTTGAAACGCAAACCATCAGATATAACTTATTTTTACCTCTTTTTTCCACGCTCGGTTCTAAAGGTTCTATTGAAAATAATAAACCAAAAACGTTCGCCAACTAAATATGAGGGTAAATATATAATCATTTGGGTGGTTAGGATAATTTTGGGTGATTCGAACGTGGATTTCATGTTCAAGCACTGAAGAAAGTTTGTGGGCCGATTTTGACTAAACGGAACAAACAGATGAACCGATGGTTCATGAAAGTCTAAAACATGGAAAGGGATCGGAAGAGATAGGAAATTTAATTTTTGGGGGATAATAATTTGCTTCCTCCGAGATGTGATTTTCATCTGCGTACATCCGAAGTCATGATTTGATCAAAAAACTGGCACCAAAGTTAAAAACAGTAAAGTAAACCGGATTCGTAATTATTGCTCAACAAACCTGCATGATAGCAAAAAAAAAACACTAAATCACTTACCATTTTAGGAAACTTTCGAGAAATCGGAATAGGTGAACTCACAAACAATTTTCATACATTATTTATTTTTGTTATTTTTATAAAGCTGAGATAAAAGTAGACTTTGTGAATAGTCAAAAACGATTTTCTAAAGTAAAAAGTGGGTCAAATTTGATTCCCTAAACGTCACTTACTTCGAAGCTTCGCTCTTGTAATAATGGTCATGCTACATGACAGGGATTTTTTAATGAGCGACCTCACGGGTAATCATTGTAGACACTCAAAGGCCCAAAAATTGTCACGTAACTTACATTACTTTATACAGCTGAACTATAGACCCAGTTTGCCATACCTAACCTATGGTCTGCTCTGCTGGTCATAATATTATATTACGAGTACATTTGAGATCTGAAACAACGAATGCATTTGCGGCCAATAACTACTACAGTAATAAATTATTATGTATATCGTGATTTATATTCCGTGGAACGTTTACAGACCAAATTCTTAACAATAAATTAGATAGTTATAGTAATTATATGTAGCTATCAGTCACTGCAAAGTTTTCGGTTGACCCACACTTTAAACGGACTTTCCTCTCCCAACACACTGATTTAATTTGACCGCTCGGTCCCCTCCTGTCATAACTCTTCTCGAACCCGAATATTCTCCCGAAACGGAATCAACTTACGTTTTCGCTCGCTGACAAAAATCCAACTTGTCTCACCACCCCACAGCGGTGTGTGTACTACACTACTACAGAGCTGTGTGTACCTACTATAATAAGTCGCACTAAATGAGTAGGGCTAAATGTGAATCGCAATAATTCTTTTCTCGTCCACTACAAATGTAGTTAATTAAAATTGAATAATAATTATAATGTTACTCTGGTAATCACACGCTTTAGTTTTTCCACAGATACGTAAATAGAAACCTACACAGTGGCAGGCATGCACTCAATTTCGTAATTCCACAGTCACAACTGAGTATCAAACCGGTCGGCAACCGCTCGGTTCAATTTGCATTAAGAAGGGAAAGTCTAGGGCTATGCGATCGGGCAAACATCAGGTGGAGTCATTGAGAGGAAATTGCCAGGCGGAAGCTGAACGGAATCGAATCAGCCTCTCGGGTAACCCGTTCCGGCAACACGTTGTTTAAACGACTCTGTTACAAAGAAAAAGAATAATTCGTTAGAACTTCATGTAAGTTGCAAACCTGATGAGCCTTTGAACGGAGCGACTTCTTAGACTAAAAATATAACGAGGTATTCCAGAGACAGGTTTGCACAGACCGTTAAACAAATATATGTAATACTACGAAGGAAAGTTTAAAGAATAACATCTGCTGCTACAGTGATTCAATCATTTATGGAACCTACCATGAATCATTTCAACTTATTGCATTTGTGGGATGACCGATGCATATAATATTGTAGTTGATAGAAACACCTACCAATCGTTACAATGCAACCAAATTTGGTCACTCGTGTGCCAATATTATATCTATTCATTTATTGATATGCATGTCCACATAATATGAAACTAGATACCAGATTCTAAGTACCTATGCGGTAATTAAGTTACATACATTTTTTTCCATCGCCCACATCTCGAACGAACCCTCTACCAGGTCATTATTGAAATTACTGTGATGACCTCTGAATCTAAGTAACAC
The DNA here is from genome assembly GCA_954871275.1 of Leptopterna dolabrata. NCBI lineage: Eukaryota > Metazoa > Arthropoda > Insecta > Hemiptera > Miridae > Leptopterna > Leptopterna dolabrata. Next base: position 25,381,268 of record OX940975.1, on the reverse strand, counting down.
TCCACATTCCCCAATGTTTCACCTAATTCTGATGATTCGTTAGGCGGTGAACATCAAACCTGTACCTGTCAATAAATAGGCATAAGTGCAGGTAAGTTAAAAAAAAGTATCTATCAACAAATAGGTAAAAAAGAATCTACCTATCAAGAAAAAAAATCCAAAATAACCGTCTTTCTTCAAATGAAATAATACCTCGAAACATCAAACTCGATTTCATAAAATCAGCCTGCGTAATTATGTCTGTGGGAACGTGGGGACATATACGATTGTGGGCTGGAGTTGGGTATACCGTATGACTAACACTCATGTTGACGAAGCTTTTCGGTTCAAACTTCAGGGCCTTACTGTGAACGAATGATACGACGTACCTGGGTGGTCTCAAAAAATCCTAATATTCGGAATCGATTTGAAAACGTCATAAAATACACATCTATTGAAAGTTTCGAACTACGGTGTTTTGAACATTTCTACCCCTCTTTGGCACTCCTTTAAGTGACAGAACGCCTAGCTTCAAGGACCAACTAGACCGCAAATGGGATCTACAAACGAAATTTCACTAATGTGGGTTCATGGTAACTAAGGAAAGTGCCGCGTATCCCGTACACTGAACGGACAACTTTTTTCACATTCCGTATTCGGATTCTACATTCCTTGAAACGCAGACCATCAAGTTTTGAGGGGGCTGAACTTGTTTTTCCATGTTTAATTACGGAAGTTTGTTATTGAAAATATGTTTTTATACCAGTCATTGTGAATGGCTATTCAGTGGTCAGTGGACATGTACATTAGGCATCCAAGTTTCTTTATTGGTGGCATACGCCATAAACCCGGTGCACCAAGTATTATTTATGTTCATCAGTATCTACCGCCCATCATTATCCGAATTGTATTTCTAATATTATGGTGAAAAAGCGCTGCAAAGTCCTTGTCACATGGGTTTATTATTCTACTGGACATACGTACAGAAATTTTGGCTGTTCATTTATTGTTTCTTTGATGTGCAATTATTGAAATGGCTATTTTTGATGGTTCCACCAGTTTTGGCCCCCCAAAACACGAATTAGGCTCGGCTTTTCCTTTCAACAGATTATTTTTTGTCATTGATAGTAGGTACCATTTAATTGTCTTGATTAACCTGTTCATACAATTTATAGTGTTATTATACAAATTTATGGTGATTTCAGACAATTTCCCATGTTTTTGACTCATAAAAAACGAATTTCGGGAGCTGAACCCTCGCTAAAACCTCAATTCTTCACTCTCCGGTCAAAATCAACCAAAGTCTTCTCGCCGTAAAAAACATGGAAAACGATACCTCACAAGCTCATGTTCACTAAAACCTCAAAAATCCCTCGAAAACCCCTATTTTCACACTCATTTTTTCCCCATATAACCCCTGGGTGTATGCCGACGGTCCGCCGTGTTTCGGAGGACAACTAGGAGCCAAATGTGTTCCCAAATGGGGACCCGAACTGAGTGCGGAAAAACGACGATTTTAGACCAAAATTTAACGTAAATTTAAGGCTGGAACTTCCTTAGAACCTCAATTTTCTACTCTTTGGTCAAAATCGACTTCATCTTCGGTCTTCTCGTCCCAAAAACATGAAAAACGATACCTCAAAAGGTCATGTTACTAACATGTTACTAAAACACAAAAAGTACCTTTTTTTATACACATTTTCACTCATAACTCCCCTGGATATATTCCGATCGGGCTGAAAAGTTTCGGGACACAACCAGGGCCCAAATGGAGCGTGTGTGCGAATGAAAGAATTTTTTAGACCGAAAATGAAGCCGGTACACGTGCTACGGCGTACGGCGGACGGACATTGCATTTTTGGAATCTATGCCCCTTGAGACGTAAAAGAAAACATTTTGAGGGGGTGCTATAAAAATTTTTTGCTGAGCGATACATAGATGTATTATTCACAGAATAAAAAACCAAAATAATACAGATGGGCTCGTGATGCACTACACACAGTTATATCATCTAACCGGTGGACAATATTGCTGGATATGTTATTTTTGTGTATACTAACTAAACCAGAATGTTCTTTTCGTACATTCCTGACCTCTGAAGACATGGGAGATTATTATCTAGTTAGGATTCTGAATAATTGAGGACTACTATGAAGGGCATTTCAGCTTCGACTGAATGGATAATTTATTATTATATAGCTGGTGGCAGATCTTCTCATCGACGCATCACGCGTTACCCTGCCGTTTTGCGAATTTCGAGACCTCATCGTATTCCACCGAAAAAGCGCTGCAATGTCCTTGTCACATGGGTCTTTCATGTGCAATAATTAAAATGGCTATTTTTTATGGTTTCTACCAATTTTAGCCCCCAAAAACGTGAATTAGGCAACTGTTTTTTACAAATTATCTTTGATCATTGATAGTGCCATTTAATCGTCTTGATTCACCTGTTGATAATAATTCTAGTGTTGTTGTACACGTTTATGGTAATTTCAGACAATTTCCCAGGTTTTTGACTTAAAAAAAAAGAAAGAATTTTGGGAGCTGAACCTTCGTTACAACCTCAATTCTTCACCCTTTGGTCAAAATCGACTTAATCTTCGGTCTTCTCTTCCTAAAAAAACATGGAAAACGATACCTCATAAGCTCATGTTACTTAAACACCAAAAACCCCATTTTTACCCCCCAGTTTTCACCAATAACACCCTTGGGTATGTTCCGATCAGGCTACAAAGTTCTGGGACACAACTAGGGCCCGAATAGAGTCTTAGTCGGACGGACATTGCATTTTTGGAATCTAAACACCTTGAAACGTTAAAGAAAAAATTTTGAGGGGGTGTTACAAATTTTTTGTTGCTGAGCGAATAAATAAGTAAACCAAACCGAACCAAAACGAAGCGATAATCTGCCCTTATGTGATTCAGCCAGAAACGGAGTTCACTCATACGTTCGGTGAAAAGCAAACACTTACTCTGATACGAAGTAACAGGTACAAGACTTATTTACACACCCATCAAAATTTCCATGCGACTTATTCGTTTGGCAGCATTCATAACTTGTACGGTTCCGTGACAGTCTGTCTACCCACCTGTCTACGGCATTCGCGGAACAATAAATACTGAATCAGAAAGGGATTGAAAGAGAAAAGAGGGATTAAGCAACTGGATTCTTGGTAAATAATACAATTGTTTCAGCAGAAATTAGTGTCGTATCTGGATGTTTTTGATGACGTAGTTCCGGAGAATCTAATGATGATATTCGGATGTTATATTCATAGAGTTTGCAAAAGTTGCGAACCGGAGGGTGAACGTTCCTACTCTGGGCATTGGATGAGTTTGGATCACCCTAGTGATGTTTAATTAGACGGCGCACAGTCGAAAAGTTTCCTCCGAGCATAAAGGGGGAAATGGGGAAAACATTTTAATATTCGGCAACGAACTAGGTACTGACTAACGTTCTCCAACGGCATATCTGACATATTTTCGTCCGCTTATTGGAGATTGATTCGTAAATACGTCATTACGGGTGTTAGTGAACTGGCAGGAAAGTTCATTTAACAACTCACCGCATTGTTAAGTCAATAAGCCATCAGGATGGGGGAACTTTTTAGCCCGGAAAGTTGGTAGTTGGCAGAGCTCATATAGCGGAGTACCACAGGTGAAGAGCGGGAGCATAAAAGTTATTGGAACGGCAGAAAGTGTCTCACCATACATCGAAACCCGTCGTCACGCGAACTTGTTACTTCAGCTAACGAAATGTACCAGTTTTTGACAGAGGGTATATTCAACTTGGTAATGTCGACTCACTGAGTTGCCAAAACAGTAGTTCATGATCCTCGGAAACGACCGATTGAGTTACCTCGAAAAATATTCCTTCGCATTTCTGCTCAACTGGTAATATTTGTCCGTATTACATACTTGTCTGAAAATACCTAATTCGTTTCGATCCCAGCCCTAAGAGCCATACTTCATCATGTTAACAGAATGTGCTATCTTCAGAATGAGTTGTAACTGACGAATGTTTGGTCAACGGAACTGGTATAACTCCATTCGTAGTTGAAATGAGTTCCCCCGACTTAATCGCAACTAGGTAGGTAATTTCGTTTGGTTACTGTTATCCTCCGTAGTACGCTGCCAGTCTTGTGATTCAGAATTATTGGGAAGATCACTAGTTCCCAACCGAAGGGGAAGAACTCTATATCCTTCAAGGCGTGCAGTTGTTTTCAACATCACGTGCACATTATTAATTGGTTAGGGGGGGGGGGGGGGGAGGTTTACTAGTGGCTTTTCTGTAGTGCTAATTTGGTCAATTAAAAAAGAAATCTACGTACCACCTTGTAACGCCGGAAGGCATATACAAATAAATAATTTCATTTCAGAAATCAACGTACCTTGAAACGCAAACCGCCAAACGCCGGAAGGGGGGGGGGGGATTAAAATTTCAACTTTAACTTTCATCCTAACTTAGTCTACCTGTTAGTTTAGTTTAAGTGAGCCTGCTATTCTAAAAAACTAATGAATGTACGTGTATTTTTTATTCAGTAAATAAAATGTGTTAGTCAAAATTCAAATTATTCTATAAATCTTAATCTCAGTAAGCTTTTTTCAAGGTCCCTTGAGTTTCGAATTATCGAGAGTCGACTGTAATAAGTAGAGCCCGGATTTTGCATGTTTGCAAGTTTCGTTTTTAAGCCCCTAATGCTTATAGAAGTCCATTCTGGGTGTTTTTGTGCAATTTGCTACACAAAAAACAGAAATTTATTTTGCATGTTCGTGCATGTTTAGGATTTTTTGCATGTTTTTTAAATGTTTAGAAGTTTTTGCATGATGAGCATGGTCGCACCACTCATCTCCATTATGTAATAATTTGTAGGAGAAATTATTTTAGAATGAGCTAAAACTCGACATTTTGGGTTCTTTTAGTTGATGGGAAAATTCCAGTACCTCGCAAAAATAAGGGTGATAGACCTCACCTTCTCAAGATGTCCTGGCATTTCAATTATTCTGGCCCTGACCTAAAATTATGAATGGGAACAGAAAAGTTTGGCTTTAAGCTCAGTTCTAATATAGGCAGTCACACTACTCAGGGATGACCGCGAAGTCCCTCCATTAGTGACCGCTGGTCACTGACCAGTCATTTTCCCAGGCCCTGTATATATACCCCTGGGTCCTTGTCCCAGTCTGTCAGTGTTCAACTCGTTTTCCGCTATACCGTGTCTTCTTGTATGTTCGTGAACGTTTCTCGCAATGTCCCAGAAATTGATGAAGAAGTGGATAAGGAGTGACCCGGCCTCCACTACAGACGGGAAAACCATATTTTGCCAACTTTGTGGAAAATAAGTAAGTTTCTGTTTTATTCATTTATTTTTTCACGGCAACGAGCATGAATTTTTGAGACCAAATCGTCGCTCGGCCACAAAATATATGAAATAAATGTTGGATGTCTTCATTATGGAGATTTTAGGAATATGACGTTCGTATCCCGAAAAAAGACTCCATCCTCCAGCACAGCTTAGAATTGTTCTAAATCCAATTCTTGGGGAAATTCCAATGAATACCTACCTCAAATTTCCAAGCAATACTGGTTGTGAGGAGACATCGGAAAAGGTCCTCAATTTTTAATCGGATGAATTACGAGTAATATAGAAAAACTAACATAATTAATGGTTTGTTTGATTTTAGGTCAAAGCCAGAAAAAGTTCTACTCGACCGACATAAAGCAGCCATGAGTCACCAACAAAAAGTGGGGCAGGCACGGAAAAATCTTCATTAGACGTTCATTGCGAAGCTGTACCGAGATCTCCGTGAGGCACTGTTGAAATCCAATATTCCTCTTCAGAAGTTGAAAATGAACACTTCACAGCCTTCTTGAAGAAATACACTGGTCAGGATATCCTATGCGAATCGACTCTCAGAAAGAACTACGTTACTCCAGTGTATGAGGAGGTTATGGGAAAAATTCGCTATGAGATGGGTGATTCCCCAATCTGGCTGTCGATTGACGAAACAACAAACTGGCCCGTGCGGACGATAATTATCTTGCTCACGTAGTCGTTGGCAAACTCAGTTCTGAAAAAGCTGGAGAAATTGTGTAAAGAGCTGGAGAAAACCAATCACTCAACTATTGCATGGACAGTGAATGAAGCGCTCAATATTTTGTGGGGATCTCAAGCGCAACAGTATGGAGAGCAGCGATTACTAGCATTTGTTACAGATAGGGCAGTCTACATGCTCAAGGCTGGAGAAGGCCTGCACGTATTCTATCCGAAGATGATTCACATTACGTGCTTGGTCCATGGCATCCATCGTGTCGCAGAAGAATTTATTGCGGATTAACCTACCTGATTTGAATAGGCTAATATCTTCAACAAAAATATATTTGTGAAAGCCCCTAGCAGAGTAAGGGCATTAAAAAAATGCACATCCTGATCTTCCTCTACCACTTGAACCAATGATTACTAGATGGGGTACGTGGATAACTGCGGCTAAATATTTTAGTTAACATCACCGGAAGTTGAAGGAAGTGATTGCAAATTTAGATAAAACCGAGAATCATGCCATTGCAAAAGTTAAAGATGCACTAAACAACCCTTCCGTGGTCTAACATCTAGCGTATGTCCAAGCCAACTTCGGAAAACTCCCCGATTTAATTAACACCTTGGAACAAAGCGGAATTGGTGTTTCCAGGTCCGTATCTCTGATAGAGGAATTAGTAAGAGAAAGTAAAGGGGAAAATATGAGGAAGAAACTGAATGCTGAAAAGGATGTTGAAAAGGAATCGGGGATGGGAAAACTGTTAGAAATTTGTGGAAAATTTTGAAGGGAGAGGTTGTGGAAGAATGCGAGCCGATGGACTCTCAGGACATATCAAATTACTGGTTCGTACCCATAGCCTCATGTGCTGTGGAATACGTTTAAAGTGACACAAGACGGGGTTTCAGAGTGGAGAACCTTGAAAAAATATTGGTAATTCAATATTAATTTCAATAAGTCTGAAGACGTTAGTTTCAACCCATAATTTCGATGTATAATCTAAAATTTTAAACTTTTGTATTCTGTTCACCCCGTAGGTATGTATATTATATTTATATTACTCGTCTGTTTTAGTCATCTTCATAATTTCTTAGTACCTAATTTTAAACAAATTCCTTTTATTGTGGTAGGTACCTTTAAGAATAAAATGTTAGTCAATTCAAGGAAACCTGTGTTCTCTTTATCCCCCCTCATAAACCTGTTTAATAAAAAGAAAATTAACCTCCTCCTGCATCAAATATTAGCTTTTTAGGTTCATTAGTAGGGGAAATACTAGGCGAAAAAACGTCGTTTAAAGTTTTTTTTTTGTGTGCATATTTTCAACAACGGCTGGAGGGAATTACTTCTTTAAGTAGGTATCCAGTATCCCTTATCTCAAGGATAATACTCTGTAAGGGCCGTAATTAACGAAAAAAAAACAAAAATAGCAATTTTTCAGGTATTAAATCTAAAGGGTTAGTTCCGCTAGTGTAAAAAGTAATATTACCATATCAGGAGGAGTCCGTCATCACTAGATGGTTGAGTACTGGAAGCGTGCGCTTTCGATGTAAGGACATCATCATCAGGCCGTCGAGAGAATACAATTCTCTCACTACTCGACGGCCTGATGATGATGTCCTTACATCGAAAGCGCTCGCCTCCAGTACTCAACCAGCTAGTGACGACGAACTCTTCTGGAAGGTATAGTAATATTAGCCATTTCTCAGGTTTATATGGGTAAGAAAAGTAGTGTGAGGTTCCACACATGATGTTTTACAAGGATTTTTGCTCAGGTAAGTCACTCAAGAAATTTTTGTTGTTGCATGAATTCAGTGCATGATTGGGTTGTTTAAATGCATGTTTGGCGTCAAGTTTTTGGCCAACGCGGCAAAAACCCAATGTTTCGGAAGTGGGAATCATTCAATCCATGTTTCTTATGGCAAATTAGCTGTAGAACCAATAATGGAAAATCCTGCTTGAAATCCACGTTGATTTTCCTTGAGAATTCTTCGAATGAGGTCAGGGTGTGGCAAGGTTCTTCTCAAGAAGTTGAGGGCGAACTCAAATGAGAAGCCTCCCGTTCCGTTACTATGACGAATTGAAAAGGATTTCTCCCGCTAATCAACTGGGTCGAGAAACCACAGCAGTGGGGAGAAAAGCCAAGTGTGCCTTTGCCCCTCAAAAATGGTCGAGACGGGCGGTGGTGCTGTGAATGAAAGGGAGAACAGGCATTTTTCAAAGGCAAAATTGCCCCAGAGGGGTTTCTTCAGGAAGAAAAAGAAAATCATGAAAAGAGCCCATTCAACAAAGTAGGGTTTTTTCCTTTTTTCGTGCATGGATGGAGGACCCTGCTGTGGAACTATTTTGGTGAATTGAAGGGTGGGAAGCGATACAGTAAGCCGCCTACCCGTCTCTCGAGAAGGAAACAGCGTTGAGATTTATATTTCAGAGTTTCGGACAAATATTTCATTTTCAACCCTGACCCGCCCCGTGGGAGGGTTTTCTCGGGCCGGGTTTTCCTTCAACTACTGATTATGCCTTCAGGAAGGCCTCTCCCCGGTGCGCGCCTTAAGCTGTAATAACCGTTCTGAAACATGGAGTTGTATACGGTACGAGTTCTCCGACTCGGAATTATGAATGGCACGAGGGGCGAGCTCGGGTCGGGCTGATTCAAATAATGAATGGCGAGGCGGGAAAGAACGATAGTCTCGCTTTTTCGTCACCGTTATTTCTATATTCATTTTTCAGTATTTTTCTTTACTGGGTCAAATTAAGTTTTTCCTAGGCGGGGGAGCTGATTCAAAACTGAGGAACTTTACTGCGATTATCCGCGTTCACGGGTCATGGTTGTGTGGACCGTACTAAATTGAATAATCCGACTAATCACCCGGGAGTTGTATGCTTGGCCCGAGTACCCAAAAAGAATAATTACAATCCTCAAAATTTATTTTCTGTTTATATATTTAGGATAATTAGTAATCCCATTTATTATGGTATTTGTCGAAGTGAGCTGTTCAAAACAAATGTTAAGGGAAAATGCATTTTCCCCTCCTGATCGTCCACTAAATTATATAAAAGAGCAAACGATTCGTATATGTATATATGTATATATATATATATATGCATATACACATATATGTATCGAATTTTCCAAGCTACCGAACTACCTTAGCATAAATGCATTAGGCCGATACATTCTTTCAGTAAACTGACAATTGAGATTAAAAAACAACTCTTGTCTGGGGAAGAGTAAGAATGTTCTTTTTTTTAAATCAAATATTTATTTAAATGCTTTGTAATGAAATTATCCACACGATAAAAATAAATTAGCTCTAAATTGTAATGACTCACTACTTGTGAATTTTCGTAAAAAATCTATATACTAAAATTGATAAATGTTCATAAAAAATTGATGTACTAATGATGCGAAATACCTAATTTTCAGTTTGAATGATAATATATTATGACTGTTTATTGTGTACTTTCTTACATAGGTTGATGTGAGTACTTCTTAGATTGGCTAAGAGTAGAACGAGTGACTCATTTCCCTACACGAGCTCTTATAGCTCATACGGGAAATTATCCTCTCTCCCCCCCCCCCCCCCCCCCTCCGCCATAGTTACAAGCCAATTATTGCTCTTTAACATTTTCGATTTTCATCTCCACTTCATATAATCAACATACATTTTTACATCAAGATTCGTAATTGTCGTGAGTCCCTCCCGGGAACACTCCACTAGCAACCTTAAAGCTCTCACCAATATCCGTATGTAAAACTTACTTTCCGCTAATAAACATCTGAGTGGGGAGACAGGCAACAGAATCCAGGGGACACAACCTGGAGCCCCACTACCAGCTCCCAACAGGGAGCTGGAGGGAGAGGCCTCCAAGTCCTATATAACCCTGGATCCTGGAGCTTTAGCTTCATTCGACACTTCCTCTAACCAGCTCTCTCTTCTCTCTCTCTTACCTTCCTCCTCCCAGATGCTCGGTGGAATCCGCCGCCTGGGAATTTACCTCCTACCTTTTCCTCTTGTCTACGTCGGTGGATATCCGCCGCCTAGACAAGCACCTTCCCTCACCTACATCGGTGGATCACCGCCGCCTAGGTGAACTTCCTTCCCTCGCCTACATCGGTGGATTACCGCCGCCTAGGCGAAATTCCTTCACTCACCTACATCGGTGGATTACCGCCGCCTAGGTGAAATTCCCTCACTCACCTCTATCTACTCCTTCACGCCACCGTGATGAAATTTTCAAATTCATCACAGTGGTGAACCCGACGTTCATCCAACCTTCTACCCTTCCCACCTTCTTACCACCTCATGTGTGGCCCCCAGTCTAGTTCGGTGTCCCCAATTTTAAATTCAAATGCAGCTTAAACAGTCAGTGTAAATTCGCAATTTTTGGCCCGCCCGCAACCGCTCACACAGCTCTCAACTCTCCGCCACAAGCACCTCCGCTCCGCAAATTGCGAATTTAAAATTCAAACCTCACCCAATTTGAATTTTATTTACAGACCTCAGCCATGGACCCGAACTCGCCGACGCCGCCGCTCCTCCGGCCATCCCTACTGCAGCCGCCGACCGCTGCGACAACTGACACAGCCGACAACCCCTTCACCAGCCTCTCGCCACCCGGCTCCTCCGCATCCGCCGCCGCCGCTGCCGCCGCCGCTGCGGCCGCCGCACACGCTGCCGCCGACGTCACGACGGCCTCGGCGTCATTCCCGCTGTCGCTGCCCCCCTTCTACACGCACGACCCCGCGCTGTGGTTCTTCCAAGTCGACGCTGCGTTTTCTGCCGCCAACATCCGCAGCCAGCGAACCCGTTACTCCCGCATCATATCTCTGCTTCCGTATGAGATCCTCCTGCAGACGTCGGACATCTCTCCCGACGCCACGGCCGCATACGACGACCTCCGCAACCGCCTCGTCACGTTATACCAACCTTCCAAGATCGCACGTGTCGCAGCGCTCTCCCAGCCACAGCATCTCGGCGATCTGAAGCCCTCCCACCTCTACCGCCGTCTGCGTCATCAGCTGCAAGACGTGATGACGGCCGACATCGCGCGGACATTCTGGCTGCGGGCCCTGCCCCACCCCATGCAGATGGCGCTCGCCAGCTACCTCGACGGCCCAGACGAACCACTTCTACGTCTCGCCGATACGGTCCACGACCTCACCGCAGCCGCCGGCGTCACGGAAGTCGCCGCGCCCGGCACCCCCACCCCACGCCGGGACCGGACGCCGTCACAAGAGCGCCGCCGGCCCCACTCCCTCCACCGGCTCCGCTCCCTCTCCATCGAGCACCGGCCAACCCCCTCCGTCGACCACCGACGCCAGCGCTCGTCCGAACGCCGCAACATTTCCCCCCCTCAGCAACGAAGGGGAGGTCTCCAGCCGCAGCAGCCCCCTCCACCTCCGCGCGCCCCACCAGGACCTACCTCCCAGCGGACCCCCCCCACCGATGTTTCTATCATGTCAACTTCGGTGGGGAGGCCCGCAAATGCCAGCCCCCCTGCTCCTACACCTCCAAACAGGGAAACGCGGACGCCCGCCGGTAAAACCGGCGGGCCCCCCTCCTCGCCAACACGGGGGGGACCACCACCAACCCCCCCCCCCGCCCGCATTCACGCCACCACCAACAAACCTCGTTACCCCTCCTACGCCGCCGCCACGGCTGCCAACCTCCCAGCCGCACCAGCCGGCGCCGCCAAAACCCTCACCTCACCATTAACCGTTTCCCCACCCCGGGACAGCCCCTCCAAGCCCGCCTCCAGGGCAGCCACCCTTCCGGCCACCACTCACGCCGCCGCTACCGTTCCCCCACCCCGGACCGGCCCCTCCAAGCCCGCCTCCAGGGCAGCCACCCTTCCGGCCGCCACTCACGCCGCCGCTACCGTTCCCCCACCCCGGAACGGCCCCTCCAAGCCCGCCTCCAGGGCAGCCACCCTTCCGGCCGCCACTCACGCCGCCGCTACCGTTCCCCCTCCCCGGAACGACACCTCCCCGCCCACCTCCAAGAGGACCAGCCCCACAGTCAGCACTACCGTTCCCCCTCTCCGGAACGGCAAAGGACCTCCCCGTGTCTCCTTCGCGGAGGACCAACCGCCACCGTCACACCCGCCCATCACCCCGGACGGCCCAAGCCCCTCCCATCCGCCAGACCCCAACACCTCAGCCATTTTGCCGCACTCCGCCCCAGCTCACCAGTGCCTCTTCTTGAAGTGTACAAAAACAAATGTCCCGTTCCTCGTCGACACAGGGGCGGCGCTCTCCATCTTTCCAAACAACATTCTCCGGCGACAGGCGCGTTGTTACCGGCAACTCCTCTACGCCGCCAACGGTACCACCATCCCCTCGTACGGGACGTACCGCTCATCCATCCATATGAGCGGGCTCGCGTACGAGTGGGAATTTACCGTGGCGGACGTAGAGAAAGCAATCCTGGGGGCCGACTTCCTCGCTTATTTCGGCCTCCAGGTTGACGTCCGTAACGCGCGCCTGCTCGACCCCTCCACCCAGAAACCCATCCCCGGGTTTATCCACACGGTCGATCGCCCCCCAACCCAATTCGAAAACCTACTCCTCCAATACAAACCCAAGCGCCGCCCCTCGGCACATATCTCACAAACTCAACACTATATTGAGACCTCTGGCCCCCCAATCTCCGCCAAAGCACGACGCCTCCACCCCCTCCAGCTGTCCCAAGCCCGGAGACATTTTGACAACCTCATTAAGGATGGCATTATCCGCCCCTCCAAATCCCCGTGGGCTTCACCGTTACATATTGTACAGAAGCCCAACGGGGATATCCGCCCCTGCGGCGACTACCGCCGCCTGAACGCGAAAACCACTCCGGACCTCTACAACGTCCCACATCTCCGAGACTTCTCTTCACACCTCCACAACACGGCCATCTTTTCAACCCTCGACATCTCCAGAGCCTTCCACCACATTCATATCTACCCTCCCGACGTGCCCAAAACCGCCATCATCACTCCTTTCGGCCTGTTTGAATACATTAAAATGGGTTTCGGCCTCCGGAACGCCGCCCAGACGTGGCAGCGTTATATGAATAACATTCTGCGGGGACTACCTTTCGTGTTCTGTTTCCTGGACGACGTATTGATCGCTTCCCGGGACCCGAAGGAACATCTAGCACACCTGAAACAAGTACTCGACATCTTCGCCGCCGAGGGCCTCACCATCAACTCTCAAAAATGTGTTCTCGCCCAACCCTCGGTCCGCTGCCTCGGCCACCAAGTCTCGTCCGACGGGATCAAACCTCTCCCGGACAAAGTGCACGCCCTCACCGACTTCCCACAACCCCGCACTGTCTCAGAACTCCGCCGTTTCCTGGGTATGTTGAACGTTTATCGTAGACACATAAAACACGCGGCACAACACCAACAACCACTCATACACGCTATCCCACAACCAGCCAAAAAAAACGACAACCGCCCCATTTCCTGGACCCCCGCCCTCACAACCGCCTTTCAAAATTGCAAAAAGGACCTAGTAGACGCCGCTCTATTAGCCCATCCCGATCCCCATGCCCCTCTCTCCATCACCACCGATGCGTCTGACTGGGCCATCGGGGCAGTACTCCACCAACACACCGGCGCCACCCCCCAACCCCTCGGGTTCTTCTCAAAAACTCTGTCCCCAACACGAAAAAATTACTCCACCTTTGACAGAGAACTCCTCGCCATCCACGAAGCCATCAAACACTTCCGTGACTTCGTGGAGGGCAGGCAGTTCTCTGTCATCACTGATCATAAGCCCCTCACACATGCACTCCTCCAAAACCGTAAATCTGCCTCCCCCCGTCGCCTCTGGCAACTCGAATTTATCGGACAATTTACGTCCGATATTCGTTATTTGCCGGGGGCCGACAACTGCGTTGCGGACGCCCTCTCCCGTCCCACCCCCGCGCCGGTGGCGGAGTTACTGCCTTTCCCTTCCCCACAAACCCTCAAAAATCACCAAATTCCAACTTCCGACCCCGCACTCTCCAACCTCATCTCCGCCTCCAAATTGGAACAACTGCCTCCCCTCAATCTCTGGTGCGACGTAACGGCCGATTCACCGCGCCCTTACGTCCCGCCGGAGCTGAGGCGACAGTTGTTCCTCCATTACCACTCCCTCCATCATCCCGGCATTCGGGCGAGCCGGGATCTCATCAAGACGCGGTACTTCTGGCCCCACATGAACACAGATATCCGTACCTGGGTTCTGGGGTGCCAGAAGTGCCAGCAATTTAAGGTCTCGGCTCACCCCCATGTACCTCCTCAACCCATTCCCGACTCCCTCCCGTGGGAACATGTCCACCTGGATCTGGTCGGCCCTCTTCCCCCCTCCGAGGGGAAGAGGTACTGCCTCACCATGATCGACCGTGCGACCAATTGGGTTGAGTGTATCCCACTCGCCCACATCACCGCGGACGCCGTCGCCGCGGCCTTCCTCAATCAATGGATCAGCCGCTACGGCTGTCCGCGGACACTCACGGTCGATCAAGGGAGGCAGTTTGAGTCAGCCCACTTTGCCGACCTACTCCGTTCCCTCGGGATTCAAAAAATCTGCACCACTCCCTATCACCCCCAATCCAACGGGAAAATAGAGCGGTGGCACTCGGTCCTCAAGCAAGCCATCTCCACATCAGCCACATCTCCCTCATGGACCAAAACCCTCCCCTACGTATTACTTAGCCTCCGCACTTCCGCCCGTCCTTCAGACAACACAAGTCCCGCACAACACGCTTTCCGAGACCCTATTCGTTTACCGGCCGACATTTTCCCTCCACACAACACCCCGTCCATTAACAGGGAACCGCTACACACCTCAACACCGACAAACGACACCACTTACCCCAAACGCTTTTACACTTCCACGCACATGTACTTGAAAGAGCCCGGCATGCATAAAACCTTTCAGCCCCTTTATGCCGGGCCCTTTCAAGTCATCCGCACAACACCGACCACCGCGACCCTGCTAATGGACGGGAAACCCCACACCGTACCTTTCGCCCGCTGCAAACCCGCCCCTGTTCTCCCTCAACCAACATCAGCCATCAGTCTCCCGCCGTCTGTTAGCAATGAACCATCTCTCTCCACCTCAACAGTCTCCCCCGTCGCCGTTTCCGGATTTCGATTCGGATCCGGAAATGGCGGCCATACTCCGGGACGTTTACGTCCCGGACCCGCTCTCCCCCCTACCCCCTTCGCCCGGACCAACATCATCGCTTCTATTTTTCCCGCCAAGGATCTCCGGGTTACCTCCCCGGCCCCGGCGGTGGAAGTACCCCCAGTGGCGCATACTGCGCGAATTTCGCGCAGCGCAAGCCACCGGGGTACACCCTCCCTACACCCCCATCGACCCTCTCATGGCCCCGCTCCTCAACGATTTTCACCTCGCCCTACTCATGCCACCCCCACCGCCCCTTCCAAACATCAATCCCCCCGTCTTCAACAAACCCCCGCCCCCCAAATTTCAACCCCCTCTTGCTGCCCCCCCATTTTCGATTTTCGACCCCCCAATTTCAAATTCTCCCCCACCAACACCCCAACCCACCAAACCCACAACACCCCCTCTTCCCCCACCTCCGCCGGGGATATCCACAATAGATTCCGCCGGGACAAAACGGTCCGGGCGGCGAAACAGACGGAGGGAGCGTCCCTACATCCCCCGCGTCCCGGCGGCCAAGTCCTCCGCCCCGCTCTGAGCAATCACGGCGGGGCCTTGAGATTTCGGGACAGTGCTTGTGTTTTATTAACCCACACGCACTGTACCGAACCTCACAGCCCCGCCGTGGCCGCCTCGTCGCAGCGGACACCGCCCACGCCCCACCACACACTTCAATCACACACTTCACTCCACCCATACACTCACTACAATTCACCACACACTACCCACACCCAGGGAACGGCGGATTTCAACACCCCGCTCCAATCTGTAAATAATTTGTAAATTTTTTTTGTAAATACCAACGTTGTATATAACAACCCTGTACATAGTAAGCCTACTCTCACCATCATCGTTCTACTCATGATCTCGTAACAACCCTGTACATATCACTCTCCTATTTTACCACCTCCATTGCACTCATAACGACCCTGTACATATTAATCTGCTACCCCACCGTCATCATTGTAATCACGCATCCACACCTATACTTATCATACTAACTATGTCACCTATCTATATGTCAATCTATGTAACTTCTACTTACCTCTTACTAACTTTGTCAGCTATCTATATGTCACTCTATGTTACGTCTACTTCCCTCTTACCAACTATGTCAGCTATCTATGTCTCTCTACGTTACTCCTATGTCGCTCCTATGTTACTTCTACCTACCACTTCCTAACTAAGTCAGCTATCTATATGTTAATCCTAGGTTTAAGTCACGACCTGTCACATTTCTGCCTTCAGCACTTCAATTGTTTGCATCAGCCTTCAGCTTCTGTCAACCTGCGCCTTCAGCTCCCCTCTTGTTTTCCGCAGCCCTCAGCCCCTGTCACCTTGAGCCTTCAGCTATCTCAAACATTGGTTCGAACTGGGGGGACCTCTGTCGTGAGTCCCTCCCGGGAACACTCCACTAGCAACCTTAAAGCTCTCACCAATATCCATATGTAAAACTTACTTTCCGCTAATAAACATCTGAGTGGGGAGACAGGCAACAGAATCCAGGGGACACAACCTGGAGCCCCACTACCAGCTCCCAACAGGGAGCTGGAGGGAGAGGCCTCCAAGTCCTATATAACCCTGGATCCTGGAGCTTTAGCTTCATTCGACACTTCCTCTAACCAGCTCTCTCTTCTCTCTCTCTTACCTTCCTCCTCCCAGATGCTCGGTGGAATCCGCCGCCTGGGAATTTACCTCCTACCTTTTCCTCTTGTCTACATCGGTGGATATCCGCCGCCTAGACAAGCACCTTCCCTCACCTACATCGGTGGATCACCGCCGCCTAGGTGAACTTCCTTCCCTCGCCTACATCGGTGGATTACCGCCGCCTAGGCGAAATTCCTTCACTCACCTACATCGGTGGATTACCGCCGCCTAGGTGAAATTCCCTCACTCACCTCTATCTACTCCTTCACGCCACCGTGATGAAATTTTCAAATTCATCACAGTAATATACCGTTGTAGTTCCATTTGTACGATAGTACATTTTATGAAAATAAACAACTGAAAAAAACGCTACAAAGTCCTTGTCAAATTGGTTTACTATTCTATTGGACAAACCTACAGAAATGTTGGCTGTTCATTTATTGTTTCTTTCTCGTGAAATGATTCGAACAGCCATTTCTGATGGTTTCCACAAATTTTGGCCCCCGAAACACGCATTAGGTAGGCTCCCTTTTTTTTTTTTTTTTTTCAATTTATCTTTGACCATTGGTAGTGCCATTTATTCGTCTTGATCCACATGTTGAAACTTTTTCTAGTGTTATTATACAAACTGACTGTGATTTCAGACGATTTTTCCAGGTTCTTGACTTACGAAAAATCGATTTTGGGAGCTGAACATTTGCTAGAACCTCAATTTTCCACTCTTTGGTCAAAATCGAATTCAAGTTCTGTCTTCTCGTCCCAAAAACATGGAAAAAGATACCTCAAAAGCTCATGTTACTAACATGTTGCTAAAACGCAAACAGTACCTATTTTTACACACATTTTCACTCATAACAGCCTTGGGTATATTCCGATCGGGCTGAAAAGTTTCGGGAAACAACTAGGGCCCAAATGGAGCATGTGTGCGAAAGAACGAATTTTTTAGACCGAAAATGAAGCCGGTACACGTGATACGGCGTACGGCGGACGGACACTGCATTTTCGGAATCTACGCACCTTCAAACGGGAAAGAAAAAATTTTGAGGGGGTGTTACAAAACATTTTTGCTGAGCGAATACATAGGTGTATTATTCACAGAATAATAAACCAAAATCTGTGAATTAATAAATGAAAAAAAGTGTATGTTTTGACGAATAGAGATAAGCATGGGAGAACAGGAGCTTTGCGTCCATAAAGCCACTTGGGCCACTGCCCCGGCACCCAAAAACACTAGGAGTAAAAAAATCCCATGTTTTCAAATGTCATTTGAATTTCCCTCCGTACAATGTACCCAGCTTTTTTTACAAAGTTTAACAGCGGCCGGTTAGATTTCTCTGGCTATGAGCAGAGCATCTATGGTAGTTCCGTCATGTTAGCTCTGTAGACCAAGAATGTTATCGGAATATAGCGACAGTAATCGATATCCTGCAATCGAAATCGAAACCTAATAGGCTCCTGAAACTGGCAGGCCCTGGGACCTAATGTTCCCATAGGCAACTGAGAAAAGTGGCCCGTCCACGCATGCTCAGTCAAGTACAAATGTAGTTCGACACGCCTACCGTGGGCCCTGTTCCCAGAATCTGATTTCCACCCAAAATTCATTCCTGTTCACAATCGATTCGATCTCAGGATTCCACTTGTCATCTCGATACGAGATGCTTGTTCTTCGATTTTTTTTTGTCTCGTGAATCACATTAATTTTCTTTCTCTATTGAATCTGTTGCCAGTTTTCTGTGCCTACGTGCGTTTTGTCCTTTTGCTTTGTGTGGTCTTGTGAATTGACTGGCGTCGTAACACAGATATCTAGCTTCTAATCAATAGCTTCTCCATACAAGTAGGTACTTACCGGGCGACGGGTCATTGTTTCGTTGTATTTTAGTTAACTATATTTTTGCCGCATGAATTCGGTGGCTAATTTACGGTTTGACGGTTGTTGATGCCTTGAGATATTTTGCAGAAAAATCTGTTGGTTTTGGTTCTGGTTTGATGCCCCACCGTTTTCAGAGCCCACGCACCGCTACTGTAGGAGAATGTAACACAATGTAAAACAGTGGTCTGAATGTCTGTCTGCCGGGCAACTCTAAATATAGCCTTGACATCAGTAATTTATTTTTTTAAATTCGCGTGCCTACCTACTAAAAATTTTGAACCTATTAAAATAGCGTATTTTTCAGAAAATTCGTTGAAAAGTAAAACTAGGGATTTCAATAGAAAATGCGCAAATCAAAATGGGAGAAAAAAATTATTTTATAGGGCGCTTCGACGCAATATCATTAGGATAATAACCTCATACCTGAAGAGTCTGTCCGAGTTCACCAGTTGAAATTCGTCATGAGCTCTCTTCTCTACTGTCCTGCTATCTTCGCGTATCTTGCCAGAGCAGGCCGTTGATTTCGAATTTACGGAGGAAAAACAATGAAACCAAGTTAATTTCAGGGACCCTCATACTGCCCAGCGCATATCTTGAGCGCGAGTAGTCAAGGATCGTCAACTTCGGTGTGTTCATTTTAATACCCAGGACTCCAAGATAATGTTAAAAACGCTGCAAATCCCTGCACAACGGTTTATTATTTTTTAGAGAATACCCTCCTGTTACAGATCACTGGTCTCCGTATAGATAACCCTTCTATATAACATAATTATGTACTATTCTACACACATTATGTAGATCGTGGACCCTCCATAGGTTAGTACCTAACCCCCTACTCGTTACTAGGTACCTACCTAAACCGTCGTGTGATAATTTACCTGTATAGGTTCCCCTTCTACGGAGATAGAATAAGGAACCGTTGTGTAATAATTTGCCCATCAATAATACTTCAACGGTTGTTCAAGTTACAAAAGTCCTATCAACAAAATCCAGCCTCTTCTTGGTAGATGAGCCGTTGTGTAATAATTTACCGTTGTGTAACAATTTACCGTTGTGTAATAATTTACCGTTGTGTAATAATTTACCGTTGTGTAATAATTTACCGTTGTGTGATAATTTACCGTCGTGTAATAATTTGCCGGTGTGTAACAATTTGCCATTGTGTAATAATTTACCCATCAATAATACCTCAACGTTTGTTCAAGATTCAGAAGTACCTACCAACAAAATCCAATAGTCCATCACTTGTCAAATGAAATAATATCGCAGAACAAAACTCGACTTCATACAGCCATCCTTGATTATAATCAGATGCTCCGTAGTTATGATATCCGGGCCGGATTTATGCCGTTTGATTCACGATCGTGTTGACGAAGCTTTTTGGTTCTCACGAACGGCTGGACGTACGATGCTCCGGGTGGTCTCAAAAAATTGTTTAGCTCAAGACAAATTTAATAACGTAAAAGAAATCATACCCTTCTATCGAAAGTATTCGAGCTACGGCGTTCTGTAAATTTCAACCCCTATTTTGAACCCCTTAGAGATGACCCGAATGGAACCTATAACCCGAATTTCATCAATTTTTTTTCATGGTAACTAAGAAAAGTGGCCCGTACGGCGTACGGCGTACGGCGGACAGACAGAAATATTTTCATTGCAGTTTTGGATCCTACATACCTTGAAACGTAAACCATCAAATTTTGAGGGGGGGTAACAATTTTTTTTTTCATGCTCGATTCCAATGGTTCATTAGTGAAAATAATAAACCAAAAAGGTGTAGGAGTTCATTCCCACTCTCTGTCTTATTGCTCTTCCACCTTTCCACTCCCTCTCCATCTAAATAGGAAGGAAAACTGTTCCTCTTAACTTTATCCGTTCCTTTTTCACAGTTCTAGTCAGTGAGATGATTTTCAGCATCTCTGATTCAACAAAGATTCATTCGTTTATCCTGATTAACTGCTTTATTTATTTAGGGACGTTCATCAGGACTCCTCCAGGATGAGGAAAATCCCTCATCACCTATCGGTACCTTCGCTAACTTGTCTGCCCAAAATTATACGTTTTCGGAGTTTCTTTCAATTGATTCCATTAAGTAGACGGATAATGAGGTATGTTACTCATTATTCATAAATATATAGGAGAAATTATATCGGTTCTGTATGTTATTGTTCTGTTGAAAGTGAGATAGTAGCTACACTGAGAAACCGGTTACCCGTACTTAAGTTCAGGGAATCAAACTCTAATGAGAGCGTAAAGGTCGAACTCTAAAATTGTCAACGTGATTCAAACGTTAAAATATCAACTTGTCATAGAGAGGAATAGTGTTGATACAAAATTCAAATATTTCGTAGAATATAGATATACTGAGTTCAGATGTTTTTTGGAGCCATAAGAAGAAACATAATTTTGGATTAAGTATGTCTAGTTTTTAACTCCTAATGGAGAGTTGCCATTAAGGCATGTAGTAGGTTTTTAGTTCCCTACAAAAAACATTTTCTGGTGTATTCCTGTATATGGATATCAAGTGTGAGCGATCATTCAGGACATAATAATACCTGCCTTATACCTACCTACAGCGACCAAAAGATACTGTTTACACGACTACACAAGTAGGTTTTTTTTATCCCCCCGTAACTCGCCCAGCTTGGGGGTTTCCGGTGTTGATTCGTATCTGGAACCCCTACGGGTCCGTGAGGACGTATGCCAAATTTCAACTCTCGGGACCAACAGGTGCCGGAGTTATGGAAGCCTGAAAATCGCTCTTTTCCAAGTTTTCCTACTTGTTCTTGTTCTCATTGTTGTTTGACAGTGGTACAACCTCACAGACATAACGGATCGAGCTGAAAATTTCTGACACATTCGGTAGGCTCCAAGGAAGTGCCCTCAGTGCATTCCCCCCCCCCCACCATTTGAAATGTTTAGGTGTAAGCAGGGTAAAGTACCCGAATACCGACTCCCCTCCTAACGCCGACACCCCAAAGTCAGCTTAAAAAAAACTGACTGACTGGAGGATAATAAAAACAACTGACTGCTATTTTCCAGATGTTTGTCGTTGTAAGGTAAGTTGACTAGTTAAGGTTTCGCGTTTAGTAACTAGCAGTAGAACTAAAACAGTTGTATTATTTTCACCAAGTGAATGCTGCAGATTCATGATTCAGTATTGAAATCGCTTATCACGTAAGATTGTGAGGTTAGGCCCCTGTCGGCATTAGGAAACCTGATATCAAGTTTGTTCCTAATGCCGACACCATGTCAACATTAGGAAATAATAGTCAAAAGGGCTTGAGCCACGTGAATGAATTGGGTTTTTCATAGGTAACGATTCGTCTGTGGGTGAATCACTGATCTACTACGGGAACCTAATTTTGACAGTACTTTTTTCCAAGTAAAAGATATGTTCCTAATACCGACAGGTACTGCTGCTAATTTCGACATTATTTTATTTCGTACTTAAGTACTTTTATACTTACAACATCTAGAATAACCGTTATATTTTCATGATTCTCTCCCACCAAATTATTGGTTACTCTTGCTGACGGTTCCTGAGTAGGTGCTCACCTCGGGTGTATGATGAGTTGATGACAGTGGACGATTTTTTTCTCAATACTTTGCAGACGTGTTACGATGCCCCCCAAGAAGAGGGTACTCATCTATGCGGAAGAAGACCTGCAACGAGCATTGAACGAAGTTCACCAAGGTACCCCAGTTGCAGCAGCAGCTAGAGTACATGGCGTACCAAGGATAATCTTGATAGACATAGTGAACGGAGAATCGCCGATATAGAGAACATTGGGTCGTCATTCCGTGCTAACGAAGGATGAAGAAGGTATTTTGGCCAGTGGATTCTCACTACTGCCAAGGCAGGTTTCCCTGTTACCATTCCCCAAGTTTGTATGAGCGTTCAAGTTGGGGAGAGTAAACCCTTTCACAAATGATGGCCCAGGGAAAAAATGGGTTAGGTACTGTCTTTCGGCGTAGATACCCGCAAGTTTCTGTCAGAACAGCAGAAAATTTAACCATCTCAAAGGCCTCTATTACCGAATAACTTACTCGTTCTAAGAAAATAGTCATGAATGTATCCTCGAGGATCCTAAGAGAGTTCTTAGTGGAGATAAAAGCGCATTTTTCCTTTGCCCTTCAGATAAGAGTATAGGCTAAGGAAGGGAACACATCAATTTGTCTTCACGTCAACTCATACGAGATATAATGTTTAACCGTTCTGGTAACCGCTAATGCAGCCCTTGATCGTGTATAAGTATGAAAGGATACCTGGCCACGTTTTACTAGATCAGCCAAAGGGTTGGGGAACAGGGAGATCCGATAGTGGATGGATTACAGGAGAGACCTTTTATGAGTTTATGACTAACGTGTTTTCTCCGTGGCTTGTAGAAAAAAAATATTCCACTGCCAGTGATCTATTTCATGGACTGACATGCGTTCCATTTGACTCTGCATTTAAGGCCAATGTGGATGGGCCTGTAGTGAGATTCTACGATAAGAGATGGCGCTGCGATCGCCGAAAGAACATCCATTCCTGAATATTCAAATTTCAATCAATTTTTCATCTGAAAATTTATATAATTTCCTTTTAGCGAATTTTCAAAGAAAATGAAGCTATTGCAATGGCTTCGAAATTTAAATAATATAAATTTTTGGAAATTTTCTTCATAGAAATCCGTTTCAGACCATTCTAAAACGATTCCTGAAATTTAACACTTTTTTATATGTATATATATATATATATTTATTTATATATGTGTCACTCCAGACGATAACTCTCGATAGAATTGAGATAAACAGCTCAAATTTGCACAAAAAATCTATCTTGGCAATCGAAAGGCTAAGTTCGAAGATGGGCGAAATTGGCCTACTCTAAGGAGGGTTTTGGCGCATTTAAAGTGCGCAAAAATTACCCAAAAATCCCCAAAATGTTATTTTCCAACAAGTGACCCCTCATTTTAAAGGTTTTTGCACGCTGAACACGATGGTGGAATCGGATTTTAGATATCTTGATCCGTTCTCAAATTAGAGCATTTAAAGTGCGCAAAAATTACCCAAAAATCCCCAAAATGTTATTTTCTAACAAGTGACCACTCATTTTAAAGGTTTTTGCACGCTGAACACGATGGTGAAATCGGATTTTAGATATCTAAATCCGTTCTTAAATTAGAGCATTTAAAGTGCGCAAAAATTACCCAAAACTAGGATAATCTTTAAACTCTTACCCCCCCCCCCCCCACCCCCTTAGAGTGGTCAGATTGAAAAATGTGAGAAGTATTAATTGAAGACGAGAGTTCGAAGCAAAAAAGGGGGAGGCAAACGATTAGTACAACTCCTTGAATTTCCCATTTGACATATAATTGTTATGATACCTTCATAGATAGACAAGTACCGGCCCACGTATTACTAGAAGGAAGACGAAAGAAAAAATCTATTTCAAATTATTCAATTTAGGTACTAACAGTAGGAGGAAGAAGGTTAGGTAGGTATCTTATCAATTTATTATCAGTATCATACGAATATTTGATATTCAAAGGTAGGTAGGTACTTAACATGATAAAAATAATATCAATGAAGAAGGAAGGATCTACCTACCTAGTAGAGCAAATCTTGAACTGGTTTTAGATACCAGGCCTGAAATCGTAGTCAAGAGGAAAGGCCATTCAGAAGGAACAAGGAATCTACTCATAACAAACGGTAGAATCAGGATGGACAAAACGTACAAATTAAAATAAATACGAAGAGAATATACATAGAAAACCAAATTTTAGACCGAAGTTTTCCTTTATTCAAAACCATAGCCATTAATTCGAATATTTCTTTGAAAATTCGCTCATTAAGTCATGCTGCATGACTGGTTTTTAGTCAATAGAATACGGCTGTGTGAAAATAAAAATGTTTTCGAAAATTTTTTGGATTAGATTAGGATTAGGATTATTATTATCAGTTGGAACCGATTTTTTTTGTTGCAAAAACACGTCATACTGGGAAAGATGTGCACTAATGTTCAGAACCAATTCCATAAAAAATAAACATTGAAAATTAGCGGCCGAAGACGAAATGGGTATAATTTTGATAGCCTTGCACCTAACGAAACGCACATTATCCAGCCAATGGATGTTTCTGTTTTTCACACACTCAAACAAGGATGGAAGTTGTAAATTACCGGGAGAACGATAAACATGTAACAATAACAATTAACGAGTTTTTATTGTTACGTAACAATAAAAATTGACGAGTTTTTATTGTTACAAAACTGAGATAAAGTCAATTTTTCACGGTCGAGGTACTAAGATCGAACAACGTAATTGAAAAACAGTGAGTAGAGTGGGGAGTGGCCTATCTAATTGGAGCGCAGCCTAGCGGGCTGGTGGAGAACTAGCGGGGAGCTAACACAGCTCCGGGAGACTTACAGAGCGGGAAGTTCAAATAACCGGGGTGAGGCCTGGGGGCCAAACAGAAGTTGAAAGTTCATGAATGGAGAGAAAAGAACATGGATTATCCTCAAATAAAAAATCATCATTTGCGGGTTTGTTGAAAGAAACTCTGGAGTAACGCTTCACGCCATTTGTAGTTAGCAAAGGGTTCCGAAAATAATATTATATGATCTTTTATGGTCTTTTCCCGTGGAACCCCTTTGCCATTTCTTTCAATCAAAGCAGAGGCGATCCCAGGCCCACAAGCCTCACCCCTGAGACACCTAATCCCTCCACACCAAAATCGTTATCTTCTAGGTTTCTTACTACCCTGTCAGCAATCGAAGAGGTTATTGGATCTGAAAAAGTGGAGGCATTTGCACAGCCAGTCTACATGGACCGGACATAGCGAAGACCTAGCCCTTTATAATTTGTGGTGGAACATTAAATTGAAAATCGGAGAACCACCCAACCAACAGCTCTCACAAATCGAAAGCCAATCAGGAGTAATGGAGAAACCTGCAATTCCCGATCAGGGAAGCTCTGGAATCGCCTCACCACACAAGAGAGCTGAAAAGGATAATAAAACGACCGACTTACTGCCGAGTCCTTTCAAAAAGGCTCTGATTTGGCCGTCAACCAGAGAAGAAATGGTCACACCAGAGAAGCGTAGGCGGGAGCCACTGCCAAGCGTCGTCACGTCAGACCAGTTTATCCTTTACCACCAACAAAAACAACTGAAGAAACAGGCAGCCGAAGAAGCAAAGAAGGAGAAGGCAGCTGCTAGGCAGAAAAAGAGAGAAGAAAATCCGAACAACTGAGACTGAAGAAGGAACAAAAAGAAGAGGCAAAACGGGATCAAATTCATGAGAATTCTCGAGCGTTCAGCAGAAAGAAGATCACTCAAGTCTCCGACTGATTCTGATGGAGAAGATGAGGAGGAGAGGGTTCCATCAGATGACAGCTGCGATGATGTGAGTTTGAATTTATCCGCGGACTTTGAGGGAGAGGGGGACGATATGATTGATCAAGCTGTGCTGGGAATGGATGGAAACACAGATAATCCACAGGACCTTACTGAAGAATGACGACGCAATTGTTCCAAAAAGTTTGGATGACAGAGCAGAAGAAGTTCATATTTTTGAGGGTACCCTGTGGTCGGTGATGCACTTGATTTGGAAGATTCCTCCGTAGTGGGCGAAGGCTCGGTCTTTGAAAAGCCTCTGTTGTGCACGATGTTCCTGTTGTTGAGAATGAACCAGTTGATGTAATCAAAGTTGGTGATTTTTTTATTACTATAATTAGTCGTAGGAAGAAATTAGATAATAACAGTAGAAAGCAAGTATACCGGATTTTAGGATTTTCTGATGATAAAGCAGAACTGATGCCCCTACAAGCCTGCAACAGGCTAAAAATGTATTCTCGGATGAGAGAAACTCTTGCTTTTGGGGGTACTATCAAGAGTTACCAGTTCCCGAACTCATTGTCATTGTATTTTCGGTACCTACTATATTGGTTTATTATTTTCAGTAGTAATAAACCTTTGGAATCGAGCATGAAAAAAATATTTTTAACCCCCCTCCTCAAAATTTGATAGTTTCTGTCAAAAAACGCTGAAAATTATTACACAAAGGTTTATTATTTGCCTGTATAGATGAACAGGATTACCTGGATAGTTTCACTGCATATGATCTGTGGTCACTCCCCTCCAGCTCCCCCCAGGAAAGCCCTAAATCGAGTACAGGAGCTGGCCCGGTTAAGATCCCTATAAATGCGCGGGATTCAATAATTCAATCATTACTTATTAGTAGTTATTCATGAAGCATAAGGCAAATAATAAGCCGTTGTGTAATAATTCACCTGCATAGGTGCCCCTTCTACATAGATAGTATAATGAACCGTTGTGTAATAATTTACCGTTGTGTAATAATTTGCCCATCAATAATACTTCAACGTTTGTTCAAGTTGCAAAAGTCCTTTAATGCGCGGGATTCAATAATTAATTATTTGTAGTTATTCATGAAGCATAAGGCAAATAATAAACCGTTGTGTAATAATTTACCTGTCTAGGTGCCCCTTCTACATAGATAGTATAATGAACCGTTGTGCAATAATTTGCCCATCAATAATACTTCAACGGTTGTTCAAGTTGCAAAAGTACCTATCAACAAAATCCAGCCGTTATCTCGAATTGTTTTACGTTTTTAAATAGTTCTCGAACTTTCGAGTTTTTTAAGACCACCCGGAGCAATTGTACATCCAGCCGTTCATTCACAGTTAAGGCCCAGAAGTTCGCAGCGACAGGCTTCTTCAACAGGAGGGTGAATGAAAATGTATACATTCTATGATAATCATTGCTAGGGACGCGGCATCAATTGGGAATTTGCCCGAGATAATCATTGCTAGGGAGCACCTGATTATAATCACGGATGGCTGTAAGAAGTTGAGTTGGTTGTTAGGTGATATTACTTCATTCGAAAAATTATGGCTCGTTTGGATTTTGTTGATAGGTTACTTTTGTAACTTGAACAAACATTGGAGTATTATTGGGTAAATTGTTACACAACGGCAAATTATTACATAGGTAAGGGTTTATTGTACTATACACGCAGAAGGGGCATATATACAGGTAAATTATTACATAAAGGTTTATTATTTACCTTATGCTTCATGAATAACTACAACTAATTAATTATTGGATTATTGATTCCCGCGCATTTGTATGAAACTTTATATCCCGTGCCAGCTCTAGTAGGTACTCCATTTAAGGCTTTCCTGGGTGGAGCTCGAGGGTACTGACCCCAGAAAACAGTGATCTACGCAGAAGGCCATCTATACATGTAAATAATAAACCGTTGTGTAATAATATGCAGCGTTTTTTAAAGTTACTATTCAAACTTTTGCTACCTCTTTATTTTCATGTGTACCTATTTATTTGTTCGTTAATCCTTCTGTTGCCCCCTGGCATTATTCATTCCTAAACCTATTGTATCTAAGAATTAAACATGAAACAAAAACCTAGATTACATTCATGAGACGGATACAAATTTATCTATGATTCTTACTTGGTCATGCGTAACGTTACTTTGGCTGTTTTACCTGCGATTTTCCGTAATGATTCATATTTTTAGGAACATGGTTGCTTTCTTATACATGCTATGTGTGAACTATTTATTAATAAAGAGTTTTCGATAAATTGTTCAATTTTTCTGTTGAATGTCGACATTAGTTATGCTCGGTGTCGGCATTAGGGAACCCCCCCCCCCCACAGGTGTCCAGAATTACGAGCAAAAATACATTTTCGAATTTTAAATATTTAAATTTAAAAACATACATTTTGAAAATCGTTCCAGTGATTTTGTAGAGGAGATCTTGATGAACATTTTGAGCTAATTATGTTCAAATTTTGTTGAAAAATAGCGCACACTGCTTGGAATATGCAAAACACTTTCCTTCAAGTGTCGGCATTCGGGTACTTGACCCTAGGTACCTACTGATAGAATTTTTAGGTACTGGGAAAACATTTTTACTTCATGAATGCTAAAGATGTAATATCCCACCCTGAAAACAATCGTGTTGTACAAAATTCATTGTCATTCAATTAAAAACGAATGAACCGATTGCAATCAGCTCGTATGTTGGTAAAATCCGAGGTTTGCACTAATAACCCAATTTTCACGGGTGAAGAGGAAATTTGTCATCAAACGGTGCACAAAATAAGCGGTAGAAACAATGAAGTTGACTGTGAGCAGGGCCCGACCATTTGTCCTTATAAAGAATGCATGATATGACGTTGGTATAAAACAGCGTTTCTCTTACTTCTCTTTGTTTCGCACCAAGCGGAACGTAGTCGATGAAGCGAAACGCACCCCTAATGAGAGACGCTCCTTTTTTCAACCCCTTTTTTTGCTCTTGAATAAATTCCCCCCCTCATTATCACAATCACTTCGTTGCTTTTGATGTAGCAAGGATCGTGGGAAAGCATACATGGATTTCAGAGAACAAAAAAAGCTCTGCTGGAATCATATTTGAATTTTTTTTCTTCATCTTGGAGCAGATACTTTGGTTTGTTTTGGGCCTTTGAAAATTACGTTTGTGAGATTTCTCAATTGCCAAAAAATAGCTGTTTTACTTCGACTGGATTACGTGGCCGAATCTCGTCAGTGCAACCAAGTGATGGGAAAACCGCTGCGAATAATTAATTACACAACGTTTTATTTTTTATCTATATAGATGTCCCTTCTGCGTAGATCATTGTTTTCAGTGGTCAATACCTACCCTCGTGGTACCCCGGGACAACCCCAAATCGAGTAATGGAACCGACCGCGCAATTAGTTTCATAAATATGCGGTGGATCCCAGAATTCAATAATTGGTTATGCTGTTATTCATGAAGCATAACGTTTGTTCAAGTTACGAGAGTACCAATCAACAAAATCCAGAACAGCCATCATTCTTAAAATGAAATAGTGTTCCCTTGCATGTTGACGAAGCTTTTCAGTGCAAAGGCTGGACGCACAATTGTTAGTAAAAAAAAAAAAAAATCCCTAAAAATAACATCGTCCTGGAAATTTCAACCCCCTATTTTTCACCGTTTAGGGCTGACTGAAAGTAACGCCGATCTTCGCTGTCCAACTAGAGCTAAATGAGACCTGCAAGCCATCTGCCATTGATCTTGGTTCTTGGCAGCTAATAAAAAGAGAAAAAAACGAAGTACAGCGGGCGGACAGAAGTTTTAATAATAATAGTAACTTTTATTGTACAATAGACATATTTCAGTCCATAAAATACACACACGAACCACATAGCTGTGCAAACAAAACGGAAATATTTCGGCGGGGCAGCACTTACCTAAGAACCAATTAAAACTTATGTATAGGTAGGTACACACAAGAATACAAAATATAGGTACAACGCAATACAAAACTAATTTTTTTTAAACTGAGACGGTGGGGGGGGGGGGGGGTTGCACACTTGCTAACAGAATGACCAGGATAATATTACTTATCAATTTGAAAATGTCTGTCCACTGCAGCCAATAATCGCCCAAGGGTAGGCAACGACCTAATAGCGACTGGTAGTGAGTTCCAAGATCGGGCACCCGATACACCAAAGGAGCTAGCCATCGTTCGGCTGTAATGCCTAGGTATGAGAAGGGTATTGGATCTCTCTGAAGCAGCTCGATGGAAGATCGAATGGTAGGAGGGGAGCATACCATGCAGTACCTGGAATACTACCTTTAATTGTCTGAAAATGTAAAATTCGTTGAGAGGTAAAGGAAATAATTTAAAATCACCTATGGTATGACGAGGCTTGATGTTGTGTGCATAGCGAATAGCGGATTTGTAGGCAGTGCGCAACCGGTTTGAGAGGGATGAAGAAATTGAAGATGAGAAGACGGATGAGCAGTATAAGAAATGGCGAAGGACCAAAGCGTGATCCAATCTATGTTTCAAGTAAAAGGGTGTAAAATTGGACAGTCGTCTTTGAGAATGAAGAGAAGCATACACGCGCCGGCAAAGTCTGGGAATATGATTGTCTAAAAAAACCCCCAAGTTCCTCACGTTAACTGAATATTGCACCACAACTCCATCCACCTAAATTGGTGGTAATGGGTCAGTGGGGATGTCAACTCTGTAGATGACTATCGCTTGGGATTTGATAGGATTGAGCAGTATGCCATTATCAGACGCCCACTTGGAGACATTGACTAATTCGGAGTTTATTGTATGGATGGCAGAGATGAGTGACTCACCTGGTTCACTTTGCAAATAAATTTGGAAATCATCCGCAAAAAGATGATGAAAACAGAACTTAAATTTACTTGGGAGATCGTTAATAAAAAAAGAGAAAAACGTGGGGCCCAAAACAGCGCCCTGGGGAATGCCATTAGTAAGACTACGCGTATTAGAACATAATATTCATTGAGAACAACATATTGAATTTAGTTTATTATTTTTTCAACAGGGAAAAACTGATTATAATCAAGCATGGCTATATTATTATGAAATCGAGGTGGTTGTTATGTGATATTACTTTCTTTGAAGAATGATGGTTGTTTTGGATTTCGTTGATA
This sequence comes from Leptopterna dolabrata, assembly GCA_954871275.1. NCBI lineage: Eukaryota > Metazoa > Arthropoda > Insecta > Hemiptera > Miridae > Leptopterna > Leptopterna dolabrata. Next base: position 25,350,083 of record OX940975.1, on the reverse strand, counting down.
GGTACCTACTTTTGTAACTCCAACAGTTGTTATGCTTCATAATAAATAATGTCGGTAGATTCATAGATTTGTTGAATCCACCGCATACTTATGAAACTGTAATTCCCTGGCCGGTTGCAGTATTCGATTTAGGGCTTTCCTGGGAGGCGCTCGAGAGTAGGTATTGACCACAGAAAACTGATCTATGCTGAAGGGTTTTTCTATCTATCTATACAGGTAAATAATAAACCCTAAACCGATGTGAAATAATTTGTAGCGTTTTTCATTCCATTTTCGGATTCTACGTACCATGAAACGGAAACCATCAAACATTTTGAGGGGGAGGGGGGAGTCAATTTTATCTATTTTTTTGATTTTTTTCATGCTCGATTCCACGGGTTCATTGAAAATAGTAAGCCAAACTGCAAATTTTTTGTCCGTCCTCCATGAAACACTTATTTTGGTTTGTTATTATATTATTAATTATTTTCAACAATGAACATTTGGGATCGAGCATGAAAAAGTACCCCTCGCACTCAAGCTTTGATGGATTCCGTTTCAATGTACGTAGAATCCGTTAAATTGAACCAAAATTAATGATATTCGGTTTTTAGTTCCCATTTGGGGTCTAGTTGGTCCGTGAAGCTCTTAGTTTTGTTGGTTTGAAGGGTTTGTTTTATCAGAGATTTTATTTTCCGGCTTATGATTTTCAAACCACTCCCCCTTCCACCTTCACCCATACACTCTTTTCTCGTCCCTTTTTCAAAGTTCTTATAAGCTGGAGCTATAATCAGTTGAACTATTTTCAGTATAAATGAATGACGTAAGAACAAGCCTACTGTCTGACAAAGCTGGGGGATTATCATACCTACGCTTTTCATTATTAGATAATCTAGTTGTTAGTAGGGTTGAGTGCATCTATCCATGATGTTAAATTACTGGAAACCCCTGATGTTTATTTAGACACATTTCCCTTGTGATGAATAAGTGCAATTAAAGAAATTCTGTTGAGACTGACTTTAATCGCTCGAAACTACGGTCCTTTTCGTTAGCCACAGACTCAAATCCATGCTCGAGATTGGCTTCAGAAACAAATTGATTGGAGTTCTTCATTAGAGCGTGAATTCAAGAGCCGAAGCTGATTCAGGGAGGTAGAAAGAGATTGAAAGCGGAGAGCTTTTTCCATTCCTTTCGTATGAAACATGAGATCTCCGAGGATCCACCGCGAACTGAAAGGAATCCCTGCTGTGCCTGTCTCTAATGAAACCTACCACTCTATAGCCCTACAGTACAGCCCCTGACCCGAGCAACCTCTGCCATTCACTCCTAATTCTACAGGCGATTCTCCTTTTGTGCCACACTGTTCAAGGAATCGTAAAAGGAGGTGGCCAACGGTTCATTGAGGCAGAGCTACTGATTGAGGGACTATGATATTTGTAGAATTGCTCAGTTTTTCTCTCTGACATTATCCACCTAAAAACCTCCATTTTTGAAGTAGAAATTAAAGGATAACAGGTAGGTACCTAATGATCTGTGCTTGTTGGAAACTGCAGATTTTGGTTCGCAAATTAGAGACCCATGTATTGAACAAAGGGTAGATACTGATGGGAAAGCGTGTCGAGGGTTCTACTTAGTTTCAGCGACATTCAGGACTGCAAAACGCTGTAAATTATTGCACTGTGGTTCATAGTTTTCCTGTATAGATTCCCTTTCCGAGTATGTTCTAAGAATAATTTGGATGATTCGTTTGGCCCTGAACAGCAAACTTATACCCATTAACAAAATTCCAAATATTTTTGTGGCCCCCTCAAAATTAGATGGTTTGCGTTTCGAGGTACAAATAATAGAACCCGGAAATGGAATTAAGAAATCCCTATCCGAAAAGCTTCGTCAGCATGATCGTGAATGAAACGGTATATATATTCAACCCAGATATCATTGCAGGTGATTGCAATCACTCATGGCTTTATAAAATCGATTTGTTGTTCCGCGATATTATATGATTTCATTTGAAGAATGGTTATATTATAATTTTGTTAATTGGTTGTTACTTACCTACTTTTTTACATTTCGTTGGTAGGTTCCTATAATCTTGATGTTCAGGGCCAAATGTATCATCCAAATTAGGTGAAAATTTGGGAATATGTAACTGAAATCGCCGAACGTTTGAGAGCTCATACTTCGACTCCTGTAGCCCTAAACTCGGCACTGCTAATTCAGGGTCTTAAGCTAATATGACTTAAGTTATCTACGCAGAAGGGGTAGGCACATATATTTATACAGGAAAATAAAAAATAGTTGTGTAATAATTATTATTGACAGCGTTTTAGTTCGTACGTAGTACGTTCAACTTAGAGAAGAAATAACTAATTTATGGGTTTTTTACGATGTTTTATGTGAACAATGGATTTCGGAGCGAACAAGCCTTGAGTCGGTACCGTCATGAAGCAGGTAAACCTACTCGTAATCACCCCAAAACGGACTCTACCTCACTTATATTGCTAGATAATTCAATTTGTGGAAACGAAAAGAAGCTAGGATTTCTTCCTTCAGCTCTCGTCTCACAGAGTACAAGAAGGTCTTCCGTGGGAAGTACCGTCGAGCGGAAGTCCCCACTCTTCATTCCATCTTGATGGGGTTGTGGAAGAGGGAAGCGTTAGGAAACCCTTCATAACCGGAAGACGAAAAAGAAATGGGAAGAAAACGCACTGGAAGACACAGATTGCGAAAATTAAGTTGTGCACACGACAGAGCGCGAAAGAGACAAGGGAGTTGGAAAATGATTAGAGGGAGGCCCTTTGGCCTCAAGGGATCGGGACCCTAATCTATAGATGCTTTAGTTTCCAGCCTCCCTTGTTGAACACAGCCGCTGACTGAACTAAGTCATCCGGCTTGACCTTTGTACACTTCTCTCCCGGTATTCCTCCTGAGCACTCTACAGTGGACTACTCCCCATCTCCCGTAAAGCATAAATATGTATGCTACTTCGTATTACTGAAAGAGTTATGGGCGTATGCCCCTCCCCCTCAAGACCACGTCTGGTCTTCTTCGGTTTTTCTTTTTTCCCTCTTTTCCTCCCTATTTCTGGAGCCCGTGATTTATGTTACCTTTACTGGCCCACATTCGCGGCTCTGGGGATTCCTTTTAAAAATTAATGACGGCAATCGCGATGCACCACCATCCTTTCACCCTTATTTGAGTTTTATAAGTAAAAGTTACGCAAAATTCATTCGTAGGAACAAGCTGCTTAAATATTGGAATTTCTTGAGTTTTTTAATGGGGTATCTTGAATCTAAAACTGCAGAAAACAGATGAAGTGCAATTATATTGAAAATACCACAGACCAAGTGGTTGTCCAACCTTTGGGACAAACAAATTAATAACATAAAACTTATTTATGAGCGTAGGTTCTACAAAAGTGTAACACCACCTTTACGCATGTTAGTTTTCTGTAATTCTGGTGAATCTATCTATTACGGGTGTTGAGTGCGATTGGATACTGACGTTAAAAATGGTAAGGATATTGACATTAAATCAATTTTGATCAGAAAAACGCTGCAAATTATTACGCAACCGTTTATTATTTACCTGTATAGATGCCCCTTCTGCGTAGATCACTGTTTTCTGTGGTCAATACCTACCCCCCAGGAAAGCCCTAAATCGCGTACCGGAACCGGCCCGAGAATTTACAGTTTCATAAAAATGAGACGGATTCAATAATTCAATCATTAATATTATTTGTTGTTATTCATGAAGCATAACGTAGAATTATAAACCGTTTTGTAAGAAACCGTTGTGTAATAATTTACCTGTATAGATGACCATTCTGCGTAGATCAGTTTTCTGTGGTCAATCCCCCCAGGAAAACCCTCCAGCTCCCCCTAGGAAAACCCTGAATCGAGAACTGGAGCCAGCCCGGGAATTACGTTTCATAGAAATGCACGGGATTCAATAACTCCTTCATTCATTATTTGTTGATATTCATGAAGCATAGCGTTTGTTCAAGTTGCAGAAGTACCTATCAAAAAAATCCAAAAGAGCCAGTTTTTCAAATGGAATAATATCACAGATCAACCAACTCGACTTCATACAGCCATCCGTGATTATAATCATATGCTCCGTAACAATGATATCTGGGCCGGCTTTTACCGTTTGATTTACGATCATAATATTGATGAAGCTTTTCGGTGCAAACGAACGGCTCGTCGTATAATGACGCGGGTGGTCTCAAAAAATTCTTTGGTTCAAGATCAATTTAAAAACGTAAAAAAAACCATACTCTTTATGGTGAATTTAGGTTGATGTAAAATTCACCATGAGAGGTGGAGGTAGTTTGGATGTAGGATAGGAGTGAATTTAGGTGAGTGAATTTAGATGAGTGAGTTGAGTGAAATTTGGTGAGAGTGTGTGTGTGCGGTTAAGGGCGGACCTCCACCGAGCGTGTGATAAATTTCGCCAGGTTGGTTAAGGGCGAGACCTCCACCATATCCTGACTAAATTTATGTGTGTGTGTGAATTTAGAGTGTGTGTTTGTGCGGTTAAGGGCAGACCTCCACCGAGCGTGTAGTGTGTGTCATCGGGATTGGTTAAGGGCGAGACCTCCACCTAATCCTGATGAAATGTGTGAGGGTGAACGAATTTGAGAGTGAATTTGTGAAGAGTGTGTGAGCGGTTAAGGGCGGACCTCCACCGGGTGTGTAGTGTATTTCATCAGGATTGGTTAAGGGCGAGACCTCCACCAAATCCTGATGAAATGTGTGTGTGTGTGTGTGAATTTACTGTGGAATGAGAGGTGTTAGAATTTGTGGGTTGAATTTGGAGAGAGGAGGTTGAGGAGAGGAAGTGTAGAATGGCGAAAATGGCGCAGGATCCGGGGTTATATAGACCCTGAAGCCACCACCCTGGTGGTGGGGCCTCAGGTTATGTACCGGATCCTGCGTCGGTTGCCCCACTCTTACCGTTTATTCCCAGAGCCTTATTTCTACAGGTTGTTTTTAGCGAGAACTTAAATCTACTTGAGTTGGAGTTCCGGGAGGGACTCACGACACTCTTAAGTTTTCGAGCTGCGGTGTTCTGTAAATTACAACCACTATTTTTCACCCCTTAGAGATAACTAACAGTAACGCCGAGCTTCACTGACCAACTAGACCCCAAGCGGGACCTGCAAACCAAACTTCATTAATATTTTGATTCATGGTAACTAAGAAAAGTGCTAAGTACGGCGGACGGACAGCAATATTATTTGTTAATTTTTTTCAATAAAAAACCTTTGGAATAGACCAAGAAAAAACATTTTACCCCCCCCCCCCCCCCCCCCCCCCTCAAAAGTTGGTGGTTTACGTTTCAAGGGACGTAGAATCCGAAAATCTAATAAAAAAATGTCTGTCCGTACGCCGTTCGCATTTTTCAGAACGACGGAGCTCGAAAACTTTCAATAGAGGGGTATGGTTTTTTTCAACGTTTTTCAGTTGATCTTGAACTAAAGTATTTTTTTGTGACCACCCAGAGCATTGTATGCCCAGCCGTTTGTTTACACCGAAAAGCTTGGTCAACAAGATCTTGAATAAAACGGTATAAATCCGGCCCAGATATCGTTGCTAGGAAGCACCTGGTTTTAGTCATGGATGGCTGTATGAAGTCGAGTTGGTTGTTATGTGATATTATTACATATGAAAAACGCTGCAAATCCCTGCACAATGGTTTATTATTTTGTACAGAATACCCTTCTGTTACAGATCACAGCTCTCCGTATAGATAACCCTTTATATCATATAATATGTACTATTCTATACATATTATGTAGATCGCAGAACCTCCGTAGATTAGTACCTAACCCCGTATTCGTTACTAGGTACCTACCTAAATCACGAGTTAAATGTTGATGAAATAATTCTGTCCATGACAAACTGTACCTAAAATGGCAAAAAGCAACGTAAATAATGAAGTTCTGAAGTGAAATTGTTGATATGACCTACGTAGATGGTATAATGAACCGTTGTGTAATAATTTACCGTTGTGTAATAATTTACCATTGTTTAATAATTTACCCATCAATAGTACTTCAACGTTTGTTCAAGTTTCACTACCTACCAACAAACTCCAATAGAGCCATCATTTTCCAAATGAAATAATATCACAGAACAACCAACTCGACTTCATACTCTGTGATTACAATCAGGTGATCCCTAGCAATGATGTTATCTCGGGACAATTCCCGATTGTTAGCGCGTCCCTGGTGATGACATTTGGCTAAATGTATACAATTCATTCACCCTGCTGTTGAAATACTCGTTACTATGTACCTACGTAAATCACGGGTTAAATGTTGCTAAAATAATTCTGTCCATGACAAGCAATGACTAAAATGGCAAAAAGAAACGCAAATAATGAAGTTATGAAGGAAAATTGTTGATGTGGAGTGAAATATATGCCCCTTCTGCGAAGACCACTGTTTTCTGTGGTCAATACAAACCCTCGTGGTCAAGTATAATGAACCGTTGTGTAATCACTTGACCATCAATGATACTTCAACGGTTTTTCAAGTTGCAAAAGTACCTATCACCAAATCCAGCCCCTTCTTGGTAGATGAACCGTTGTGTAATAATTTACCGTTGTGTAATAATTTGCCGTTGTGTAATAATTTGCCGTTGTGTAATAAATTGCCGTTGTGCAATAATTTACCCATCAGCAATACTTCAACGTTTGTTCAAGTTTCACAAGTACCTACCAACAAAATCCAATAGTCCATCACTTAACATATGAAATAATATCCCAGAGCAACTAACTCGATAATTATAATCGGGTGCTCCCTATTGATGATATCCCGGCCGGATTTATACCGTTTGATTCACGATCGTGTTGACGAAGCTTTTTGGTGCCCACGAACGGCTGGACGTACAATGCTCCGGGGGTCTCAAAAAATTAATTGTTTAGCTCAAGGCAGATTTATTAAAAAAACCAAACCCTTCTATCGAAAGTTTCGAGCTACGGCGTTCTGAAAATTTCAACCCGTATTGACTGACAGTAACGCCGAGCTTCGAGGACCAACTAGACCCCGAACGGAACCTATCACCCGGATTTCATCAATTTTTTTTTCATGGTAACTAAGAAAAGTGGCCCGTATGGAGGACAGACAGATATATTTTTATTGCATTTACGGTTTCTACATACCTTGAAACGTAAACCATCAAATTTGAGGGGGGCTTAGAAATTTTGGTTTATTATTTTCAATAATGAACCATTGGAATCGAGCATGAAAAAAAAATTCTTACCCCCCCTCGAAATTTGATGGTTTACGTTTCAAGGTATGTAGAATCCAAAACTGCAATAAAAATATTTCTGTCTGTCCGCCGTACGCCGTACGCCGTACGCCTTACTGGCCACTTTTCTTAGTTACCATGAGACAAAATTGATGAAATTCGGGTTATAGGTTCCGTTCGGGGTCTAGTTGGTCCTCGAAGCTCGACGTTACTGTGAGTCATCTCAAAGGGGTTCAAATTAGGGGTTGAAATTTTCAAAACGCCTATACCATTTTTTTACGTGAATATTTTTACGGTTTTAAATAGTTCTTGAACTTGCGAGTTTTTTAAGACCATCCGGAGCATCGTACGTCCAGCCGTTCGTTCACAGTAAGGCCCCGAAGTTTGCACCGACAGGCATTTTCGACTCCAGTGTGAATGAAATGTATACAATTCAAACCAAATCTCGTAACCAGAGACGCGCCCACAATAGGAAATCATTGCTAGGGATCACCTGATTATATTGGCGGAGTATGAAGTCGAGTTGGTTGTTCTGTGATATTATTTCATTTGAAAAATGATGGCTCTTTTGGAGTTTGTTGGTAGGTAGTGAAACTTGAACAAACGTTGAAGTATTATTGATGGGTAAATTATTACTACACGATGGTAAATCATTACTCAACGGTAAATTATTACACAACGGTTCATTATACCATCTACGTAGAAGGGGCTGGAGTTTGTTGGTAGGTACTTTTGCAACTTTTGGTTTATTTTTTCACTCCTCATCATCAGAACTGCATTTTGTGTGTTTCTTTTTGTTAGGTAGGTACTGTTTTTCATCGGCAGAATTATTTTAGCAACATTTAACTCGTGATTTAGGTAGGTAGGTAGTAACGAGTACGGGGTTAGGTACTAACCTACGGAGGGTCTGCGATCTACATAATATGTATAGAATAGTACATATCATATTATATAGACGGGTTATCTATACATAGAGCTGTGATCTGTAACAGAAGGGTATTCTATACAAAATAATATACCGTTGTGCAGGGATTTGCAGCGTTTTTTTGTCATGCTCGATTCCAGTGGTTCATTATTGAAAATACTAAACCAAAATGATGTATCTTTTTGATTTTGTTGATGGATACTCTTGCAACTTGAACAAGCGATTGGGTAGGTTATTACACAACGGTAGACTATAATTGTAAACAATGGTTTATTATACTATCTACGTAGAAGGGGCATCTATACAGGTAAATTATTACACAAGGGTTTATTATTTACCTTATACTTCATGAATAACTACAAATAATTTATGATTGAATCCCGCGCATTTGTATTTTTTTCCACAGCAAAAACAAAAGTACATAAAATTCTAAAATAAAAAGTATGAAACTTTAATTCCGGAGCCGGCTCCAGTACTCGATTTAGGGCTTTCCTTGGGGGAGCTCGAGGGTATTAACCACAGAAAATAGTGATCTACGCAGACGGGGGCATCTACACAGGTAAATAATAAACAGTTATGTAGTAATTTGCAGTAGTTCCCTAGCAGTAATATTCTGATCTGTATGATTCAATCATGTTCACGAAGCTTTTCGGTCCAAACTTACTGTGAACGATCGGCTGGACGTACAATTCTTTGGTAGGTCTTAAAAAAATCCTTAAATTGGGAATCAACTTGAAACGTCATAAAAACCATATCCTACAACTTTTTTCTTAAACCCTAGATTTGTTGATTTTTTGCTAGTAGTAAAAGTACTTCCATATCATATTCTGAAAAATGAGTGTGAAATTACGAACTAGTGGAAATACTAGTAATAATGTGGAAATTTTCATTGTTGAACTACTAAATTCCATTTTCCGGAAATCGAACGACTTGGTAGCGGTGCGTGCGCTCCGAAAACGGTGGGCACCAATCCAGAACACAAAACCAACAGATTTTTCTACAGAATACATCAGGGCCACAACACCCTTTTCAGTTGCCATGGGAACACTAGGTTGCACGGCCTGTCAGTTTCAGGAGCCTTGGTTTCAATTTCGATTGTAGGTCATCGATTGCTGTCGCCATATTCCTATCCTATAACATGCTTGGTCTTCGGAGCTAAAGGGAAACTGCAGCAACAAATACAGACCCAATATAGAATATTGACTATCCATAGCTAGAGAAACATTGTGAAAAAAGCGAGGTACAGTGTAAGGAGAGAAATACAAATGCCAATTGAACACTTTTTCATTTTTTTATTCCTAGGGTTCTTTGACTTCTGGACGCAACGGCAGTGAACGCCCAGTGAACAGATAGCGAAAGGAATCACAGGAATCGGTCTATAACTGGCTTCGTAGTTTCTTGCCAAAAAGAATCGCCACCTGCATGGTGTCCTACTGGTCAGTAAGATTTTACGATACGTGTAAGTTCTCCTTCACGTGTTTATCGACCCCGCGGACAAAAGTAACATCCCACATTGTTTCGTAATAAACGAGGGTACGACCCAAACGCTCGCAGAAGGAAAATACAGCAGAACCAAGAAAGGTAAGTTTTTTTCTAAAGAAGAATAAATATAACCAAGGAAACTGAGGTTTATTTGAAATGAGTTGGAGGCTCTACTTGCCGTCTGTTGTTTTAGTCACCGGTAGGAAACCTCCTTTTCTTGTATTTGCTGGTGAAGCTTCCATTCCCAGAAAACTTCCGACTTGAAGACCTTTCTCGTTTACCCTCATTTCCGGCATCGCTAATTCCTGTTTCACTATGGAAAAGCCTACCTGCCTTCTTTGTTCTGTGCTCTTTCAACGAGAACAGAAATCATTTTTTGGAGGAAGTACGTTTGTGGGTATCCTCCGTCTTTTCCTTCGATGTATTTCAAATTTGAATATGCAGGGAAATATGTCCATTTCCGAGGGAGCAGTGTCTAATTTTTGAAGTTAATAACTTTTTATGTCGCATCTGGCAAAGCCCGGAGATTGAAAGAAGTAAAAGTGTGGAGTTTCGATAAGAAAAAGTGATAATTAACTACAACTACAGCCCCAGATCACAAATGACCGAATGCATGAGACTCTTTCCACGGTGTTTCATTGGATTAAATGTACAGATATAGGTATTCCCATCAGGTGCTACAGGACGATGTGCCTCATGGTCTCTCGCGCGGCCTCCATCGTTGGATTAGTGGTGAAAATTGGCACAATTATTGATGTTTTGAGGATGCTGTATCTGATTCTCCAAAGTTCCAAATCATCCATATTCTTCACTGTACCGCTGGTGCATCATAATATTATGATGCAACTGCGATACAGTGAAGAATTCCTATTACATAAAATGCAGTGCGTGCGTGTGTGTGTGTGTGTGTGTGTGTGTGCGTGCGTGCGTGTGTGTGTGCGCACGTGTGTGTGTTGTGTGCGTGCGTGCGTGCGTTCTGTGACAGTATCAGGGCCAGACGGCTAATCGGAAATTGATGAGGTTTTCTCAACTCTCTCATGAAACACCGAAGGGTGCAACAGGGTGCATCAATTTTTCCAAATCCGACGCCTTCATCGTAAACTCGGTGATCCGTCGACAGAATGTTAAATTTTGCCGTGACTAAGCACGTGACATTGTCGGTATATAACTTCTGGAGGTGGTTTCGGACAAAACTTGTTGATTCGATGGAAAGAGGTGTCCTCGATGATTCCAACGTCACCAAAATCTTGGTACGTCGTCGTAAACGGAGCTTTCCTTCGCGACGGGATTGTTTGTTTTCTACGGTTTTGTGGAGGCATTCCTTCGCGGCGGGAATGTTTGGTTTCTACGATTTTGGGGACAAGGTAGACGTAGGTGCCGGGGTGATGCTTTGTTAGAAGCCGAGTTGAATATTTCACGATGGGTTGTAACTTGCAGTAAACTATTAAAAATGTGTAACTTTTGTACTGCTTAAGGCCAGTGTGGAGTGCAGCTGTTAGAGTGAGGGGAAGATGCAGCATAACTTCCGCTCTATCTCGGCAAGGGAATGATGGATTTTCAATCAGAAAATTTATTTGAGTTTCTCTTACCTAGTCAATAGAATACGGCTGTATGGAAATGAACAATTTTTTGAAAATTTTTGGATTAGATTAGGATCAGAATTAATTATCATCAGCTGAAACCGATTTTTTGTTGTTGCAAAAACACGTCCGTCCCTTACTGGGAAAGATGTGCACTAATGTTCAGAAACAGTTCCAAAAATAAATATTGAAAATTAGCGGCCGAAGATGAAATTTTGTTGTATCAGTATGATGCTCTGAATTTGGAGTTGAGAGACGGTGGAAGAGGGAAGGCGGTAGAGTTGGTAGAGGCAGAAACAACAATTTTTCTAACGATTTCAGGAGTCCACACAAATTAAATTAGTGCAATATCTCGAATGAAATTAGTTTACTAGATTTTGAGTCCTCAATACGGAAGGAATGACAAGGGTAGCTTTGTATTCGAACGGTCTAAATAAATTATTATGAAAATCTGCCAACCCTACTTAATAGGGAGCTTAGTAGTGTATGGACGTGTATGCACGTAGTTGCGTCACCCTGACCAACCACCCAGCCCATCGCCCGCCTTCCTTCTTCCACCGTCTCTCAACCCCAAATTCAGAGCATCATACTGGTAGGTACAACAAGATTTCATCTTTGGCCGCTAATTTTCAATATTTGTTTATGGAACTGGTTCTGAACATTAGTGCACATTTTTCCCAATATGGGACGGACGTGTTTATGCACACAAAAAAAATGGGTTTAAGTAATAATAATGTTAATCTAATCCAAAAAAATCTCATTTTTCTTCCTTCCATACAGCCGTGTTCTATTGACTAAAAGAGACTCAAATACATTTTCGGATAGAAAATCGATTGAAATTAGAAAATTGAGGAATGGATGTTCTTCCGAGCGATCGCAGCGCCGTCTCTTATCTTAGAATCTCACTAGAGGCCCGTTCATATTGGCCTCACATTGGACTAACATGAATGCAACACACCGTGCTAATAATAAAGCTATAAAACCCTTCAAGAATTTAGGCTGCTTCCTTGGTAGTTATACTGGAATAAAAGACGATTCTGTGAGAATATAATGAAAATGGCTATAGTTACCTACTGAGGTTTACCTAAGAAGTTAATTCCAATAAAAAACGTCTGCAAAGTTGGGTGGGTAGGATAGCTTCCTCACTTATTGTAACATGGACGTATAGAATCATCTGGTAAAAAATGACGCCAGAATGATTGAATAGTAATAAATTAGGTACCTAATAAGCGCAGTAGGATAAAATTTCAACATTTCATGTTCGCGCATGGGCGGACGAAAGTTGCGGTACGATTCAAATTAAATTCATGTGTAACTGTCAAACTGTTACACCTGATCTACCCTCCGCACGTTTGAACTCAGTTCAACGAGATTTGAGGTTGTTATGGGCGTTTCAAGTACTTCACGTTTGCGGATGCTCAGACGTAAGTTACTTTGCGATATCAATGATTTTGATGCGGGACCATCTGCGATCTAGGCCGCGTGTACCTTCTTAGCTTCAGCTTTCTACGACTATTTTTCGCGTAGCTAGAAGCGTTACAAGAATTGTTGTGATCGGCTGCTCCTCCACAACTCATGTATTGTGCCAACATGAAGTACCTCAGAGTGGGGACCCCCGACCCCCCTCTGATCATGTCAGGGGAATATAAAAGAGCCAGGGGCCACTAAATATACAACCATTCTCAATCAATCTTCCGGCCTCGTCTGTTGCTTCCTACATCACTACACTGGTGACCCCGACGTCGACAACGCCGCTCAGCGCCCGCCGTTTGACTGCGTCGTAGCACCGCCTCCGCATCAACGCGCCCCACCACGCGCGGCCCCCACCGACGCCACAGCGGCACCCCACTTCGACGCCCGCCTCGACGGCTATCGCAGCGCCTCCCGCTACTTCGCCCCACCATCTCCGATCCTTATATAAGGAAACGGACGCCGGCGCCTAGCACACTTCCTGCTGACACCTCAACGGACTGGCACCTTCCAAGAAAACGAAGATGACGGAGCTGAAACCGAAAACAACACCCGAAGTGAGTACGCCATCGATTCTCAAGCTCCAGCCGTTCGACCCCGCATTTCCGCACGTCTGGTTCGCACAACTCGAGATCATAATCGCACACGAAGGCCTCACGACGCCACATGCGAAGTTCGCCCGAGCATTCCTCGCACTCGAGCCCCGACAAGCGGATATCTGCGCCGACCTCAACCCCTCGAACGCAAACAGCTACCAGACGTTGAAAACCCGCCTTCTAGCTACACACGCACCTTCAGATGGTTCCCCGCTCACCGCCCTACTCCAACCGACCTCCGACGACGAGCTACCGTCGGCCCTCGCTCGCCGACTCACCCGAGCACTCCCGGCTGACACAACCGACACCACTCGTCCGACAGCTTTTTCTCCGCGCCCTCCCAGAGAGCATTCGCCTACACATAGCGGCGCGTGACGAACCCGACATTATGAAACTCGCTGCGCTCGCCGATCGCCTCCTACCCTTCGCCCCGCCTTCTCGGGTGGCTACCGTCTCCGAAGAGGTTGAAGTGATACACAACAGACGACAACGGCGCTCGCCGACGCAGCCGACATCGAACACACGCCGCCGGTTTCTACCATCGCACATGGGGCCCCCGAGCGCAGAAATGCCGCAGCCCCTGCAGCTGGCGCACGAAACCGTCGGGAAACGCCAACGCACTGCCCGACCAGCCGTAACGGCCGTGCGCAACCTACCAACATCTCGGCTCTTCATCAGATGCGAGCGAACCGCCCTACACTTCCTAGTAGATACCGGCTCCGACGTCTCGATCGTCCCGAACACCCTGCTACGTCGAAAAACCACACGTCCAAGCGCTCTACGTGCCGCAAACGGCACCGAGATCAAGATGTACGGAACACACTCCGCCTCAGTACACCTACCGGATCTCCCTCCGTACGAGTGGACCTTCACAGTCGCCGACGTATCGACACCGATCCTCGGCTCCGATTTTTTGACGTACCATGGCCTACTCGTTGTCCTACCCAACGCCCGACTCATCAACGCGGCCACGCAGCGGTACATCACCGGAACAGTAGAACTAGTACCTCCGAGCCAGTCAATCTGCACGACGACAGCGAACAAGCCTCGATTTCAAGCCCTCCTCGATGGCTACAAACCTTCCGACACACCATGTGACGCCCCTGTCGAACATCACATCGTCACGAAGGGACCCCTGTGTCATGCGAAACTTCGCCGATTATCACCGGACCTTTACGCGAAAGCAAAGGCCCATTTCGGCGGATTATTAGCGGCGGGGGTCATCGAACCTTCGGAAGCGCCCTGGTCTAGCCCACTCCACATCGTCCCGAAACCCGACGGTGACATTCGCCCCGTCGGTGACTACAGAGCACTGAATCGATTAACCATACCGGATCGCTACACCGTCCCACACCTACACGACTTCACAACAGCCCTGTACGGGACTACCGTGTACAGCACATTCGACCTCGCCCGCGCATTTTTCCACTGCAAAATCAGCGAGCGCGACGTGCCAAAATCAACGATCCAGACACCCTTCGGCGCCTTCCAATTCAAGCGAATGAATTTCGGCTTACGAAACGCAGCGCAAACGTGGCAACGCTACATGGACCACGTCCTACGCAACCTACCTTTCGTGTACTGTTACCTCGATGACATACTGGCCGCCTCGGCCACCCTGTCTGAACACTACACCCACGTACGCACGCTCCTCGAGACCCTCGCTAAATACGGCCTACAAATAAATACAGCCAAATGCCAGCTCGCTCGACCCTCAGTCAAATTTCTCGGCCATAACGTTTCAGCCGACGGGATCACACCCCTACCGGAACGCACGGCCCTCATCAAGAAATTCCCTCGACCCAACACCGTCCACGAGCTTCGAACATTCCTCGGCCTCATCAATTTCTATCACCGAGCCTTACCACGAGCCGCACCTACTCTTCGCCCCCTAGTGGAAATTATACCACCCGATGCAAAGAAAAAAGACAACCGCACGCTCACGTGGACCACCGACGCAGCTGACGCATTCGACCGCGCAAAACGCTCACTCGAAACCTCCGTAACACTCGCCCATCCGGCCCCGACCCAACCACTCGTCCTACACACGGACTCACCGGATTTCGCCGTCGGCGCAGCGCTGCACTTCATCGACAAATCGCACCTACGCCCACTGGGTTTTTTCTCACGCACCCTCAACCCGGCTCAACGTAACTACAGCGCATTTGACCGCGAACTATTGGCTATATACCTCGCCATAGTGCATTTTCGCCAACAAATCGAAGGGCGCCCACTGACAGTCTATACGGACCACAAGCCCCTAACGACCTCCCTAGCGACTCAGTCAAATACGGCCCCGCCAACGAGACTTCGGCACCTTCGATTCATCTCCGAATTTACTACGGACATCCGGTACCCCGAGGGCCCAACGAACATCGTCGCCGACTATCTCTCTCGCCTACCACCAACGGCCAACATAACCACGGCCCACGCCGTCACGGATCATAGTACCCCCTTCACGATCCAACAACTCGCCGACGCACAGGCCGCCGATGACCACCTCGCCACCATGGCTCTCACGGCACACCGAATCCAAGGCCACGATATCATGTGTGACAACACTGACGCCTCGCCCCGCCCCTACATCCCCACGCCGCTACGCCTCGCAGTTTTTCGCCACCTACACGGGATGACACACCCGGGGATTAAGGCAACCACCGCCCTCATCCGCGCTCGATACTACTGGCCAAATATGACCTCATCAATCAGGCTATTCACCCGCGCCGGCCCGAGCTGCAACCGAGCAAAAACGACACGCCACATCAGGGCCCCCCTCGGCGAATTTCCCGACGCAGCGCCACTCAAACACGTACACATCGACCTCTTCGGCCCACTACCACCGTCGGCAACAAAAAAATACATACTGTCGATGATCGACCGCGCCACCGGCTGGTTCGAATGCGCACTCCTCTCGACCATTTCTGCCGACGCAGTAATCACGGCCCTACACACCCATTGGATCGCACGCTACGGCTCCCCTGCACACATAACCACCGACCAGGGCACACAGTTCACCTCCGCCGATTTTCACAAATATTGCACATCCATGGGCACGGAGGTTCATCACACGAACACCTACCACCCCCAAGCGAACGGCCTAGTAGAGCGACTGTACCGTGTCCTAAAGGACGCAATAATCGCAACAGCCACGTCCCGCACTTGGGCCACACACCTCAGCGGCCTCCTCCTCGGCCTAAGAAACCGCCCGGGCCCCGACGGCTACTCGCCGGCCCAACGCCTCTTTTCGGCCACACCACGCCTCCTGGGGGATCTGTTCACTCAACCGCCACCGACAACTGTACCCCTACGCACGAACGAGTCTTACCGCCACTACACACAGTCTTATATGCCTACTACCATGCGCACAGCGACCCATGTGTACGTCCGCGTTGACACACCACAGGGTAAACTAGAGCCACCCTACACCGGCCCCCATCAAGTGCTAACCAACGACGGGAAAACAGTCACATACCTAACGGACGATCGCCGCACGCCATCGGTATCAATCGACAGATGTAAGCCGGCACCCCCACCTACGTACAACACGGGACCCACCGCAACACCGCCAAACGCCCCCCACCACACAACGATGGCCATAAATTCGCCACTACAGCGTCCACGGCAACCGCCGCTCCCGCCAAACCCCGCCCCGAACCCGAGCCTCGCCCGCCAACACTACGCACTCTATGCCACCGCCCCACGACAACGTCCCACACAACCACCCGGACAGCCACCACGGAACGACCACAACCAGCACACGCACCTCCCACGCCCGGCACCCGCCACAGCGAAACAACGAAAATTTAACTCATTTTTTACTTAAATTCAGGGGGGAGCAGTGTTGTGATCGGCTGCTCCTCCACAACTCATGTATTGTGCCAACATGAAGTACCTCAGAGTGGGGACCCCCCGACCCCCCTCTGATCATGTCAGGGGAATATAAAAGAGCCAGGGGCCACTAAATATACAACCATTCTCAATCAATCTTCCGGCCTCGTCTGTTGCTTCCTACATCACTACAAGAATATTTCATGTTCGCGCGTGCGCGGACGGAAGTTACTGTACGATACTAACGAGATTCATACGGAACTATCAAATTATTATTGCTGACCGGCCCTTCAAGTTTGAACTTATTTAACCGATGTTTAAGGTAGTTATGGCCATTTCAAGTACTTCACGTTTGCGCAAGCGCAGACGAAAGTTACGGTACTTCTTCAATCATTTTCGTGTGGCACCATCTGTGACCTAACCCGCACCTACCCTCCAAATTTCAGCCCGTTTCAACCATTATTTCGGGTAGACACATGGAACCAAATATGTTCCTTGATGTGTGAAAAGCAAAATGGTAGTGGACGTTATCATTTTGTATAACACACATTTTGGTTTATTATTTTCAATAATGAACCATTGGAATCGAGCATGAAAAAAAAAATTCTTACCCCCCCTCAAAATTTGATGGTTTACGTTTCAAGGTATGTAGAATCCAAAACTGCAATAAAAATATTTCTGTCTGTCCGCCGTACGCCGTACGCCGTACGCCGTACGGGCCACTTTTCTTAGTTACCATGAAAAAAAATTGATGAAATTCGGGTTATAGGTTCCATTCGGCGTCTAGTTGGTCCTCGAAGCTCGACGTGACTGTGAGTCATCTCTAAGGGGTTCAAAATAGGGGTTGAAATTTTCAAAACGCCTATACCATTTTTTTACGTAAATATTTTTACGGTTTTAAATAGTTCTTGAACTTGCGAGTTTTTTAAGACCATCCGGAACATCGTACGTCCAGCCGTTTGTTCACAGTAAGGCCCCGAAGTTTGCACCGACAGGCATTTTCGACTCCAGTGTGAATGAAATTGTATACAATTCAAACCAAATCTCGTAACCAGAGACGCGTCCACAATAGGAATTTGTGAATACGGCCAATCATTGGTAGGGATCACCTGATTATATTGGCGGAGTATGAAGTCGAGTTGGTTGTTCTGTGATATTATTTCATTTGAAAAATGATGGCTCTTTTGGAGTTTGTTGGTAGGTAGTGAAACTTGAACAAACGTTGAAGTATTATTGATGGGTAAATTATTACTACGGTAAATCATTACTCAACGGTAAATTATTACACAACGGTTCATTATACCATCTACGTAGAAGGGGCTGGAGTTTGTTGGTAGGTACTTTTGCAACTTTTTTCACTCCTCATCAACAATTTCTTTTCAGAACTTCATTATGTGTGATTCTTTTTGTTAGGTACTGTTTGTCATCGGCAGAATTATTTTAGCAACATTTAACTCGTGATTTAGGTAGGTACCTAGTAACGAGTACGGGGTTAGGTACTAACCTACGGAGGGTCTGCGATCTACATAATATGCATAGAATAGTACATATTATATTATATAGACGGGTTATCTATACATAGAGCTGTGATCTGTAACAGAAGGGTATTCTATACAAAATAATAAACCGTTGTGCAGGGATTTGCAGCGTTTTTTTACTCAATCGCGAATCTAAGGCTTCCCAAGGATTCTTCAAAGGAAAAATGTCAAGGAGCAACCAACTCGACTTCATACAGCCATTCGTGATTGTAATCTGGTGCTCCCTAGCAATGATATATGGGCCAGATTTATACCGTTTGATTCACGATCATGTGGACGAAGCTTTTCGGTGCAAACAAACGGTTGGTCGTGCAATGCTCCGGGTGGTCTCAAAAAGTTGTTTAGTTCGAGATCAATTTAAAAACGTTAACAAACAACCATACCCTCCTATTAAAATTTTTCGAGCTACGGCGTTCGGAAAATGTAAACCCCTATTTTTCAACCCTTAGAGATGACTGACAGTAACGGCGTGCTTCGAGGACCAACTAGACTCCAAATGGAACCCACAAACCAAATTTCATTAATTTTGGTTCATTAACTAAGGAAAGTGCGATGTAGGTTTGCAGACGGAAAGAATTTTGTAAATTCCATTTTTGGATTCCATTACCTACCTTGAAATGGAAACCATAAAATTTTGAAGGGAGGGGATATATATATTTTTTTTTCATGCTTGATTCCAAAGGTTCATCATTATTGAAAATAATAAACCAGAAGAATGAGATCATAACAAAAGTTATATTAACATAGCAACGCACCCACTTTGCGATTCACTGTTAACTCCGTTGACCTGGTTTTCAGGACTTCTCATAGTTCCTGGCGCAGGATAAGCAACGCGTGTTGTCGAGGAACAATCGGATCTATGTACTATAAAGAGGAGTCTGACACGAACGATCGTCGAAAAGCTAGTGCCTGAAGGGTATCCAAGCCTTTCTGCGAGAACATTTGGATCTACCTCGAACCGTTTTTCCACTATCACGGTTACTGTTTCGTAATGTATAGGTAATAGATAGTATGGTACATCCAATCTACCGTTTGTTGCCTGAGTTCAACGCCTCACTCAATAAATTAGTGTCGGTCCAACCAGAATACTAGGCAAGAATCCAGCTGTGAAGGGTCATAATAAAGAAGATAACAAGATGCGACAGAATTGCTAAAACTACCTATCCATTACGAATATGGAGCACTCATTGTTGGACATGATGAATTAATTATTGTTGTACATTAGGCTGGGTTCATACTTGCGACTCCAGAAGCCGATTCCGGAATCGTATTTCCAGGCGCTTCGAAGTCCCGTCCTTTCACACAGGCGATTCTTCCACCAGCTGCTCTGCGATTTCTCTCCACCTGCAAGCGGGGAGTCCCTTTACAGGAATAATTTTCTCCATTGGATTCAGATTGCGGCTGATCGAAATAAAGTGTAGACGTTACGCTACTTCTTTAGCGTAGACGAATTAGAAGTAGCGAGTTTTTGGCTTTTAAACAAAATACGTGCAAAAATGGCATCGAAATCGTAGTATGTGGGTGCATCCTATAAACCATACTAGTACTCAGAACGGTTTATTGTTTCATACTATTTTCAGTAAACTTGTACAAGATGCTCAAAAGTTTCTTAATTTTTCCCGAATGTCATTTTTGTGTTTTTTTGGATCGTCAAAGCTTCGCAGTCCTCTCCATAAAAATCCCTGAGAATGAGCTTCCATGCTCCTTCCCGCTTGATTCTGTCGGCATATTCTTCAGTGCCCTTATCTCATGTCGTTGGGAACGTTTGCACTATTACAATGAACTGTTCAGTGTCGAACTCACCAGACATTTTTGTTTTTTTCCTAACATTTGGATTTTAAAACTGAACACAATACAGATCTTCACACAAACACGAATTTCGTTCCAAGTGAAGTGCCTACCTACTGGAATGTTGAAAGTAGGGAGGGAAACGATTGATGGGCTGGTGGTGGGGGGGGGGGGGGGGCAAGAGTCGGCTTTGGGACTCCCGAGTCTGAACGGTCAGAGTTCCGACGCTCGCTTTTCAAAATAGAATCAAGCGCTCAAAGGGGACAGGCTACTGTTTTTCGAGCGCCCGGCTTCCAGGCTACTGGAATTTGCAGTTTGAAGGGTCCCAATGACACAACGAAACTTCCGAAGCTTCAATTCCGGAATCGGCTTCTAGAATCGCAAGTGTGAACCCGGCCTTACGCACCCTGAAGTGGCAATTGAAATAGCCCAGTGACAATAATTATTTTTAAAAACCCACAAACCACCCATGAAATCATATGGTTTGTGATTTTTATTCACTAACGAAATAGTGATTTTTATCCGATTTGAGAATGAATGTGGACGGAATAAAGTGGGTGCTGTGATAGACAATCATATGTCCAAATCACTACAGGGGAAGTGTAGTTGAACCGTGGGGGGTGTGTAGTAATCTCTTCCAATAAGTCATCAATACTCGAAGTCTACCTCTGAGTCTTCTTTGAAGTAAATTTAAATGTAAGTTTGCAGCCTCAGTATTTGGAAACTCTGCTGTGGAGTAGTCGTCGATGAGTCATCGTTTGTCCAACGAAGACAGGATGAATTAGGAGCATCTGGATGTGTTCGTATTCGCACACTTTCTGGGATCAAAACCTGTTGGCCCGTACCAACAAACATTATTTACTATAGGCATCAGTTTTCAGCGGTGGTCGCCTGCCTGTTGTGTGTACCGGCGCGCTAAACTGATGAACATGATGAGGAAACGGGAGGGAAAAAGGTCACCTGGCTTCTGTTGGTTGATGAACGGGAAGAGGGCGGGAATGGGTTATGAAGGGAGCGTAAATATTTGATCAGCCGAGATGAGATGAGTTACACTCCGGCTCATGACTCTTCCACATTTCTCCCAACCAGTAGAGCCATACGTCTCATCTATATGACAATCCTCTCGCGGCTTCATGGGCGATTTAATCATTCAACAGTTAGTTATTGCCCCTTCGAGGCATGATGCACAATACCCCTGTATTAATCGCCCTAACATGGTCGGTCTTTCTGTGGACACCCGACTTCCGATTTAGCATTCATTCTGTTTCCGATTTTGTCAGCCATACATGATGAAACAACATCGAAGTATCTTTATTATGGACCGTTTACTAGTCGGCATCTGGGCCTGTGATAAATCATCCTTCCTTCCTGTTAACAAACAGGTTTATTCTTTTCAATAAGGATTCTTTGGAATCGAGTATGGGAAAACAATGTTAATCTCTGTCGATCTAAAAAATTTAAAAATCCCCCTCCCCTTCCCCGTAAACTAATTAGTACGCCAGGTACTGAAGCTGGGGGGTTGGGGTTTGTTACCCCTCAGCACTACAATTAGCACTCATCTTAGAGATGTAACTACGGTAGTCAAACGTAGTGAAATAGTATCACATTTGGCATCGATCTTTCAGAAGTAGGATCGTAATGAGTACTTATATAAGTCAAAACTAAGAATGTATGCAAGACGTGCATAGTAGCTAGTCAGGAGAAGAACAGTATTCTATTTTTGTCCCTTCTGTTTCGGTTTGGTCAGCCATACATTAAACAACATCAGAAGATGAGAGACGTAAAGTGAGCCCATCCTTCTTTATTTTATCATCATCAACCACTTACTCGTCGGTGACCTGGACCACAAAAACCGAAGATATCCTTCCTTCCCGTGAACAAACAGGTCTATTATTTTCGATAAGGATTCTCTCGAATCGAGAATGGGAAAACAAGTTTGCAAGAGCCGGGTGCTGAAGCTGGAGGAGTGGGGGTTTGTTACCCCTCAGCACTACAATTAACACTCATTTTAGAGAAGAAGACAGAATACAATGATTTATTAAAGTCAACTTTTACAGGATACTACAGAATAAATTATAGATTTTTCATCACAAATTACCCTGTTTTTCTCATCCTTGATCTTGCACAACAGAACTTTACGCAAAAAATAAAAACACTGCAAAGTCCTTGTCACTTGGGTTTATTATTGTATTGGCCTTACTTACAGTAATGTGGGCTGTTCATTTAGTGTTTCTCAAAAGTGCTTATGGGTGGGGGGGGGGGGTTTCCCGATGTCAATATCCTTTTTCGCCCGTGCGTTCCCCGGGAAATGGCTGAAAACTTCACAGCCTGGACGGCTGAACCGAACTGGTTGAATGTTGTGTCGTAGCCTCCCGTTCACCACCCATTTTAATGCCTCTTTGAAATGTCCACGAAATGTCCAGTACCAACGGCGCAACGAGGGTGAAACTACTGGACATACGCACAGAAATGTTGGCTGTTAATTTATTGTTTCTTTCAAGCCCAATTATCGAAATAGCTATTTTTTATGGTGTCCACCAATTTTGGCCCCCCAAAACACGATTGAGGCTCGGCTTTTTTTTGTACGGATTATCTTTGATCAATGATAGTACCATTTAATTATATTGATTCACCTGTTTTACTTCTAGTGTTATTATACAAATTTATGGTGATTTGAGACAATTTCCCAGGTTTTTGACTCACAGCAAATGGATTTCGGAAGCTTAACCTTCTTTACAACCTGAATTCTTCACTCTTCGGTCAAAATCAACTTAAAATTCGGTCTTCTCGCCCTAAAAAACATGGAAAACGATACTACCTCACAAGCTCATGTTCACCAAAACCTCAAAAATCCCTTGAAAACCCCAATTTTTACACGCATTCTCCCTTAACACCCCTGAGCGTATGCCGATGGGGCTGCCGAGCTTCGGAGCACAACTAGGGCCCAAACGTGTTCCCATATGAGGACCCAAGCTGTGTGCGGAAGAGCGACGATTTTAGACCAAAATTTAACGAAAATTTAAGGCTGAAACCTCTTAGAACCTCAATTTTCCACTCCTTGGTCAAAGTCGACTTCATATTCGTTTTCTCGTCCTAAAAAACATGGAAAACGATACCTACCTCAAAAGCTCATGTTACTAAAACACAAAAAATATCTGTTGTGACTCGGACGTGGGGGTCACCATTGTTTGTTTTTTCCCACCATTGTAGTGAACTATTCTTTCTCCTGACAACGCTTTGCGATATATATTTGACATCAGAAACAGAAATATCATGATAGGAGCGAAATTACAATGGAAAACACGACTGCCGTTTCATTGCGGGCAGAGTGCAAAAAGTAGTGTAGTAGTAGTAGTAGCAGGTACGTACTCGTAATTACATTGGTCTGTGCAGTCATGAGTCGCTGTTTATTCAACTGGAATCAGAATCAGAATCCTAGGTAGGTACATCGCCTTCTCTTCTATGCTAGGTAGGATGGTACATCGGAAAGTGTCCGATGGGGGTGTCGGGCGCCGGCCTTTTGTAAGACCCGTTGGCTTGACAGATATGGTGGTCCTGAAAAGTCCGTTGATATATTTGTCTTGTGGGCAGGTGAGGTGAGTTCCGTCAGCTGACACATTATCGATGCACAGATACAGATTACACAAGTTTTAAGGCAAAATTATTAAGGTTATGAGAACAAATGTAGGTAGAAAGCTGGGTTGGTCTCATTCGACCAGAATTTAGTTGTCTACAACTTCCCTGTGTGAAGACTTTTTTTAACGCTGTTAATGGGATAAATGTAGAAAAATATGTAATTTTTTTTAAAGGTCCTCATGGGATAAAATATTTATTTTTCAAAAGGTCCTAATGGGATAAAATCTCTATAGAAAAATAGGTGTATGTACTTAAGTTTAAAAATGTGTTTTTTAAAATGTTTTTTTGGTGACAAAGTTGAGGAGCTATACCTAATAGGTAGGAACATGGTATATTCGCGATCCGCGTTAAATTCCCTGTAAGAGTAGAGAGAGTTCTTGTCGAAAAATGATCATTTGGCCCTACTGTACGGTGGATGGACAGACATTTTTTTCATTCCATTTTCGGATTCTATGTACCTTGAAACCGGACACCGTCAAATGTAGAGGGAAGGTTTAAACAAAATGTTTCATGCTCGATTCCAAAGGTTCATTATCCTAAATAATGAACCAAAACGACCGTGTGGGACGTTTTCTGGGCCCTAATGGCGCGTTACAGGAAGGAGATGGAGGCGGTGGAAAAATGCATATTTATCAACCATCGAGGGACCATCAAAATTTCAAGAATGACCGTCTGGGGCCGAAATGGCGCGTTAGAGGAGATGGGGGCGGTTGGAAACTGCATATTTATGTATATAACTGCAATTGCCGAACGTTAGAGACCTTAGGCCGCGGCCACACATGCGGAGTTCGCCGAGCACCGAGCAAAAGTTCGCCGATTTCCTACATGTGTAGCCGGAGGGCGAATGTTCGTTATTCGGCGAACACCGAATATTCGGGTGCTCGCCTCGGAGGCGGTTTTTTGCCCGCTTCAAAGGAGACGAATGTTCGCCAAGTGGCGAACATTTGTCCCGGCCACACATGCGGACGAAGATTCGCCATCCGACTGTGAAGTTATGCGGGCTTAGTCTACGCATCCAACTGACTGAAGGGTGGAGTATCCTATGATTCACATCACTTTCCATTCCAAGTCCATCGGCCAGAAATGTTGGCGAGCAAAAAAATGTTCAAATTTGAGTTTTTAAGTGACAAAAATTGCTAAAATTGTGAAAAATTGCTCAAAACTACCGAAAATGGAGGGAAGTGGTTAGATTACATGAGATGTAATACATTTTAAGCCCAAAAATGTTTGCGCGCAATAAGGTGTTCAAATTTGAGTTTTTATGTTTCAAAAATTGCTAAAAATCGTTGTAAATTGTGTTGTCTTCAAAAATTCGCTCATATGATCATGCTGCATGAATGGAATTTTTTTATAATAAGCCTCTGGGTCCATCACTCAATGCTCAATGCTCAATGCCGAATATTCGTCAATGCTCGGGGTAGAGCTCGGTGCTCGGCGAACTCCGCATGTGTGGCCGCGGCTTTTTATTATATTTTGACTCTGGGGGCATCTTTTTCATGCCTGTGTGCCTGTAGGTAGGTATTCACCGCAAAAAACGACAATACTAATTCGTGATCATACATGAAAATAATAAACCGTTGTGTAATGATTTTTTGGCCTCCAAAACTATCTCAGTAGGTATTCGATTCCCGAAAGCTTTCAGTTCGCTCGCTAAACACTAACGAGATTCCCGTCGCATTCGGCATTGGAACGGAGCGGTATACCTTCCGAAATCATCCACTTCTTTGCGGAGCGACTTCTAGGAATTTACGTCGGCGAGAGGGAAACTTTCAGGTTGTCTATCAGTTTGCAACATCGTTCGCCTAACCGCGGGGCTTATGCGTGAAGGTTTACAAAGTTTTATGAGTGGGGATGAACTCGTTTGTTTAACGGTGGAGGATATGTAAGTTGTTCACTTTCTGACGTTGAGGCACAACGAGTTATAAGATAACGATGGAATCTAGCACACATGTCTACGTATAATTAGCCTGTGAGTTCCAGGATAGAAGTAACGTATTCATATTTTACATTACCTCTCCCCCACCTTCTCCATCATCCCTCTCCCACTCCCTCTCCTGTATGTGTGATGAA
The DNA here is from genome assembly GCA_954871275.1 of Leptopterna dolabrata. NCBI lineage: Eukaryota > Metazoa > Arthropoda > Insecta > Hemiptera > Miridae > Leptopterna > Leptopterna dolabrata. Next base: position 25,323,932 of record OX940975.1, on the reverse strand, counting down.
GGCAACATGGGCCGCGAGTTCGTGTTTTTCTCGCGCTCACCCTTTGGTTGTATTTTGTTTTTCAGAGTAGTAGAAGAGTTTTCAACCCAGATTTCCAGTTTTCCAACAAATGGTGAACGATATTCGTACTAAAAGGGGATATGGACGGCAAGGATTGTTGGCCGTCAGCATATTGCTCTGAAAGGATAGAAAATCGTTCCACACGCTCTTACTTCAAGGGCGCAAGTGGTTTCTGCTCTAACACGGAACATATTGTTGTTGTTAATATACTAAGACAGAAAGCCCGCTGTATTCCATACAACGGGCGCTAGGACCGGTAGCTGTGGAGCCCACACATGTGATCAGGCAGGGGCATGGACCTTTGGAGATAAAGGACAGCAACGCCGAGCTTCGCGGACCAACTAGACCAGTGGTTCCCAACCTTTTGTGGCCCATCTCCCCTTTCTGGAGATTGACTAACACCTATCGCCCCCCTTTTCATTTTCATTATATGCCTAATTTTAATTTGAAGTAAAGTGTCAATAATAAAGCAGTTTTATCATTTTAAACTTTATTACCGTATATAACAACAGCCAAAGCATTTTTATCCGGTCACTCTTAAATAAAATAGACAAAAAATTAAAATGTACATTCTTTACAGATTTTTAAGAACAAAGAAGTGAAATAATTAACAAGATCATTGACGTACATTTAAAAAACAGGAGTACATTTTTTCATTTTTAAATAGGAATCTGAAAAAAATAAGAAAGTTGACAGTTAAAATTTGAAAAAAATAAATGAAAGTTTGAAAACTTTGTTATTATTTTATTTTACCTTTTCAATGGCTGCCTTGTGCTTGCTTGAATATCTGGCTTTATGTTCGTCAAGTTCAGGCGCAAGTATCCTTTGAGACAAATTTCCAACTTGTTTCTTTGTTTTGTGAAGAGCTGGACAACAGAACTAAATCCTTTTTCAACTAAATATGTTGACGGGAACGAGATGAGAAGTGGCTCAGTTTTTTCACACAGTTTTGGATAAGTGTCCATAAGCTTCACCCAGGCTAACTCGTAACCGCTCTGCTTGAAAATGATTTTCGCCTCAGAGTCATTCTTCAGATCTAGAAACTCCGTCTGCAAAGAGTTATCAAGCTTATCCACAGCTTCAAACGAAAATGGATCTAGAATCCAATCCGGAATTTGTAACTTGGTAAAATCTTCAAATCTTGATTCCATGTCAGTTTTTAACTGGTCAAGGTGATCAGTAAAAATTAGGATTTTGTCTTCTGGGAGTTCAGGAGTCTCGTTATCTGACACTGAACCCTTTTTAAGGGTCGGAAACTGAATCAGAGTGGAGTGAACTCGCCGGCTGAGACCAGCCAGTGACTCGTGCTACCCGACAACTTCTACTGTACAGTACTATTTTAATTTTTCCCCCTTTGAATACTCATCGCCCCCTAATCGCCCCCCTCTTATTTATCGCCCCCCTGATAACCCAAATCGCCCACTTGGGGGCGATCGCCCCTAGGTTGGGAACCACTGAACTAGACCCTACAGGGGTTCCCAACCTTTTTTCACTGCCGTACCCCTTGAGATAAATTTATTTCAAATTGTACCCCCAAGAAAAAAAGTTGCAAGAACATTAATCATGGAAAGTAAATATTTACGCAAGAGTTTTATTTTTTTATTTTTTATTTGACAATAAAGTTATTGCTCCAAAATTAGGCCTATATGTGTTTCTAGTAAACTTAGTAAATTCTAAATACCAATAACTGTAAAAAAATAATAACAAAGTAAATACAATATTTCTTATCACGAAAACATAGGTACTAGATTTAACAAATAAGTTTATCGAAAAAAAAAACGCTGCAAAGTCCTTGTCACATGGGTTTATTATTCTATTATTTTATTGGTCTACAGAAATGCTGGCTGTTTATTTATTGTTTCTTTCATGTAAATTAATTGAAATAGCTATTTCTGGCGGTTTCCACAAATTTTGGCCCCCAGAACTTGAATTAGGTACTACGCTCCTTTTTTTTTTCTTCTTCAAATTACCCTTGATCATTGATTGTACCATTTAATCGTCTTGATCCACGTGTTGACACTTTTTCTAGTGTTATTATACAAATTGATGGTGATTTCAGACGATTTCGCAGGTTTTTGACTCATAAAAAATCAATTTTGGGAGCTGAACATCTGGTGCAACCTCAATTTTCCACTCCTTGGTCAAAATCGACTTCATATTCGGTCTTCTCGTCCCCAAAAACATGGAATACTATACCTCAAAAGCTCATTTTACTAACATGTTACTAAAACGCAAAAAGTACCTATTTTTATACACATTTTCACTCATAACTCCCCTGGATATATTCCGATCGGGCTGAAAAGTTTCGGGACACAACTAGGGCCCAAATAAAGCATGTGTGCGAAAGAACGATTTTTTTAGACCGAAAATGAAGCCTGTAGACGTGATACGGCGTAAGGCGGACGGCGGACGGACATTGCATTTTTGGAATCTACACACCTTGAAACGGAAAAGAAAAAATTTTAAGGGGGTGTTATAAAATTTTTTTGCTGAGCGAATACATAGGTGTATTATTCACAGAATAATAAACCAAAAGAAATCAAAATTATTCTTAAAACAAGTCAAAACTGTTTTAGTGTGACCTTTGGGCCTGTTTTGTTATAAATTTCCGTACAAACAGGCCTTCCGTACAAATACCTCTACATTTCCTTGCAAAACGGATATATATCCGTACGGGTTGGCAACACTGCTGCGGGGGAGCTTCGGAGTGAAGGAAAATACTGACAGCGCTCCAAGCGGGATAGTGATGAGACGGGCCAAAGACCAACCGATAGCGTGAGCGGCAGAGGGCGAACTGACCTTGACGAGCGAGCGTGAGTCAGGCCATCGCAGCGTCAGTGAGACCAGGCGCAAAAACATGAAGTCCGCCATTACCAAATATTTTCGGCGTACCCCAACCAGGTCGTTGCGTACCCCCAAGGGGTACGCGTACCCCAGGTTGGGAACCTATGAACTAGACCCTAAATGGGACTTAAAAACCAAATTTTGGATCATGGTAACTTATCAAAGTGCCTGTGCGGCGCAAGGCGTACTGGCGATCTCATTCTTGGACAGAGGACCCCCCCCTCCCCCCAACCATCGTTTCCCGACCCAGTAGTTTCCCAGTTTTGGAGGAGGTTTTTGCTTGGAGAGAACATCCAAGTAGGTACTCCCAAAACCACTCCTCCCGAAATAGCCTGGGGGAGGGGGGTTCTAATTGCACATTGCACTTCTTTCGAACATAAAAAATGTGTGTGCGAAATTTCAGCTCGATCCGTTATGTCTGTGTGGCTGCAGCCTTGTCACAGAACAAGAATACGGATATTAAAACTTCACCCAGAGGGCCTAGTCATGGTGGGATCGTACTTGTTCTGTCACGAGAACAGGTTTCATGGTCGCTTCCAGTTTTTTGTTGATTATTTTCAATAATAAAACTTTAGAATCGAGCATTAAAAAAACCCTCAAAATTTGATCGTTTCTATTTCATGGTAGGTATCTATGTAGAATCCGAAAATGCAATACAAAAATTTCACGCCGTACGCCGTACTTCGCACTTTCCTCAGTTACCATGAACCAAAATTAATGAAATTTGGTTTGTAGCTTTCATTTGGGGTCTAGTTGGTCTCTAAGGGGTGAAAAACAGGGGTTGAAATTTCCGGGCCACCGTTATCTCAAATTTTTGTACGTTTTTAAATAATTCATGAACTTGGGAGTTTTTTGGGACCACTCGGAGCATTGTACATCCAGCCGTTCGTTCACAGTAAGGCCCTGAAGTTTGCACCGACAGGCTTCGTTAGCAGGAGGTTGAATCAAAATGGTATAAATCATTCCGTTCAGATATCATTGCTACGGACGCCGCAACAATGAAGTCCCCAATAATTGTGAGTGGGGGGTTAATGCCCCCAATATGGTGGGAGGGGGGATTTAAATTGGCATTAGATCATTGGAAGAAGATGGTCCGCAATGAATTTCAATCAATCAATTGATTCACGAAGTTCCCTTAGGGATTGTGGGGAATAATAGACTTGTCTGTATGCCTGTTGTGGTGTGCGGATGAGGGTTGTAAATGGTGGTGGTGGTGGTGAAGGGCGAAGTGCTGTGAATTTCAAAACGCTTGGATCATTGTATGACTACCGCGCAGCAGGAGACTCGAAATTTTTATTGGCCTTTCGAATACCTCGGACTTTGCGTTGAGGTACCAAATCTCATTTGGGTCCTAGTTGTGCTCCGAAGCTCTGCAGCCCGATCGGAATACACCCAGGGGTGTTATTGGAGAAAAATGTGGTTAAAAATTGGGGTTTTCCAGGGATATTTCATGTTTTAGTGAGCATGAGCTTCTGTCGTTTTTCCATGTTTTTGTACGGCGAGAATACCGAATATGAAGTTAATTTTGACCAAAGAGTGAAGAATGTCGGTAGTAAAGAATGTTCAGCTCCCAAAATTCATTTTTTATGAGTCAAAATCCTGGGAAGTTGTCTGAAATCACCATAAATTTGTATGATAACACTAGATGTAGTATTAACAGGTGGATCAAGACAATTAACTGGCACTACCAATACAATTTGTAAAAAACGCTGCAACGTCCTTGTCACTTGGGTTGGACATACCTACCTACAGAAATGTTGGCTGTTCATTTATTTCGCTTCTTTCATGGGTAATAATCGAAATAGCTATTTCTGATGGTTTCCATTAATTTTGGCCCCTAAAACACAAATAATAATAATTATTTTTTTTTTTAACTATCTTCGATCATTGGTAGTGCCATTTAATCGTCTTGATCCACGTGATGATACTTTTTCCAGTGTTATTATACAAACTGATGGTGATTTCAGACGATTTTCCAGGTTTTTCACTCATAAAAAATCTTTTTGGGAGCTGAACATTTGGTAGAACTCAATTTTCCACTCTTGGGTAAAAATCGACTTCATATTCGGTCTTCTCGTCCCCAAAAACATGGAAAACGATATCTCAGAAGCTCATGTTACCAACATGTTACTAAAACGCAAAAAGTACCTATTTTTACACACATTTTCACTCATAACATCCCTGGGTATATTTCGATCGGGCTGAAAAGTTTCGGGACACAACTAGGGCCCAAATGGAGCATGTGTGCGAAAGAACGAAGTTTTTAGACCGAAAATGAAGCCTGTACACGTTATACGGCGTACGGCGGACGGACATTGCATTTTTGGAATCTACGCACCTTGAAACGGAAATGAAAAAAGTTCGAGGGGGTGTTATAAAAATTTCTTGCTGAGCGAATGCATAGGTGTATTATTCACAGAATAATAAACCAAAATGGTAAAAAAGCCTAATTCGAGTTTTTGGAAGCCAAAATAACCATTTTGATTATTGCGCATGAAAGAAACAATAAATGAACAGCAAGATTTCTGTAGGTATGTCCAATAGAATAATAAACCCATGTGGCAAAGACTTTGCAGCGTTTTGGTTTTTTGACGGGCGGGACGCTCCCGCGTTCCTCGATTCATGGAGGTTCAAACGCATTAGTTCACTACAGTATGGTAATTGATAACAGAGTTTTGAGACCGAAAATCAAAGTTGAAGGTTGAAGATTGATTTTTTCCTTCGTATACTGTTCTACACACCTTGCAGTTGTGGGTTGAACGAGTGGGACTTTTAACGTAGCAACGATAATTCATTTCCCATACCGAGGTTCATATTGCAGATGTAGCTGTATTGCATATTGTATACGTAGAGGTGAAATTCAATCTAATAATGAACTGAAGATAACTGATGCCGTTTCTTGTGGACGCCAAAATCACTGAGCGACTTAAGCAACTCTTGCTTCTAATCAGTGCACAGACAGATGGACAAGTTTATTATTATACGATGCATTAGTTCTACATATGTCTCCATTATATATTCATCCATATATTTTCCTAATAGCATATAGCCGTATATTATCAATATAAACCGTTTGGCCCGGGGTTCAGCTCTCAACAAGCCAAGATGAACGACCGGAACGAGATTTCTCATGTTATTTATATATAAACGTTATTTTTAATTCCTAATATCCCTGTAGATACCGGATAAAATCAATTGAATTGCATTATGTGAATGATTTAATTGGAAGATAATATCATCGACGTCTGCTTCTACGGTTCTCAACTGACGCCACAAACTGGAATCTCAGAGGATTGGGTACCACTTGATTCATCATCCTACCATTAGGTCCTGCCTGCTCAATCATTTTTTTGTTCTCGTCGGTGTAGTCCAGTATCTTCCTTCTTGAGAGTCTTTTGTAATTTTGTTGCTTGTGATACATTTTGATTAGCCCTTTAACACTGATGAATAAAGCTCCACCTAATAGTGTTCTCCACACTGAAGATTCGACTTTCGGAAAGAATAAGTTGCCACAAATTTTGGCAATAACGGGGGTTAAAAGTGCTCCAGCTAGTACTCTTTGGAAGCTTATAATAGTAGAGGTTGGTACGTCAGTTACTACTCCAGTTTCGTTAACGATATGCCCCGGAAGAATGTACTGGAGGAGTGGCACACAATGGGATGTCGTTCGGAGGATATGTAGGAATGAGTCTTCCCATTGAAATAGCCTGAACACTAGAAGGCTCATTGGAATTATTGGGAGACCTACAATTATCACTGTAGGCTGAAAATCCTGAGTTATCATACTGGCACCTTCGGATCCGGCCACCTGAAGCATGACTATCGCACCATAAGTCACAGCGTTCCAATAGAAAGATCCAATCACGACCCCGGCTGCTATGAATGGGCAAACTCTGTAAATCACATTATCAACTTGATCTAAACTCCTCACCAAAATATTGGCTTTTGGTAGGTATATGAGATATTCCGTTCTGCATTGAGGGCAAGCAACTTTCTTGTCTTTGTGCTCTCTGAGCTTTTCGTCTACCCACATTTGTAGACAGCTTTGATGAACCCACTTGGTGGTACCTTTACATTTACACGGCTGAACCCAAATCATCCCGATTTCGTCTTCGTCTGAAGCGAAACATATCCAGCACTGTCGTGCAGTGGCGGTCGAAGTATGCGAGCCTCGAATAGGAACAGGACTAGGAGTACCTATAAATCAAACTAATTTAGTAACCAAACATTCAAACGTTGTATAAATCTAGATCTTGAAAGGTCAAGGTCAACTTCACCTAATCTCGCTGTACTTACAATAATGAATAATATACAAATGAGGACAAACCTGAAGTTGCTTTTGATCCTGCAGTAGCCACTCCCATTCGTGGCTCGGTCAGCTGGACAGGTGGTGGGGGCTCATTGGTGCTGGATCTGTTATTCCCATCATTCTTTTTGTGATCTGGTACGTTTAAAATTATAGGTGAGGGGGGTAGGCTAACCCCTGGCCCAGAAGATACTGCTGAACTTCCTGTTGTGGTTGCTGCTAAGGGTCCTTCCGTTGTTCTTGTAGTTTCTGCAACATTTGCGGTTGCTGATTGGGGCTGCTTGGACACGGGAGCTGAAACAGGTGGGCCTTTCGAGTCAGTTATATTTGCTTTCACTGTTCCTCTTTGGTCTTCCTGTTCAACTGGACGCTTGTCTCTATTCGTCCTGGCATCTTGGACATTTATTGCAGGTGGGGGTACGTTCGTGGCACTCATAGGTGAACTGGGGGCTGCGTTTGTATCTGTTTTTGTTGATTCCACAGTTTTGTCATCTAACGTTCGAAGGCTTTCAGTCTTACTTGTCACAGCAGTTTGAGGTGTAGCAGAACTTCGTGGCTTCCCGGAGGCTGCACGAGGAATTGGTTGGGAATGACTGCTTGAATCCATCTTCCTCGAGGCTTCTACGGTACGATTTTGAGACGTAACAACTGGAGCTGCTGTCCCATTAATCAATTGAGTTTGGGATTCATCAGCCCGAATCGTTTCTCCAGTCACTGCTTGGTTGTGCACATCAAAAGCCCGTGGACTGTTGGGTATAGTTCTTGGTTCTTCTGAAACTTGTGCTGCCACAGGGGTATTAGGAACTTTGGGTGCTATTATTTCCTTACTCTGATCAGTTCTTACCCCTCCTAACGTAGCTGGCTTGTCGTTAGTCCCAGATTTCTTGGAATCCTGTTTGCCTACGGGAGTTGGAGGGACTGGGCTTGAGGGAACTTTGGATTCGGTTGTCTTAGGAGTATACGGTTGCTTCTGTTCATCAATCAATCTAGGTATTTCTACATTAGTTGGAGAAACAGTTTGAGGTTCTCTAGTTGAAGCAGCTGAGATTGTGTTAACTGTTGGCTTTTGACTGCTTAGTTTATTACCAGCTTCTGTAACTGGGATTGGTGGAACCCCTGAACTGCTGGGAACTGACCTTGGAGGAACTTCCGATTCTGGATCATTAGCAGTTACTACGTTACTTGGGGCAACAGTATGAGGTCCCTTGGTTGAAGCTGCAGAAATCGGATGGTCATTTGAATCCTGGTTGATAGGTTTTGCCCCAGCTACTGAAGATGTTAGTAGAACTTTAGATTCTTCTGCCTTAGCAGTAGCTGGCTGTTTTGATTGATCTCTTACTTTTGGTGTAGGAGCTGCTGAAGCAGCATCAACTTTTGAGCTCTGACGACTTTGTTTTCCTGCAACTACAGCAGGTGGTGTGGATGGGACCCTGGAGCCTGCTGAAACCGGAGTTGGAGATACTTCGGAATCTTCTGCATCTGCAGTTGCTGGCTGTTTCCGTTGATCTGTTACTCTTGATGTAGGACCTGATGAAACAGCATCAGCTTTTGAGCTCTGACGACTATGTTTCCCTGTAACTACAGTAGCTGGTGTGGATGGGACCCTGGAGCCTGTTGAAACTGGAGTTGGTGATACTTTGGAATCTTCTACATTAGCAGTTGCTGGCTGTTTCTGTTGATCTGTTACTCTTGATGTAGGACCTGATGAAACAGCATCAGCTTTTGAGCTCTGACGACTATGTTTCCCTGTAACTACAGTAGCTGGTGTGGATGGGACCCTGGAGCCTGTTGAAACTGGAGTTGGTGATACTTTGGAATCTTCTGCATTAGCAGTTGCTGGCTGTGTCTGTTGATCTGTTACTCTTGATGTAAGACCCGATGAAGCAGCATCACCATTCAAGCTCTGGCGACTTTGTTTCCCTGTAACAACAGTAGCTGGTGTGGATGATACCCTGGAGCCTGTTGAAACTGGAGTTGGTGATACTTTGGAATCTTCTGCTGGCTGTTCTCCTGGCTGTTTCTGTTGATCTGTTACTCTTGATGTAGGACCTGATGCAACAGCATCAGCATTTGAGCTCTGACGACTTTGTTTCCCTGTAACTATAGCCTGTGTCAATGGGACCCCAGTGCTGGCAGAAACTCTTTGCCGTGTGGGTATATCAGAATCCCTTTTCTGGCCATCAATCATTCGGGAAGTGTCTTCCTTACTGTCTGCAACCGGTTGTGGTGTTTTAGACGCTGGAATTTTGGAATCTGTAGCCGAGGGCTCAGCTTCCTTCCTATTAAGAGGTTGAGCTGCGAAGGTAGGTGGTGTCTTTTTGTCTTGGGGCTTGGGGGATGTTGTAGCTGTTAATATTGGAGCAACAGCCACCCCAGGACTCGGATCGGTGGTCGTTTCAGATAATGCTAATTTCGTATCACTCTGATTATTACCACCTTCAACAGTGCCAGAAGTTCCCTCTACTCGTTTTTGTGAGCTAGATGTCGCGAAGGCAGCAATATTGGTCTTACTCATTGGCGCACTTTGATCAGAATGGCTGGTCTCCAAAAAATCTGTCGTGGCTGAAACAGCAGATTCAGTAGGAGTTGATTTAGAACCTGGTGCGATAGTCACCCGCTTGGAACTTGTTTCCCCAGTTTCGGTTAATCTTCGGGCAAATTTCCCGTCATTGGGAGATTCATTCACTAGTTGTGATTGATTCTTAATAAGGCTCGGCTCTACAGAGGCAATTTTTTCGTTCATGCTTGAGTCCAAGGTAGTCTCATGTTCGGCTACAACCGTGGATTGTACTTTTGTGTCTTGAACTTTACATTGGCTCTGACTTTGTTCATTTTCATCTGCTGCTTGGCCCGTAGCAATGATTTGTTTTTCTTCATCAGCTGTATTCTTCTGTATTTTGGAAGGCTTGTCGATTTTGCTTATGCCGAAGAATTGAGTGACTGCTGAAACTACTGATTCAGTAGGATCTTTGCTTGGTCTTCCTGAACTTTGTTTTGATTCAAGTTTTTGATTGGCTTCTAAATTCAAGGAGCTTTCATTGACCCCTTTACTATCTACTTTCACCATGTTTGAGGGGCTCGTAATATGATCACCTTTTGTACTTGTTTCTGGACCTGATTTTTGTTTGGTAATGACGGTAGAGGACTTTGATTCCAACACCTTACTTCCACCTGCTTGTTTTCTAACATCCTTTGAGCTTTCAGGATTATCGAAAACCTGTTGAGATCGGGCGACGATCTGATCGTTACGAACGTTAGCAATTTTCTTCGTATGTGTAGGATTTTCATCCCCGCCAATACCAAAGAACTGAGTCACTGCTGAAACCACCGATTCAGTTGGATCGAGGCTCGGTCTTTCCGAACCTTGCGGTTTTTGCTCAGTCTGTCGATCGGAATATGACTTGGTCCAGATACGTCCAGAATTCACATCTTTCACACTTTTACTGCTTGGACTTTGTATATCTTTGGAATCTAATGCTTTACTCGTTTCAGGCTGTCTTCGGCTCTCTGAGTTCTCTGTTGGTAGGATTATGTTTCTGTCAGATGCCGCTTTTTTACTAATGTTCTTAGGATCACTCGCAACTCTTTTGACAGTTTCATTTCTTGAAGGGTCACGACCAATGCCTAAGAACTGAGTTACTGCCGAAACAAGTTCTTCTGTGGTATCGCTGCTGGGCGGTCCTTCCTGAATTGGATCGGATCCTTCAACAACCAGTTTTGAATTGTTTGGTTTCTTTGGATCAGTCTTATCTGACTGACTCATTATTGTAAGATAAGAATTATCAATTTGCTCACATTTTGCATTCTAAACATCTCAAGGCTCCACAGTCCACTAGGTAGCTAAACTAAAATAGTGAAGCGTTGGGTCAAAATTCACAGGTTAGCGGCTACGAGTAGACTAATCCAAATCGAAATTGTGGGTTCTAACTAAAACTAAATAGAAATTGTGGGTTCTGTTATTACCAGGGTGACAACTGAACGTATCATGAGAATGACGTTTCCATCTCAATGGATATACCGATGCTTCCACGTAATTAGGTTATTAGCTGTTTCCTGATTGGATTGTGTGTGTTTGATTTACTCCACATTGCTAAAATTAGAGCTAAAATGGTGCAGTGATATTGTTGACATGGATGTCATATATATGGCTTTTATGGTGGAAAATGGTCACTTCACTTCCATTTGGTCAGTCAAAAACTTGCGTGTTGTGACCGAATGACCGTGACCAGTTATGCGTCTAAATTACATGGTTACACGATTGGAAGTTAGAATCACACAAAAACGAAGGTGTCTACGTACAGTAAACGCTAATTTGAAGCCGTACCAACCTACCTAGAATGTATCGGAAATGGATCTCTGATCAGCTGGTGTTGAAAATGGAGCTGTGGTCAACTAATCGAAATTGGGCTCCCGTAATCAGTAGGGAGAAAAGTGAGCTCCCAGATAAGCTTAGTCAGAATGTGATCTTCCAAATCGGTAGAGTCGGAAGTTGAGCTCCTAGATCAGCTAATGACTTCAGTCGATCGATAATGGAACCGAATTTGCCCGATAGGATAACGAAACCCGATCAATAAACCGAATTTAACAAAATATTATTAAGGTCCTGTGATAACGAGGTAATGAGCCGAGCTTCATTTAGAGGCTCATAGATCAGCTAGGTAATGATTCCCGACGATCAATACCCTGTTTCTCCCAAATGCATGTCTTGTAGTAGGTACCTAATAAATGTATTTTCCAAAATGAGAGATCAGGAGAGATAAAGGTTAGGTTGGAGCAGCAGAGATGTAAAGAGGTAGAGGGACGAAGAGTATTAGAGATAAGGACCGGTTCATCAACGGTAAACGGGCAGTTAGATTACCGCAGTTATCAATAACTGTCGAGTCTAGCGATCGCAAGTTTGCCATTATAAAAATGTTCGGTTAAACTGATATTTTTCATTTGACCCAGAATTAATTTTAATGATTAATTGACCAGAAATACACATCCAGAATTTTTAGAATCGACTGTAGATTCCCTTCACTCATCTATGTATACATTTCCTCAAACTTGCCGTTATTTTTTGGAAAGGGATTAAAATGTGATTTGTGGGAATACTCTTCATCTTCAGTGGTGGAAAAAGTGAAGGACCTTGGTTATTTGAAAGTTTGTTCAAAAATGAAACTGAATGACTAATTGATGAAATAGGGGTTTCCTGGAATAAATAAAGTAATACATTGGTAGGTACATGCCTCTGCACTGAATTTCACTCACCCATCCGTTAAAATTTGAGCAAAAGCCAAAATATTACCTAGGGAGTTGGGTGCGGCCCTTGAAACCGCCAAGAAACCGAAAAACTCGAAGCGACCAAGAACACGGTTTACACGACAGAAAAAGTAGGCCCCCCCCCCCCCCCCCCCCCGCCACTGCCACCACCACCACCCCGTAACTCGACCTCCTGGGGTCACCTGTCTTGATGTTGGTCGTTTGAAAATACCCATACTCGAGGGGCCCCTGAGGACGTGTGCCTAATTTCAACCCTCGAGTTGAAAGAAATTTCAAGCTCCTCGCCAAACAGCTTGGATGAAACATGTTGACAGCGGATGGGGGGGGGGGGGGGAGGTTTTCAATCATTTTCTCCGCTGAGCAGGTTTTCTTGGCGGGTAGAGTTTTACAACAGAGTTGTTTCCGGGAGGATTATATTATCATGTTGGTACAAATTATCACTCAAATGTGGTTGGTGTTCATTTAAAAAGAGTTTCTTCTCTTTCGAATTCAGCGAACATACCTACCTATCCATGAACTGTCCGAGAATTTCCGTTGTTGAATTTGCAGCACCGCCGAAGAAATTGAATTGCGTGAAATCCAACACCAAACACTGGTCCATTAAAAATGAAACTGCACCTATTGCCAGTTTAGTTTCAATTAATTCTCACCTTCGTTATGAGCAGTCAAAAATTATATTTATGATTGTGCATAAGATTCACAATGAAAGATCGATGGTGGCAACATTTCGCTCGGGGGTGGGGGGTAATGAAAAACGGATGGGAACCCCACTCAAAGCTATTTCACAATGTGAATAATATTTGCCATCGGACGGAAACTACCATGGCCAGATGTTGAAACGGGCGTTTAATTATTGTGCGTTTCCACCCTTTGACTCCTTAGAAGTGGTGAAGGAAGTTGAGGATCTTCCTGTAACATCTGTCCGATTCCCAGACGCTGCTATCCTCTCCGGATCAGGATCCTGAAAAATTAAATGGTATTTCCAAATTGGTAATTTTCTAACTTCATCTGCTTAGACTCAGCAGGCATGATCAGTTCACGTGACGCTATTGAGTAAAAAATTGAGCTATATGGAGCTTAGGCTCCCTTAGCTATTCACGGTACCATCAATTCAAGCTGAAATTGCCGGGTATATGTGGTAGCTAACCAGTTTAACGATAATGGCTTGAGTCCTCATGGGAGTGTACTGTGCCCTAAGACTTACTTGCTAATTTGCTCTGGTCTCTAAACCGCTGCAAATTGTGAACAGCGGTTTATTATTTTCCTGTATTATAGATACCTCTTTGCGTAGATATATCACTATTTTCTGTGAGCAATACCTACCCTCGTGGTTCCCCCGGGAAAGCACAGAATCGAGTAAAAGCCACTAATGATATGAGTAATTCATGGGTAACTATCTACAAGCTCCTCCCGAACAACCACCTGATTTGATCAAAATCGGGCCATTTATTCGTGAGAAATTGAGAAGTCGGAATCACGTTTGCGCATGCACAGTGACCATACTAATGATCAGTTAGTTCTGTAATTAATATGGGACATCTGGGGTCCTACCCGTAAGATATCTGAAAATATGAGCAACATCGGATTCTAATTGAGGTAATTATTATGTGCCTGGCAAGGATTTGCGGATACAAACTGATAGGAGCGAACACAGTTTGTTCACGTTACAAAAGTAACTGTCAACAAAATCGAAAATAATCATCTTTCTTCCAGTTAAATAATAATGTTACTACAGTACAACCTGGAACTCAATATTATAAAGCCATGCGTGATTATAATAAGCTGTTCCCTAGCAATGATATCTCGGCTAGATGTATTCCGTATGATTCACATTCATGTTGTCGAAGCTTTTCGATTCAAACTCAAGTTCTTTACTTACTATGAACTTAAATATGTATAACGGCTTTAAACAAATTATAATGGCCCTTATTTATACCGCGAACGAGGCTTGACGTACAATGCCTCGGGTGTCCCAAAAAATCTCAAGTTTGGAATAAATACCCTTCTAGGTATTTGAAGTTTCTAGTTACGGCGTTCTGAAAATGTCAACGCGTATTTTTCACCCCTGAGATGACTGAGAGTAAAGCCGAGCTTCGCGGATCAACTAGACCCCAAATGCACACCAAGTTTCAAGTTTACACCAACAAACCAAGTTGTATCAATTTTGGTCCGTGGCAAGTACGGCGTACGGACAGAAACAGTTTTTTTAATTCCATTTGCGAATTTTACATACCTACCTTGGAACGCAAACCATCAAATTTCGGGGGGGGGGGGGGGGGTGATTTTTGGTTTATTATTCTGTGAATAATAATACACCTATGTATTCGCTCAGCAAAACATTTTTATAACACCCCCCCTTACCTACATTTTTTTCTTTTACGTTGCAAGGTGCGTATAGATTCCAAATATGCAGGGTCCGGTCCGTACGCTGTCCACCGTATCATGCATACTACATTTTCGGTCTAAAAAATTCGTTCTTTCGCACACAGGCTCCATTTCGGCCCTAATTGCGTCCCGAAACTTTGCAGCCCGAAAAATAATTTTTTTTTTCTGGTGTTTATTAAAATGAGCTTTTGAGGTATCTTCTTCCATGGTTTTTAGGGTGAGAAGACCGAATATGAAGTCGATTTTGACCAAAGAGTGTGGAATTAAGGTTGCAACGAAGATTCAGCTCCCAAAATTCATGTTTTGTGAGTCAAAAACCTGGGAAATTGTCTGAAATCACCCTCAATTTGTATAACACTAGAAAAAGTGTGTACAGGTGAATCAAGACAATTATGGTACTATCAATGATCAAGGTTAATTTGAAAAAAGGGGGGGGGGGCGTAATTCGTTTCGTGTTTTTGGGGGCCAAAATTGATGGAAACCATCAGAAATAGCTATTCCAATAAATTATTGCACATGGAAGAAACAATAATTGAACAGCCAACATTTCTGTAGGTGTGTCTAATAGAATAACAAACCCATGTGAAAAGGGCTTTGCAGCGTTTCTCTTTTCATGCTCGAACAACATGACTTTTGCTCAAAAAAACTTCCCTTTTCATGATCGAACAACAACGGAGGTTCATTATTAAAAATTTTAAATCGACAATTCACCTTGACGGGAATCTGAAGTTTTCTACAATTGAAAATTTGATTTTCTAGTTCTCCTTCCACGAACAGTTTCCAGATTCCATCTCTTCCTTAGTGTTTACAATTAAATCTACTCTGTTTAATTTCCTTCCGATGAAATAATGTTAAATTACAACCACTGCAGTCGGGCTTCCTCGCTTGATGTTGTTCGTAGCAGAGGGTTGAGCCGACAACCCGTCCGGGTTTATCATCACTGATCTAGTCGTCCTCCCCGACCCAGTCACCAGCGTTCCCATGGAGTCCGTACTCGGGGCTGGTTGATTAGCGAGCACTGCAGAAAAACCCACATGTCCTCCATTACTTTGAGGTCTACTGAATGGTCACACCTTAGTAGATGAATGATGTAGATGGCGGGTCATTCGAGATATGAGGGTTGAAGGGAAGAGCATCAATGGAAGCCTTGGATTGATTGAACAGAGAAAAGTCCTGTTGTAAAATAGGTTAAACAAAAAAGATAAAAACTTTTTTTGAACTCTGTATGTATGATTATTGGCAGCTATGGATTTGGTATTCAGCTGTCACTGAGGCATATATAAAGAACCAGCTGACAGTTACGCGCAACTGTAAAGTATTTGCTCCTTCGTGGCAAGTAAATAATTTTTCAGAAACACATTTTTGGAGGAATATTGAAGGAAATCATCGCTCAAACCAGTGGTTTCGTTTGTACATTTTTACTTTAGATGCTGAATCGACGTTGAAATATCTAAAGTAAGGTCCACATTATGAGCCAGATAACCCTTGACTGTGTAAATGTATAGGATTATCTGGTTGGGTTGGAGTAGAAGTATCCTGAGATAGACGTATACCTACTTTTGAGGTGCTATCAGTAATTAGTGATTGTTTATGTGTTTGAGTTTTCTCGAAGGTAATGATGGGATCTCACGCGGAGAAAGATTATGTATCCACCGCTGCGGTAGAAGTTCAAACTCATGTTTTTACGTATTAACGAATTACATATTAACGAATTACATATTAATGCATTGCCTAATCTAGTAGTACAGCTATATCTAGTATACCTTCTTGTATCTAGTACCATGTAGAAATCCACTTGTTGATTGCCAAATAGTATTACAAACCTAAGATCTGCCCCGAGTTGGTCTGTACTGATGATGAAGCCAGATCCCTCTGAACGGACTTGGAGCGTCTTCGTTCCCTCAGGGTCTTCTTGCTCTTTTCTATTCGGGCAGCACTTTCATCGTCGATGCCCTCGTCACTGATTGGTTCTACCAGTTCGACTCTTTTCCCATCACTCATCACATCCGTCGGGTTTCACATATTCATCAGTTTTCAGATTTTCAAGAGCTGAAAATCTCCAACTCAAACTATACCATAGTCTGAGTAGTCTAGTAGTATTTTTTATAATACATCAATAACCATTCTTCTATACTAATTGAATGATATCGCTTGAATTTTCCAGTCCAAATGAGGACAAAACTATTACAAGATTATCCGTAACATAGGTAACGGCAATCGCCATAAATTGGGACACGTATTCTGAAGATCGATTCTTTTCTCCACCATTATTATAGGAATGAAGTGCGAATAGATCAGTTCTATAAAATCCAGCACTTATTCACCTACCTACTTCCCAAAGCGTCTAATTTTAAGCTTGATCACTCTGGTTTGCGTTTGTATGCATCTTACTAGAATACATGAGCTCGAACCAAACATGTTATTTTCTCAAACTCACTGTACCTACCCGGTGGTTTGATTTTCGGATTTTTTTCAGCCGTGCGTTTAAAAAAAAAGTTAACATATATTTTCCACCCCTTCCAGTTGGTTGGTGGTTATGAAAACCGTTTACGGACATCCCTTCCTAACTCGAAAATTCTAACGCGTAGAATTTATTTCCGACCTCGAAACTTTGAACTTTATATTGATAGAAAATGCATAATTCTTAAGCAGTTTTAATTAGCAATTAAAATTGTTTCTTCTTGTTCCAGGAAATCAGAGAGGTTAGTCCCGTTAACTCGATCAAGGAAACCGCATCGCAAGTATTATAGTAATTACATTTATTTTATCATACTAATTTATTTTAGATCGTTGGTTTACCAAATTTAGGTATATTGATATGAAATATTTTCTTTTCGTGCGTGTTTTCTATAATCTGTTTAGCTCTGTTGATTTTACGCACTGTTGAATCGGATAATTTCTTTGATCATTAGCTGTATATATTATGACGTTGGTATTCCTAAACCTTATGTACCCGACTCAGATCTCAGATGAGCGACATTTCGTGCGAGGTAGACCGAGAGAATAACATTCCAGTGGGGATCGAAATCCGAAATGCCGAGAGGAATTGAGGCGGGAGGGAGAAAAAGGCAGTTCACGAGCTCCGGGTCTCGTTTGCGGAAGAAGCGAGTCGGAGAAACCTCAAAGTTTTGTATAATTGGGAAAGGGGAGTGGAGCAGACCGAGGAACGGCTGGTAGAAGGATCCCAACTATCCCCACTCTTCATGCTCCGCTCTGGAGGTTTATTGTTCTTGAATACTCGTGTGGGGGGGGGGGGGGGGGGGGGCTGGTGTATAATTCCCTGTCGTCGGAGTCCCTTTCCTTTACTGCTTCGCTGAATAACTCGCGGGACGCCGAGCGAAGAGCGGAGAGAGGGGTGTTGGTTTACCCACTGCTGAGCTCAGCAGAATGCCTTTTCCTCCGCTCCTGTCTTCACAACTGGGGTTTTAATGCTTCCCCGAACTACCTAAGGAAACATGGCCCTCCAAAATAGCTAGGGTCGTCCTCGCAACAGATCGAGTAAGCACATGCTCAGGTGCTCATAGATGGCTGATGCAGGTAGTACTCCCCCACTGCAATTGAGACTGTTGCAATTGGATTCGTAGTATAAAATCCATTGCTGACGATGAAATAACCTATGAAGCCTGATTTTGCGCCTGACAAATTACCATTCATGAATATTGGTAGGATTAGCAACCATCTTTCCTTTGTGAAAGTACCTACTTGACAGTTTGGAGGTGGACGTCGTATGCGGTTAAGTCACTAATCGCAAACTAGCATCTCGGTCAGGAGAAATATCGTGAAATTATGTCTAGTAAACCTGCACACAGTTAAAATGAATGGTTGATGATACATGTAGGCGCATTTGCGTATACCCGACGCCTGACATACGACGATTTGTGGACCCCAAGCCTCCCAACCAAGTTAGGGGTAGTACACGGTAGACATAAACCCCAAAGCCCCCCAACAAAGTTATAGAAAATAGTGAGTGCCCCGTAGCCTTCCCGATATCGAAAGTTTCGAGCTTCCCTACGTGAAGTTGTTGAAAATAGTCTTCGTTATAGATAGATATATCGTTATCGTGATTCCTTCCTGTAGAAATGGTCCTAAGTAAGATCTGGGACATTATTGGAATTTCTTAATACAATCAATTAGTGATTATGATACTTAATTACGTGAAACGAGGGTGTATATATGTTATTTACTTTTAATAATGCCACGTACGGAATACAATGTATTGTCGACAAGAAATTGTTGACGTTCTTCTTTGTAAACTGAGAAAGAAGCAGAAGGTGGGGTACATACCTATACCGAGTTCGGTCAACTATGGGGTAGTACTGAACCAGAAAACTTTCCCTATCATGCTTTCCAAACTTGTCCTAAGCATTACACTGATTTTCTGCAGATTTCTAATATGCCCATGCCCAAGCTGAGCCGGGAATGAATAGGCTGTAGACGGCAATAACGCGCCGACCCTTTCGACAATGATCCGTCCCGTTAGCTGTCAATCAAAGCTTAGGTACGTCTGATTTGAAGTTCATCGAAGCAGACTAATAGGGTCCTGGACTCGATCTCTCGACCGTGCATCGGTCTCCCCATGGTCAATCTAAAGGGCACGGAATGTGACTAGCGGTCAGACGGCTGAGAATTCCATTTCCGCTAATGACCCTTTTCCACATCATTCCCTTTTATTTCCTATCCCCCTCATTTCCTTGAGAAACTACTTATTCATGCACACGGTATTAAAAGTTCATCGTTGTACTTTGAGCGATGAATTATATTTATCTTTATTTAATTATTTTTTTTGTACTGCCCGTCATCTCATCTCTGAGAAATAAAAAATGCTGCAGATTGTTACACAACGATTTATTATTTACGTGTATAGATTCCCCTTCCGCGGAGATCACTGTTTTCTGTGGTCAATACCTACCCTCGAGCTCCCACCAGAAAAACGCTAAATCGAGTACTGGAGCCGGCCGGGGAGTTACAGTTTCATTGATATGCGGTGAATCCAATAATTCTATCATTAATTATTTTATGAAGCATAACGTCCGTTGAAGTTACAAAAATACCTATCAACCAAATCCGAAATAATCATCATTCTTCAAACGAAATAATATCACGGAACAAAAATATGTTGAGACCACTCTGTGCGTCCAGCCGTTGGTTCAGAACCCTACAGGCCGGTCAGATACTAAAGGCTTCGTCAACATGATCGTGTCACACAGTGTTTCTTTATTTAGGCGCATTCAGCTATAAAAGGTCGTTGGCGCCATAAATGATTAATATGCGAAATGCGAAGATTTTACGGTCACCCAGCTCAGATGTCATTGGTAGGCAACAGCTGATTATAGTCACGCATGGCTTTATGAAATTGAGTTTGTTGTTTCTCATTTCATTTAATTTGAAGAATGATGGTTACTGTGGATGTGGTTGATAGGTAATTATTTTTACCTATGTTGATGCGGACAAGTTTCTTGTTCACGGCCAAAAGAATCCTCCAATTGTGTGAAAATTTGGGCATTAGGCAGCTATAATAAACTGTTGTGTAATATTTTGCAGCGTTCTTAGTATCGAGACAATGCAGAGTAACTGCGGCCACTCGAGAAAAAGTAGGCTGAAAATAGAATGTAGGTACACTTGAGGAATTACTGGGAATGGTGGCTTAGATCCTCTGGAGTCTCGAAGACTGATTGCGGATACGAACTTCCTTCATAAGTCTCCATATGGGGCTGTTGGTTGCCCTGACATTCGCTAGAGATTTTCCTTTAATGTGCCCCAGTATAATAGCCGCCATAATCCTCCATTCACCGTACCATTTTTGCTGCATTGCTCAGACCTCCATGGATCTCGACTTCTTCGCCCAGACTTGGGCGTCAACGCCGTCTTGAAGAAGTTATAAAACACAAAAATTATCTTTACGGCAACTTTAAAAATGTGTGTCTATGACTTGTCACATCATACAGCATTATAAGGTACGTATGATATATGTAGCCTTATCATTTTCATCCCTACTCACTTTCATCAACCTTTGGAATCGAGCATGAACTCCCCCCCCCCCCCCCCCCCCTAACAACTCACAGATTTGATGGTTTGCGTTTCGGTGTATGTAGAATCCGAAAATGGGGTAAAAAAATGCTGCAAGTCATTTCACAGTGGTTTATTATTTCCCTGTACAGTTACCCCTTCTGCATAGCTCACCTGTGTAGCGTAAGCCCTGAATTAGTAGGGTAGTTTTTCGCTGTGAATACCTACCCTCCAAGAACGAACTCTTTGTTTCTAACTCGTGATAGAGGTTTAGGAAATAGAACCGCTTTAGCTTTGAAAGGATGCTATTTTGTTATGAAAATTGAATAAAATAATGACTAATAAGTGTCTATGACTTATAAATTAAACATAGCAGTGACTAATACAACGAAAATGACTAATACTAAGTATGTAAAAGTATTATTATTTTTACTAATACAACTACAAGTGAGAATGAATATAATATACCATGTAAAACACTAACTACTACTAAATCAGACATTATTATATAATATAATTTTTTTCAAGTTTTGTATTAGCCCTAAATTTGATTGAGTGGCATCACTGGTCACTTGCTTAGGACGATGGTGGACTAACATTTCTCACGTATGGAGAAACCATTAGTTTAATAAGAACGACTTCATGGCAAGCTTCCAAAATTTCATTATTGCCTGTGTGTTGTGCAAGCTGAACAAACTGTTTGGAAATTTGAAAAAAAATTAAAGATGGGGATGAACCGAAGGAACTGTTGACAAGAAAAGGGAACGAAATGATTTTACTCTCCGACTTCAAGGTCAGATAAATAAATATGATTTATTCAAAAATATACAAACTTCTTTCGAAAAAAAAATTGACTTCGGTAATTAGAATGGAAAAAAATTATGTAGGATCTATGAATAGTTAAGCCTATACCTTTGCACAAACAAATATAGGTAGAAAAATATTAATGATAGGTATTATAGGTACTCGAGCGGAAAATTGATAACCTGGAGGCAAGTACTTAGTTGTGAAATTGAAAGGTAGTTTGCCGTACGGTAGGAAAAGGGAGCGTTGGAAGTAATAGCTAGGGCTTATCGACTTGTCGGCCGGGGAGCTCGAAGGGAAGCTGACGAGGCTGACGGCTAGTCGGTCTGCTGACGGCAGGCGGGAAGTTCGCAGAGAGGAAGAAGAAGGCCACCGTATATTCCACAGTAGCTGCGAACCATAAAATAAGAAATAAAATTCGCCAAGTACTTGTAGGTTAGCCTGGCAGGCAGACCATGGGAAAACGTACAAGTTTGGTGAGACACCTACCCTTCTTTCCGTTTGCGCAGATTGCAATGACGAGAAGTTTCGATGGTAGAATCCTCTTCTGGAAGGCAGAAAGCTTAATATCTCCGGTTGTGAACGGCTGAAACAGAAGGCCGGCGCGCTGAGGTACAGGAGAAGGGTTCCCATCAGGGTTTCGTACTATTTTCCAGAGAAAATACATACCGTGATGACGCAGACGCTGAAGGACGAGAGAACTCGTAGACGGGGTTGTCGTCGACACGACGGAGTCAGTTTTACAAAATTAGGAAAAGTATTTCTCTCACTCTAACAGAGAAGTCAGTACGGGACGAGAGCGAGAGAACAAAGAAAAGTCATGAAAAGCAAAATGGCGATCCGATACACGTGTTGAGTATCCCCACTCGAGCTCGGTTACCCGAGAACGTGCGCGGGGTGTGGCAGTTGGCAGGTCGACCGAAGCGGGGAATCGCTGAACTATCTTAAGTTCTACAGTACAGTGTCCTTGGAAACAATACTGCTAAAATGAGAAGTAGGTAGCTTTCAAAATCACATGTTTCACATGAAACTGATTGTTACCTACTCCTCAATCAAAAAAGGCATACCTGCCTAACAAAATGTTACTATTCACAAAACATCTGCCGCTCTCTTCAATTTTCCTTTACCTATGCATAAAATTGTTGAAGAGAGTATGTACTCCTGTGACGAGGAGTGAACCGCATTCATCACATTCATCTCACACTTTTTTCGATTTTCTCAGCTACAGAAACATAACTAAAATACATTGAGCTCATTTTATAGCAAGCGTTATCAAATTTCGTCATATTAGAGTGACAGCAGTGGATTGTTTTCAACCCCGTCAATCTTGCTATAATCTAATAATTATTTGCATTCCAGTGGCAGAAAACCACTTGCTGTATCAGCAAAACCACCATCAAATACAGATGCTATTCTCGCTTGTTCTTACGCTACCTATTGCGGAACATAAGGCTCCTTATAGCCCAACTAAACTCATCTATATTTGATTGTCATTTCTCCAACTAGCACTCCTTACACATGGGAAAAAAACGCAGCAAATTATCACACAACGGTTTATTATTTTCCTGTATAGATGCCCCTTCTGCGTAGATCCTTATTTTCTGCGTTCAATATTCTTGAACTATTCCCAGGAAAGCCCTGAATGGAGTACTGGAGCCGGGCCGGGAATTACAGTTTCATACAAATGCACGGGATTCAATAATTTAGTCATCAATTACTTGTAGTTATTCATGAAGCATGAGGTAAACAATGAACCGCTGTGTAATAATTTACCTGTGTAGATGGCCCTTCTACGTAGGTAGAATAATAAACCGTCGTGTAATAATTTACCGTTGTGTAATAATTTACCGTTGTGTAATAATTTGCCGGAGTGTAATAATTTACCGTGGTGTAATAATTTACCGTTGTGTAATAATTTGCCGGAGTGTAATAATTTTCCATTGTGTAATAATTTACCCATAAATAATACTTCAACGTTTGTTCAAGTTTCAGAAGTACCTATCAACAAAATCCAATAGTCCATCACTTGTCAAATGAAATTTGCAGAATTCAAACAAAGTCAAATTCGCAGAACGAACAACTCGACTTCATACAGCCATCCTAGATTGTAATCAGGTGCTCCTTAGTGATGAAATCCCGATCGGATTTATACAGTTTGATTCACGATCGTGTTGACGAAGCTTTTTGGTGCTCACGAACGGCTGGACGTACGATGCTCCGGGTGGTCTCAAAAAATTGTTTAGTTCAAGACAAATTTAATAACGTAAAAAAAACCATATACCCTTCTATCGAAAGTTTTCGGGATACGGCGTTCTGAAAATTTCAACCCCTATTTTGAACCCCTTAGAGATGACTGACAGTAACGTCGAGCTTCGAGGACCAACTAGACCCCGAACGGAACCTAGAACCCAAATTTCATCAATTGTTTTTCATGGTAACTAAGTGGCCCGTACGGCGTACGGCGTACGGCGGACAGACAGAAATATTTTTATTGCAGTTTTGGATTCTACATACCTTGAAACGTAAACCATCAAATTTTGAGGGGGGGTAAGAATTTGTTTTTTCTTGCTCGATTCCAATGGTTCATTATTGAAAATAATAAACCAAAAAGCCGAGCCTAATTCGTGTTTTTGGTGGCCAAAATTGGTGGAAACCATCAAGATAGCTATTTCAATAATTGCACATGAAAGAAACAATAAATGATTAGCCTAAATTTCTGAACGTATGTCCAGTAGAACAATAAACCCATGTGACAAGGTCTTTGTAGCGTTTTTGGAATCTATGCACCTTGAAACGTAAAAGGAAAAATGTTGAGGGGGTGTTATACAATTGTTTAGCTGCCGAATACGTAGGTTTATTATTCATATAATAATGAACCAAAACGCTGCAAAGCCCTTATCGCAGTGGTTTATTATTATATTGGACGTACCTACAGATATGTCAGCTGTTCATTGTTTCTTTCATGGGAGTTCATTGAAATAGCTATTGTTGATGGTTTTCACCAAGTTTGTCCCCCAAAAACGTGAATTAGGCTCCTATTTTATTTTGTTTTACAAATTAGCTTTGATCATTGATAGTGTGCCATTCGTCATTCATCTGTTGATACTACTGCTAGTGTTACTATACAAATTTATGGTAATTTCCGACAATTTTCCAGGTTTTTGACCCATAAAAAAATGAATTTTGGGAGCTGACCCGTTGTTAAAACCTCAGTTCTTCACTCTTTGGTCAAAAGCAACTTCATGTTTGGTCTTCCCGCCCAAAAACCATGGAAAACGATAACTCAAGAGCTAACGTTCACTAACACTTCACAAAAAAAACCCCTTGAAAACCCCTATTTTTACACCCATTTGTCCCCCATAGCACCCCTGTATGTATTCCGATCGGGCTGCCGAGCTTCGGAGCAGATCTAGGGCCCAAATGTGTTCCCAAATGGGGACCCAAAGTGTGCGGAAGAAGCACGATTTTAGACCAAAATTTAACGTAAATTTAAGGCTGAGACTTCGTTAGAACCTCAATTTCACACTGTTTGATCAAAATCGACTTCATATTCGGTCTCCTCGTCCTAAAAAAAAGCGTGGAAATCTATACTTACAAGCTCATGTTACCAAGACACCAAATAACCTCAATTTTTACATCCATAAAACTTTGGTATATTCCGATCGGGCTGCAAAGTTTCGGGACACAACTAGGGCCTAAATGGAGCAAAATAACAAATTATTTTAGACCGAAAATAAATTATATATGGATGATATGGCGGACGTACATTGCATTTTTGGAATCTGCGCACCTTGAAACGTAACGTAGTAGGTGTATTCACAGAATAATAAACCAAATAACCCATCAAGAAAATTCAAAGTAACCATCATTTTATCGAAAAATTGAAATGATTTCATTGAATAACAAATTCGATTTCCCGAAGCCATGCGTGATTATCGTCAGCTGTCCCGGTTGCATCCAGTACACTAATGTAAGATGTACTAGGAACTAGACCGTCCAGCATTCAGGGATGCCCACTTGTATCTCACGATACGATAAGACTGTCGATACCACATTTTTGTAGTTCTCCGGAACTTCCCATTGAGTGGAAATTTGAGGACCCCGTATAACTAATAATTACCACCTTTTCACAGCTGGAGGTTTGCTACCTGTTTGAAATTTCTTACTTACTTTCGTAGTTGTTACGCCCCGCATCTCATTCAACTATGTATAGTTGTTATGTTACTATCTCATTCAAACGATACTTCCAAATGGAACTGTGACAAGGAGCGGTTATTATACTAGTCCTCATTTCCTTCTGTATCACCTACTGAGCCAGAGAACCTTCTTCACCTCGACAAAGTTGACACTAACATTTCCCTCTCAAACGAGTTGGCCGAGTAGCAAATAACCTTTAATCCCTTCGAATATTAACTTAAAAGCGATCTCCTGAGCCCCGTCAGGATGTGTGTATTCGGAGCCCATTATCCTCCGTCGTCTCGCCATCCCCAAACTTCCCTCGAGGCGACACTGCCAAGTTTTCAGTTCGAACTACTTGGTATTATTGTTCCCCAGCGGCGGCAAGAAGCTCCTAATGCATTCAACTAAGAACCGACCACCTCCCCCCTCACAGTAAAGTTGCCCATTAAATCACGGGTAAAACCGGTTGACGATGGTAGAAATGGTTATGTGTACGGTGGGGGTAACAGCGAAAAGACTATCTTCCCGAGCGAAAGTTATACAACGAGACCTAAGACGAAAATACCGTGTGGAAAATTCCTTGAAAGAGCGTCTGTATATTAATGTGTAGCCGAGTGTGTCAGTAGAGGTGTTGAATGCCTTCTATAAGAATGTTACTCAAGAGAAGGAACAGCATCAGAGCTTGGGCTCCACTCTCATAAAAGCTTGAAGATTTTATGCTTCCAAGTTTAAGAGCGTTAATGAAATTTTACGTCGGTTGTAACAGAAACAGAAGACGTACATTTATCAGGACAACGGGCAGTCATTTTAGAAAGAGCAGTTTTCATCTGCTAAAGCGTCTGGAATTATTGTGTTGCTGTTGAGGTATGGCTCTTGATTGTTAATAGTTTTTGTTAGTCCCAGTTCGTTCACAATAAAGCTTGAAGTTTGAACTGAACAAACGCCACTAACATGAGCGTCAATCAAACGCCAAAACTTTGGGCCAGCACAAACATGTTTGCTATTGTTGGAAACAAGTTTATCCGATTCTTGCGTGGTTTGTGTTTCTTGTTCAAATATAATAGTTTTGGATTTTATTGTAGGTAGATACCTACCTGCGTCTACCGAATATACATACAGGTAATGTTGGATGGTCGAACAGCTGTGGTTTATTATTTTCCAGAATGAACCTTCGGTATCGAGCATGAAAATCAAAAATTCAACCCCTGCCCCTCGAAATTTGATGTTTTTGCGTTTAAAGATACCTAATAATATTATTATGCAGAGTCCAAAAATGGAACGAGCATTTTCTGTCCGTCGACCGTACTTCGCACTTTCCTATTTAGTTACCATGAATCAAAATGGATGAAATTTGATTTGTAGTTCCCGATTATAGGGGACAGTTGATCCGCGAAGCTCTAAAACTTTCAATAGAAGGGTTTGATTTTTATGACGTTTTAAAATTGACCTCGACTTGAGTTTTTTGAGGACAGTCGGAGGGAGCGTTGTACATCCAACCGTCCGTTCATAGTTGTTATGCCCTGAAGTTTGGCTCATCGTTAACATGAGTGTGAATCAGACGGTATCCACCCCGGTTAAAATTGCTAGGGAATAATCACATATAGCTTTATAAAATCTAGTTAGCTGGTTCGTGATATTATTTCATTTGAAGAAAGATGGTTATTCTTGATTTTCTTGATCTAGGTAGTTTTGTAACTTGAACCAATCTGGTTAGGTGTCGTCTGTCCGTCTTGCTTTTATGCTGACATTCAGGGATCATGCGGGTTGGGTACCAGATAGTTCTCTATGAATGAACGGTTGGATCATTGATACTACCACTACGCGCGCGCAAACGCGAATCCGAGTTACTACATTCCTCGCTAATTGATGGCGCGATTTGATCATATATAACGTATGATAATTTGCAGCGGTTTTGGTTTATAATTTTGAACTAGCAGGAAACCCCGTTGTACTTAATACGAAGGGTGCTAAAGCGTTAGGCATAGAAGAAAAGTCAAGAAAACTCGCACTTGATAGTGCAGTTTCACAAATTTTGCATATCGCTTTGTCTGACGATGAATCTCATCGCTACCCGGGAACCCCTCGTGAAATCTTCAACACCGCTTCTAAAAAATCATCACCACAGCCACTCGATTCTCAAGATTCGACTTACATTTTCAGGATACCATCAATTATGAATCGCATGGGACAGTAAGAAGCATGACGGCAAACACAGCTCTGTGACCGTATTCCTGGCCGTCCCAATGACATAGTCCGTGTTCGTGCTTCTAGTTGCTACGATCGAGCCCAATACCGCGGATCACTTTACCCCAAACCAGGATTAGGTGGCTGCTGTCAGAAAGTTTTCACTGCGGTTTCAACCACACTATAACGGATCTGTGGGACATGCCGTTCAGCATTTGTTCGACTATTGTGCTTTCGTCGTTAGAATAATCGCGTTGATGCCTTCATGTTCTTACTCTCCCATGTGATTCATAATTAATATCGTGAAAGACGGCTAGGAATACTGTCAAAGAGCTGTGGCTGTGGCCTATAACCTGACCCGGAATCGCTGATCACAATGAGACCACCCTCGTGTAAATCCGTTCAGCAATTTGGCTCTGATGCCGACATACACTCACGAACTCTTGAATTATAATAGGTTAATGAACGTTTCCAGTAGAGCATTAAAATGGTTAAACCCCGCCCTTCCTCCCCCGCCCACAAAATTTGGTGGTTTCCGTTTCAAGGTATACGTAGAATCCAAAATGGAATTAAAAAAAAAAAAACACAAGTAAAATTATTAAGAAAATGCTGCAAATTAGTACACAACGGTTTTTATTTACCTTTATAGCTGCGCCCTTCTGCGTAAATCACTGTTTTCCATGTTCAGTACCCACCATCCTGCTCCACCCCCCCCCCCCCCCCCCCCAAGAAAAGCCCTGGGAGTTGCAGATCCATAAATATGCTGTGGATTCAAGAATTCTCTCATTATTGGTTGTTATTCATGAAGGTCAAGTTACGCCAGTACCCATCAACAAAATCCAAAATAATCATCATTATTCAAATGAAACAATAAATTTGATTGTTTTTCTTTTTTTAATAAACCGTTGTGTGATAATTTGCAGCGTTTTTTATTCCTTTTTCGGATTCACGTACCTTGAAACGGAAGCCATCAAATAATGTTGGGAGGGGGGGTTGGAGTTTGTTCTCTTTATTTTCTTTATTCATTTTCTTTCTTTCTTTTTTTTTCATTAAAAATATAAGAAACCAAAACGGCCCTAATAATTCTGCGTGTTACGCTAAACGGAATCAGTGATTTACGCAGAAAGTGGTATCTATACAGGAAAATAATAAACCTTTGTGTGATAATTTACAGTTTTTTTTCCTAATCTGTATATTATTTTCAAATTTCTTGTAAAGATACGAAAATCGGAATGTTCCAAGAATGCGTAATGACATAATTTGAAGGAGTGAAAATTTATCTAAATAATCTAAAAATTGATCTTGGCGAATAATAATCGATTACCTACAAGATTTGATTTGTACTAATAATCGATTGACCGCTACGTACAGAGCATACGTTTAGCAGAAATTTATTAGTTAAGCATGTGATTTATTTTTCATGATTGTTCCTTGTATATATGATTGTCCTTGAAGATAGATGACTGCGCAAAATCAGCTCAGTTGGACATCGGAAAGTGGGCGATAAATCGATTGCAAGATTGGTACCAGACATACAAGACGGACAAGAAGGCGAGCTAATAAAAAGGTTTTAATAAAATGGCCGGTCCGAGGACTCTCCTGGGGGAATTACGAGGGTAGGCTCTACGGAGAAGAAGTATCGTTACAGGAAAATAATGCGAACGATTGCGTAATAATTTCTGCAAAACCACGAGATATTGTCGATACTTGAGTGATCCGTGAATGACTTGAAACTTGAGGTAGGCATCTATGAAATCATCAGTAGACCAGTTCCCAAATACTCCTTGAATTTGGGCTCGAACTATAGTTCTTGACGTAAACGTTTGCAGATGAGCTCGTGGAACTGAAAATCGGTTTCAGTTAGCTTTATCTTGGATACACACAGGACCAACCCTCGCGTAATCGCTAGATTATTTAAGCTCATTGTCACAGTTGTTTTATGTAGTGATTTTGCAGTTGGTGGCAGTTCATGCATTAACATTATTATTGAGGATTGAGTTTAGTGCTACTTCGACCTTTCCATTGACGTCATCGCTGAGTGCCACCTGTACCGTTCTTAATACCATTATAACCGACAGAGTTCCTTCCTTGTATACATTCCCCCCTTCCCATGGGAGCATATTCATTACGATGAATCGCTGCTGAGTTCACCCCATGCTTATCCCTCTACCTACAACCCTATTCAAGACCTTGCCGGTTCTATACGTAATATATCTTCACCCATCCCTATGCGCTATTACCGACAAGTATTTCTCCGCGAAATGGCCCAGCTTTTATCGCATTGTATACCCACTTTGTTCTTTTATGTCCCAATACCCTCATTCTACAGTGTTGTTCAGCTATTGCATCATCAGACCCGACTTATGAAAAAGAACTCAAGATGGGTATGCTTCTGGTCCGGCCTGCTTCTTCGGTATAGTTACTCGATTGGCATCTTTGATTCAAGGAAGGCTCAACGTATTCCTCTGCTGTTGCCATATATTTAATCGGCCGATGGGTCATCCAATTGTGATGCTTACGAAAGCTGATAGCTTCTATTGAAAGCATTCCCCTACTAGTTGTGTAATCTCTATAAAACGTGGGTGAAATTGGATGGCGTTTCCTCGAAAGTTAAGTTGTTAAGTTTGCTTTGCAGACCCATTTGCCCTGATAAAAGTGGAATTCTGCAATCTGAGTCCCTATCTGTATTCTAATTTGTTGAATCAAACATTACTAGTATTATACAAGGTTTTTGTTGTTAGCGCATATACATACACTACTTTCATTCCACTCGCAATGAAAGTCATAGGGGCTCATCACGGTCCCAGTCTGCATGATCCCTGAAAATGTTGGTGGGGCGTTACCGGGGAAGGAGGCCTGCAAGATAGCGTCGGTTGAAAAATGAGCTACTTAGTTTTTCCCAGGACGCCGTTTCCCGAGTTGCGATCCAACAACTATACTTATTTCGGAACCTTCCCTTCTGGTGGTTGATACTGGATTTATATGGATTTCCGTTTAGTTTAGAGCTGTAGGAACTTGGGGTCATTACACATGAAATTGAATCTTTGCCTTCATCTATCCTATTCCTTTTACTCCTTTTAATATTTTTAGTCCTTCTTCCTCCGTACATACTTGAAGGGATTATTCCCAGTATAATAGCACAAGACCACTTTATAAGCCATTAATGAGTAACGTGGGATAAGGTGTGGTTTGGTCCCTTGGTTAACCGCATACACAAAGATCATCAAATCCTACGGTGAGATTTGTCTACGCACGTGAAAAGGCTTCCTATAGTAACCACTTCTTTGTGACAAGACGTAAGAGGTAGTGAGGAGCTGACTCGCAGGTGTTCTTTAGAAGTTACGGGCTCTTCATTCATACAACATACTCGATTTCGTTGGCACAGAACACCAGGGTGGTGAAGAAGCACACATTTAATGGTTTCCTTTCAAGGTACGTAGAATCCGAAATCGGGATAAAAACGCTGCAAATTATTACACAAAATTGGTTTATTATTTTACCTGTATAGATGCCCCTTATGCGTAGAACACTAGTTTCTATGGTCAGAACATACACTCCTGCCCCCCCCCCCCCCCCCCCAGGGAAGCCCTAAATTGAGTAGTGGAGCCGGCCCGGGAATTGAAGTTTCATAAAAATGCACGGGATTAAATAATTCAATCACTAATTACTTTTAATTATTCATGAAGGGTACATACTAAAACCGTTGTGTAACAATTTACCGGTATAGATGCCCCTTCTGCGTAGATCTCTGTTTTGTGTGGTCAATACCGACCCTCCACCTCCCCCCAGGAAAGATCTTCATCGAGTATTGGAGCCAGCCCGAGAATTTACATTTCATGGAAATGGTCGGGATTCAATAATTCGATCATTAATTATTATGTTATGTTGTTATTCATGAAGCATAACGTTTGTCCGAATTCCAAAAGTACCTATCAAGCACATCCAATTTTCCTTTTTCAAAATGAAGTAATATCACAGAATAACCAACTCGACTTCATACAGCTATCCGTGATTATAATCAGGTGATCCCTAGCAATGATATCTGTTCACACCGTTTCATTCACGATCGTGTTGACGAAGCTTTTTGGTGCACACGAACGGCTGGACGTACAATGCTCCGGGTGGTCTCAAATAATTGTTTAGCTCAAGGCAAATTTAATGACGTAAAAAAAACCAAACCCTTCTATCGAAAGTTTTTGAGATACGGTGTTCTGAAAATTTCAACCCCTATTTTTCACCCCTTAGTGATTGCTGACAGTAACGCCGAGCTTCGTGGACCAACTTGACCCCCAGCGGGATCTACAAACCAAGTTTCATTAATTTTGTTACATGGTAACTAAGAAAAGTGGGAAGTGCACGTACGGTGGAAGGCAGAAATTTTTTTATTCCATTTTTGTTATTCATGCTCGATTCCAAAGGTTCATTATTGAAAAATAATAAACCAAATATTTCTGTCCGTCCCCATACTTCGCACTTTTCTTAGTCCATTAACCAAAATTAATGCAATTAGGTTTGTAGGTCCCGTTTGGGGTCTAGTTTATCAGCGAAGCTCGGCGTTACTGTCAGTCATCTCGGGTTCAAAATAGGGGTTGGAATTTTGAGAACGCCGTAGCTCGAAAACTTTCAGCGGAAGGGTATTTTTTTTAACGTTTTTAAATTGATATTGAACTAAAGAATAGTTTGAGACCACCCGAGCAATGTGCGTTCGTTCCTTTACACCGAAAAGTTCGTCAGCATGATCGTGAATCAAACGGTATAAATCCGGCCCAGACATCATTGCTAGGGAGCACCTGATTATAATCACGGATGGCTGTAGGAAGTCGAGTTGGTTGTTCTGTGATATTATTTCATTTGAAGAATGGTGGTGTTATTTGGATTTTGTTGTTAGCTGTTTTGGCAACTTTAATGGGCGTTCCCATAAATTGCTTCATGAGTAACAACAAATGATTAATGATTGAATTATTTAATCCTGCCCATTCTTATGAAACTGTAATTCCTGGGCCAGCTCCAGTGCTCGAAAATTGGATGTGCTTGATAGGTACTTTTGGAATTCGGACAAACGTTATGCTTCATGAATAACAACATATAATAATTAATGATCGAATTATTGAATCCCGACCATTTCTATGAAATGTAAATTCTCGGGCTGGCTCCAATACTCGATGTAGAGCTTTCCTGGGGGGAGCTGGATGGTAGGTATTGACCACAGAAAACAGTGATCTACGCAGAAGGGGCATCTATACAGGTAAATAATAAACCGTTGTTTAATAATTTGCAGCGTTTTTTGTTTGAAAACGGTTAAAGTATGAGTACATTCAGCGGCCCATAATATTTGTCGTAAACAGCGTGGGATTTCCTTCATAACTTCTGTGTATTGAGATTCAACCTGTATAGGTAGCTACGAACGTACAAAAATATACCTTTAGCTTTATTTACCTATGTGTTTGGTATTTCCTTTCCGTGGGTCCTTTTAATATGACGATGGCCAAAGAACACAAACGACTCTCAACATTTTTATTTGATCGTGTTTGCTGAAGGTATAAAGTTTGTAGGAGAAGTGCCCTTGTAAGAAATATTTATGTAAATCAAGTGCTCAAATCCGAGAATCAAAGGCTATTCGGACCGCTCGGACTTCAAAGATATCGTCAAACATCGATGTTTGGCGTCAACTTCAAAAGGCTTATCTCGAGGGTCTGCTGGACGGACCTTTCGTTTCTTTGATAAAACCGGGAAATCGTAGAGCTGAGAAAATCCCAGCGAGAGGACGTGCGTGGTAGGTTGTGGGACGGAATAAGCAGTGCGGTTGTGTCCCAAACGCTTTATATCCGTCTGCGCCATTTGTGAGTGAACGGGGTAAAGAGGGAAAGACGGCGATTGAATAAGAATTCACTGTGACGTCGTGAACCTCTGAGGGCCGCCGAGGAGTTCCGAAAGACTGTCACCAAAGATAGGTAGGTAGGTAATCTACCTTCCTATACTTTTACAATTATCTAAAGCCGTAAGTCGCGTGCGTGGACCGACAGCGCGTATAAGCACGGCCATGGTATAAGACAACGGCATGCCATTTCTCATAAAAATAACCTCAAGTTACTCCTAAAGTTATACCAGATGGGAGCCAGTGGCAGATCCATGTTTTGGCT
Source organism: Leptopterna dolabrata (assembly GCA_954871275.1). Classification (NCBI taxonomy): domain Eukaryota; kingdom Metazoa; phylum Arthropoda; class Insecta; order Hemiptera; family Miridae; genus Leptopterna; species Leptopterna dolabrata. The sequence continues at coordinate 25,289,762 of OX940975.1, read as the reverse complement.
GAGGAGGGGGGGGGGGGCTAACCCGGAAAATGTTTGAAAAAATCCTAACCCAAAACGGGTTTTTCATGTATAATTTGGTAGGTATTATAAATCGATATCGAAGTGTTTCAGTGGGTAAATGTTTTGTGAAATACCAGCCTATCAAAACGTTCTTCTCCTCCTTAGATATGCTTTTCTAGGTCTCCTCAATTGATAATGGGAAAAACAATCTGCCGAGATGTAGCACACAGCTTCCTCGTAATCATGATCAGTTGATTAGTTGGTTTGCTAGGTCGCTTGAATGTCACGTTTGCGGTGCGCAGGCAGAAGTATGTTCAATCCAATTTAGATTAATAACAATACGGAATCATCTAGGCACTTATCCACACCTACCCACATTAACATGAAATACACAGAAACACCCTAATAAGTGTAGGTTCCCTTATATTTCCTCATTATTTCATTGTGATCGCAATTATAAATAGTGGTGCCCACGCATGCATGAATAATAAAAACCTTGTAAATCTGATATCTCCGGTTCTGTTCAACCGAATGTGCTTACATTTTCAGGGATCATGCAGGTTGGGTGCTGACAGTCTCGTGCAACGGATACATACACCGGTTCAGTAAAGCAATGAAGTAACTGCAAAAAATCAAATATTGCAGGAGAAGCGAAAAATCAAAACTGTTTCATGAAAAACCCTGTGATTCGAACATTTTGTTACAATATATGTTCGCTAGGGCGTAAATATTTTTTAGGGGTGTAATTCAACCCCTCTCCTCTCCACACCTGATTTATTGCAATTAGGTCATTGTTCTTCCAGAATTGATGGCTCAAAATTTCAAAATCTGACAAAGTGTTGAGAGGAAAAACGAGCAGGTTATCCAACAGATTCCTAAATTATCCTTTTTATCTAATCACCACTCTTAGGAACAGTGATGCACAAAACATAATTAAAAACGCGCAGAAGGTACAAAATTACATGATAGGAAATTAGTTAAGGGAGCCATAAAAACATTTATAAAATGGAGGAATTATGTCGCTTCGAATCAGAGAGTTCAAATCTCGGATTTTGTTGTCTTAGTGGAGTAAGCCAGTTTTAGAAGTAAATCAGCTGGTTCTGTTCTCTTCCTTGCACGCCTTCTTTTGGGAAAAACGCTGCAAATCCCTGCACAACGGTTTATTATTTTGTATAGAATACCCTTCTGTTACAGATCACAGCTCTATGTATAGATAACCCGTCTATATAATATGATATGTACTATTCTATTATATGCATATTATGTAGATCGCAGACACTCCGTAGGTTAGTACCTAACCCCGTACTCGTTACTAGGTACCTACCTAAATCACGAGTTAAATGTTGCTAAAATAATTCTGCCGATGACAAACAGTACCTAACAAAAAGAAACACACATAATGAAGTTCTGAAAAGAAATTGTTGATGAGGAGTGAAAAAAGTTGCAAAAGTACCTACCAAAAAACTCCAGCCCCTTCTACGTAGATGGTATAATGAACCGTTGTGTAATAATTTACCGTTGAGTAATGATTTACCGTAGTAATAATTTACCCATCAATAATACTTCAACGTTTGTTCAAGTTTCACTACCTACCAACAAACTCCAATAGAGCCATCATTTTTCAAATTAAATAATATCACAGAACAACCAACTCGACTTCATACTCCGCCAATATAATCAGGTGATCCCTACCAATGATTGGCCGTATTCACAAATTCCTATTGTGGGCGCGTCTCTGGTTACGAGATTTGGTTTGAATTGTATACAATTTCATTCACACTGGAGTCGAAAATGCCTGTCGGTGCAAACTTCGGGGCCTTACTGTGAACGAACGGCTGGACGTACGATGCTCCGGATGATCTTAAAAAACTCGCAAGTTCAAGAACTATTTAAAACCGTAAAAATATTTACGTAAAAAAATGGTATAGGCGTTTTGAAAATTTCAACCCCTATTTTGAACCCCTTAGAGATGACTCACAGTAACGTCGAGCTTCGAGGACCAACTAGACGCCGAACGGAACCTATAACCCGAATTTCATCAATTTTTTTTCATGGTAACTAAGAAAAGTGGCCCGTACGGCGTACGGCGGACAGACAGAAATATTTTTATTGCAGTTTTGGATTCTACATATCTTGAAACGTAAACCATCAAATTTTGAGGGGGGGTAAGAATTTTTTTTTTCATGCTCGATTCCAATGGTTCATTATTGAAAATAATAAACCAAAATGTCATCTTTGCTCCATTCTGACTGTGTATAACTTTTTTTGAAAGAAAACTCTTAACTTCCCTTTTCATACAGCAAAATTTTTACTTCCGACGACTTGAAATCGTCACCGTCTGTATCCTTCGTCACGACGAATCCCGTGTCGTTATACAACGCCTTCAGGTCCTTGAAGTCCGAAAATTTTATCTCTCGACTTTTAGAGGCTCTCTCTTCTTTTCTGCGTTTCGGATTAGCGTAACATCATAAATCGGTTCAGATTCCTTGGCTCGAGTCACTTATTTCTCAATGGTGCTGTGGACGGCATCACCTATATATTCTGAGCGTGGCCACGAATCATTGTGGGTATTCGTGTTAATGTTCATAGAGATACATGGCAATAAGAAATTTATTGGCTGTCCTCCACAGTTTTCGGAGTAAAACAGTAAGACAGTTATGTCTTGAATTATCTGAAACTTCTTGATGAAGAATGAAACATAGCAAATTTACAACGTTGTTTCTCCTAGTTTTGACGCATTATTTAAAAAATCATTGAAAAAAGCAAAGACGTAATGTGCACTTACGACGTTGTTCCTCCGTAACCGTGCCGCATTATTTAAAGAATCGTTGAATAAGCAAAGACATAATGTGCACATACGAAGTTGTTTCTCCGTAATTTTGATGCATTGTTAAAAAAATTCCTTACAAAAGGACACAAAGTAGACGTACGTCATTGTTCTTCCGAAGTGGTAAGTTCAACGTAGAGGTCATCTGTACAACTAACAGGTGTGGCATTGTTTCACCGAATAGAGCTATCAAACAGCTGATAATTAAACAATGACTCATCTTCCCTCCGGCGAAACTGTGCATATTTCCGATTATGTAAAAATTTTATTGGATGCGCCACCTCTTCCTGATCACATTGGTGTATTTGAGTCATTTCGAAGCAAATTTGCAGTTACGTCATTGTTTTACCGAAACGGCGATATTATCCAATACTGACATTGATTGGGAAGTATTGGCTCATGCGCATGCGCTAACATGAATATTCAACCCGTGGACAACTCTTCCGATTTCAGCTTCAATTTCGTAGGTAATTTGGGTGTCCCTACTCTGAGAGTCAGATGGTGCTATACATCTATAATAAATTAAGGATTCATCAACAAAAACGCTGCAAGTCCCTTCACAACGGTTTATTATTTTGTACAGAATACCCTACTGTTACAGATCACAGGTCTCCGTATAGATAACCCGTCTATATAATATAATATTATGTACTATTCTACACATATTATGTAGATCGCTGACCTTCCATAGGTTAGTACCTAACCCTTAGTAGTTACTAGGTAACTACTTGTCTAAACCGTTGTGTAATCATTTACCTGTGTAGGTTCCCTTCTACGGAGATAGAATAATGAACCGTTGTGCAATAATTTGCCCATCAATAATACTTCAACGGTTGTTCAAGTTGCAAAAGTACCTATCAACAAAATCCAGCCCCTTCTTGGTAGGTGAGCCGTGGTGTAATAATTTACCGTTGTGTAATAATTTGCCATTGTGTAATAATTTACCCATCAATAATACTTTAACGGTTTTTCAAGTTGCAAAAGTACCTATCAACAAAATCCAGCCCCTTCTTGGTAGGTGAGCCGTGGTGTAATAATTTACCATTGTTTATTAATTTGACATTGTGTAATAGTTTACTCATCAATAATACTTCAACGGTTGTTCAAGTTGCAAAAGTACCCATCAACAAAATCCAGCCCCTTCTGGGTAGATGAGCCCTTTTGTAATAATTTACCGTTGTGTAATAATTTACCGTGGTGTCATAATTTACCGTTGTGTAATAATTCGCCGTCCTGTAATAATTTGCCGGTGTGTAATAATTTGCCATTGTTTAATAATTTACCCATCAATAATACTTCAACGTTTGTTCAAGTTTCAGAAGTACCTACCAACAAAATCCAGTATACCTACCTAGTCCATCACTTGTAAAATGAAATAATATCGCAGAACAAACAATTCGACTTCATACAGCCATCCTTGATTATAATCAGATGCTCCGTAGTTATCGGCCGGATTTACACCGTTTGATTCACGAGTGTGTTGACGAAGCTTTTTGGTGCTCACGAACAGCTGGACGTACGATGCTCCGGGTGGTCCCAAAACATTTTTTAGCTCAAGACAAATTTAATAACGTAAAAAAAACCATACCCTTCTATTGGAAGTTTTCGAGCTACGGCGTTCTGAAAATTTCAACCCCTATTTTGAACCCCTTAGAGATGACTGACAGTAACATCGAGCTTAGAGGACCAACTAGACCCCGAACGGAACCTATTTAACCCGAATTTCATCAATTTTGTTTCATGGTAACTAAGAAAAGTGGCCCGTACGGCGTACGGCGGACAGACAGAAATATTTTTATTGCAGTTTTGGATTCTACATACCTTGAAACGTAAACCATCAAATTTTGTGAGGGGGGGGGGGGGAAGCATTTTTTTTTCTTGCTCGATTCCAATGGTTCATTATTGAAAATAATAAACCAAAAAATTATAACTATCGAATTAACCTAGTGCGGACGATACCCACCCAATTGGTAGTACAGATATACTTTGTATATTATTCAGGATCTGTGTAAAGTGTTTTATAAACATTGAACGTTGTTCTGCTTCCTGGTCTACCTAGTCGAAAAATATAGATCCGTGTCGGCCGGTCAGTATGCTAAATTTAACGGCTCGTCTCCCTGGGGCGAACTTAGACTTTTCTTATGCGACACACACGATACATCAGTTCACACTCAATGGGCACTCATACCATTGAAATGTAGGGTATAACTCTGATGTTTATTGGCACGTCAATCGTTGTTCAACTAGACCTTGCTAAATAACTCCCAACTCCCCAACCTCCGGTAACCATTCGAACAGCACAGGTGCTCGCTGCTTCCAGTTAGAATATTTAAACCTCGGCAGCCACCCGGTGAGCGACAGGTGACAGCTGCACCTCTCGTTCAGCGTTGATGGTCGGCTCCAATCTGTTTCTCTCGAGTACCTATCCGAGTCTAGAGGGGACACACGTGTAATAAATTAGTCAGCCGGCAGAAAAAACAGCTCTCGTTTAAACATGATATTCGCGCGTTTTCACTGCGAGTAAAATAGAGGCGGTGAGGCAAAAACGTTTATTTGCCGCAAACTCCCTTTCAGTGGATCACTGTTTGAATATTGGACTATATAATATATGAGCATTTTCCGGTTACATCAGGTGATTCTCCTATCTTTGTTCTCTTACACAACTCAACTACTGTTAATGTAATGAACTGTGTGGTTTATTTTTGAACAAATCAAGGCCGAAGTTCAGTGTTATGAAGTAGAAAACAGAGCATTGAAATGCGTGGGTAATACCCGTATGGAATAGTTAACATTTTGGACAGCTGTGTAAGAATGAAGAGGTCGGGAGTCACCCTGATCAGCTGATCCAAAAATTGAGCTCTTACTTGCCAACTGAAGTTAGGACAGAAGGATAGTTGTTTATTATCATTAGGAACCGGATTCATAGGGTTTTTAATTTTTTTTTTTCTTGCTACGAAAAATAGTCGAATATCAATCCGATTCAAGTCAATTGGAATCGTGTGGGTAAATATGGTAGGTCCTGAAAAACCTGATTTGGATTTCCTGGCCTAAAATACCAACACCTGCTTTAAAAGACCTATCTTTACGATACCTACGCGTCTCCAGCTATTAATTAAAACTTTCCGGTGTTTTGGTTTATTATTTTCAATAATGAACCTTTGCATGAAAAAAAAAAAAAAAAAATGGTAACCCCCCTCAAAATTTGATGGTTTACGTTTCAAGGTATGTAGAATCCGAAAATGCAACAAAACAAAAAAACAACGCCGCGAATTATTACACAAAGGTTTATTATTTACCTGTGCGTAGATCACTGTCTTTCTGTGGTCAATACCTACCCTCGGGCTCCCCCCAGGAGAGCCCTAAATTGAGTACTGGAGCCGGCCCGGAATTAAAGTTTCCTACAAAAGCACGGGATTCAATAATTCAATTATTTTGTAGTTTTTCCTGAATCGTGAGGCAAATAATAAACCGTTGTGTCATAATTTACCCTTCTACGTAGATAGTATAATGAACCGTTGTGTGATAATTTGGATTTGAGTAATAATTTACCGTTGTGTAATAATTTGCCCATCAATAATACTTCAGCGGTTGTTCAAGTTGCAAAAGTACCTATCAACAAACGTAGAAGGGGCTGGTCCTTCTACGTAGATGATATAATGAACCGTTGTGTAATAATTTACCGTTGAGTAATGATTTACCATCGTGTAGTAATAATTTACCCATCAATAATACTTCAACGTTTGTTCAAGTTTCACTACCTATCAACAAACTTCAAAACAGCCATCACTTTTCAAATGCAATAATATCACAGAACAACCAACTCGACTTCATACTCCGTGAATATAATCAGGACCTCCATAGCAATGATTATCTCGGGCCAGTTCCCGATTTTTGCCGCGTCCCTAGTGATGATATTCTGGGCTGAATGTATACAATTTCATTCACCCTCCTGTTGAAGAAGCCTTTCGGTGCAAACTTCTGGGCCTTAGTGTGAACGAACTGCTGGACGTACAATGCTCCGGGTGGTGTCAAATAACTCCCAACTTCGAAAACTATTTAAACATTTAAGAAATTCAAGGTAACGGCGTCCTGGAGATTTCAACCCCTATTTTTCACCCCTTAGGGATGACTGACATTAACGCCGAGCTTTGTGGACCAACTAGACCCCAAACGGGACCTATAAACAGAATTTCGTCAATTTTGGTTCATGGTAACTAACAAAAGTGCGATTACGGCGTACAGCGAGCGGACAGAAATTTTTTTTTGAATTTTCGGATTCTACATACCTTGAAACGGAAACCATCAAATTTTGAGTGTGGTTAAATGTTTTTTTTCATGTTCGATTCCGAAGGTTCATTATTGAATATAATACACCAATAGTGGTCACTGCCGAAACAAATTCAAATAGTTCTTTCACTGGAAGAAAAATTTAAAAACAATTTTTAGTTGTTTGCCACCAATGCAATTTATTTTCGACTAAAGGTAAATTTAAGAAGCATTGTTAGTCTCAAGTGGTTTCTGTGCACTTGGAGATGTCGGTGATTAGGTTGTGGCACTTTTGGTCCGCATGTAAGTGTCCGCCTCGAGTTGGTCCTCTGGAGAAAGAGGAAGCCAAGTCTGTTGAGACTCCGACTTGGCTTCCTCCTTTTCCAGACCCCTCCGCCCCATATCCTCTCGCAGCGACCCCACAAGAGTGCTGTAAGCAAGTACTTTGTAATCTCGTTGAGAGCACCCCCACTTCAATGTTGCCTCGGGAACAGGCGCTCTTCCATTTAAACGTTGGGGAAGTGTCTAAATTGCTTTGGAGTCCGGGCTGTTCGGGAGACCATGCATACAAGGAGGCTCCCTTCCCGCCGCACCGCGCCCTGCTGAATATTACATGCCGAGAGCAGCCGACGCCTCCTCGTCCCCTCATCGCGATCAGTCCCCTGAAAACTCTCCACCAGCGAACCGCTTCCTCCTCTCTCTCAAACACTTCGGCTTTTCCATCCAACGAGAACCACGTTTTTCTGCCCCCCATTCACCGTTGATTTTTACTCCGCTTTCAAACCGTTTCCAGTGCAACCTCTGATCGCCCTACAGATTACACAAGGAGTCTCAAGATAATACCATTACTGCCCCCCTCCCTCACATCACTCCTATTCACTCGTCCACCTCTCTCCTTTTCATCACTTCATCTCCCCACTGCTCTCCCTCCCCATCTCCCTCTGTAGTCAGTCCATTGTCTCAGCCTCGCAATCTGATTCTTCCCATCGCGGTTTCGCTTTCTTCGTCTAATAAATTGAGTTACCCCCCTCCCCCCATTAACCGCCCTTACTGCCTTTTTCAGTTGAGCAAACTTGATCCGCTCTTCTTGATTAAATTTATTATAAACCACCATCCTTACTTTAAAAAATTACTCAATTCTTCCTTCGTAAGCCTTATCAGCCTATAAGCTTCAACAATAATTGTCAAGTAACTAGGTACATACAAGTTGAAGCAGGTAGGGGCGGGTAGGTTGGTAGGTATTACGTAACACATTGTTCTCGACGATGAACGACTAGGGACGTTGCGATATGAACAATGTCGATAGTTCTTCCGATATCACTATCTAGGACTTGGATTTTTATTTAATGCATTTTCTCCCCCTGCACGAATAAAATTGTGATGAATTTAAATTCTTCATCACGGTGGCGTGAAGGAGTAGGTAGAGAAGAGCGAGGGAATTTAACCTAGGCGGCGGTAATCCACCGATGTAGGTGAGAGGAAGGAAGTTCACCTAGGCGGCGGTGATCCACCGATGTAGGTGAGTGGAAGGAATCTCGTCTAGGCGGCGGTAATCCACCGATGTAGGCGAGAGGAAGGAAATTCACCTAGGCGGCGGTGATCCACCGATGTAGGTGAAGGAAGGTGCTTGTCTAGGCGGCGGATATCCACCGATGTAGACAAGAGGAAAAGGTAGGAGGTAAATTCCCAGAGCGGCGGATTCCACCAGGCATCTGGGAGGAGGAAGGTAGGAGAGAGAGAAGAGAGAGCTGGTTAGAGGAAGTGTCGAATGAAGCTAAAGCTCCAGGATCCAGGGTTATATAGGACTTGGAGGCCTCTCCCTCCAGCTCCCTGTTGGGAGCTGGTAGTGGGGCTCCAGGTTGTGTCCCCTGGATTCTGTTGCCTGTCTCCCCACTCAGATGTTTATTAGCGGAAGGTAAGTTTTACATACGAATATTGGTGAGAGCTTTAAGGTTGCTAGTGGAGTGTTCCCGGGAGGGACTCACGACAGAGGTCCCCCCAGTTCGAACCAATGTTTGAGATAGCTGAAGGCTCAAGGTGACAGGGGCTGAGGGCTGCGGAAACAAGAGGGGAGCTGAAGGCGCAAGTTGACAGAAGCTGAAGGCTGAAGCAAACAATTGAAGTGCTGAAGGCAGAAGTGTGACCGGTTGTGACTTAATCCTAGGGTTATATATAAGTAGCTTGGTATAGTAAGTAAGAGGTAACATAGGAGTAGTACGATAACATGATAGTGAGTAGCAAGTAGTAAGTAGTATGATAGCATGATAAAATTGATGAAGGGACAAGTAGTGGAGGAATATGTACAGGGTCTTATGAAGGCAATGGTGATGAGGATAATGATGATGATGAGTAGAGTAATATGTACAAAAATTTACAAACTAGTATGTACATGGTCTTTTACATCTTTTGCCGTTCCGGGGAGGGGGAACGGTAGTGGCGGCGTGAGTGGCGGCCGGAGAGGTGGTTGCCCTGGAGGCGGGTTTGGAGGGGCCGTTCCGGGGTGGGGGAACGGTAGCGGCGGCGTTAGTGGCGGCCGGAAGGGTGGCTGCCCTGGAGGCGGGCTTGGAGGGGCCGTTCCGGGGTGGGGGAACGGTAGCGGCGGCGTGAGTGGCGGCCGGAAGGGTGGCTACCCTGGAGGCGGGCTTGGAGGGGCCGTTCCGGGGTGGGGGAACGGTAGCGGCGGCGTGAGTGGCGGCCGGAAGGTTGGCTGCCCTGGAGGCGGGCTTGGAGGGGCTGACCCGGGGTGGGGGGTCAGTTGATGGAGAGGTGCTGGTTTTGGCGGCGCCGGCGGGTGCGGCTGGTAGGTTGGCAGCCGTGGCGGCGGCGTAGGAGGGGTAGCGAGGCTTCGCGGTGGTGGTGTGAATGCGGGCGGGGAGGGGTTGGATGTGGTCCCCCCCGTGTTGGCGAGGAGGGGGGCCCGCCGGATTTACCGGCGGGCGTCCGCGTTTCCCTGCTTGGAGATGTAGGAGCAGGGGGGCTGGCATTTGCGGGCATCCCCACCGAAGTTGACATGATAAAAACATCGGTGGGGGGGATCCGCTGGGAGGTAGGTCCTGGTGGGGCGCGTGGAGGTGGAGTTGGCTGCCGCGGCTGGGGACCTCCCCCTTCGTTGCTGAGTGGGGGAACTGTTGCGGCGGTCGGGCGAGCGCTGGCGTCGGTGGTCGGCGGAGGGGGTTGGCCGGCGCTCGACGGAGAGGGAGCGGCGCCGGTGGAGGGAGGGGGGCCGGCGGCGCTCCTGTGACGGCGTCCGGTCCCTGCGCGGGGTGGGGGTGCGGGGCGCGGCGACTTCCGTGACGCCGGCGGCTGCGGTGAGGTCGTGTACTGTGTCGGCGAGACGTAGTAGCGGCTCATCCGGGCCGTCGAGGTAGCTGGCGAGCGCCATCTGCATGGGGTGGGGGAGGGCCCGCAGCCAGAAGGTCCGTGCGATGTCGGCCGTCATCACGTCGTGCAGCTGATGACGTAAGCGACGGTAGAGGTGGGAGGGCTTCAGATCGCCGAGATGTTGAGGTTGAGAGAGCGCTGCGACACGTGCGATCTTGGAAGGTTGGTATAGTGTGACGAGGCGGTTGCGGAGGTCGTCGTATGCGGCCGTGGCGTCGGGGGAGATGTCTGATGTCTGCAGGAGGATCTCATACGGGAGTAGAGATATGATGCGGGAGTAACGGGTACGCTGGCTGCGGATGTTGGCGGCCGAAAACGCAGCGTCGACCTGGAAGAACCAGAGCGCGGGGTCGTGCGTGTAGAAGGGGGGCAGCGACAGCGGGAACGACGCCGAGGCCGTCGTGACGTCGGCGGCGGCGTGTGCGGCAGCCGCAGTGGCGGCGGCAGCGGCGGCGGCGGATGCGGAAGAGCCGGGAGGTGAGAGGCTGGTGAAGGGGTTGTCGGTTGCGTCAGATGTCGCAGCGGTCGGCGGCTGCAGCAGGGATGGCCGGAGGAGCGGCGGCGTCGGCGAGTTCGGGTCCATGGTTGAGGTCTGTAATCAAAATTCAAATTGGGTGAGTTTTTGAATTTGTAAATTCACAATTTGCGGCAGCGGAGGTGTTTGTGGCGGAGAGTTGAGAGCTGTGTGAGCGGTTGCGGGTGGGCCAAAAAATTGCGAATTTATACTGACTGTTTAAGGTGCATTTGAAATTAAAATTGGGGACACCGAACTAGACTGGGGGCGACACATGAGGTGGTAAGAAGGGAGGAAGGGTAGAAGGTTGGATGAACGTCGGGTTCACCACTGTGATGAATTTAAATTCTTCATCACGGTGGCGTGAAGGAGTAGGTAGAGAAGAGCGAGGGAATTTCACCTAGGCGGCGGTAATCCACCGATGTAGGTGAGAGGAAGGAAGTTCACCTAGGCGGCGGTGATCCACCGATGTAGGTGAGTGGAAGGAATCTCGTCTAGGCGGCGGTAATCCACCGATGTAGGCGAGAGGAAGGAAATTCACCTAGGCGGCGGTGATCCACCGATGTAGGTGAAGGAAGGTGCTTGTCTAGGCGGCGGATATCCACCGATGTAGACAAGAGGAAAAGGTAGGAGGTAAATTCCCAGAGCGGCGGATTCCACCAGGCATCTGGGAGGAGGAAGGTAGGAGAGAGAGAAGAGAGAGCTGGTTAGAGGAAGTGTCGAATGAAGCTAAAGCTCCAGGATCCAGGGTTATATAGGACTTGGAGGCCTCTCCCTCCAGCTCCCTGTTGGGAGCTGGTAGTGGGGCTCCAGGTTGTGTCCCCTGGATTCTGTTGCCTGTCTCCCCACTCAGATGTTTATTAGCGGAAGGTAAGTTTTACATACGAATATTGGTGAGAGCTTTAAGGTTGCTAGTGGAGTGTTCCCGGGAGGGACTCACGACAAAAATTGAATAGAATAGGATATTTATTCAGTTTTCTGCTATAGGTACATGCTACAGGCTTCAATTGGATACAAGAAGTGTATGAGACAAATCTTATCGTACGCAGCCCGGCATAAGCTATGCCCGTGTCGTCGAGCCTTGAGTCGCTATCCGGTGTACACTACTGACAATGTTTCTGAAACTGAGCTAACAGTAAAACTATACATAATAATAATTATTATATTTACTTAAAATAAAATAAAATAGAGAATAGATTCACTCAACTTAGGTAGGTACTCACTGTTCAATAAATTGTCCGTATTGTCGGTAATCATCCGTTTCACAGCAAAACGGAATAAATAACGCATCTTTTATATTGCATAAAAATGCATAGATACTGCATATTTTTAATGTTTGGTGGTAAAAGAGAACAGAAATATTAGTAAGTTTTCCCCGAAAGCTGCTTATGATTTTCCCCCAGCCGTACTATTCATTTCACCATTTTGGTGTTCATTGTGTCTAATTTTATTCCTGACAGTGAAGTAAGATACCCTTACAAAGGCAGAAGACGAAACTAAAACCAGAATACGTAGGTAGTGTAGTATTCTGCAACAGGGTACAACATAAACTGCCCACTTGATGTGTCAGTTGACGAAGGAAGATCATTCTCCAAATTCGAATCAGTCCTCGCCGACAGTCGCCGAAGCTTCAAAGTGGAGGCACTTCAGAAGGTCCTGATTACAAATTCCTTGTATTGTATTGCTCTTACAAATAAAGGCACATTTTACGTAAATGTTTTCAAATTTGGTGTATTTTAACGGAATATTTCGTGTATTTGGGCCACATATATTTCCGATTGGAGGTGCATATTTAATTGCATATTGCGTTTCGTGTTGCATATTTAGTTGCGTATTTAGAGTTTTTAGCGCATAGTTTACGCGCATAAAATAATAAAAATGAGAATAAAAATTTTGACATTTCCTAATATTGAAAAATATTGAACTTTTACTACCGGTTGATATCATTTTAGTACCTAATTAATTAGTTAGTATTTAGTAATTTCCAAAAGAAGACATGCGTGCGAAAATTCAAAGTCATTATTAACTGAATCCTGATTTCGCCTTCAGTTCAGCAAATGTTGATTTTTCATTTAGGAATAGTGAGTAAATCGGCCAAATTAAAAAAATTTAAGAGTTTTATTGAATAGACAAGAAGTACAAATTAACTTATGTATTCATTTTGTACTGATGATTTCTGCCAACGCTGGATCAGTAGAAATATAATCCACAGCACTAACCAATGTGCGTTACTTGAAAAAGCACTATCAATAATATTTCTTGTACTAGATACCTCATGTATGCATTTATGCAAAATGATATGATAGTGTGAGTGTGATATTCCATGGGAATAATGATGAGTACCTTTTTCTTCTTCTTCTTCTTCTTCATCTGTGTGCTTGGCCTCACTCTGGCGGGGTCAGAAAGTTGATGATCCACCAGTCACCATATTTATTGGAGGCCTTGATAAAAGTTAAAAGTTAATGTTTTGGTTATTCATTCCTCAAATTTTATGTAATCTGTTTCTACAGAGCGATAAAACCCCTCGTAGACTTCTACAAAAAATACGTTTCGATATTGACTGCTACAAAAAATACATTTCGATATTCATAACATCGAATGGAAATTATCGGTGTCGAAAAATTTTATGAGAATATTGGTGCCAAAATATCGATAATTGAAAGGAATGCTATCGATAAATATCGAGTCCTCCATGAAGGACTCAGTATCGGCTGGGTGTAGAGGGAACTCCGTTACTGATGACTAAAACTACAGTTGTCCTTCATCAGAAACCCCAAAACAATCAGGCGAGTCTGGTCAGGGGGACTGGTGTAAGAAGGAGACGTCTGGTTGACAAAACCACGGAATCAGAAAGCGGATGGTAGGACCCTGTCCTTAGGAAACTTTAGGCTCAGCTGTCTCAAGGCAACTCTCAGGGTCTCAATTTCTACGGCATGTTTAAACTACATTTCACTTATCAATTTGTCTAATTTTTGGTTTTCTGAGCCCTAACTCACTCCATCCTCTCATCCCCTCCCCTAGGTGACCCACAGTAACGAATTCCTCATAGCTTAGTGAATTTTCCATGATTCGGTTTACTTATAACACCTGTAGACCCAAAATGCTTAGATATTTGGTTTCCGCTTCATTTCTAAAAATCCTGTTGGCGTTCTGAAAATGTCTGCCCCTCTCATTTACCCCTTACTGCCAGTAACTCCGAGCTTCGCGGACCAACTAGACCCAAACCAAACTAGAACCAAATTTCATTAATTTTGGTTCATGGTACTAAGAAAAGTGCGGCGTACGGCGGACGGACAGAAATTGCTGGATTATTGTCAACATCACCCTTTTCTTAGTTGCCATGAACCAGAATTAATGAAATTTGGTTTGTAGGTTCCATTTGGGGTCTAGTTGGTCCGCAAAGCTCGGCTTTACTGTCAGTCATCTCTAAGGAGGAAAAATAGGGGTCAAAATGGAGATTAGGTATTTGACCGAATTAGAGAAGGGGATCTTATTAGATCGCTTATGAATGTGAGCAGGAGATTTACTGGTAAATGGGAAGAGTACGCTTCCTGTTATGTCACCATCCACCTTAATTTTTCTTTATTCAAGCCAAGATAAATTATTATCCATAGTACCTACCTATATATCAAGTGGGCCTCAGTTTGAAGGCGGGGTTAGATGATTTACAAGGAGATATACTGGGTTAAGGGTTAAATCGTCGGAAAGTCGTGCAGTACCGATGTTCAGTTGGAGATTTAGAGAAATATCATCACCATGTATATTGTGGAAGAGAGGGGATAAAAGATAACATTGAGAAACACCCATCAGGGATATGGGTTGAGAATGGAAGAAAATATTCCTTACTCATTGGAGAGATTTTCTCGACGCATAGGTACGTAGTATTTTTTCATGTTGCTATCATCTTTGTCATTACGCACTATAGTATCAATTGGCGTTGCACAGTGGGGCGAAGTACTGAAAAATCGGACGTAGGGTCGACATTTTTTTTCGATTTCGGGAATTGTGATGTTCTCCTGTTATTTCGGTGTTAGACTCATATTTATATTTCCGTCGTATTTGTGGTCCTGCTCGAAAAACTAAGGTCAGAAATAAATCCCGGAACTACTCACCCCACATCACATGGTGTCTCAAACTGTAAACATTTTTTGAAATAAAAAAAGAGGTAGTCTGAAGTCAATGTTAACTAACTAGAATATTAGGAAGTTATTTGCTGAAGCTGGAATTTTCATTCTCCGTTCCCTTGTTTAAATAGAGATTAGTATTGAATTAGATAAGTAGTCCAAAACATCCCAGATAAAGGAGTCTGGGAAATCATTTTAGAATGTCCGGAGAGTTGAAAAATCGAAAGGAGAAGATTCGGAAACAAGAGCTGTATTTAGATTTTTGTTGCGCGAACCTTCAACCTTGTTCTGCTTGTTCATGCACGATATTGAAACAGCTCACAGTTAGTTATCTTCCTCTGCGAGATGTTCAGTTGGGTATTATAGACTGACATGCTGTAAACATGGACCTGACAAATCATTTTTTTCTTTTTTTTGTTTGTTTAATCTATTTTTTCTTCTCCAAAATTGACTTTTAACCTTCAAAACAGAAATTGATGCACGTGAAGCCGACTAATGTACTTTCCGTATGAGTTACAAGTCGATGTCCGCGGGACCCGTTACACTCGTCCCGCTGTGCGTCCTGCTGCTAGGCGCTGAGGAACATTCCTGTTTCGTCAAGTAGCTTCTCTTACTCCAAAATAATGTTAGGAATAAATTAATCCCGAGTAATCGATTGAAATGCAAGGAATCAAAGTTTTCAGAGTCAATCGCCTAATTTGATAAGCTGTGCGATTTCTTGGAAACTCGCGAGTCATAGGACCGGAACTGGGCTAACGGTCCCGGTAGCCGCCATGGTGGGTGAGATCCGTTGTTGGCCATTGACTGCGTGCTGTTGAACTGAAGTGACAATCAACATTGTGGCAATAATTTATTCTCTCGCCCCACAACCACTATTGTCGGTATTTGTGACGAAATTGAATTAGACTGATCATTCAATGTCAAAACTACTGTACGAGATTATGATTGTTGAAGAGAATAGTGCAAAGAAAGTAACGTAGAAACTGTTTCGAAAACTCGACTTTGGTTACTTAAAAGTTGTTATGGCAGAAGAGCACCGAATTTTGGAGATGCTGCAGGTACGAAAATAATCAGTGAGTGTTTCTGTAGAGGATGGCAAGTCGAGAGAGATCCTTATTGGAGGCGGCGAAAAAAAGGAAAAAGAAATGTGACTGATGAGTGCGGCTCGGAATTGAGGTAACGAGTGAAACCCTCGGAAAAGGCGCTTCGAGGGTTTTGAACCCTATAAAGGGCCGCGGGACGTGCCCTTCGCTAATTATACAAAGGGCACTGGACCTCGTAGGGGAGGGGGTGCACGTAGTCTTTTTAATAAAGCTCACGAGCACGTAACTGTTACATTATTTAGCTTCTGAGAACTTTAACCCATTTCCCACTCGAGTTCCCTTACTGGAAATCCGACACTAACTCCCTACTCTGCCTCTAAATGGGTTGGGGTCGTTACTTTGTAGATGGAGCGAGGGATTGGACGCGAGACATACCTCGTACTCTGAGCATAATACAAGAGGTTTAAGAGGTCCCTTCACAATTAGGGGGAATAAATCCTCCTAATTTCAGTTCAAGAGAGACGTGGAAATAAATTTCAGGGAAACGTGAGAATCGGGCTGCTTTTTAAAAATTTTCAGGAACAAACTTACCTCTGTTGTGAAGAATCCACTCGAGTAGGTACTGAAGGTACTCTTTTTTCTTCGCAGTCGTGGATCTGACCACTGTTAATTGTAGAGCGTACAACTTCTCTGTGATGTATATTGTAGCCCTTTTGTCACTATTCCATTAAAAAGCCTACCTTATTCCTGAAACGTCGCCTTTTTTCGAAAGGGGAAAGAACAAAAACGAAAAGTCTGCAAAGGTGTGGCACAATGGTTTACTATTTTCAATAATGAACCTTTGGAAGCATGAACAAAAAATTCTAACCCCCCCCCCCCACACCTTCAAATTTGATGGTTTACGTTTCAAGGTATGTAGAATCCAGAATGCAGTACGCTGTACGCCATATTGGCCACTTTACATAGTTACCATGAATAAAAATTGATAAAATTCGGGTTATAGGTTCCGATCGGGGTCTGGTTGGTTCTCGAAGCTCGGCGTTACTGTCAGTCATCTCTAAGGGGTTCAAAGTAGGGGTTGAAATTTTCAGAACGCCGTAGCTCGGAAAATTTCGATAGAAGGGTATGGTTTTTTACGTTATTAAATTTGCCTTGTGCTAAACAATTTTTTGAGACCACCCCGATCATTGTACGTCCAGCCGTTCGTGTGCACCAAAAAGCTTCATCAACACGATCGTGAATCAAATGGTATAAATCCGGCCCGGATATCATCACTAGGGAGCACCTGATTATAATCATGGATGGCTGTATGAAGTCGAGTTAATTGTTCTGCGATATTATTTCATTTGATAAGTGGTGGACTATTGGATTTTGTTGGTAGGTACTTCTGAAACTTGAACAATCGTTGAGATATTATTGATGGGTAAATTATTACACGATGGTAAATTATTACACAACGGCAAATTATTACACAATGGTAAATTATAGAACGGCAAATTGTTACACAACGGTTCATCTACCAAGAAGGGGCTGGATTTTGTTGATCGGTACTTTTGCAACTTGAACAACCGTTGAAGTATTATTGATGGGCAAGTTATTACACAACGGTGCAATATACTTGACCACGAGGGTAGGTATTGACCCCAGGAAACAGTGATCTAGGCAGAAGGGGTATTTCACTCCACATCAACAATTTTCCTTCAGAACTTCATTACTTGCGTTTCTTTTGCCATTTTAGTTACTGTTTGTCATCGACAGAATTATTTTAGCAACATTTAACTCGTGATTTAGGTAGGTAACTAGTAACGAGTACCTACGGGGTTGGGTACTAACCTACAGAGGGTCTGCGATCTACATAATATGTATAGAATAGTACATATTATTATATTATTTAGACGGGCTATCTATACAGAGAGTTCTGTGTAATAGAAGGGTATTCTGTACAAAATAATAAACCGTTGTGCAGGGATTTGTAGCGTTTTTCCTCGCAACTGTCACCATGTAATAATGATTATTTTTATACAATTATGAATGGATATGGGTCGGAATTCGCTTTTTTGGCCTGGAGGGTGATGCCTCTTGCCATTGATACCACCAAGTGACTAATTTTATTTATCCCCATCCCTACACTATATGAGTGAGGAGGCGACTGGAGGCCTCTTCTCGCACCAAGCGCAGGAGGCTGTCGTCCTTCATCTCTGCAATCCCGGAGGGATCGAGGGTGCCCCCTTCGAAGTGCCGAGAATTTTCAGATGCAAAAGCGGGATAGATGCACAGAATGTGTGGGACAAATGCAATTTTTCAGTTGCACAGAATGTGCTCAGCCGTCTCCGCATGTATCTTATGTTTTTAAGGTGGGTAGCTCAGGGTGCATTGGCCGTTGAGGAAGCCCAAGGCGAGTAAGAGGCTACTCTACACGCCTTGGTGGAGGCCAGTAATGGAACAGGTCCTTACGACTCAAGGTCAGAAGAGCTTGAGCTGTTTTCTTGGAAATCTAATGAATAGCTTGGCTTGCCTCAATCTGGGAGTGTTATGCCAATGTGTGGTTCTCATTGTGTCTTCCCATTTCTTCACATCTATTCACAGATGGTGAAGCTCTTTGTGATACCGAGATGGTGCTCGGTACCAACTGGGCTTGACGTTGATGCCTTTTTGGCAAAGCGATCAGCCTCCTTTTTGCCCACAATACCCTAATGTCCAGGCACCCACCACTTCGTCAGCTTATTGCGGCGTGCAGCCGCTTTGAAGGAATTTCGGAATCTCCTGGTCAGCTTGGATTTTATGATTATTGGATTTTATGATGGAGGCAGACTGAGTGCTTTCATGGCGATCTCCAGTCCATGGATTTCTGTTGGCATGGGTTGAAACTGGTATATTTTTGGTTGGCAGATATAAGTTAGATGGTTGTTTGTGGCTGAATCACACGGCTATCTGTACCACTGAAACGTCGCTATACCAAACCATCCCATACATCGGCCAAAACGTATTCACAAAATTAATTGTGTCTGTGAAAATATGTGTGGCAGCTAAATAGTTTTCGTCCCCATCCCCCTTACCTACACAATGCTTCATCTAAGCAATCAGTTGAAGTACCTACCACTCGATCATATCGAACTCAACTATAATTGTATTCGAAGGTTCTTGATTATTTGATATTAGTAATCAAGTCTGAGATAGGAGGATGTACGCCATAATGGAATGCGAATCACTAGGCGGGGAAAGGAACTTAGAATTGATCGATTTGGGCCAAAGTGTTTCCGGCTCCTTCGCAAACACTTCCGAAAATAATAATTCACTTCCGAAAGGAGTGACGGCGGACTATTTATCTTGGAACTCGGTCGCTTCGTAGGAAGGAGAAGGAGACCGGGGAAGATGTTTATTGAGTTGATTAGTAAAAGCTCTGGACCTGAGAGCTCTGAAGGGATTTACCGGCGGGAGAGGAAGCGATCAATTATAAAACTCGGATCCATAAAATATGAGGGGCGCAACAGGACGATGCGGCTTTTGGAGGGTTGGTAAAGCCCTCGGGTTGAATTAGAGGCCTTCTGAAGGAGGAAGGGGGATCAAAGTTAGACCATACTCGATGAGTGTTGTTGTGGGGGGGGGGGGGGGGACAACAACTCTGTTAACAATCGAATCCATCAGTCATCAACAACAGATAGGGGTTCTCTTCATTCCGACTCTTGTTTCCCAATTTACCTGTTTGCTCAGCGGGTGAAAAGGTATGGACCGAGAGATGAAAAAATTACTTGGAATTATCATTTCAATTTTGGGTTATTACTTCCAGTAATGAACAGATAGATCAAATGTTTAAAAAATGTTATTCTGATGCCCTCTCCCACAAAATTTGATGTTTTACGTTTCAAGATACGTAGAACTCAAATTTAAATACGCTGCACATTATTACAAACGGTTTATTATTTACCTGTGTCGATGCCTTTTCTGCGTAGGTCTCCGTTTTCTGTGGTGAATGCCTACCCTCGTGCTTCCCCCAGGAAAACCATGAATCGATAACTGGAGCCGGCCGAGGAATTTCGGTTTCATAAATATAAGGTGGATTCAAGAATTCTACGTATCATAATTATTTGTTGCTATTCATGAAGCATAACATGTGTTCAAGTTCAAATACCCATCAACAAATTTTATAGGTATTTTTATCTGGAATTTGAACAAATTTGGTTCGGTGTCTGTCCGTCCGTGTCCGCAAATCCTTGCCGTAGATACGCATTTCCTCCTCAGTTAGGATCTGATTTTGATTCAATGTTCAGGGGACGTGCGAGTTGGGCACCAGATGGTCCCCTATGAAATACGTAGCGATGGGATAGATCACAGACCCTGGCATGCGCAATCGGGAATCCGATGCATGTTCTATGATCCAACGAACTGGATAAAGGCGGAAGTGATGTTGACAGATAGCGTGAACACACTTCACGAGTCCGTCGCTGAACAACTTAATTAAGCGATCAGTTTTCACAACTCGGTCGAACTAACACGAAAACTTCGGCGGGAGCAGTTCGCAACAGGTGGGTCGCTCGGTGTTGGTCGGCCGGTGATATTCCTGGATGACTTATAGATCTTTGCAGGTAACAGTAGTTCGGTATTCTCCGGGTGGTCGCTAAAAGCCCACAAGTTCCAGGTCTATTTTTAAAAGTTTAAAAAACATACCTACTATTCCATCGGAAGTTTCGAGATAACGGTGTCATGGACATTTCAATCCCTATTATCACCCCATAGAGAAGACTAACAATAACGTCGAGCTTCGCTGACCAACGACCCCAAATGGGACCTACAGGCCGAATTTCATTATTTTTGCTTCATGACAACTTGGCGGCGTACGGCAGACGGACAGAAACATTTCATTCCATTTTAGAATTCTACGTACTAAGTACCTTGAAACGGAAACCATCAAATTCGGAGGGAAGATTAAATTTTTCATTGATGCTCGATTCCAATGGTTTATTATTTAAAATAATAAACTAAAATGAATTCTACCTCATTAATAGTATTTCATAAGAGAGAAGAAGAATAAAAATTGAAAGAAACCAATATTACAATGCTTCAAATATTACAATTCTTAATCTTAGATATAATTAATTAATTGATTATCTTGTTAATCATTAACTAGTAAACTTTCTAAAATTATTTAAAGTGGGATATTTGTGTAAATCAACTTTTAAAATATTCAAATGTCAAATTATCACTATCTGTTTTTTAAACTTGATATGTGTGGCCGAGTATCTACTTTGGTGGTAGTAATAACTGTCACCTACTGACATCATCAGTTGATGGCACATGAAGATTGTCCAGGCTCAATGCTAAGGAGGTAGGATACATGCTACAAAAAATAATGAACCCTTCAGGTTGTTACTCTCAGTGGAATGGATCTGCATGTCAGTGGCAATACCTAACTTGTGTCGCGTTTTGATTATAGTAAGGAAGCTACCGATTATCTTCCACCCAACTTATTGAGGGGTGCAACATCAAACCCTTGAAAGAAAGCTCCATGATGACCTCTGGTACCGAAGTTCGTACAGGGCATCGAGAGATGTCGGTACGAGTACCCACACTTCCGCAGTGAACAGTGCAGTGTAGAGTTGCTGTGCCGGAAAGCCGCGTTAGTGACGCCGCTACGCGTTGTTAGTTATCACCGTTGAAGGGGGACGTTAGTGACTTACCCCCACCCGCCTTCCACTGATACATACGTCTGGGAGTAATGCGATCACCTTGAGAAGCTCTATCACTCAATTTGATGGTGACAGGAACCTCCTCTACTCCCGTATATTACCCACGTTCCAACACTCGCCTAGTTATCCGCCTGTTACACTCAGCTGGCGCTATATTCACCCCCTCTAAACCACCAGCTCCATTGGCAAATAGTTTTACTTTGAGCTCTAAATTGCTTTATGTATGGGTATATTTCCAAATCTCACTCATCTTGAGTAATAAATTTTAGTACCTACCTACACACGTAGGTGATCAGTCAAACCTACATATAGATCGAACATTACCACAGCGGTGAAGAATGTTATCTATGCTCCTAAATTGTAGAATTTATTTCGTCGTCTTTCGACTTCTTCGCCGATGTATCTTATTTAGTATTTTATACTAATTATACAGTACCTACCTACCTGTGAAGACTTAAACCACTTATCAAACTGTGTAGTAATCACCCACGAAATATTGGGTGCTTAGATAAGTGGTAACGTCTGCGCGAGCTTGGATCTACCGGTAAATACCATTTTTTACCAGTTGGCTTATTGAGAGGAATGTTGTCAATATTTGAATCGCCCTTAAAAGTGTTATCCAGATTCTTCGCACGTACCTATAATACACGCTGTGAAATCGATAGGGAACCCAAACCTGAAAATGCCACGACATCGGTTGGCTCGAACCAAAGATATGTGTGTGTCGTGGTTCCCCTCAAATCTCTACATTTACCACTCCTATGTAATATGGAAAGATTTAATCAGATAAACGAAGGGAACAACGAGCCGGGTGACGCCAAGGGGAAAGTAGGAGAAGGGTCCCTTCCATCAACCGCCATCGCCCCTCAACAGTCATAATGGCCGATTTTGGACGGGGGACGGATGGAAAAGGGCCTTTGTAAACAGCCCCTCCATCCCAGCTCCTCATTCGACCAACTACTCTCTGACTTGGGACTTCTCTCTCTCTCCCGACCTCTTTCTCTCTCTCTCTCCCACCCTTCCTCTCACCTGCTGTGGTGAAAACCGCGGGGTGCTCTCCTTCTTCCAGGCGTCTGCTGTGGTGAAAGCCGCGGGACGTCTCCACCTCCTCTGGCATCTGCTGTGGTGAAAACCGGGGGGTGCCAACCTCCACCTTCCAGGTGCCTGCTATGGTGAAAACCGTGGGGCGCCATTACCTCAAATACCTGCTGTGGTGAAAACCGCGGGGTACTATCCTCCTCTCCAACTAATGCCTGCTGTGGTGAAAACCAGGGGGTGCTAACCTCCACCTTCCAGGTGCCTGCTGCGGTGAAAACCGCGGGGTGTTAGCAAAAGACTCCTATGGAGCAAATCCTTCCTCTAACCCTCATCCAACTCACCCGCCATGTCGTAAGCCGACCACGACCGGCTCACGACAATTGGTAACCCCAAAGTTTTTACCGGACAAACTTCTGACCGATCCACTTCCTCCTATGACTGACTCTGACTAACCGCCTACTCAAGAACCCCAATGGCTCTCCCGCCATAGCACTACACGTCACCAACGCACCCGCCCTCAACGCCACCCTTTCCAAACTCTCTCGCCGTCGCCACCACCGCCTGCACCGCAGTCGCACCTACCAACCACTCCACACCTCACCCTGACGCCCTTAACGCCGCCGCCAGCACCGCCGCTGGCACCGTCGCCACAGCCTGCATCGCAGACGCACCAACGGACCATGCCCTCCAAAGACTGGTAGTGGTGTTTTACGTAGTTTTCTGTCTTGTCAAGTTGAAACACCAACCAAATCTTGAATTCGTTTTTCTAAGTCATCCTTGACTTCATCCGTCGTGTAAGTAGGAGGTAATCCTTGTAGGACAAATCTGTTCTGGCACTCGTTCTTGAAGCCATAGTATGGAAGAGGATTTTTTCCCTTGAGACTGTTGACTGGTTTCGAGTGATCGTCGCGTGATTGGCAGCAAGTATGAGTGGTTTTCTCCCTGTGTTTCACGAAGAATTCATTTTTTGTGAGAGAGCGAAATTCGTTAATGAATTCTTTGAGGTTGGTAGGGTCACCTTCGAGGGCGATCGGAGGAACACGTTCAGTACGGGTTTTACGGTGCTGCTCAGCATCCTGTGGAATATGAGCTAATGCATTTTTAACTGGTACGTTAGGTTGGAGGTTAGAGGAGGCACTGTAGGGACCCATTTGGTTGTAGGAACTAGATGGTGGTTGACTAGGATTGATTGTCGAAGTGTCCTGAGCTGCTATAGCACGCTTTTGAAGCACTCAAAATTCATTATCGGGATCGTTAGTTTGGAGACGAAGGTTTCAGTGAAGTATATTCGAAGCTTCGGTTTGAAACTAGTTCCGGGCATCTTCCCCAGGATGGGGGCTTGCGAACACACATGGGAAGGCGGATTAGACCATACGGGGGACGCAGAATAGGTACTTCAGGTACAAATTCGCATTAGTTGTTAACTCCACGATGGTTGGGACCGAACAGCCTATATCTAGGCCAGTCCTAACTCGTTAGGGCTTTCCTGAGGGGGAGCTCGAGGGAATCGACCACAGAAAACAGTGATCTTCGCGGAAGGGGCATCTACACAGGTTTTTGTTTATATAGGTTCCTACTTAGGTTCAGCGACCACAAGAATTTCAAAAATGAAGGGGTGGGTGGGTTCGTGAAGCCGTGATGGCGCGTTACAGGAAATGTGGGCGGTGGAAAAATGCATATATTGATTAAACTGCAATTGTCCGGCCGGCTCCGGTACTAGATTTATAGCAGAACGGGCATCTATTTAAAGGTAAATAATAAACCGTTGTTTACCTAATAATTTGCAGCGTTTTTCAAATGAAATAATATCACAGAACAACAAACTCGACTTCATACAGCCATCCGTGATTGCAATCAGGTGCTCCCTAGCACTGGAATCTGGGCGGGATTAAACAGCTTGATTCACGATCTGGTTGACGAATCTTCTCGGTGCAAACGAACGGCTGGACGTACAATGCTCCCGGTGGGCTCAAAAAATTGTTTAGTTCAAGATCAATTTAATAACGAAAAAACCATACCCTTCTATTGAAAGTTTTCGAGCTACGGCGTTCTGGAAATTTCAACCCCTATTTTTCATCCCTTAGAGGTGACCTGCAAACCAAATTTCATTAATTTCAGTTCATGGTAACTAAGAAAAGTGCGAAGTACGGCGTACGGCGGACGGACAAAAATGTTAGGTTTCTGCGGAGGTACCTTCAAATGTAAACCAACAAATTTTGAGTGGGTGCTGAAATTTTTGTTTTTCATGCTCGATTCCAATTGTTCATTATTGCAAATAATAACCAAAATTTCTGTCTGTCCTCCGTAACGCCGTACTTCGCACTTTTCTTAGTGTTACGATGAACCAAAATTAACGAAATTTGATTTGTAGGTCCCTTTGGGGTCCAGTTGGGCCTCGAAGCTCGGCGTTACTGTCAGTCATCTCTATGGTGTGAAAAATAGGTGTTGAAATTTTCAGAACGCCGTAGCTCGAAAACTTTCAGTAGAATGGTATAGTTTTCTCATGTTTTTTATTGATCTTGAACTAAAGAATTTATTGAGACCATCCGGAGCATCGTACGACCAGCCGTTCGTTTGCACCGATACGCTTCGTCAACTTGATCGTGAATCAAATGGTATAAATCCGGTCCAGATATCATTGCTAGGGAGCACCTGATTACAGTCACGGATGGCTGTATAAAGTGTGGCTGTGTTCGTTGTTCTGTGATACTATTTCATTTGAAAAACGCTGCAAATTATTACACAACGGTTTATTATTTACCTGTATAGATGCCCATTCTGCGTAGATAGTACAACAAACCGATGTGTAATAGTTTACCACTGTGTAATAATTTCCCCAATAATACTTCCACGTTTGTTCAAGTTGCAAAAGTACCTATCAAGAAAATCCAAAACAGTCAACATTTTTCAAATGGAATAATATCACAGAAAAACCATCTCGACTTCACACAGCCATCCGTTATTATAATCTGGTGCTCCATATTAGTAATATCTGGGCCGGATTTATACTATTTGATTCACCCTCCTGTTGACGAAGCCTGTCAGTGCAAACTTCGGGGCCTTACTGTGAACGAACGGCTGGACGTTGTAACAGTGTGGGCTGTTCTCGATACATTTTTTCTTCCGGTGGAAACGGGGTTGCTTGGGGAAGCCTAATCGATATCGCTTCTTAACCGGTGGTAATCTCGCTGGTCTAGGAGGGGGACTCTCGGGAGTCCATCCCCACTGTTACACTCTGTCACAACGTACAATGCTCCGGGCGTCTAAAAAAACTCCCAAGTTCATGAACTATTTAAAAACGTGAACAATTTCGAGGTAACGGCTTCCTGGAAATTTCAACCCCCCCACTTTTCACCCCTTAGAGATGACTGACATTAACGCCGAACTTGCGGACCAACTAGACCCCGAATGGGGCCTACCAGTGTGCAGGTGTGTACAGGTATATTAAATCAGACAACGGTTTTTGCCTTATGCTTCTTGAATAACTACAAATAATAAGCCTATTAACTACAAATGATTAATGATGGAATTATTGAATCCCACGTATCTGTATGAAACTTTAATTCTGGAACCGGCTCCAGTACTCGATTTAGGGCTTTTCTGGGGGGAGCTGGAGGGTATTGACCACAGAAAACAGTGATCTTTCATGCTCGATTTCAAAGGTTCATCATTGAAAATAATAAACCAAAACACCATCCTTGTTGAATTTATTAGACAAAAAAACCTTTTGTTGTGACGTGTGCATTAAATACCCACTAGACAACCAGCTTGTGATAGGTATACATTATTGCATTATAATACTCGATCCAGTTTCCCGAGTTCTGTGTTCCCCGAGAACGAGGAAATTTCAAATCTATACCGGAGCAAAATGGCGACGTGGGCATCGCGAACTGGTATACGATCTCTCTACCCACTTTAACTGTTAAGTAACCCAACCCACGTTAGGCACTCAAAACTTAAGCAGGTACATTGTAAGCATCGACCTCCATAGTCTCATGGTCCTCTGTTCGTGTATTTATTATATTTGACTCTTTCTTTGGGCTTGTTCGTGCAAAGTAAATAATCACATAATAGTTTTAAAACCTACCATGAGTAACATGATTCGGAAGAACGTTTTCTGGCATCAAAGTCATAACAAATAATTTTTTGCAATTCAGACGAGGTTCTTCCAAGTGGAGTCACTGTAATAAGATAAATAATTCGGCGCAATGCCAGTAATGCTTGATATATGGAAAATTAATAACATACATGTTTTAATACAATTTAATCGACTGAATTTTAATTAACATAATTTAATTTTTATTAAATTTAATAACATTTTTGAAGCAGAAATTCAGTAACATAATGTGATATTAGACAAAAAAATTTAATAACAAACACTTTTGTCGTGCACCTACTTTATTATTATGAAGCATCCTTTATTATGACTATTATGTTTTTTACCATGCCTGTTTATACAATAATGCTCATTATTCAATCTTGTGTTCGTCACTAATCAGAAGAAGGGCTTCAAATTTTTTTTTCTTTGCTTGGCATTCGAAAAAATTACGTCCATTAAATGGAAAAGGGTTCACAGGAGTTTTGATGAATTGGTGATCTGAAAAAGCGCGGGGTTTACACTGTCCTTAGCCTTGGTTCTGAAAGGGTTGACGTCAGCTAGCAGTAGTCGGTCAAACAATGGGTCGACGTCAGCAGGTGTTGCACACCCGATTCAACACTATTATTTGTATGTTGTATTTCTTGTGAGCACCAAACGAAAATGCGACCAACCCAAGTTCTAAAGAGAAATATAAACAAGGGGTTGAGTAGGTATAGGGTATAGTTCAATTATAATTATTATTCACTGTAACATCAGTTTATTGAATGGAACGTGAGGTGAATACATACATTCAAAGTAGTGAGGCCATGTAGTTATTTATGGGAAATGAATGAATTTTAATTAATGAGTGGGCAGGTAAGTTGCAATCGAAGCCAATTGGGCCTTCACTGGGTAGATATAAACTTCCTCATTCAAAGGAACGCCGGGCGGGTGCTCAATCGAGCGACCAAACTCGATCAGTATGTACAAGTATGCAAACTCTTTAAAAAGACAATAAAAGGCGTATCTCAATTTCTGGAGAATCGATAAACAGTGAGAACGGAATTTCACGGAATATTCTGAATTGCTGTCCCCAAAATGAATTGTTAGCAAATGAACACGAATTCATTCACGACTCAGGGAACACTTTTCCAAGATAGGTACAGTATGGTTTGAATTCACAATGTACAATATCCGAGTGACTGACGAGGTTGTCACGAAAATCAAGAAAAATGAGATAGTTGAGGACTGGCTGATGGTCCATGCATTTCCATGTCTACTAGGACTTTATGATATACATTTTGATCGATTGTGATTGAATCAAAGTTCATGTCATGGCTGAGTTACCAGAAACGTTTTCCGTATACCTGTACCTATTTCCTATTTCAATAACTTAAGTTCCAATACCTGTAAGACTTCCAGACGCGTCTGTGAAGTGTCTCCAGATATATAATATAGGTATTTACAGCTACCTGATGGAGGGTTGATAAACAAACCAGGTGCAGTAGATAGTGTTACCGTAGCAATGGGCTCTTTCGTGACTTTGCTATGATAACAAATCACAATGTCCACATCATCCCCAAGTTGCGATAATGTTTTGCCGCAACTTGCAAACAACTCTCTGCGGAAATTGTTAATACCCCAGTTGTTCATTGGAATCATACTAGAGATATTGTGAGGATTTTATTCTAATTGTATTACTGGCGGTGGGGGGGGGGGGGGGATTGTTAGTCACGACAAGTAACACGAATATTATCATGCTCCATGACATTTTGAATAGTATGATTTAATTTAATTAGTTAATTTTGTAGTAGGGTTCAACCCTAATTCAACTCACAACGCACCATAGCCGAAGCTCACCTGAAAAGGGAATTGGAGCGAATATTGCTTGAATAAATCGGAATTACTTTGTGTTTTTACTTCATTTTTTTCCAGCGCTCGAAGTAGATAGATAGATAGATAGATAATTTTTATTGTATTAATCTTCACGATTGTTACAAGAGATCATTCGAGGTCATAATCTTTAAAAATAAAAATATCAACTGAATAACCATGATTCAAAAATGAAACATTGTGACGACATGAATAAATAAATAAATGATCACAGTTCTTGATTAAATATAAATTACATCGACAAGCATACTTCTAATAAATTCTCTAAGTGCGCTAATGAGCCGTTCCCGCATAGTTGAAATATAAGAAAAATAAAAAATAAAGTAGATAATATGAACTCACTCGTTCCTCATAGACGCCCGTAACATCAAGCTTTTCGAGATAAAATTAAATAATGCAAACATTTTCTCTCTGTCGTCCCTCAGATCCAGAAGCGAAATCAGTACATGCAATAAATCCTCCGAACTTCGGGCTACTGCTAAGAACTGAGGGTTCAAGTACTTAACCAAATAAAACTCACGAAGGGCCGTATAAACTGGGCATGTGTAAACAATATGAATGAGATCCTCGACCTCAAACCTATTGCACAAGGTGCACAGCTGAGTGCAGTCAATTTTGTAGGTGATTCGTTTGAAGTGCAATTTGATGTTGTTTTTATTTGACATTCTTATTTGCGATAAGAGGCGTTCAACATGCACGTTTTCACAAGCTCCCAAATAGTACTGTCTACCAGTGTAATCCGTTATCATCCTATAGAACAAATTGTAGTGAGAATCATAAACGTTCTGGATGTCCCTGCTTAGATACTCATTTTCAAATTTTTCTATGAGATCCTTCATATTTTCCTTGAGGAATTTAGGCGACATATTCTCCCACTTATCCTCCGCCCCGATGCTCATGAATATTTCTTTCAGCCTGGTCACCCAGTTGTAGCTTGCTAATTTGTTTGCCCCATCTTTATCACTTTTTAGTAGCAAATCGAAACATCTCCTGGGCCACCTAGAGTCATCCATGCTCAGGAGTTTCGCTAGAAATTTCAGCGCTCTCGTAAATACACGGGTAGCTAAGGGGAGTCTAGCCGTCTCCAAGCGAAGATAATGGGAGGGAGTGTTTTTTGGCAAACATAAGATAGATTTAATGAAAGAATTTTGAATGATTTCAACTTCTCCCAAATACCAAATACCCCAAACTTCCGCAGCGTAGAGCAGGACTGACTCCACCACGGTTTCAAATAATTTCATTTTGGTTTCCCAAGACGATACTCTGCCTTTCCAAAAGAGTTCCTTCGTACAGCCGATTGCCCTACGAGCCTTGGCTACAGCTGCGTCTTTGTTGGTTTTAAATCTACATGTACGTGAGAAAGTCACACCCAAGTAACAGAATGATGACACATATTCGAGAGGTTCATCTCCGCACATAATCCTTCTCATTTTGGGTGGCCTGCCTCCTTTTCTAAAAACTAATACCTTAGTTTTCTTTACATTGATTGTAAGCTGATTGACCTCACAGTATTGGCTGAAGGCATTCATTTTAACTTGCGCATCAGGGACAGAGTCTGAAAGAAGAGCCAAATCGTCTGCAAAGCTCAAAAGAATCAGCTCCTTACCCGCCAGTGGAATTCCATGGCAACTCTTTTCACGCATGAACCTCTCGCAATCTGCTATAAACAGAATAAATAGTAGGGGCGATAGCGGATCACCCTGCAAAACACCCTCCACTATCGACTGCTCAAAACCGGCTGCCGCTTGCGTTGGTTGAATTAGGAATTTCGCTTGGCCATAGAAAGATTTGAGGACTGCTAAGAATTTACTTCCTACTCCTATTGATTCGAGCTTCTTCCACAACAGATTATGTTGGATCGAATCGAAGGCTCGAGAGAGGTCAATCATAATCGAAATAAGGGAGTGCTTTTTGACTTGTAAAGTTAAGCACGCGACCGAGTGCAGTACAAATATTGGATCTGAACATGATCTACCTTCTCTAAAGCCCGCTTGTTCTTCCGGTATCAGGTTGTTCACCTCAGCCCATATTTTCAGCCTATCTGCCAAAATTATTGTGAACAGCTTAACAATTGTGTTTACAAGGGCAATTCCTCGGTAGTTGGATGGGTCGTTGATATCACCTTTTTTGAATAACAACTGCAGTTTGATTGTTCCCCAAGCTTCTGGGATTTCCCCATTCCTAAGAATTTCGTTAAACATATTTAGAATAAAAACCTTCCACTTACCTGGGAGCACCTTTAATACCTCATTTGGCACGGAATCCTCCCCTGCGGCCTTCCCATTTTTCAATTTAACTAGAGCCTTCTCCAGTTCTACCATTGTTATTTCACCGTCTAGAGTCGGATTAATCTTAGTCATTGGAATATGCACAGGACCGCTAGGTACTTCATTATTGTGCAGTTCTTGGAAGAATAATTTCCATTTCTCTGTAGAAATAGGGTTATTACATGTTTTCCGTTTTTGGTTTATTATTTTCAATAATGAACCATTGGAATCGAGCATGAAAAAAAAAATTCTTACCCCCCCTCAAAATTTGATGGTTTACGTTTCAAGATATGTAGAATCCAAAACTGCAATAAAAATATTTCTGTCTGTCCGCCGTACGCCGTACGCCGTACGCCGTACGCCGTACGCCGTACGCCGTACGCCGTACGCCGTACGGGCCACTTTTCTTAGTTACCATGAAAAAAAATTGATGAAATTCGGGTTATAGGTTCCGTTCGGCGTCTAGTTGGTCCTCGAAGCTCGACGTTACTGTGAGTCATCTCTAAGGGGTTCAAAATAGGGGTTGAAATTTTCAAAACGCCTATACCATTTTTTTACGTAAATATTTTTACGGTTTTAAATAGTTCTTGAACTTGCGAGTTTTTTAAGACCATCCGGAGCATCGTACGTCCAGCCGTTCGTTCACAGTAAGGCCCCGAAGTTTGCACCGACAGGCATTTTCGACTCCAGTGTGAATGAAATTGTATACAATCCAAACCAAATCTCGTAACCAGAGACGCGCCCACAATAGGAATTTGTGAATACGGCCAATCATTGGTAGGGATCACCTGATTATATTGGCGGAGTATGAAGTCGAGTTGGTTGTTCTGTGATATTATTTAATTTGAAAAATGATGGCTCTATTGGAGTTTGTTGGTAGGTAGTGAAACTTGAACAAACGTTGAAGTATTATTGATGGGTAAATTATTACTACGGTAAATCATTACTCAACGGTAAATTATTACACAACGGTAAATTATACCATCTACGTAGAAGGGGCTGAAGTTTTTTGGTAGGTACTTTTGCAACTTTTTTCACTCCTCATCAACAATTTCTTTTCAGAACTTCATTATGTGTGTTTCTTTTTGTTAGGTACTGTTTGTCATCGGCAGAATTATTTTAGCAACATTTAACTCGTGATTTAGGTAGGTACCTAGTGACGAGTACGGGGTTAGGTACTAACCTACGGAGTGTCTGCGATCTACATAATATGCATATAATAGAATAGTACATATCATATTATATAGACGGGTTATCTATACATAGAGCTGTGATCTGTAACAGAAGGGTATTCTATACAAAATAATAAACCGTTGTGCAGGGATTTGCAGCGTTTTAATTTTTCTAACTGTTTTCCAAAATTCTCCTGCATTCCTGCAATTATTAATAGCCCTCCGCCCTTTATCATAGTACTCCTTTTCACATTCTTTCTTAATTTTTGCATAATCACTTTTCAATTCTAGGTACCTTTGTACTAGGGCGCTCGGGTATCCTTTCCTACGACACTGTCGAAAACATTTTCTTGCCTGATATTTAGCCTCTTTACACTTAGGGGTGTACCATGGTTGACAGAATTGAACTTTACTGATTGCCTTAACTTTAACTTCCTTGACCAGCCCTATACTACGTCCTACCTGTGCTATTGTGTCAGAGAACTCTTTATACATCTTGCTTGAAGTACTGACTGAGTTAGCTAAAGAATCGACGTTCTCCATTTCCCTCTTGAAAGTCATCAGTACTTCACTATCCCTACTGTATAGCTTTTTAATCGTCGTTTGCTGCATGGTCTCGTCGTCTCGTTAGCTCGGTCTGACTTTGGTTCATTTGTTGGAAATATGAATGTCACTGCTATGGGAAAATGATCTGATAAGAGTGAAAAATCCTTTACCAACAAATCATTGAAGTATTCAACTTCGCTTAAGTTTACGTAAACTAGATCGATCACACTCCTACCTCTACCTCCAATGTATGTGTAGTTTGCTGGGCTGTCGGAAAGTTTTCGCCCATTGCATATTAATAATCCAAATTCCTGTGTAAGTTCATCAATCAGAGTACCACGCCTATTGGTTTTCTCATCAAAGGATGACCTTTTTTCCATTATCGAAGACCCCAGTACCAGATCTTCCGGCAATTGTATTATTCTAATAGTATTACTGGCGGTGGGGGGGGGGGGGGGGATTGTTAGTCACGACAAGTAACACGAATATTATCATGCTCCATGACATTTTGAATAGTATGATTTAATTTAATTAGTTAATTTTGTAGTAGGGTTCAACCCTAATTCAACGCACAACGCACCATAGCCGAAGCTCACCTGAAAAGGGAATTGGAGCGAATATTGCTTGAATAAATCGGAATTACTTTGTGTTTTTACTTCATTTTTTTCCAGCGCTCGAAGTAAATAATTCATGAAGCTAGAGACAACGACCATTGTGGTCTCGACCAACTTTCCTCCCCATCGATTGAGCTCGTTTGTAAAATAACAAAGCAATAAAGATCCAATCATAAATATAGTTCAAAGAAAAAGAAAGAAAAAATTCATTTATAGCGCGAAAAAGAAAAACCCGCAGACGCAGTTCCCTCGTTATGTTCTCAACAGGATTTTATCTACTGGGTACTTAGTTTGCGGTTCGACGAAGAACCAAACATTTACTTTCAAAATTGGCTGACTTTTATAAACTTATTTATGATACAAAGTTTTGTGAGATGGTTAATAACATGATATCGAGCAAGAACTAAAAAATAACCCCCTCCCTTTCCCCTGAATAAATTCTGTGGTTTCCGTTTCAAGGCAGGTACGAGGAATCGGAAAAATACCTAGGAAAGCGCTAAATGGAGTTCTGGAGCCGGCCGGTGAATTAGTTTCATAAATATGCGGTGGATTCAGGTCTCACTATCATTGAGTATTTTTGTTGTTATTCACAAAGCATAAAGTTTGATATTCTTCATCTTAGTTACCGTGAACCAAAGTTGATGAAATTTGGCTTGTAGGCCCCATTTGGGGTCTAGTTGGCTCAGCGTTACTAAGGGGTGGAAAATAGGGTTTGAAAATTTCAGAACGCCTTAGCTCGAGAACTTTCAACAGAC
The DNA here is from genome assembly GCA_954871275.1 of Leptopterna dolabrata. Lineage (NCBI taxonomy): Eukaryota > Metazoa > Arthropoda > Insecta > Hemiptera > Miridae > Leptopterna > Leptopterna dolabrata. The sequence goes on along the minus strand of OX940975.1, from coordinate 25,255,560 downwards.
GGGTTTGGTTTTTATGACCTTGATAAATTGATTCCGAACTTGAGAATATTTGAAGACTTATTTAAACGCTTGCCGAATAGCTTCGTCAACCTGACGGTTATTCCGTGGTATTATTTAATTTATAATTTAATATATTTAAATTTATTAATTGAAAAGTTGAATTCCTCTGGGAAATTGATAAATTAAAATTAATCCGCTGCTTGGAAAGTGGCAAAATGGTGGCAGAAGTGAGCAAAGCCGCTAACGTGCCATTCTCTACTGTGTACGGAATCGTCAATAAGAAACAAAAGCGAGCGCGTACTGGAGAATAATTCCTCATTCATTGGAAAGGTGTTTGGTGAAATGGATAAAGGTCACCGTGCTGAAAATATTCCGGTAAGTGGTGCTCTGATCAAACAAAAAGGTCTCAGTTTTGCTTCTCAACTGGAAATCGCAAGTTTTCCGGTTGCAGTGGATCGTTAGAAGGCTTTAAAAAAAGAAATGATTTGGTATTTAAAAAAGTTTGTGGAGAGGCCACTGCCGTTGATGACGGTTGTTGTACGTACTCAATGATCAGTGATCCTCGATGGTTTCCGGGTAGGCCAATGCCATTGATGCCGTTTGTTGTAGGTACTCAATGATCAGTGATCCTTGATGGTTTCTGGGTAGGCCAATGCCATTGATGCCGTTTGTTGTAGGTACACACTGGTCCTCAATGGTCAATGGTACTCATGTAGTGACAATTTTAATGCGGATGAAACGGCTTTATTCTTCAAAATGTCTCCCTTTAGCGACCTTCGCGTTTAAAATACGAAGGATTCCCAGATGATTTTTTTTTCTCAGCAAATTTATTAACCGTACCATGTACATCATTTACTAAGAGCCAAATGTACTTACGTAATATGTACGTATGCATGTCCTACAGAAATACAATTTTTTGCACAGTTTTTCGATTTTTCCAATTACCTGGGGCAGTGAGAATTCACAAAAAGCTATTCACTAACTGGGATTTCTATAAAACTATTCCAACCTTAGGGAGTTGAGCCGAGTCGAGGGCCTTCTTCCATCAACCCACCAAGGGCTGGTCTTCTCACCTTTACTTCGAAAAAAAGTTGAAGGTTTTCCACAACTTTCTGAAGGAGGACGCGTTACCCGACGCTTTCTTGTAATCAATAGTTCACAGCTTTTTTCCGCTCCCCCTCACCCTTCTCCTATCGCAATTCCTGGCAGCGTTCTGCAAAGTTTATATGTTGTCATTTAACTTTTGCCCTTGACTCACGGTTTTTACTCGTCCGAATGGTGGTTTGCTCGGAGGCAAAGACGAGGTTTTCTTCTTTTTCTCATGAAAAAAAGGGAAAAGGAGAGTGAGAGAGAAAGATACAGAGGGAAAAAACATTAGGAAGGTTTTCGGTACACTCTCAGGCCTATTGTTGGTTTTCTGATGCCGTAAATACGTCAGCACTTCAGGGGGAGAGGGGTGCACTACCCGAACTGTTATCTCGGTCTGATAAGAAACTTTTGTTGGGAACAAATGAACTGAATTATGTCCGAAAAGGCTCCGAGGTGGGCGCACTGAGTTCTTTCCCCCTTCGCCTTTCAGAGAATTACATTTTCATCTGGAGAGAAGGATATTTGAACTAAGTACCGTCCATAGAAAGATCGCATATCATCTCTTTCCCGCCATCGGCATCTGAAATGATATTATTCTTCATAAGTGAGTGAGTTATGAAAAACTTAGATGTCGTTGTTCTTGGCAAGACCACGAGCTCAAGTTATACCAGTATAATACTCCTGTATATAATCCTCCATCACTGCGCTATATACAAATATAGCGATCATTTATTCAAATTGTTGACGATTTCACAGCAGAAAGTTAGTAATAATAGGCAGTAATGGACTAAAACAGCAGCTGGAGCATCAATACCGTTGCCAATTACAATCCGTTTCAGAGGGCACTTAGAGATTTTTGTAGTTCTGGAATGTTAAGTTCCATTTCAGCTGTGCAAAGCTTAATCTCGTTGACCTAAACTCGCAGCGGTGAGTGTTTTTCGAATTTCAGTTGACTCTTGAATGAAGTTGAAGGGAAATATAAATTAATTCCATTGCAACATCAAGAATAGGCAGTACTTGATGAAATTGTATATATTCTTGAATTACTTATTCAATTACTAATAATTGAATACTTGACAGGAAATGCATCTGTGAAGTAATGAGTGGTCCTAAAAGGAGTGATCACAATCAACTCTTCACTTATGGATGCCTACGCATATTCTGCCTGCGAAGCGAGAAAGTCCTATTTGATTTTCTGGCAAAATTGAGTTACTGGTTCCACAGGGGTAATGAACACGCTCTGATAATAGAACTTATTGATACTGGAACTGCCTCTTCTATCATTATGTGTATTTCATGATATTTTACGGTATATACTTTTGTACATCATATTGTGAGCTCACGTCGAAAAAGCTCCAAGGGAATGAAATAAAGCTGATATGACTGTAGAAACGGCGTTGAACTCTTGTCTTACAAATTCTCAACCACCCGCAAAACGCGGTGAGACAGGAATTCTCCAAGAAATCTCTCCTTTATCTAAGGCAAACTTACGAGAGGGTGGTGGAGGGGAAGTTTACTCACTAAAAACGAGTCAAGATCAGAAGAGCTGAGAAGAGTCGAGTCGGGAAGAGTTTTCGGAAGCACAAGGCAAAACTGAGTCCCGCGTCAAGGTTTGTGTTAGTATAAATTCGATAAATTTCATCGCTTGAGCGTCCGACTTGGAGAGTTGGAGTTTACTTTACGATGGCAGGCAGCCGTCATTCCACTCTAGGGAGCGGCGAGACTGCGACTGGACCTGACTTGACTTGACTTGAGCCACCCACCGGACTCCGTTCTGATCCGGTCTAGATGGGTTGAGACCTAACTCCGGTCCCCCCTCCACTGCGATTTTAAACCCCTCGCTGACCCTCAAGCCATCCAAAGCAGCCTCCATTGCTCTCTTCTCATCCTAAAATAGTTTTGAAATTGAACATCGTTCAATTTGGCGAGTAGGGTGTGAAATTCACCGTACTGAGCTCGTTCGGAAGCAAATGGTGACATCCACGACTTATTCAAAGAAAGACAACTTGCCACTAGTTCTATTGGTTTATTATTTTCGAAAATGAACCATTGGAATCGAGCATGAAAAAAAAAAAAAAAATTCTAACCCCCCCTCAAAATTTGATGGTTTGCGTTTCAAGGTATGTAGAATCCAAAACTGCAATACAAATATTTCTGTCCTTCCGCCGTACGCCGTACGTCGTACGGGCCACTTTTCTTAGTTACCACGAATAAAAATTGATGAAATTCGCGTTATAGGTTCCGTTCGGGGTCTAGTTGGTCCTCGAAGCACGACGTTACTGTCAGTCATCTCTAAGGGGTTCAAAATAGGGATTGAAATTTTCAGAACGCCGTAGCTCGAAAACTTCCGATAGAAGGGTATGGTTTTTTTACGTTATTAAATTTGTCTTGAGCTAAACAATTTTTTGAGACCACCCGGAGCATCGTACGTCCAGCCGTTCGTGAGCACCAGAAAGCTTCGTCAACACGATCGTGAATCAAACGGTATAAATCCGGCCTGGATATCATAACTACGGAGCATCTGATTATAATCAAGGATGGCTGATGTATGAAGTCGAGTTGTTTGTTTTGCGATATTATTTCATTTGACAAGTGATGGACTATTGGATTTTGTTGGCAGGTACTTCTGAATCTTGAACAAACGTTGAAGTATTATTGATGGGTTCTTTATAATATTCCGGAATCATTAGCTTCATCATCTCAGTCCCGTACTGCTGATGATGCAGTTCATGTCAAGGAAGCTCTGGCAATATTTTCAATTGATTTCGATCGGGACGTGTCCAGATTGCATCGCATCGGGAAATCAGTTAATAATCAGCCTCGACCACTAATCATCACATTTAAATCTCCTGCGACCGTTTCCAAGTTATTGATGGATAATAAATCACGCATTCCTTCTCCCTTATCTGTATCGCAGGATAGGTCTCCGTTGGAACGCCAATATCTTCAGCAGTTACGTATCAAGTTGAATGAGCGTATAGCGGCAGGTGAGGCTGACTTGACGATCAAGTATGTGAGGGGGGTCCCTGCGATAGTTGAAGGAGCTAATAGGAGTATGGCACCAAGAGGCACGTCTCCAAATAACGGCGGACCATGACAGCGTTCTATCAAAATGTCCGTGGTTTAAATACGAAGCTCTCTACATTGCGATATATGGCTCCCACTCTGAATTACGATTTTATATTTCTTACTGAAACATGGTTGCGAGGAGAGGTGAATTCAGCTGAATTTGGTTTAAGTGCTTATACGTTATACAGAAAGGATAGATCTATTGCCAACTCTTCTAAAGCTACCGGTGGTGGTGCCCTCATTGGTGTATCTTCTAATCTCAGATCATTTGCATGGGAAACGACTGTTGACTCCGTTGAGCATGTGTTTGTAGTGATCCCTGACTGCAAGCTTATATTGGGATGTGTGTACTTGCCTGATTACTGCTCTCCTATCTTTTTCGAAAATCATTTGATTGAGTTGGACCGGATCACTGATAAGTTCCCGGATTTTTCCATTCTTATTGCTGGTGATTACAATTTGCCTGGTGTGAGATGGAAGGGAGGAAATCTTGAAACGACATCTCTCTCTGCCCTGCCTCCAAAGTGTATGTTCCTTCGTGAGATGATGAGTCTGCTTGATCTGACACAGTCAAATCACTTGAAGAACCCTTCTGATAATACCCTCGATTTGTGTCCTACGGATTTGTCACCGGCAGATCTTGCTCGACTAACTTGATGGTGTTTCAGAGGGTAGTTTTGGAGGCTTTCTCTGAGGGTGTGCAGGTTGACTGCGTGTATACCGACTTTGCTAAGGCATTTGATCAGGTCTCCCATGCCATTCTGCTGGAGAAGCTTGAAAGATTTGGTTTCCATGGCTCTCTATTGCGGTGGTTCGCCAGCTATCTGCTTGACCGCAGGATGTCCGTCCGAGTGAAAAACACGCTGTCTCGGCCCTTCGTTGCTTCTTCCGGGGTCCCCCAGGGTTCCCATCTGGGACCCTGGATGTTCCTTGTTTTCATTGATGATGTGGGTGCCATTTTTGGGGCCAGCGTGAGACACTTATTGTTTGCAGATGATCTTAAGATTTTTTCAATCGTGAGGTCACAAGATGACTTGGAACGGATTCAATCCTCTCTTGCGGCCCTCCACAGCTGGTGCACCCGGAACGAATTGTTCTTGAACATCACCAAGTGCTCCGTAGTGTCTTTCACGAGGTCTGCTTCACCTATGAACTTCTGCTACTCAATTGATGGTAGGGGTCTTGATCGAAGGGTGACTGTAAAGGATTTGGGAGTTCTATTCGACAGTCGCTTGACCTTTTCAGAGCATATAGAGGATGTCTGTTCTCGTGCCATGAAGACTGTTGGATTTATAAAGAGAAGCACGAGGGAGTTTTCGGATCCTTTAGCCTTGACCTCGCTATATTCCGCTCTGGTCCGACCAATTCTGGAAAACGCATCTATAGTATGGTCACCCTACTATATAAATGCGAAAGAGATGATAGAGAGAGTTCAACGTCGCTTCCTCAGATACATCTCCTTCAAGATGGGAAACAGGTGGGATGAATTTGACAATGCAGAAATGATGCGGTTGACGGGGTTGGACTCTTTGGAACGGCGTCGGGAGTTGGCGGATGTGATGTTCATTCACAGGATCGTCTGGAACAGAATTGATTGCCCCGAGCTCCTCGCTGCATTGAGTTTTCAGGCCCCACCCTATGCGACCAGATTTACGCAGACATTCCTTCTTAAGACGGTTTCGACAAATTATCTGTTCGGTGGTCCTCTCAACCGTTGTCAGAGGGAGTTTAACCGCCTTGTGAGTCTCTCTGGGGACGTGGATCTGCTGGGTGCTAAGGAGCTGTTTTTCAAGAGGCAAGCCAGGTTTCTTCTTTAGTTTGATATTATTTCTAGTGCGGACTATTCGGTATCATTTGCATTTATGTACATACCCTTCTTATAGTGTATATTTCTGTTTGATTTTATTCTTTTTTTGATTTTCATAATGCATTTACTTATTGTAATTTGGGCAAGTTGCCCGTGTAATTAAAACAAATAAACAAATAAACAAATAAATTATTACACAATGGCAAAATATTACACACCGGCAAATTGTTACACAACGTTTAATGATTACACAACGGTAAATTATTATACCACGGTAAATTATTACACAACGGTAAATTATTACACAATGGCTCATCTACCCAGAAGGGGCTGGATTTTGTTGATAGGTACTCTTGCAACTTGAACAATCGTTGAAGTATTACAGATGGGCAAATTATTACAGAACGGTAAGTTATTACGCAACAGTAAATTATTACACAACGGTTCATTATATTATCTACGTAGAAGGGGCATCTATGCAGGTAAATTATTACACAACGGTTTATTATTTGCCGTATGCTTCATGAATAACTACAAATCCCGCGCATTTGTAGGTAACTTCAATTCCGGGGCCGGCTCCAGTACTCGATTTAGAGCTTTCCTAGGGGAGCTCGAAGGTATTGACCACAGAAAACAGTCATCTACGCAGAGGGGGCATATATACAGGTAAATAATAAACCTTTGTTTAATAATTTGCAGCGTTTTTTATGACTCCATAGTTTGAGGCAATGTTTCAATTAGCGTAAGTAGAACTGTTATCAGATATTTTCTTCCAAGTATGTACTAGTTCTGCTTAGTATACTGAGTACACAACGGATGCTAGGTAATGAAGCTGTGCCGACTGGTGATACAGTACCTACTTTCAGTTTAATTTGTAGTTCGCGAACTTTTGGTTTATTATTTTCAGTAATGAACCTTTGGAAATGACGAGCATGAAAAAAATTTTAGCACCCCCTCAAAATTTGATGGTTTCCGTTTCAAGGTATGTAAAATCCGAAAGCGCAATAAAAAACGGTGCAAATTATTAGACAACGGTTTATTATTTACCTGTATAGATGCCTCTTCTGCTTAGATCACTGTTTTCTGTGGTCAATACCCTCGAACTCCACCCAGGAAAGCCTTAATTTGAGTACTGGAGACGGCTCGGGAAATAAAGTTTCATACAAATGCGCGGGAATCAATAATTCAATCATTAATTAATTCTAGTAATTCAAAAGCATAAAGTAAATGATAAACCGTTGTGCAGCAATTTACCTGTATAGATGTCCCTTCTGCGTGTATAGTATGACACCATCCAACACCATCTGCTCCTAACCCCAGCTCGCCTGCTGAGTTCGCGACTGCACTGCATGAGTCGGTAGAGAGCTCCGGCAGTGCTCCGAGGTCCCTTTCTCATCCCCATGGGTGGATTGGGCTTCGGAGGGCATAGGGGCCCGCGACTGCAGAAACTTTCATGCCGTCCATGTGGCCTCACTCGCCACAGCGGTAAGGTGTTCCAGAGGTAGTCGCGGGACTGTCAACACCCTTTGCCTTGCATGTCGGGGTGCAAGTGAGGACCTCTATGATATGGTGCAAGTCTGTCCACGAACTCATGGTGGCCGCATCCACCGTCACGATGCGGTTGCCAGGCAGGTGGCAGGTGCGTTGCCATCTAGCGGCTGGGATGTTGAGAGGGAGAGGCTGTGCCATGTGCCAGGTAGCAGTGGGTTGAAGCCGGACGTGGTTGCCTGACGGGTCTGCAATTATCCTGGATGTCCAGGTTGTCAATAGCAACGTGGACATGGAGCAGACCTGGAGGGCGTATCTTAACTGGTGGTCATTTTACAGGGGCACTTCCTTTCATCCCACTTCCTCTTCCCAACGGGCGGGTGTAATCTCGGCCCAAGCTCGGTCGACCAAGGGTCAGACTGTCTTATCTAAATGTAAACTCGACCCACCCCTCTAATCCGTCATCGAAGCGAGCATTGTAATCTCGGCCCAGGCCCGGCTAGTCAGTCAGTTTCTACAGGTGAACGGTACCGTTATCTCCACAGTTATCTCCTAGTCCAAGTGTTCCTTCTCCAAGCATTTGTTATAATGTCATGTGCGAATGTTGTTATAAGCCAGCGCAGAATGAATATTAAGTGAGTTCACATCGCTTTGTTTTGCTGGATTAGGTGCTGTCAACGCATCTTGTACCGCTTCCGTCATCACTTCTGGAGCCAATTATGTGATTTCGGAGAAAAGGCAGAATCACAACCACCCGCCTTTATCAGGCAAAGGCAAAAATTCATAGCTGGAGAACCGGAAAAATACTTCCAAGAAAACCTGTCTCCTTATGTCTTGGCCGTTATAGTCAGCAATCATTATAGCCCCCACCCAACTTAAATCGTTTGTATTATAATTTTTGACCCAATCACTATTTTACATTTGACTGTGATATCCACTATATATTTTACATTTGGCTGTGATATTCACTATACTTATTTATGTTTTACATTGACTGTGATTGGCGAAAGCCTCGATTTTGTAAGATAACTATTCGTTATAATAAAACTTGGTCGAATGAACGGCTACTTTTCACTAGTTCCTTGGGCCAAGTTTACAGTGAACGAGTTGCGGAGATTACGACTATGAGAGCATCCTGGGCCGAGTTTACACACCAAGGGAGAGGGCAAGTAGGAAGGATTAGGCCCAGTTTACATCGGGTACCCAAGATTTGGGCCCAGCTTACAATCGCCCTTCCCAACTACCTTCATCTTCCTTACCCCCACGGGCCGGCGTCGGGTAATGCTGGGCGTCTCCCCATTATTTGATTAATTTATTTATTTGTGTTTTATGGTGTGCCCCCTCCGCCTTTGAGAGGAGTTTCGTAAGAAAAAAAAACCGTAGGATTGTACCTAACCCCGTACTCGTTACTAGGTAACTACCTAAACCGTTGTGTAATAATTTACCTGTATAGGTTCCTCTTCAACGGAGATAGAATAATGAACCGTTGTGTAATAGTTTGCCCATCAATAATACTTCAACGGTTGTTCAAGTTGCAAAAGTACCTATCAACAAAATCCAGCCCCTTCTTGGTAGATGAGCCGTTGTGTAATAATTTTCCGTTGTGTTATAATTTACCGTGGTGTAATAATTTACCGTTGTGTAATAATTTACCGTTGTGTAATAATTTGTCGTTGTGTAATAATTAGTCATTGTGTAATAATTTACCCATCAATAAGTCTTCAACGGTTGTTCAAGTTGCAAAAGTACCTATCCAGAAAATCCAGCCCCTTCCGCGTAGATGAGCCGTTGTGTAATAATTTACCGTTGTGTAATAATTTGCCATTGTGTAATAATTTACCCATCAATAATACTTCAACGATTGTTCAAGTTGCAAGAGTACCTATCAACAAAATCCAGCCCCTTCTGGGTAGATGAGCCATTGTGTAATTATTTACCGTTGTGTAATAATTTGCCGTGGTGTCATAATTTACCGTTGTGTAATAATTCACCGTTGTGTAATAATTCGCCGGTGTGTAATAATTTGCCATTGTTTAATAATTTACCCATCAATAATAGGTACTTCAACGTTTGTTTAAGTTTCAGAAGTACCTACCAACAAAATCCAATAGTCCATCACTTGCCAAATGAAATAATTATCGTAGAACAAACAACTTGACTTTATACAGCCATCCTTGATTACAATCAGGTGCTCCTTAGTGATGAAATCCCGGCCGGATTTATACCGTTTGATTCACGATCGTGTTGACGAAGCTTTTTGGTGCACACGAACGGCTGGACGTACAGTGCTCCGGGTGGTCTTAAAAAATTGTTTAGCTCAAGACAAATTTAATACCGTAAAAAAACCATACCCTTCAATTTAAAGTTTTTGAGATACGGCGTTCTGAAAATTTCAACCCCTATTTTGGACCCCTTAGAGATGACTGACAGCAACGTCGAGCTTCGAGGACCAACTAGACCCCGAACGGAACCTATAACCCGAATTTCATCAATTTTCTTTCATGGTAACTAAGAAAAGTGGCCCTTACGGCGTACGGCGGACAGACAGAAATATTTTTATTACAGTTTCGGATTCTACATATCTTGAAACGTAAACCATCAAATTTTGAGGGGGGGGTAAGAATTTTTTTTTCTTGCTCGATTCCAATGGTTCATTATTGAAAATAATAAACCAAAATGATTAAGTTATTGAATCCCGCGCATTGGTAGGAAACTTTAATTCCGGGGCCGGCTCCAGTGCTTTATTTAGGGCTTTCCTGGGGGGAGCTCGTGGGTATTGACCACAGAGAACAGTGATCTACGCAGAAGGGGCATCTATACAGGTGAATAATACACCTTTGTGAAATAGTTTGCAGCGTTTTCCAAAGGTTTATTATTAAAAATAATAAACCAAAAATTTCTGTCCGTCCGTCGTACGCCGTACTCAGCACTTTTCTTAGTTACCATGAACCAAAATTGATGAAATTTGGTTTGCAGGTCCCTTCTAGGGTCTAGTTGGCCCTTGAAGCTCGGCGTTACTGTCAGTCATCTCTAAGGGGTGAAAAATAGGGGTTGCAATTTTCAGAACGCCGTAGCTCAAAAACTTTCAATAGAACGGAATACTTATTTCAAATTTTAAATTGATCTTGAACTAAAGCATTTTTGGAGACCATCCGGAGCACTGTACGACCAGCCGTTCGTTTGCACCGAAAAGCTTCGTCAACATGATCGTGAATCAAATGGTATAAATCCGCCCCAGATATCGTTGCTAGGGAGCACGTGATATGATTATAATCATGGATAACTGTGTGAAGTCGAGTTGGTTGTTCTGTGATAATATTTCATTCGAAAAATGATGGATTTTTTTCATTTTGTTGATAGGTACCTTCACAACTTGAACAAAAGTTGAAGTGTTATTGGGTAAATTATAACACAACGTTAAATTATTACACAACGGCTTATTATACTATCTACGCAGAAGGGGTATCTATACAGGTAAATTATTACACAACAGTTTATTACTTACCGTATGCTCATGAATAAGTACAAATAATTAATGATTGAATTATTGATTCCCGCGAATTCGTATGAACTTTAATTCCCGGCCGGCTCTACTCCATTTTGGGTTTTCCTGGGGGATGCCAGAGGGCACTGACCACAGAAAACTGTGATCTACCCAGAAGGGACATCATAATATATAATATACTGGTAAATAATAAACCGTTGTTTAATAATTTGCAGCCTTTTTTTAGTGACGTCTATCGGGCGGCGTTTGAAAACACTTCTTCAGCATCTTTTAGTTGAACGAGGGCGTTAGTGACGTAAATCCCTTGCCGTGAAACCTCAAAACGGGATGAAACTGTTCGAGTAGTTACTTTTACACTTATTTAAGGAATAATTTACAGGAAATCGCAGCTTTCTTCCTACTTTTACAAGACAATGAAACAGCATTCCAATAAACACATGACTAGTGTTAATTCAGTCATGATTTCGATATCATGACCTTCAAATCGCCGAAACGTTGTGTAGCTCTGAAAACTATTATCTTGGGCTCAACAAGGAATAACCCTTGGATTTCAGATTGAGTTCATCATGACTGGTGTGTTACTGTAACATGTTCCAGTTCTGCATCGATCCTTCCATTACGATCCCTCTAGCAGGAATCATCGAATTATACAGCGATGGCCGGAACACTCCTCACCCCTGCTTCTCACACAATATCCTGATCTTTTTTTCATTTTACAGACGATTATACCCCGTCCCGGCAATGTATCCCTTTTTCACGCCGGAATCGCATCTTATCTAAATGGCAAATTCGACAGGACTATAAATAGATTCCAACAGCTCTCTCTACCATAAATCACTGTCTGATCGATCCCCCTGTCTCCCGCGACGGCGGAACGTCTCAGACGAGGGCCACGGTGATCGGTTGGAAGTGTTCACTCCGAACTTTGAGCCCTGAGTATTATTGGTGAGTAGGAACAGTTCCCCAAGATGTCTTTTGATAGCATTTCTAGGTTGAATATTCAGAATGCCCCACAGCCCTTTCCCGGAAAACTTTTCATCACTTCATCAGTGATTGCGTGGAACTGAATGAGTTGGATGAAAACAGAGGTTGCAATTTTCAAAGAAAAGCTCAGGACTTCTGTAGAAAAAATATAGTTTCGTGTTCTATACCTTTTTTAAGCAAATGGTAATCCTTAGTCGAATGGGTCTTTTCGGGACGTGGTTCTTTTAGCTGCTGTTCTCTGCTGAGTGAATTAAATAAAGTACAGTAAAGTAAACAGACATTTTAGGCTTGGGTCCAACTACCCTACAGCCGAAGCGGACAAGAACGGCTGTCCTCTCAGGATTGATCCAACCATTCGCTCATGGCTACATTTTCCTCCACCGGCATATGTTGGGACTAACCTATGCGTCCCACGACTAACTGAGAGCGTCGGGATTCGAACCGTGCGACGGACCACAGTCGCCGTCCCAAACGCCAAGTGACACAGGGCTCGACCACCGGCTCACCACGGTTCCTTACTGTAGGTACCATGGGTCCAATGTTCGATTCGGAAATGCTCATATAGTGCTCCGTCCATCCTCTATGCCCTACTCGAGCCGATAAAGTAGTCGAAGGTTACCCGATTAGGATTCCTAGACTGCAATCAAGAGGGGGGAAAAACAGTAAGTCGAGTAAGCAGTGTGGCTTCCTCACTTGAATCAAATGAACGTATAGAATAGTTGGGAATGTCATTCAGTGGACAGGTGGAGTATCCATGCACAGGCTACATGCATTTGAGACAAACGCCTCACCTCCATGCATCTTCAAAATTTAAATGCTTAACGATGATTTCCAGGGTAGTTATGGGCGCTACGAGGAGGTTCTGACGCTAGTGCATGCATAGACGAAAGTTAAGGTACAATTTCAGTGATTTTGATATGTGACCATCTGCGATCCAACCCGCGTGTACCATACATTTCAGCTCTCTACAAATGTTTTTCGTTCAGTTAGAAGTGTTACATGGAAATGGTCAACATACCATTCAGTTCAATTTTTCATCCATTGAATCCGGTAAAAGAGAAATTGATGTTACATTAGGAAGATAGGAAATTTAACGCTCTTTCCTACGGTCTCCTGATTTTAAATTTATTGTACACAGTAATGGGAGTTATGGTAACTTTTCGACATTAAGGTTATAACGTCGAAAACACGAAAAAATCTTAAAATTTGTAACCGAAACAAGTTGTTAAAAAAACCTAATAACGTTTTGTTGCAAATGAGTTGAGAATCGATCGTTAAGTTTTCAGACTTCGTGTTAACACCCTGTATAGGTATTCAAATATCCAGGATTTGGATTAATTAGAACCCAATGTTCAGTTCAATTTTGAATCGAACTTTGACTTGAATCGAATTTTGACTTCGTGTTAACACCCTGTATATTCAAATATCCAGGATTTGGATTAATTAGAACTCAATGTTCAGTTCAATTTTGAAGGAGAGCATAATGCGTATCACTCATGGCAACAGAAGGTGCCAGACCGTTAACCTGGATAGACCCATCGTTTTATTTTTCAACGTTTTGAGAAACTCCTCGATTGGTTGTGATATGTATCTTCAATAATGAACCGTGTTCGAGAATTTCAGTATGAAATGCTTTAGAGTTCAGCAAGTTTTGCGGATCATGGGAATATTGTAGATTGGGACGTGTTGGACAACAGTTGATATTGGTTACATAATATGCGGTGTAGTTCTTCTTAACCGAAGTTTTGCGATTTGAACATCAATCAATTAATTTAATCCTCTCGAGATCGCGTAACAACAAAATCGCACAGGTAGTGATACAGACTTATATGCAAAATTTATCTTGTTTACCGTCTATGTAGACTGAGCGCTGGCAGTGGAGCGAAGAAAACGGTTGGGTGTTGACGAGTAATCTCGGAAACTCCCAGCCCTGGATTTCCTCATGAATAACGAGAAGGATGGAAATGGAATCCGATTCAGAGCTCGCAATTGTCTTCAGTCGGTCTCACACCCATTTATTTACTCTGTTTCTGAGCTAGCGGAGAAACTTCCATTCGGTTTCATTTCTACGATAACGAGCTACTTCAGGTAATGAGACCGCCGACTTGGAAGATTGATTGCGCCCCAAGCGGAGGCGCTCCAAACGTGCACCCGCAGGTCTCCCATTACCATTGAGCATGGTAAGGGGGGGTTAATGACCAAAAAGGTTTGGAAAAGGAATTGGTGGTTCATGGATCTGGATCTGGGCGAGACGGGATGTGAAAGTCCTCTCCCACACACATCTTCCTGTTCTTCCGGTGTTGGGCACCTGAACGCAGTCAGTTTTCCTCGTTAACGAAACCAGTGTTTTTTGTCTCATCGACCCGTTAACAGGTTTTCTTCATTTGGATTGAAAGGTGGCCTCAATCGACCTGCTTGTAGACTGTTGGAGGTTCAAGTGAGTGGTCATTAATTTGGTCTTGAAGATTCACAATCATGATTTTGGAGTAATGATGTCAGCGTCATCTCCTCGTACCCCCACACGTAGTTACCGGTAGATTTGCTGTGATTGTGTGAACCTACTCATCATATTTAAACTATTTACATAAGAGTAAGTAGTTTTAAAGGATCATGAAGCAATGGGTTCCCTTGACAAAATATTATACTTAAGTGCATTCTGAGAGAAAACGGGGGAATGGCCGAATAAATGTTTTGTTATTGATGATACAAGTAAGCCTAAAATTTGAAAAATATACAACGAAGTTAGTACGCACAGGAGATAACAGTCTAAAGAAACGCTTATGGGTGGATCAACTCTCTTAAATTACATTATCTTCAAAACCTCGTAACCCTTGGACGTTGACGAAACGGTTCCAGTGCGTCTTCAGTCGGGTTGACGATGCGGAAGGAGCCGTAAGTGAATTGGTAAAGGAGTGTAAGGAAAGAGGGGAAACGGCTTGCGGACATCAAAAGTGACGGACTTTCTATTGGACAGCTGGGGTCTTTCCCGGACTGACAGTAAAGAGAGGGCGAACATATCCGGCACGAAGGAATCACTTGGCTTTCTTTGCCTGCTAGAATCGAGAAAGAAGAAGTTAGATTGAAAAATTGTCGGTTTTTCGAACAAAGCTCTTTAATGATTAAACTCGAAGTTGGGGAAAACGCTTCAAACTACTACACAACGGTTTGTTGTTTACCTCTATAGTTACCCCATCTGCGCAGGCCGATGTTTTCCATGGTAAATACCTACCCTCGTCCCGTCGCCCCCCCCCCCCCCCCCCCCACGGAAAGCCCTAAGTCGTGTATTGGAGCCGGCTGGGCAATTATAGTTCCAAAATATATGCGGTGGATTCAATAATTCTGTAATCGCTACTTGTTGAACTATCCTGTCTGAAAACCTACCTACTGTTATGTCAAGGATGGATGGCGAGTTAAGGCTGAAATTTGACAGGGAGAAGTCTACAAGTAGATTACCTGAGTTTCGTAGGTTGGCAGCGGCCCCGTCGTCAGCGTTGCACAGGTTCTGACTCCGGGTACAGGTTATGGTACGGCTGTAAATTCCTAATGGTAAAACTAGTAATTTGGAAGGCTGAAGGCAGTTCGAAAGATGGCTTTACTGGTCGCAAAAGAGGTGAAAGAATCTCAATACATAAAGGTAACTGAATTTATTGTGCGAAATAAGATAACATGAAGTGGGGTCGCGAAGGCGCAAAAGAAATGACAGAAATTATGTGATGAAATTGAATGAACGCGAATTACGGAAATTACAAGAATGGGGAGAGAAACTATTAAGGTAAGTACGTCAGATAAGTTGTAAAGCAATGTTGTGAAATGTGGCACCAGAGTCGTGGGTTCGATGTTGGATTCGGGCGTTGATGGTACGAGGGATACGGGACGTTCTTGGGGTCAAAATGTAGAGAGAGAGTTCTGGAACAAACGGGTATGAACCCTTCGTGACTCTCGGATTGGATGTGTGATGCACAAAGCCTGAAGGGCGCTATTACGCGAATGGTATCGCTTAGATAAAGA
Organism: Leptopterna dolabrata; assembly: GCA_954871275.1. Lineage (NCBI taxonomy): Eukaryota > Metazoa > Arthropoda > Insecta > Hemiptera > Miridae > Leptopterna > Leptopterna dolabrata. The sequence goes on along the minus strand of OX940975.1, from coordinate 25,239,610 downwards.
CAAGTAAGAAAGGTGATATTTCCTACCTCCGCTGGAACGGTGGTCCAAGTGGTCCAGGGATGGTCCTTCCGGGCTTCTGGTCCAGGGATGGTTTTCTGGAGCTCCGGGCTGTGATACTGGGCAGCAGGTCTTCCTGTAACACAGACTTTCCACGGCAGTACTCTGGTACACGTCTGGGTTCAGACGTGCCTTCTGGATGGGTTCGTACGCCTCCTCTCTCTTGCTCGACTGTTATAGTTAGGATCCCGATTGAAGCCGTTTCCTCGCCTGGTCCGCTCGTCTTCTTCCAAAGGGGGTCAATCGTAAGGGAGGGAATGAATTTAACTCTTCTCTAACCACTTCTACTACTTCTCTCGACACAACTATCTCACTACTCAATCTCTTGGAACTAATCAAACAACTATAACTTCACTATTAATCGCAGGTCTGGTCTCGGGTAAGATCTCGGTGAACTGTCTCGCTGGGAGGGGGAGCGGGGATATTTATAACCTCCCCCCCTTCGTTGCGCGTAGGAGAGGCGCAGGAGGACCTAACTCTTTACGGTCCAACTGCCCGTGGCGAGGGGGAGAGACCGCCCGAGTCGAAATCGCGGGAAGCCTCTTCGAGGGTGATAATTTTGATTACATCACCTTCCCCTGAAAAGAAGCCGTTGTCCTCGACGGCTTGAAATTACTTCCTGCATTCAGGGTTCCTGAGGGGATGACGTTGTGGTTGCGGGGTGCTGACTCGATTCTTCAAAATTATCATTGTTCTTCATAATGACTAAGGATTTTTAACAATTTACATCTAAATTTACTAAACCAAAAGGACAGAGGGAGAGCTTAACTTATTTTTACAGAATTGTATAAATTGAACTAGACGGGCTGGACTAATGGTTCTTAACGTTTGTAGAATTTGGCGAATGGCATCCAATGAGCAATTTACGTCGCAACTTATCACAATATACAAAAGGAATCACTGGCTTAGACGGGACAAACCTCATATGAACTTCAACCTAAAAGGATTAACTGACTTATTCGTAACAAATGACATAGGAATTGTAATACAAAAGGAATGAACTGACTTATACATGAAAAATGACATATTAATTGAACAACTTCACGCTAAACGGTTATTAACACTGGACTTGATCCCTCATATACATAAAAAAAAATGAAAAAGAACTGGCCTGTCGGGGCGATATGGATAACATAAAAATATTCCCCTACAACAAATCTACATTTAAAAGAACGGAAGTAATACAAAAGTTGAGCCAACGGGCAAATACTAAAGTGGACCTGTTCTGGTCTGTAAAATTTCTTATTCCCCTGACTGTGGGGTAGTGGGTGGTGTCGTCTTCCTGGGTGCAGCAGCTGGTGGCGACGGGGGCTTCTGTTGCAACGTGATCGGATGAGGCTCCGTCGGGTGCCGTTGGTTGTATCGAGTGACATAGGCTTTGATGACGCACCCATGGCACAGCAACCGGGGACGACCCAGTGGGTGGTTGCACCGGGGAAGGGCGCTGGTCCCTCCTTCCTTTCCCCACCTGGTTGTCCATCTGCGAAGGGTAGTACGACAGAACTCACAGAAGTTACCGTGAAGTTTCATCTGACTTCGGTAGCAGGACGCACATACACCCTTCTTGGGGGTCGGCAGGACTTGATCATTACCATCAGGACAGTGGTAGTTTCCACGTGGCACCAATTGTGAGGTCACTTTTGGTGTGCGGGAGGAGGGATCTGCCGGGGAATTGGCGGAACGGTCGTCGATTGGTGGGGTGTCGCTGGGTCCGGCTTGTACGCGAGACCGTGGAATTATCAAGGGCGTTATGCTTCGCTCAGGTGGGGCCAATTCGGGGTCCAATTGTTCAATTGGGTACTCGTGTCCCTAGCTCATGACCACGGACTTGGCCCATTCTTCGGCTTCAAGATCGGCCTGGTATGTCGCCACTTCCTGTGTCAGTCCTGCCATACTGTCTTCCATCTCTTTGACTCTCCGCACTAACTCATCATACTGGTCTATTCTGATTGTGGAAGTTCTGGGGTCCGTGTTTGGCGTAGAGCGCGTGGCCGGTTCGGGTTCATGATGGGGTGTGAAGAGCGAATACGTCGGAGTTGGGATTGGGGAAGATGTGCTACTGGGGTTGGCAACATCCTTCATTTTCCTTGGAGATTGGGCGGGCTCCCCGAGACAGTGCGGTGGTTTGGCCAATCTACCCAGTATCGGTGCGACGGGTGGTCGCATTTGGGGTGTAGCTCCTCTTTCCTGGCAACCAGTATTCGAGGAGGAAGGTAGCTCTAAGCAGAATCCAAAAGTCGGGGTGGTTAGGTCAGCGCGCCTGGGATTAGGCACGATCAGAAAATGGGGCTCCTGGGTGCTTACGGTGGGGGCGCGGGGATCCATCCTATCCGGGACCGTCTGACTGGTAAAAGAGAAACGGGCTTCAATTCTCCCTAGCTTACTCCCGGTACCCAACCAATACCATCCCCTCAGCTCCCGGTACATACCACATCCACCAGAAAGCACGTCGGGAAATTGTTTCATGATTATACATCCTATCCTACTTTTTCTGCTATTGGTCACAAAAAGGAGAAAACGGGTGGGGTGGAGGCCGGAATTCTTTAATAGTGGTTGGGGGGTTGCTGGTCCTAGTCAGAATTTGTATCTCTTGGGGGTGCGGACACGAAGGTTATAAGGGCTTTTTGGAGAATCGACTGTCATACCTGTACCTAAACCTACGGCATTGTTCAATGGTGCGGCGACCTCTACTTCCGGAGGGCTGTCCGCCTTGACAACTATGTCGTCCTCTAAGGGGGGGGCGACCTCGAACTTAGGGAGTTTGTCCTCATATGGGGCCATGGTCTCTAACCCAGCCCTAGGCGCCGCACAGGTCTCCGTCTCGTCCATGGGTTCCTCCCGCTCCGGGGGTACTTGTGGTCTCTCCTCGGAGCCGGGGTCAGTCGTCGGCTCGTCTTCGTCGATGTCGTCTTGGGAAATGGTTGTGATAGAGGATCGTCCGTCGGGGATGATCTTCAATTCGGTGGGTAGTTCGTCTGCATCTGGTCCGGGGGTGGATTGAGCACGTGTGGGGAGGGCTTTAAACATACTATGGGTTTCAGTGTCCACGTCGTGCGGATGCGCCATCTTTAATCTGTTTATGTGCGTAACCACCTCTTTGCCCGTGGGGTCATGTATAGCGTAGGTCACTTCGGACAATTTTTTGGTGACACGGAGGGGTCCAATCCAGGGGCACCAATATTTTCGAACGACGTTTGCGGGTGGCACCATCTGTCGGAGGTACACCGCTTGCCCCACAACCAGAGTGCGGGGAACACGCCGCTTGTTGGCGATAGCTGTACGCGCCGCCCATGCCTTCTGCATGGTGGCGAACGCGGCTCGTCGGGCCACCTGTAAGTTCTTCTCCCAGTCACCAATACAGGGGTTCTGTGGGGAACGGAGGGCATCCATGTCTGGCAGACGCACCTCCCTTCCGTACAGCAGACGGTTGGGGGTATAGCCAGTGCTTCGGTGTGGCAGGTTATGATATGCGGCCAGCGCGAGGGGGAGGACGTCCTCCCAATGGCGCTGAGTGTCTTGGCAAATTCGTGCGACGATTCCCGTCAGGGTTCTATGGAACCGCTCGACAGCGCCATTCCCTTGGGGGTGATATGCGGTCGTGAACACCTTGACCATGCCCCATCTCTGACACAGTTCTTTAGTGAGAGCGGATGTAAAAGCGGTGCCCCTATCGGAGAGCAGGCGCTCTGGTACCCCATGTTTAGTGACGAATTTGAAGACTAACGTGCGGGCCGCTGTTCTGGCGGTCGTGTCACTGACTATATACGCCTCGGCGTATTTGGTGAAGTGGTCAATACATGTCAGTAGGTGTACGCTCCCTCGTCGTCCTTGAATCGGCCCCACGTGGTCCATTCCTACCATTTCCATTGGCCGGTGAGGGAAGTAGGGCCGTTGGACAGGGGTGGTCAAATTTCGCGGCGTGTTTCGCTTCTGGCACACTTCGCATTCCCGGACGAACTTCCTGACGTCAGCGGTCAGTCGTGGCCAGATCCCATAACGCCGGACTAGCTGTTCCGTGGCAGCTTGACCGGGGTGTCCTGCCCATTGACTATTATGGCAGTTTCTTAGGATCCATTGGCGCAGAGTGGTGGGTATGAGGGGAATGGGACTACCATCGGGGTTCATCGTTTGTAAACATGACACCCCTTCAATGGTTCGGGCCGGGACGGTGTTTTGTTCGCGCATGGTACGGACCCAGGGGTCCAAGTCTTGGGCCGCTCGAAGGAGGGGCCAATCTAGGCGAATATCTAAGGCTGCGACTGTTGGCCGGCTTAGTCCATCAGCGTGTCCCATCGCTTTCCCACTCCTATAAACGGCCTCGAAGTCATAGGACGTGAGTTTTAAGACCCATCGGCCGATCCTGGAAGTCGGGTCACGTAGTCGCAAGGCTGCGGTCAGCGCAGCGTGGTCAGTTTCGAGTCGGAAGCGCCTTCCCAGTAGGTACCCTTGAAAGTGGTTGCAACCCCAAGTGGCTGCGAGGAGCTCACGTTCCGTGGCGGAATAGTTTCGTTCTGCTTTATTGAGGGTCCTACTGGCGTAGGCAACCGGTCGTTCGGGGCCGTGGATGGTTTGGGAGAGAACGGCGCCGAGAGCGACTCCGGAAGCGTCGGTGGCTAACACGAATGGCTTGTCAAAATCGGGTAGGGCGAGTACTGGTGCCGTAATCAGGGCGGTCTTGAGTCGTTCAAATGCAAGTTCCTGTTCTTGGCCCCATACGAATTTGTTTTCCTTCTTCAGGAGCTCGTTGAGTGGGCCGCTCATTTCCGAGAACAGCTTAATGAAACGGCGGTAGTAGCCGACCAGGCCTAAGAAGGATCGGACACCAGTAATGTTGGTGGGTTGCGGAAAGTTTCGGACAGCGTCGAGTTTCTTGGGGTCGGTCTTGACTCCCTCGCGTCCCACAAGGTGCCCTAAATATTCAACCTCGGGTTTTGCAAAGCTGCACTTGCGCAGGTTGACCTTCAAGTTGACGTCATGTAGGCGGTCGAGGACGTCCCTGAGGTGTCCCAAATGCTGTTGAAAGGTGGGGCTAAAGATCACAATGTCGTCGAGATAGACGCAGCAGATTTTGTTGACTAATCCCCCCAATAGGTTGTTCATTGCTCTCTGGAAGGTGGCGGGGGCGTTCCGCAGGCCAAACGGCATTTTCAGGTATTCCCAGTGTCCCCCGAGGGTGCTGAACGCGGTTTTCTCTCTGGACTCGTCGCTCATGCGAATCTGGTGATACCCGGAAGTCAAATCGAGGGTTGTGAAGTAGGTGCACCCCCCCAGATAGGACAAAGTTTCGTCTATGTTCGGGAGTGGGTATACGTCGGCCTTGGTGACTTTATTTAATTCTCGGAAGTCGGTGCAGAAGCGGTAGCTGACAGTTCCGGTGGAGGTCGGTTTTTTCTTTACCAGTACTATAGGGGCCGACCACGGACTTTCGGAAGGCCTGATTACGCCGGACGCGAGCAGCTCTTCTAGCTGTCGCTCTACAATCGGCCTCAACGCAATAGGGACCAAATACTGTCGCTTGTATATCGGGGCCTGCGGGCCGGTGTCCAATCGGTGCGTGACGGGGAGGCTACACCCTCCAGCGTCCGGGGGGTCGTATAGGTTCACGTATTCCTGCAATACCGAGAGGAGGGCGGACCTCTCTGTCGTACCCAGATGTTGGACGTGTTGGTTCATCAGGGAAGGTATCTCACCTGGCGGGGTCCACTCTTCCATGGGTAATTCGTCTTCGTCGCGGCTGCGGACGGTACCGATGACCATCATCGTTTTCACTGGCTCTCTTCCCGTCGTGGTGGGTTCACAGGTGGTGAGGTTCATTGGGACGCGCATAAGGAGGTCCAGTCCCATCAAATTCAGTCCACGGCTAGAAGGGGGCAAGATGTGGAAGTCGTGAGGAAAATCGTAGGCTCCCACCCTGACCCGTAGCGTCTGGGTTCCTTGGAACTGAATAGGTTCTCCTCCGGCGCCCCTAGCTTGAAGGATGGTGGGTCGCATGGCACTCCCTGGTACGGGGCGGTTCAGGAGGGACACCTGCGCTCCCGTGTCCACCACCATAGTCGTGGGGGTCTCGTTCAGGAGGACCGGAACGGTGATGGCCGGTCCATAGCTTTCCACAGTGATAGGGTTGACCCATGGGGTCTGGGCGAGACTCTGCGGTGGCTTTTCGAGTTGGGTAGTAGTCGCGGGTTGACTCTCGGAGGGGTGGCGCCATGTACCGCGGGGCTCGTTTGCGGGGATAGCCCTGTCTGGGGTCAGGTCGGGTATGGGGTTCCATCCTGGGGTCACGGTGTCTCTGGGTGCGGCTGTGCTTTGGGTCCAACGTTCGGCTGGGTTCGCATCACGGCTCACTGGTGGGTTCGGGGTTGGGTTCGCCCTTCGCCATCCCGACCCAAAGGATGGTCGGGGTGCCGGGGTCGATTGGATCCCTTTAATGTGCCCCCGTAGAAGGGTGCAGTCGCGTTCCGAGTGATCTCGGCCACCACAGTACGTGCATCCAATGAACCGCTTTGTCCCAGGTCTATCTGGGCAGTCGGCGGCGAAATGCGAAAATCCACCACAAAATCGACACTTTACCGCGACCGGCGAAACGGAACGGGGCAAGTATTCGGGAAGGTACTCACGAACAGGGGAACTGTATGCCGGGTTCGTGTCCATGGGGTCCGGTCGGGAGCGATTGGGACAGTTGCGTGCGAAGTGACCACCCTGGCCACAAGTATAACAGCATCCACGGGTCCGAGGATCTCGGAGTGGGCTTCTCGGGTATATTGCACCCACGTTCCAGGGTTCTCCGGCACCAGCCCCTGGGGATAGGGTTTCGCTCAGGTCAAGTGTTCTGGTGACGGTGTCGTCAAATGTAGCGGGGCAATTGCTGGCAATTGCCGTCCGAAGATGTCCCTCAAGACCGCGGAAGAACGCTCGTTTCGCGCGATCGTCGATCGTCGGGTGTCGCCCGCCCACTTCCCAATCGGGACAAGTGGCACGTATGAGCCGACATGCCAAACGGCGGACTCTATCAGCGTATTGGACCAGGGACTCGGATTCTTCCTTTCGGCAATCTGCTAAGCGTCGGGAAAGTACCTCCGTATTTTCTCTCCCGAACCATTTCAGCAGGCCGACCTTGGCGACGCTGTAGGGGGCAGCGGCCTGGCGCCATTCTGGGTGGCTGACCAGACAGTTGAAGGCGACCCCTTTGAGCTTAATTCGGAGAAGTCCGGCCCTTTCAGCTTCAGTCATGTCCGGTGTCGCATCCTCAATCAACTCGAAATAATCGGAGAGGGGTAAGGCTTCTGGGTCCGACGGATCCCATGTGGATAGGGAGTCTATCATGGTGCGAGTGAACTTCCGAGGTTGGCGCTCTTGGGCCTTCATCTCGCTCAAAACCTCGCGATGCGAGTTGATCATGATCCGACCCAAAGCCAGTACAGACCTCTCCATTGGTGTCAAGTCCGGGTCGTCACTCCCCAGCCCGCTGTCCATAAAGTTGGTAGTAGCCATCTCTAACGGAAGATCGACAACTAAGCGAGAGTGGATGCGAGTGAACGATTTTACAAGGGAAAAAAATGAAATACTAATAATAATACCCAGAAGAATACAAAATACTAAAAGACAAGAAAATACGCAGGACGAATTGCTAAGTAAACATGAAATGATGAACGACAGGGAAACGACAATAAGATAATACCGATGAAATCTAAATAAAAGAATACGCGAACTAATTGCGAAACAACTACGAAATCAAAAATAAAGCTTAAGTTAAAACACAAAAGATCGAAAAATATCAATCAACCCAATACCTACTCAAGAAATAATTCCAAAAGCAAAGAAACGAAACGAGAATAATAATTAAGCAAGACACGAATACAATTTGAGAATGTACGACACTTAACCTAAAAGTGAAAAATTATTTCAAAGCTAACAAAAAAAAAAGATCAAAATAATTATTAAACGAGAATATACAAAATTATTTCAAAATAGACAAAACAAGAATAATAAGTGGAGTAATAGACACGAACGAAATGCTAATGCAAGGAAAAAGGGAAAGGACAACATCGGCGAGAGCGTCGGTAAAATAATATTCGAGGAGTGAACGAAGGCTGCGAAAGTTGTGTCAAAAATGGCGATCCGCAGGGTTTTCGAGACGGAGTGGAGGTTGCTACGCAGTAAAAAGACGAAAGGCAGGTGTTGATATGAACGAATAACACGGTAAAAGGATAAGGGTCAACTTTCGGTGACGTCGGAGGATAAACAACAAGGGGATAAGATGGCGTCTCTCAAGGTTCTGAGACGTAATACAACTGCGTATGAGGGAAAGGGGAAATAAACACGAGGGAATACAGCGAAAGTCCACACAAAAACGAAAGGCTTAGGGTCAATGTCGACTAACAAGAGAACGTAAAAGGAGTAACGGGCAGACAGTAATAACACGATGGGGTCACAATTGTGGAGGGAAACAGATGTCGAACCCAAAAATGAGGCGAGGCAGTCGATTCTAGTGGTCAAGTCTTGCGGTTGTTACCGCTTGAAAGGGTCCAATGGTTGGTTCAGTGGGGTCTACCTGAGGGGTATTATCCACTGAGATGGAGTCAGCTGAAGGTTGTTATGGGTTCGGATTGAAAGAACTAACTCAACCTTCAGGGGAAAGTCCTGTTGAACGCTTGACTTTTACGATGGAACTAACAACGGCCTGTCTCAACTGGCAAATGCAACAGGTTTTTCGCCTATTGCGCAGTATTGTGGGTCCGAAAAATGAGTTCAGTCGAACTTGCTGGGTTCGACTCTCGGGGAATTCTTACGAGTTATTGATTTTTGCGGGAAATTGCACCCAGGCGGCGTATTCGTAACGGATTTTTATACGCGTTTTTCTGCCTAAATGGGGTCGCTGGGGTCAATCCTGCTGATTCTGAATTTCCCCGTAAAAATCCCTTCCACAATATTTTAACTTGAATAAAACGTAATTCAAGTACAACAAAATAACTAAATGTGACCAATATACAGGAAATACTTCAATATTTATACATACAAAACAAATGAAAAATAGCAATAAATGTAACAATATCTACAACAAAAATACAAAATATATACAAGGATCACTCTACTTTTTCAGGACCTAGTAGGTGATATTTGGGAGGATCGGGGAACTTGGGGAGTTTCGCGAGACTCTGGATGCCGTGTGTAACCTAGCCGTGTGCCTACCTACTGGGTTCGGATTTCTGAGAGTGCATGAAATCCCCAGTTCTGACACCAATTTGTAATCGCTACTTGTTGAACTATCCTGTCTGAAAACCTACCTACTGTTATGTCAAGGATGGATGGCGAGTTAAGGCTGAAATTTGACAGGGAGAAGTCTACAAGTAGATTACCTGAGTTTCGTAGGTTGGCAGCGGCCCCGTCGTCAGCGTTGCACAGGTTCTGACTCCGGGTACAGGTTATGGTACGGCTGTAAATTCCTAATGGTAAAACTAGTAATTTGGAAGGCTGAAGGCAGTTCGAAAGATGGCTTTACTGGTCGCAAAAGAGGTGAAAGAATCTCAATACATAAAGGTAACTGAATTTATTGTGCGAAATAAGATAACATGAAGTGGGGTCGCGAAGGCGCAAAAGAAATGACAGAAATTATGTGATGAAATTGAATGAACGCGAATTACGGAAATTACAAGAATGGGGAGAGAAACTATTAAGGTAAGTACGTCAGATAAGTTGTAAAGCAATGTTGTGAAATGTGGCACCAGAGTCGTGGGTTCGATGTTGGATTCGGGCGTTGATGGTACGAGGGATACGGGACGTTCTTGGGGTCAAAATGTAGAGAGAGAGTTCTGGAACAAACGGGTATGAACCCTTCGTGACTCTCGGATTGGATGTGTGATGCACAAAGCCTGAAGGGCGCTATTACGCGAATGGTATCGCTTAGATAAAGACAAGTAAGAAAGGTGATATTTCCTACCTCCGCTGGAACGGTGGTCCAAGTGGTCCAGGGATGGTCCTTCCGGGCTTCTGGTCCAGGGATGGTTTTCTGGAGCTCCGGGCTGTGATACTGGGCAGCAGGTCTTCCTGTAACACAGACTTTCCACGGCAGTACTCTGGTACACGTCTGGGTTCAGACGTGCCTTCTGGATGGGTTCGTACGCCTCCTCTCTCTTGCTCGACTGTTATAGTTAGGATCCCGATTGAAGCCGTTTCCTCGCCTGGTCCGCTCGTCTTCTTCCAAAGGGGGTCAATCGTAAGGGAGGGAATGAATTTAACTCTTCTCTAACCACTTCTACTACTTCTCTCGACACAACTATCTCACTACTCAATCTCTTGGAACTAATCAAACAACTATAACTTCACTATTAATCGCAGGTCTGGTCTCGGGTAAGATCTCGGTGAACTGTCTCGCTGGGAGGGGGAGCGGGGATATTTATAACCTCCCCCCCTTCGTTGCGCGTAGGAGAGGCGCAGGAGGACCTAACTCTTTACGGTCCAACTGCCCGTGGCGAGGGGGAGAGACCGCCCGAGTCGAAATCGCGGGAAGCCTCTTCGAGGGTGATAATTTTGATTACAATTCTATCATTAATTATTATTATTTGTTGTTATTCACGAAGCATAACGTTTGTTAGGTTCTAGTTACGTACCAAAAAATACCTACTTATCAACAAAAACCAAAATAACCATGATTATTCAAATGAAATGGTATCACGGAATATCCAACTCGATTTCATTCTGCCGTGCTTGATTATAATTAGATGTTCCCTAGCACTGATCTCTTGGCTGGATGTATACCTTCCGTATCATTCACAGTCATCTTGACGAAGCTTTTCGGTGTAACCTTCAGGGCCTCACTGTGAATGAACGGCTAGACATACAATGCAAAATCAGTTTGAAAACGTAAAAGAATACCGTTTTATTGAAAGCAGTGCATTTGGTTTTGGTTTCGTGAACATAGTATAATTGTCGTTGGCAAATTCCTCCATAATCAAACTGCAGTAAAGGAGTGCGTATACGAACTTACAAACTAATCAGAAAGACATGTATTGTACGGCTCGTGTAAATATCCTATGAAAATTTTGTACACTAGTATAAACATCCTATGAAAATTGGAGACTTGACTTAGAGAGACCACAGCTGTTTTATGTATAGTAGATGAAATGAATAATCGTGAAGAATGAATTAACATTTATAAAATGAACCAAAAATTAAAACAACATCTCACAATATGTGGAGCGATGAGCCGCATCTGGACTAGTTGGCTGGATGGTGTGCTCCGTCCATCGATGGTTCCGTCTTCACAGCATCTACTCCCACAACTACATTGGACTGACGGATGTGCGATGAGGGAGAGAGCGGGGAGTATCTATGGAGTTTACATTTTTGACTTAAATTGGGATCCATTCCAAGAAGTTTGAGACTAACCACGCTCTCCTGCGATGAACAGTTCTTTTGGTTTATTATTTTCAATAATGAACCTTTGGAATCGAGCATGAAAAAAAAGTGTACCCCCCCCCCCACAAATTTGTTGTTTTAAGTTTCAAAGTACTTAGAATCCGAAAAACCGATAAAAACGCTGCAAATTATTACACAACGATTTATTATTTACCTGTATAGATGTCCCTTCTGCGTAGATCACTGTTTTATGTGGTCAATACCCTGGAGCTCCCTCCAGGAAAGCCCTAAATGGATTACTGCAGCCGGCCAGGGAATTAAAGTTTTATGCAAACGTGCGGGATTCAATAATTAGATCATAGATTAATTGTAGTTATTTATGAAGCCTAAGGGAAATAAACCGTTGTGTAATAATTTACCTGTATAGATGCCTCTTCGGCGTAGATAGTATAAAAAACCGTTCTGTAATAATCTACCGTTGTTTATTAATTCACCGTTGGATGATAATTTACCGTTGTGTAATAACTTCCCGAATAATACTTCAACGCTTGAAGTTGCAAAAGTACCTATCAACGAAATCCCAAGCAGCCATCATTTTGGTTTGTTATTTTCAATAATGAACCATTGGAAACGAGCATGAAACATAAAATTCTAACCCCCCTCAAAATTTGATGGCTTACGTTTCAAGGTATGTAAAATCAAAAACTGCAATGAAAACGCTGCAAATCCCTGCACAACGGTTTATTATTTTGTACAGAATACCCTCCTGTTACAGATCACAGGTCTCTGCGTAGATAACCCGTCTATATTACAAAATATGTACTATTCTATACATATTATGTAGATCGCGGACCCGCCGTAGGTTAGTACCTAACCCAGTACTCGTTACTAGGTACCTACCTAAACCGTTGTGTAATAATCTACCTGTATAGGTTCCCCTTCTACGGAGATAGAATAATGAACCGTTGTGTAATAATTTGCCCATCAATAATACTTCAACGGTTGTTCACGTTGCAAAAGTACCTATCAACAAAATCCAGCCCCTTCTTGATAGATGAGCCGTTGTGTAATAATTTACCGTTGTATAATAATTTACCGTGGTATAATAATTTATCGGTGTGTAATAATTTGCCGTTGTGTAATAATTTGCCACTGTGTAATAATTTATCCATCAATAATACTTCAACGGGTGTTCAAGTTGCAAAAGTACCTATCAACAAAATCCAGCCCCTTCTGAGTAGATGAGCCGTTGTGTGATAATTTACCGTTGTGTAATAATTTGCCACTGTGTAATAATTTACCCATTAATAATACTTCAACGGTTGTTCAAGTTGCAAAAGTACCTATCAACAAAATCCAGCCCCTTCTGGGTAGATGAGCCGTTGTGGAATAACTTACCTTTGTGTAATAATTTACCGTGGTGTAATAATTTACCGTTGTGTAATAATTTACCGTTGTGTAATAATTTACCGTTGTGCAATAATTTGCCAGTGTGTAATAGTTTGCCATTGTGTAATAATTTACCCATCAATGATACTTCAACGTTTGTTCAAGTTTCAGAAGTACCTACCAACAAAATCCAATAGTCCATCACTTGTGAAATGAAGTAATAATTATCTCAGAACAAACAACTCGACTTCATACAGCCATCCTTGATTATAGTCAGATGCTCCGTAGTTATGATATCCGGGCCGGATTTATACCATTTGATTCACGATCGTGTTGACGAAGCTTTTTGGTGCTCACGAACGGCTGGACGTACGATGCTCCGGGTGGTCTCAAAAAATTGTTTAGCTCAAGACAAATTTAATAACGTAAAAAAACCATACCCTTCTTTCGGAAGTTTTCGAGCTACGACGTTCTGAAAATTTCAACCCCTATTTTGAACCCCTTAGAGATGACTGACAGTAACATCGAGCTTTGAGGACCAACTAGACCCCGAACGGAACCTATAACAGCAGTTTTGGATTCTACATACCTTGAAACGTAAACCATCAAATTTTGAGGGGGGGTAAGAATTTTTTTTTTCATGCTCGATTCCAATGGTTCATTATTGAAAATAATAAACCAAAATATTTCTGTCTGTCCGCCGTACGCCGTACGGGCCACTTTTCTTAGTTACCATGAAAGAAAATTGATGAAATTCGGGTTATAGGTTCCGTTCGCTGTCTAGTTGGTCCTCGAAGCTCGACGTTACTGTGAGTCATCTCCAAGGGGTTCAAAATAGGGGTTGAAATTTTCAAAACGCCTATACCATTTTTTTACGTGAATATTTTTACGGTTTTAAATAGTTCTTGAACTTGCGAGTTTTTTAAGACCATCCTGAGCGTCGTACGTCCAGTCGTTCGTTCACAGTAAGGCCCCGAAGTTTGCACCGACAGGCATTTTCGACTCCAGTGTGAATGAAATTGTATACAATTCAAACCAAATCTCGTAACCAGAGACGCGCCCACAATAGGAAATTTGGCGGAGATGAAATCATTGCTAGGGATCACCTGATTATATTGGCGGAGTATGAAGTCGAGTTGGTTGTTCTGTGATATTATTTCATTTGAAAAATGATGGCTCTTTTGGAGTTTGTTGGTAGGTAGTGAAACTTGAACAAACGTTGAAGTATTATTGATGGGTAAATTATTACTACGGTAAATCATTACTCAACGGTAAATTATTACACAATGGTTCATTATACCATCTACATAGAAGGGGCTGGAGTTTGTTGGTAGGTACTTTCGCAACTTTTTTCACTCCTCATCAACAATAATTTCTTTTCAGAACTTCATTATGTGTGTTTCTTTTTGTTAGGTACTGTTTGTCATCGGCAGAATTATTTTAGCAACATTTAACTCGTGATTTAGGTAGGTACCTAGTAACGAGTACGGGGTTAGGTACTAACCTAAGGAGGGTCTGCGATCTACATAATATGTATAGAATAGTACATATCATATTATATAGACGGGTTATCTATACATAGAGCTGTGATCTGTAACGGAAGGGTATTCTATACAAAATAATAAACCGTTGTGCAGGGATTTGCAGCGTTTTATTGCAGTTTTGGATTCTACATACCTTGAAACGTAAACCATCAAATTTTGAGGGGGGGGGGGGGGGGGGTAAGAAATTTTTTTCCATGCTCGATTCCAAAGGTTCATTATTGAATATAATGAACCAAAAAAATTTCTGTCTGTCCGCCGTACGCCGTACTGGCCACTTTTCTTAGTTAACATGAAACAAAATTGATGAAATTAGGGTTATAGGTTTCGTCCGGGGTCTAGTTGGACCTCGAAGCTGGACGTTACTGTCAGTCATCTCTAAGGGGTTCAAAATAGAGGTTACAATTTTCAGAACGCCGTAGCTAGAAAACCTTCCATAGAAGGGTATGGTTTTTTTACGTTATTCAATTTTTCTTGAGCTAAACAATTTTTTGAGACCACCCGGAGCATTGTACGTCCAGCCATTCGTGTGCACCAAGTAGCTTCGTCAACACGATCTTGAATCAAACGGTATAAATCCGGCCCAGATAATCATCACTAGGAAGCACATGATTATAATCAAGGATGGCTGTATGAAGTCGAGTTGGTTGTTCTGCGATATTATTTAATTTGATAAGTACTTGGATTTTGTTGGTAGGTACTTCTGAAACTTGAACAAACGTTGAAGTATTATTGATGGGTAAATTATTACACAATGGTGAATTATTACACTACGGCAAATTATTATACAACGGTAAATTATTACGCAAGTGTCCATCTACCAAGAAGGGGCTGGAGTTTGTTGATCGGTACTTTTGCAACATGAACAAACGTTGAAGTATTGTTGATGGGTAAATTATTACGCAATGGTAAATTATTACACAACGGCAAATTATTACACAACGGCTAATTATTACACAACGGTAAATTATTACATAACGGTAAATTATTTCACAACGGTAAATTGTTACACAACGGTTCATCAACCAAGAAGGGGCTGGATTTCGTTGATCGGACTTGAACAACCGTTGAAGTATTATTGATGGTTAAGTTATTACACAACGGTTCATTTTACTCGACCACGAAGGTAGGTATTGACCACAGAAAACAGTGATCTACGCAGAAGGGGCATCTATTTCACTCCACGTCAACAATTTTCCTTCAGAACTTCATTATTTGCGTTTCTTTTTGCCGTTTTAGTTACTGCTTGTCATCGACAGAATTATTTTAGCAACATTCAACTCGTGATTTAGATCGGTACCTAGTAACGCGACCTACATAATATGTATAGACTAGTACATAATTATATAGACGGGTAATCTATACAGAGAGCTATGATCTCTAACAGAAGGGTATTCTGTACAAAATAATACACCGTTGTGCAGGGATTTGCAGCGTTTTTTATTGCATTTTCCGATTCTACATACCTTGAAATGGAAATCATCAAATTTTGAGGGGGGGGGGTTAACAATTTTTTTTTTCCATGCTCGATTCCAAAGGTTCATTATTGAAAATAATAAACCAAAATGATGGCTCTTTTGGATTTTGCTGATAATATGCACTTTTGCAACTTGAATAAACGAAGTATTATTGGGTAAATTATTACACAACGGTTTATTATACTTACTACGCAGAAGGGGCATCCATACAGGGAAATTATTACACAATGGTTTATTATTTACCTTATGCTCCATGGATATCCACAAATAAGTAATTAATAATTATTGAAATATTGAATCCCGCGCATTTTTTGATAATTTAATTCCCAGGCCGGCTCAGGTACTCCATTTACGGCTTTCCTGGAGGGAGCTCGAGGGTACTGACCACAGAAAACAGTCATCTACGCAGAAGGGGCACCTATACAGGTAAATAATAATCCGTTGTGTAATAATTTGCAGCGTTTTCTGTGAGCTTTCGACAACAATTGACGTCACTCTGGCAAAGGGGGTTCGCCATGGCGAGAATTGCACCCTTCTCCAGTGCCAGTGTGACGTTGTCACTTGTTGTCAAGATATTGAAAGCTCATACGATAAGAACTATTCATCGTAGGAGAGTGAGGTTGGTCTCAAAATTCTTAAAATGGAACCTACTTTCTTTTTTAAATGTGAAAAAACGAAGGAAGCGCCCGGTTGTGAAACAAAAGCCGGTGCCTCAGCGAAAATCCCAGGTGGTGAATGAAAGCAATGCGCGTTTCGAGGACTAACTATTCGGACTCCAATTAGATTACCTACTAAAATTCTGTTAAGTACTAAATTTCATTAGTTTGGTTCATGGTAAGCTAAGAAAAGTGCGAAGTACGGTGGACGGACAGAAATTTTTAATTCCATTTTCGGATTCTCCGTAGGAACCTCAAAACGGAAGCCATCAAATTTTGAGGTTGAATCATCAATCCCCCCACCCATCTCTCCCCATGTTCGAATGCGAGGGTTTTCAATAATAAGTCGAGCATAAATTTAAAAAAAAATTTTTGGAAAGTCCAGTGGAGCATTTTGCGAAAAATTATGGGAATTTTCAAAGTAACATCCAGGTCTAAGAGTATCCGAGTGTTACAGTGTTGTGCAATGATAAACCTGTGGACGATGGGAGATTTTTGGATGTTCGGAATTTTGGTTGCAAAGTCGGATTCATGTTTGGAATATTGCAATCCGAAAATTTCTGTTGGATGTTTGGAATTTTGGCCGCAAAGTTGGACTCATCACTCTGAGAAATCCTGATGTGCGGATGTTCAGCAACAAATTCCTTCCAGGTTGAACGAGAAAATCTGACAACTTTGGGAACTCTGTCACGTTCGGCAGGAGGGTGGGTGTGTTGGTTACTATTTCAACATAAATTCAACCTGTGACACCATATATTGCAACATGCTGAAATTTTTCGCTGTGATCTTTGTTCTGGAAAAATTAATGTGCGGGCTCAACATAGTAAGTTGGTATGTACGGGCGCAACACTATAAATTGTGGCTGTAACACTGTAAATTAATATACCTACGGGCTCAACAGTGTAAAAAAGTAAAATGTAAAGTAAGTTAACCCTCATTCCAGGCTGGGGCTTTTCGTCCGACTGCCCTGCCAGCGTCGCGGACGTGATCAGCTGTCCTCCAATGAGAGGATCAGGATTCGGTCTGATCATTTTGCTCTTTACTTGGATACTCATCGCCTCGCCCCCTTGAGTGGAGAGGGGTTCGCCAAACACCTACATGGGTCATATTTGGACGTCACGTGTCACCGGCGGTCACCCATCCAAGTACTTACCACGCTCAAGGCTCCTGGCAACTGATTTATTCCACCTGATAAGGCCGTTGGGCTTCTCAACATTGTATAGTAAGTTAATTGATCGGCAGCAATCTCAGGATTCGAACCGAAGGATTGGATAGCACTCGCAGTCCCAGTTCGATCCACCAAGTAACAGAACGTAACGCGTAATTCGGGTGTGAAAATGTTAATATTATGGTACCCCTATAATATACCACTCCTGTAAATAAGTTTAAGAGTGTGCCGGTGGAAGGGACGAGGCCCAGGTAGCTCTCCCTCCAACGGCTCCCAACGGCACAACGGGCGCCTGGCTTGCCCAGCTCCACATTCATCCAATTTCTCTCAAACCAGAGCTTCTCTCTCTTATCTCATCTCCTCATCATCAACTCACCCTTCTACTCACCTCTATGTTCTCAACGTGGTAAAAACTGGACAAGAACTTCCTCTCAAATACTCAACGTGGTGAAAACCAACTTTGACAAAGAACTCCTCACCATCTTTCAAGCCATTAAGCATTTCCGTGACTTCGTCAAAGGCCGCCGGTTCTATGTCACCTCCGACCATAAACCGCTGACACATGCCGTTCTCAAACATGAAAATCGGCCTCTCACGCCGCCTAAGGCAGCTTGAACTCATTGCCCAGTTCACCACCGACATCCGCTACACGCCGGGGGCGGACAATCCCGTCGCCGATACCCTCTTTCGACCATCCCCTCCGCCGATCAAGGAACTTCTCCCTTTCCCCTCCCCACAACACCTCAGAGCACGGCAAGACCCCGCCACCGATCCCGCACTATCCAGCCTCATCGCCGTCGACAAAATACGAAAAACCCAACCGCAGGACCTCTGGTGCGACACCTATATACGGACACACCGCGTCCGTACGTGCCACCCAACTCATCGACCATTACCACGCGCTCCATCATCCTGGGATTAGGGCCAGCCGCGACCTCTTCACGACGTGGTATTTCTGGCCACATATGAACTTGGACATCGGGAACTGGGTTCTCGGTTGCCAGAAATGCCAGCGGTAAAAGATCTGTGCGCATCCCCATGTCTCACCTTAAACCTTTGTCGACGCCCTGCCATTTGAACACCTCCATATCGAAATTGTCGGGCCGTTTCCTCCACCCGAGAGGAACTGCCTTACATTGAGCTACCATGCGACAAACTGGATTGAGTGCGCCCCACTCGCCCACATCACCGCGGACGCCGTCATCAAGGCCTTTGTTGATAACTGGGTGGCCTGATACGGCTGTCCGGTGGTCGTCACGATCGATCAAGGCAGGCAGTTTGAATCGGCACAATTTACGGAACTTTTCCCCTCACTGGGCATCACGCGTACCACGGCCTACCACCCGCAATCAAACGTCAAAGTCAAGCAGTGGCACTCAGTCCTGAAGCAAGCCCTCTGCACGTCAAGTAGCACGGCCTCCTGGACTAAGGCCCTTCGCTACATCATGCTAAGCCTTCGCACCGCGGCCCAACCACGGATGGCTTAGTCCCGCCGAACGGACCTTCTGCGTTCCTTTACGACTACCAGCGACATATTTCTCTCAGAACCGCCAATCACCCTTACATCAAACGCAACCGACCCCAATTACGGACAGCGCTTATCCTAAGCGCTTTCATTCAGCCAACCAAATGTACCTGAAGGAACCGGGGATCCACAAGACCCTTCAACCCCTCTATTCCGGGCCCTATCATGTCATCCGCACCACTAACACCACCGCCACCTTTTTTATTGACGGGAAACGGTCTACCTTGCCCAGCTCGACATTCATCCTATTTCTCTCGAACCAGAGCCTTCTCTCTCTTACCTCACCTCCTCATCATCAATTCACCCTTCTCATCATCTCTACGTTCTCAGCGTGGTAAACACCGGACGAGAACTTCCTCTTAAATTCTCAACGTGGTGAAAACAGGGTGGATATTTTACCTATACTAGAGGCGTATCCAAGGAGGTGAAAACCTCGCGGATACGATCCCTCACGCTCCTCTCTCTCCTCCTTCCTCTCTCTCTTCCAAACCTTCTACCTACCTAGCTCAAAACCCGAGTCATCACAGTTAACATACTTTTTTTAAATATCGAGGTGTGGTACGAGTGGAGGGGGTTGTTGAAGTGGGGTAGATGGGAGAACTGTGCGGGGGTACGGGGAGGGGAGTTCCCTCGGACTGGATGGGATGCGGATGTTTTCGAGCCTGGTTTACTCCCGTAAAAACATGTTCCATGTTAACATTTTTTTTTCTATATTTAGGTTGAAAGAAGGCGTAAGAAAATGAACGCAGTAGTAGGTAGGTGGGTGCATTCCTAATCCCATAACCGCAGTTATAGTATTATTGTTGTCTAAGTCGCAATTCTGCCAACATTAACAGCGCTCCTACTATAACGGGCAAACGTTTAAATGCGCAACATACTCGTAAGCACCCCACAACGCTAAGGAAAACTTTCAGTTTACAAAACGCAACAGCAGAATGAAATTCTGAACGTTGCTAACAATGCGTGCTAACAACGAAAAACAATTCACAGCATAAACAAATCAACTCGGACCCAGCTAGGGATGGCCAGTTTGACGAACTAGGGAGGAGTTCAGGACGAGCGTCTGGCAAGAGCAAAGCCGAGGGGTTTCGGTCATTTCCACGGTCATTTTTCGGCAGTTCCGACTCAGCCTTCTTCCCTCCATGCAATCTTCCGGCCGTCTCGACCACCTCCTCCTCGTCAGAAACCGCTGCCTGACGGCAGATTCCCAGTACACCTTCGGAGGATGCAGTTAATAATCCTCTGGTGGGTTCATGTATTCTTCCAACTAGTGGGTCCACTGGCCGGGAGCCTCATGCAGAATTTGAAGGTAGTTGAGATTAAATCAACAATATCGAGCTTCCAGGCCAGGAAATAAATGTCAGTAATTTGTTTCGTCACCATTGTTATCATTAGGTCAGCTACCTACTCGTATTCAATGTACATGGGGTGGTGGCTACTGGTGTTTTTCTGTCTAAAACCACATAAACGGCTGTTTTGAACGAATTGTTAGTGCTTCGAGAGCCCTCAAAGTGCAATAAAGGAGGTAAGACGTATCGGACATAATTTTATTGTAACCACCTAAAGAGTGGTACCCAACTTGTGAATTTTCAGATAAAATTAAGCTAAGTATTGCTTTAGTTTGTTTCTACAAAAAGTACTCCAAATCGAAAACCTCTGGCATTGAAATTTGATTTAGACGGTTTTATTTTATTATTTTTTGAAAATTCGTATTATTACATTTTCCTGACAACGCAAAATCTCCCCTTACTTGCAGCAACAGAGCATTTCAGTTCCATCAATTCGGCAGCAGTAATGGGTAACAGTTTCAGTCATGAATTGCCTCAATTCATAATGGCCATCTCAAGCTAAGTAATTCCAAAATATTCGACAAAAGGACAGGTTGCGGAGTGCGAGGGATAGGAAAGGGAGAAGAGTCGGAAACTGTCGAAAATGACTGAAACTCCTCGTCCCGGTGCTGTCACCAGACGCTTCTGAATTCAGAGGGTGAAACGAATAACAAAAAACCGTCGATACTGTCAGTTGGCAAAGTTCCTTCTAGCTGTATGAGTGTGATGATATCGCTATCATCAAATTATAATGTTATAGAATATAATATGATAGATGTTTCCATGCGAATACAGGTAGGTAACTAAGTACCAATGCCCAATGTATGTTAATTGGTAGGTAAATAATGAACAAAGCGTTCTGAAAACTAAGCTAACATTTATTCGACGAGGAATTGATGGATGGTACTGAGGTTCGCTGTGGCACTTTGAAAGTGGGATAGTGAACGGATTTTCTTTCAAGTTGTGTTCTTTTGAACTGCTGAAACAAATCGCTGTCATTCGTTTTTCAGTGTTGGTTGAGGGAGGGGAGGCAGCGAGAACGCGAAGGAGGGAAGGGTCGTTCTGGCAACGACATTTTTCATCGACAATGAAAACAGATCTTCCTTTCAACAAAGGCGGGAAAGGAAAAAGACTGATGTTGATGGTGGTAAGGGGAGGGTGTTCTACCGTTCGGAATTCGGAAGTTCATGATAAACGAGGCTCAATACACAGTTGAAATCAGCTTGTTCCGCTCCGGTCGGAATGGTAATGAAGGCCAGTATTTATGAAGAGAGAACTAAAAAAATGGCATCGACCACTGCATATCTCCTGCGTTAAGAACGTATAACTTACGGATTCACGTTAGCGCATGCGCAGCGGTCATACCAATGATCCGATCAATGTGAAATGCATAGGGGACCTTTAGGCCCCAACCCGCATGATCCCTGACAATTTCAGCAGAGTCGGATTTGTTTTGAGGACGTGGCATTGATTTGCGAACACGCAGACACTGAACTAAATTTGTCCAGAAAGCTCTAAAAGAAGTAAAACAGTCGAAATCGTGATTTTGGATGGGAAAAAAATTTCCTCCTTAAAATTGAAAACACAGTTAAACTTGGAAGCAAAATTTCTCTTCAGTAAAATGGTTTAGTTGTTGATTTAGTTGGCCATGACACTATTCGTAAATATGTTATGGTAAATATATGGAAGGTAAAAGTATTATTTATGGTCGCCTATCGCTGGGAATTAGTTCTCACTGATTTGGCCCGTCAGCTCAGGGTCTTTATAATATATTATACTGGAAGGTGCCTGCTGAAATCCATTAGCTATACCACCGTATTCCAAGATACCCTTCATTGACACAATCCCCTGCCAAGATGCGGACTCGCTCCGATTTTAATTCCAACCTGAAGGAGGAAACCCTCACTATCCTCCTCCACACGTTTCCCGTGTTCCCTCAGCCACAGGTTCGAAGCTCTCGGCCGCCCTCGTGAGATTAATTACTGAGCAACTCGGAAGTTGAGGGCTGGCGGCTTCTTGCTTGATGAATTCAACGATATGTTTGCCTAAGTTTGGGCCAACCTGGGTCTCTAATCCTTTTTAGTTGGCCGGTGTTGAACTCGGGGATTAGGGATTAGTCGAAGCTCGCTGACTGAGCATCAGGTTCGACCGCCCGCCCGCTGAGACCGGGCTCACATGCAGCTTATAAGTTTGTCACTTGCGGCAACTGTTGAATCGAGTTGGAGATGAAATAAGTCCGTTGATATAATATAATCCTTGAATGTAAGTTCGTTTTTATTTAGTGGACACTCCAACTCCTCGTAAATGATCTTTACCCCTCAAAAACATGATGATGCAATTCGAACATTTAGAATCGAGCATGAAAAATTCCACACCCTCTCACAATTTCAAGGTACCTACCTACGTAAATTCCGAAAATTGAATTCGAAAAAAATAAAAATAAAAACTGTGTGCGTCCACCATACGCGTCACTTCCCTAGATTTCCACACCCTCTCACAATGTGGTAGGTTGCGTTTCAAGGTACCTACGTAAAATTCGAAAATGGAATTTGAAAAAAAAATTGTTTCCGCCCATCATGCGTGCGTCACTTCCCTAAGTTTCCATGAACCATAATCAATGAAATTTGGTTTTTAGGTCCCATTTGGGGTGTGGTTGGTTTGCGAAGCTTGACTTTTCAAATTGATTCCGAACTTGAGAATTTTTTTAGACAACCCAGAGCATTGTTCATCTAGCCGTTCGTTCACAGTAAGGCCTTGAAATTTGAGCCGAAAAGCTTCGTCAACATGACTTTGAATCATTCGATGTGCATCCACCCCAGTTATCACTGCTACGGAACTTTATGAATGATAGTTAATTCGGATTTTGTTGATAGGTACAAGTTTATTATTCACGGCCAAAAGAATTATCCAAATAAGTGAAAATTTAGGAATATTTCGAGGGCCTTACTTAGGTTTCAGCGACCATCAGAATTTCAAAGATGACCGGGTGGGGAGTACTTGGGGCCGTAGTGACGTGTTATAGAGGATTGGCGTGGGGGCGGGGATGCATATTTATGTAACTGTAATTGCTGAAAGTTAGAGCTTATACTTCGACTCTGGTAGAATTTTTGCTCTCTCTGTGTTTATGTGTGTAAAATAATGGATCGTTGTGCAACTATTTGCAGCTTTTCCCTCTTGGGCTTGGTAGTTCACCAGTTGTAGGGTTCGATATGTAAACATCTGACAAGAAACCTTGATCACGTGTATCACCTTTTTTTTTCATGCAGAGTGGCTTTAGATTGTATGTCAGCTTTTATCCATGTATGTTTCAATTGCCTACATATTTATTCATTTTTCCCATTTATTTCTATTTGTCAAATAAAAAGGGTATGGACCTGTCGTGGTATCCTCCCAGAACCACAACTCTTGTGCGTAGAAATAAGTTCTCGCCAAATAAACTTAGAAGTGGGGACAGAAGACGCAGGAGAGCCGAGGGCCAGCCTGGAGATCCCCACCATCCTCTACTAGCTAGGGGATGGAGGGAGATAGCTCCCAGGCCTATATATACTCACCTCCTTTGCCTTTTTAACCATTCTAGGCTCTCCTCTAGTCGCTGACTACTCTCTCTCCTCCTTACCTCGTCTCTCTCCTCTACCTAAAAGATCTTGGGCATGGTGGTGATTTGCTCCTAACCAAATCAAGCAAACTACCCTAAAAGATCTCGGGCATGGTGGTGGTCCGCCCATAACCAAACCAGGCAACGCTCCTAAAATATTCCGTGCATGGTGGTGGTACGCCCATAACCAAACAGGGCATATCCTCCCTCGACGCCGCTCGTAGTGGATGTGCGTCAAATTTGACATTCACTACAGGACCATTTAGGGAACCATAGTAAACATGCTGTATACAGAACTGTATATTATATGTTTACATATATGCACATAGTTTTTGATATATTTTATGTATGTTTTATTTATGTACATATACATGCGTATATATGTTTTACATGTGAATAGAGAACGGTATATAATGCTGTTGTATGTATGTGTTAAGAAACTGTGCATTCCAAGAAACTTTACTTGAAATTTTCATGTGCTTCTGCAGATTTCAGGACCAGATAGGGTACATTTCAGCAGAATGGTTCTAAATATCCAGAAATTGATTTGGAAAACGGTGGCATAATTATAAGGGAATACGCACAATAATAGACAGATACCTCGTTGCATGTTGTAGACCGATACCACAAATGTAAGTGCAAATTTCGTCAACAAATACGATGTTCCGATCCCTAGATAATATGGACATTAGCGGTCAAATACACCGAGAAGTGGGAATAACATGGCTGGTCAACACTCCACTAACAACCTGTAGATCCGATGGGACACGCTCTCGATACCCTCTCGAGGGCTGTTGTATCCACTCGGCCTTCGATCCCTTGGACTCCCTTGTCAATCCCTCCTTCACCATCACCACACAATACGGCTCCTTCCATGATGGATAGCATAGACGTTTCGTATTTACGTCTTCTTGGAAACTGCCGTCCCAGTGGACTGGTTAGGATTATGTTAAGGTTTTATTGCATCAAATGATTAATCGAATGGTGTATCCACCTCTAACTTCATTCAGGCAGGAGGATTTGTGCCCTAATCTCGTGAAAACTCAATGGGAAGTAACATTGGAAAGTAACCGTATTACTCCTATTCGCCTTTCCACTGTTACCAAGAATTACACAAAGCAAGCAAGGAACAAATCGCAAGCGCTCCAACACTCGGATCGAATTCAATTATTCTCCACCGGTTTCCCAACGTCAACTTGTCGACTACCAGCCAATTCGTTTATAACGGGCCCATTCAAGGGGATGACCTTCAATCCGCTAACTGATGGAACTGGGTGGTTGGGGAAACTTCTATTAGTTTCGAGCCATTTAAATATGAACCTCATCTTTTCTAAAGGGTTAAACCGAATGAAAAAGAAAAAAAGATGGGGAAAAAATTGTAGAGTGATTTAGGTTCAACTTTGGAAAGGATTTAAAGGGATTGTGGTAGGGCGAAAAAGAGTGTTCTTTCTCGTGGGCGAAAAATTGAAAAGAAGGGTGAGAATCGGCGGAGCTGAGGGCTAAAGTTGGAAGTTGGTCGGAAGGGTTAGATCCCTGTAATCTACGGGTATAACCAGTAAACTGGGATGCTTCGGAATAGAGACTGGGCCATTGAAATTTCGGAGAAGTTTGAAAAACTGTTGAGTGCAAGAAGCCCCAAGTTGGCTGTAATTTGATTGAGTAGGTAACCTACCTACTCGTTCACTGCACCTTGTGTAGGTGAATTTCGTTCGTTGTCTCTTAAGTTTACCAAAGTTTGATCGTGATGATGGGGGTTGTAATGAGATACGAGTACAATGTTGAGGGTGGGTGCGGCTCGGTTCGTAGATGGTCGGTCGCACATAACGATCATCAAAATTCAACTGTAAGCTGCGCATTAGTGAAGGGTTTTCAGTATAACTTTGCAGTATAAGGGTTGTAGACCTAGGCAGTATTGAGTTCGTGAAATATAACGAAGGCTCGGATAATTAATGCGTAAAAATGAGACCCATTTTATGTTTTATGTTTCCGCAACACTTGTTTTATGTAGCGTCACGAAACTGTTGCTACAATTCCAATATGACAACACAGATAAAGAATGTCGATGCTTCAAGATGATGCGGTGCTAACCCGGTCAAGCTATAGATAAGAAGCCTTATCTACGGATAATTAATTATCGAGAGATGATCTGTACCAGGGCTGGTGGAATGAATGCACTGGCTTCAGCGAAAAAGCACTTAAGTCCAAATTGTCAATTTTACAGGAGCGATTTTTTTTTTTTTTGATCGAGTTAATCAGGTGATAAAATTAATGTGGATATTGGAGTGAGCTCTCTGGATGGTTTGCTATGACCAAACTACATGAAGCACGGCCGTATTTCGAAGGATAATGAGATACTTGACTTAAGTGTTTTTGACCCATGACTTGAGTGCTTTTGACCGGCGCTAATAATTTTGGAAAACCCATAATAACCCCTCTACATCGTTTCCTGAGCTGCAAACAATAGATGAAGATCATTCGGGCCCAAGTTGAAATCATGCAGCAATATTCTAGAGGGGCAGCGAGGGGGCGAGGGATATCGGATGTTCACTGAACTCCAAGGATATCGGCAGGATTGAAAAAATAAGCCAGTAGGTATATCTTGTGGGACGTAGAATATTATTTTTTTTTTAACTTAGCAACAGCGACATTCGAGATTCTGGTAAAAAGAGAGAAAGATGCCTTTTCCTTTTCGGGACTGATCTTGCAGGGATGAGGCAGAACAATGAGAATCACATTGTCAATCGATCTTCCTCTCCTCGAGGATGAAATTTGGTCGAATTCTACTGACCTCAGAAGCGAGTTGTTGTAGTGGGTCAGCCCAAAAGTTTCCGCATTACGTCTAATCCATTTATTTGAGAGCCAAGTAATCTTCCTCTTTTTCATGTTCACTTTCCTATGGACCAAGGCTGTTTTAGCGAATTTTCGAAGAAAAGGAAGCTATTGTTCTCGGTCCAAAATTTTTAAAACTCGAATTTCCGAAAGATTTTTATACCAAAATCCGTTTCAGACCATCCTGAATTCACTGCCGAAAGACACCAAAAATTATATGTATATATATATATATATATATTTATATATTTATATATTTATATATATATTTATATATTTATATATTTATATATTTATATATATATTTATATATTTATATATTTATATATGTATGTGTCATTCCAGACGATAACTCTCGAAAGAATTGAGATAAAAAGTTCAAATTTGCACGAAAAATCTGTCTTGGCAATCGACAGGCTAAGTTCGTAGATGGGCAGAATCGGGTCACTCTAAGGGGGAATTTTGGGGAGTTTTAGGGGGGAAAAATTACCCATAAATTCCCAAAATGAAGCAGTCTGACAAGTGACACCTCATTTTAAAGGTTTTTGTACGCTGAACACGATGGTGAAATCAGAATTGCGATATCTCATTCCGTTCTCAAACTGGAGCACTTTGAAGATGACGGAACGTGGTTATTTCTTAAGATGTTCTTCCTGGTTCGTCTGCTCTAATCTGATAACGGAATGGGATATCGCAATTCTGACTTCACCATCGTGTTCAGCGTTGGAAAATCTACAAACCGAGGTGTTACTCGGCAAAAAATGGAACAAAAAATTTACCAATATCCAATACAATACAGAGTAGGTAATGGATACGTAACATACGTACTGTACGTATGTTTGATAAGTAACTGTACGTATATTGTAGTACCAATACTACAATATACGTACATACTTGAATACCTATAATTACCCAATAAGTTTAAGATTGCCCATATTTGAATGGGATATTCCAAACATCACATTTTACATAAAATCAGTTATTTCTTCGAAAATTCGCTCTTATAGCCATGCTGCATGACTGTGGTTTTTTTAAATATTCCAACGAAGTCATAGAAATCAACCCCACGCATTTCTGCCATGTGAAACTTTTGTCCCCAAGATCGTACAAGTTGGTACCAATCATGGGGATGATAATCTGGCAGTCCTATTTTTTTCTTCTGCCTCTCGATGACAGAGTAGTCTTGGTCGGTCTCCCAATGTGTGTGTGCTGGGACCATGAACGTGTGCTCTACAGTTTACACATGAGGGAGCTGCTGCACAGCATAAGTGAATATTGCCGACATGTGGGAGTTTCTATTTTGCCTGGCTCATGTGTCGGAGTAATAGATTACATGCTTGGCACTGTCAGGCAATGACTTCAAGTGTTTGAAGATGCACGAAGCTATCTGGTTTCCGCCTCATCCAAAGATGGCTTCATGCCAAATGAAACAGTCAACTTCCTTGGTCGTATTGCCATGGATAGTCAAAATGAAAACCCACAACTGCCTCTTGTAAAACGCCACAGAGGTTTTTAAATCTGGAGTGGGCAAGCATTGTTGCAGGTCTAGAGTAAAACACTTCATTGACTTGTCCCCAGTTGCGTAGCTTTTTTTGGCAATTTCCGAGTCAACTTTCTTTTCATCATAAGCCCGTCTTCCTGAGCCATGTGATGCTCGTTTCTTCCTCGAGAATTTGAAGTTCTTCAACGGAATCTTGACTAACCTTGAGTTTCATGGCTAAAGTATCACAGGTATGACACGTTTCCATGTACGGCTTCTTGAATTTGAGTTTCAGGTTATGAAACTCGCGGTTGTAGACGGTCAGGATGACCGGATTTTCACATTTTTGACGATATTCATTGTACGTTTTGTCAATCGGCAAATGAGGCTGGAGAAACACCATCATTCGTTCTCCACGAATAATGACTTTCGTAAGCTGAGAAAGTCTTAAGATGGGCTTTGACCTCCTCTATTTTATCAGAAGAATGGGCCCTAGGGTTAGGATTGTGTCCTCTTCTATCTGGTTCGATGATGCCAGAAACCTTTTCCTTTTTTTTCGTGACAACTGTTTTCACGAAATTGTCTCTTTCCCCGAGAATTTTGAGAAAACACCCCTTGCAAAATTGAACACGTTTCCCGTTAACGCCAAGATGGTAGGTGTAGGAATGCATCCTATTCCTCCTCTTTGTTGGTGAGACATTTTCTCGAAGTCGAGTGCTCGATTTTGAGTCTATCTGTAGAGTCGAACCCACGAAACTTGCCCGGCGATCATAGGATCCCAAACTCCAATATTCTTTGAAAATTTGATCCGCGTGCTCATCCCTGATTTTATCTTTGCATAATGACCGGCAGGCTAGGAATATCTCACGAGTTCTTTCTTAACTTTTTTCCCTTTCACTGTTTTATGCTCCTCACCGCAATTTCTCTTCATTTTTCTCTCTAATCTTAGCTCTCTTCTGAAAAGTCCTTTTTTATCGCTTTCAACTGGAACGACTTCCGTTCCCCGGAAAATACTTGGACACCTCCGTGGTCTCCTCAAGCTTTGAAGAAATGCAGCCTCCTCATCCTCATCACCTGAGTCTTGAGATGGGATCTCCTAAGCGAAATTTTGCAAGCCTGGAGTCAAAGCACCACCATTCAAAGCATTAGAATCATGAGGGAGGGAAATTGGAGAGCCTATGAAATTAGAAACCATTGCCCACATGAGTAAAGAAAAAACCCTAGGTTGGTTGGTGTATGTATTGAGCCCAAGAATCCGCCAAGATTTAGAAGAAAACATTTTTCATACTATGACTGTGGTAGATAGATGAGTAGGTACTTACCTTCTTCATTTTCGTGAGTTCCCAAGCAACGAATTCATGAATAGGAGTTAAAATTGAACGCTCCTGAGAGTTTTTCTCAAGATTCGAGCAACAGTTTTAATCACGCAAGTCAAAAATCGCTGTACTATCCAGCTGGTAAAAACGACATAAGTCGACTTACGTTCTTTTTCGCAATTAATATTTTCCTCCAATGACTTATGTCATTGAGACCATGGCGTCTTGGAGCTATATGGGAGGGGTAATGGATAAAGGGGGGGTACCAAATTGTGAGCAGTGACGAGACCTTTCGCTTAAGAAAAAAAAGAAAAAAGTGATTTTTGGACTTAAGTGCTTTTTCGATGGGGTCAGTGAATGTAATCTAGCATAAATTATATAAAATCGAAAACCTGAAAAAATCTATTTCATGTGTTTGTGAACACCTGTCGGGATAGTTCCAAAATTGTTAACTGTCCTCACCCTTAAGACTTGTCCATGTCGAAAAAAGAATCTCCGATTATTCATCCGGAAATACTTCTCATTTCCTGGGTCAGTTTGTAACTCAATCGCGTAAATATTGTACATTCACTAGTTTTCAAAATCTTATAATTATATAATACCTAGTAGTTGTACATACCAGAAACATGCCTAAATGATTGTAAATACAGTCAAGGGTAGCTCGAATCTCATATTTATGAACCCTGATACCCGACGTTCAGTCCATAAACGTAGGGATGGCAACGATATATCGATATATAAAATATATCGATAGATTAGGGTCGATTATATATATATTTACCGAAATATCGTGACTTGATTTCAAAAAGTAAAAAATAAAGATTAAAATGAATGGATGAGAAAGAAAGCCTGTACCTGTAAAAAAAATTATTTCATACCATACCAACCATTGTAGGTACCTGATGACTCAAGAGTTTTCACATGGAAGAAGGAAAAATCCTCCTTCTTCTTCCATGGTTTTCAGCTCTGGTTTCGGATATGCATAGAAACAGGATAAAAAGTGTGGAAAAATAGCGGAGGTTGCGTTAGGGTTCACGGAAACAGCATTTTACTGTTACTGTTACTGTTGAGTCAGGTGGTCAAAAACCAAAAAATTTTACTCTGACCGACCCTCAAGAACATAAAAAAAGTACCTATATTCTATATTTTGTGAACTTGTGTGCCCTAAATTTAGAACATGTAGGAATAAGAATTTTATGAATTTTTTAGAATTTTCAAGAATTTTTTGTATTAAACAATGATGTTTGTATTTTCTTTCCTGTATAACAATACTGGCCTACTTATAATTTTACATATAAGTGTAAAATGTAACTTACTGTTAATTGTATTAAAGATGATGTTAATACAGTTTAAAACGTTTTAACTCGCTTACCTAATACTTCAACCTAGTTTTTCCAAGCAAATGGTTCGATATATCGAATATATTGATATATTTCTTCCAATATATCGAAGGTATCGATATATCATTGCCAATATATCATTTGATCAAGATATCGATATATTTCATTCGATTTGCCATCCCTACACAAACCCCAGCTCCCCACTCCGCTACCTCTCAGCGTCACACCCCGAGATAAAATAATTACTAGGGATCACCTGATTATATTCGCGGGGTATGAAGTCGAGTTGGTTGTTCTGTGATATTATTTCATTTGATAAGTGATGGCTCTTATGGAGTTTGTTGATAGGTAGTGAAGCTTGAACAAACGTTGAAGTATCATTGATGGGTAAATTATTACACAATGGTAAATTATTACGCAACGGTTCATTATACCATCTACGTAGAAGGGGCTGGAGTTTGTTGGTAGGCAGGTACGTTTGCAACTTTTTTCACTCCACATCAACAATTTCACTCCAGAACTTCATTATTTGCGTTTCTTTTTGCCATTTTAGGTACTCTTTGTCATCGACAGAATTATTTTAGCAACATTTAACTCGTGATTTAGGTAGGTACCTAGTAACGAGTACGGGGTTAGGTACCTACTAACCTACGGAGGGTCTGCGATCTACATAATAATATGTATAGAATAGTAGGTACATAATATTATGTAGACGGGTTATCTATACAGAGAGCTGTGATCTGTAACAGAAGCGTTTTCTGTACAAAATAATAAACCGTTGTGCAGGGACTTGCAGCGTTTTCCCTGCTAACTTTGACTGCATATTGACTCCTTTAAATTTTTCAGTAACTTTCCGTAGGTACAATTAAAATGTGGCGATAGCATGTGCAAATATAAATTATGAATATTGTGACAATGTCTAGCTAGTAAAAAGTTCTGAACAACTTTTTGAAGAAAAAATATTATTTTGACGCAATGTAATAAAAATGCAGTATTTTTCTTACCATTAAGTAACATTTTCTCCTTTTGTTCATCCCGTGGTGTTGGAACCAAACTTATCGAATAAGAAAACTTGCTGGTCCTGCTTTCGGAAGGCGCTTCAAACATCAATTAATCTGGACGTCCCCCTGAAAACCTCACTACAACTAGAAGACGAACTTGATCTGTTCATAAATAACATACAACAGGCAGCCTGGCAAAGTACCCCAGTAAGCCAAAACAATTATTGTGATTTCAAATTAAAATCATACCCACTCCAAGTCAGAAATCTATTGAATGAAAAACGAAAAGCAAGGAGGAGATGGAAGAATGATCGAACTCCTGAAAACAAATCTGTTCTTAACAGACATACTAACAACCTCAAACGTTTGTTAAAAACCGTGGAAAATGAATCAGTCGAACATTTCTTGAGTAACCTTACTGCAGAGAAAGATACGGAGTATTCTCTCTACAAGGTAACCAAAAATATGAAACAACCAGTAGTCCACTCTCCCCCAATCAAAAAAGATGATTGATCATGGGCCCGAAGTAACCAAGAGAAAGCACTACTATTCGCAGACCATCTCTACAAAACCTTTCAACCATTACAAAAGTAGACCTCAGACGAAAATACGACAAGGACAGTAAAGTCGGATGAACTTGAAATTGTACCTGTTACACTGAAAGAACTTAAGAATGAAATAAAGAATAACATCAATGCAAAAAAGACACCCGGATACGACCTCATAACAGGTCGAATGGTAAAAGAGCTCCCTGAAAAGGCTTTAATAAAATTACTTCACATTATCAACGCTACGTTCAGGTTGAAACACGTACCAACTCAGTGGAAAGTGGCGGAGGTCATAATGATTCCCAAGCCAGGAAAGTCACCAAACGAGAAGACAGGATATCGCCCTATTATATACATCCTCCCTGTCATGTCAAAGCTCTTCGAAAAGTTGCTGCTTAAACGGCTCAAACCAATAATAGAACATAGAAATCTGATTCCAGATCATCAATTTGGATTCAGGCAACGCCATTCTACAATAGATCAAGTTATCGCATCACTAACATCATAGAAAAAACCCTGGAAGGCAAAAAAATTTGTGCCAGCATTTTCTTAGACGTAGCGCAGGCCTTTGACAAGGTTTGGCATGAGGGATTAGAGTACAAATTGCACAGGGATCTCCCAGGCCAATATCATGTGCTCCTAAAATCCTACCTTGAGAACAGATATTTTAGGTAAAGCAAGGGGACCAATACTCTCGCCTGAGCCCTATACAAGCAGGGGTCCCGCAAGGCAGTGTTCTGGGCCCTGTACTCTACTTACTGTACACACGGGACTTACCACATCAAGAAGACACTACTGTTGCTACATTTGCAGATGACACGGCTATCCTCTCTGTAGGAGATGACGTGGAGATCGCAACTAACAAACTCCAGACCTCAGCTGACAAGATTGTCAAGTGGACTAAAATGTGGAGAATGAAGCTGAATGAATCAAAGTCAGTTCACATCAACTTCACAAACCGGAAAATCTCGGCCTTGGAAGTCGAGATCAATTAAAAAAAATCGAATATTGAGTCAGCCCGGGGATCACATTTCATAATTGATGTTATTCATGAAACATAGCGTTTATTCATGTTACAAAAAAAGCACGCCTATCAACAAAACGCTGCAAATCCCTGCACAACGATTTATTATTTTGTATAGAATACCCTTCTTATGGAGTTTGTTGATAGGTAGTGAAGCTTGAACAAACGTTGAAGTATCATTGATGGGTAAATTATTACACAATGGTAAATTATTACGCAACGGTTCATTATACCGTCTACGTAGAAGGGGCTGGAGTTTGTTGGTAGATAGGTACGTTTGCAACTTTTTTCACTCCACATCAACAATTTCACTCCAGAACTTCATTATTTGCGTTTCTTTTTGCCATTTTAGGTACTCTTTGTCATCGACAGAATTATTTTAGCAACATTTAACTCGTGATTTAGGTAGGTACCTAGTAACGAGTACGGGGTTAGGTACCTACTAACCTACGGAGGGTCTGCGATCTACATAATATTATGTATAGAATAGTAGGTACATAATATATTATATAGACGGGTTATCTATACAGAGAGCTGTGATCTGTAACAGAAGCGTTTTCTGTACAAAATAATAAACCGTTGTGCAGGGACTTGCAGCGTTTTCCCTGCTAACTTTGACTGCATATTGACTCCTTTAAATTTTTCAGTAACTTTCCGTAGGTACAATTAAAATGTGGCGATAGCATGTGCAAATATAAATTATGAATATTGTGACAATGTCTACCTAGTAAAAA
Organism: Leptopterna dolabrata; assembly: GCA_954871275.1. Taxonomy (NCBI): domain Eukaryota; kingdom Metazoa; phylum Arthropoda; class Insecta; order Hemiptera; family Miridae; genus Leptopterna; species Leptopterna dolabrata. Next base: position 25,205,246 of record OX940975.1, on the reverse strand, counting down.
GATCTGAACATTTTTTTGAAGAAAAAATATTATTTTGACGCAATGTAATAAAAATGCAGTATTTTTCTTACCATTAAGTAACATTTTCTCCTTTTGTTCATCCCGTGGTGTTGGAACCAATTTCGCAATCATTTTCCGACACTACATACCTATATTGCAAAATACTGAAGGCTAACGAACTCATAACAACTCTTGCGGGGAAGGATTTTTCTGCGCAAGAAAGAATTTTTTAGCGCGCACTATAAAGGCGTTATTTTGCGAAAGGACATAAGTACATAAATACCTGAATAAATATATAATCATAACTGACGGTATTATTATTATTACACTAATTTCATGTAGAATAAAATATAGATTAGGTACATAATTATAAAATACGATAAAATCAAAACTCTGGAATTTCGTTCTCTGGTGCACAAAAAGCATTTTGAAGAGTACCCATTACCCATCCAGAGCTGCGGACGAGACAATAATGAAGCTGCGACACGCAAATAATGAAGTTCTGAAGTGAAATTGTTGATGTGGAGTGAAAAAAGTTGCAAACATACCTACTTACCAGCAAACTCCAGCCCCTTCTACGTAGATGGTTTAATGAACCGTTGTGTAATAATTTACCGTTGTGTAATAATTTACCATTGTGTAATAATTTACCATTGTGTAATAATTTACCCATGAATAATAATACATCTACGTTTGTATCCATTCGGTTTCAGTACAGACGCTGTCAGTTATTCCACAACGCTACATTATTTTTGTCTATGATACTCCTGCGTAGATACCTGAATTCCTATTAAAGTAATTTTTGCAAGATACCTACATAACTACGCACGCAAACATACATACATGACAAAAATTCCACCAGTCTCAAATTCATTTAACGTCGGCACTTAATGAGCCTAAGGAGCTTAATGAGTTGAAAGGAATTTCAAGCTCGCCAAAGAGGGCTGAAAGAAACGGAAAGAGATGCGTGGGTTAGAGGGAATGGAACGGTTTCTATATGCACACATGTTGCTTGGTTGGTTTGGTTTGGTGCTTGGTTGTATTCAGGAAACAAACATAATTAACACACCTGCAATAATACCTAAGCTATGCTATAAGCTTGACTCGAAGTTCAGTCCACAAACCCCGGCTCCCCACTCCGCTACCTCACAGCGTCACAGCCCGAGGTAAAATCATTGCAAGGGATCACCTGATTATATTCACGGAGCATGAAGTCGAGTTGGTTGTTCTGCGATATTATTTCATTTGAAAAACGCTGCAAATCGCTGCACAACGCTTTATTATTTTGTCAGAATACCCTTCTGTTACAGATCACAGCTCTCTGTATAGATAGCCCGTCTATATAATATAATATGTACTGTTCTATACATATTATGTAGATCGCAGATCCTCCGTAGGTTAGTACCTAACCCCGTACTCGTTACTAGGTACCTACCAAAATCACGAGTTAAATGTTGCTAAAAAGTCCTGCCGATGACAAGCAGTACCTAAAATGGCAAAAAGAAACGCACATAATGAAGTTCTGAAGGGAAATTGTTGATGAGGAGTGAAAAAAGTTGCAAACGCACCTACCAACAAACTCCAACCCCTTCTACGTAGATGGTATAATGAACCGTTGTGTAATAACTTACCGTTGAGTAATGATTTACCATTGTGTAATAATAATTTACCCATCAATAATACTTCAATGTTTGTTCAAGTTTCACTACCTATCAAACTCCAAAAGAGCCATCATTTTTCAAATGAAATAATATCACAGAACAACCAACTCGACTTCATACTCCGTGATTATAATCAGGTGATCCCCAGCAATGATTTTATGTCGGGCCAATTCCCCATTGTTAGCGCGACCCTGGTGACGAGATTTGGGCTAAAAATGTAAAATGTATACAATTTCATTCACCCTGCTGTTGAAAATGCCTGTCGGTACAAACTTCGGGGCCTTACTGTGAACGAACGTCTGGACGTACGATGCTCCGGGTGGCCTTAAAAAACTCGTAAGTTCAAGAACTATTTAAAACCGTAAAAAGATTCACGTAAAAAAATAAGTATAGGCGTTCTGAAAATGTCAACCCCTATTTTGAACCCCTTACAGATGACTGACAGTAACGTCGAGCTTCGAGGACCAACTAGACCCCAAACGGAACCTATATCCCGAATTTCATCAATTTTTTTTCATGGTAACTAAGAAAAGTGACCCGTACGGCGTACGGCGGGCAGACAGAAATATTTTTATTGAATTTTCGGATTCTACAAACCTTGAAACGAGAACCATCAAATTTTGAGGGGGGTTAGAATTTTTTTTCCATGCTCGATTCCAATGGTAAAAATAAAATAATAAAACTAAAAAACGCTGCAAATCCCTGCACAACGGTTTATTATTTTGTATAGAATACCCTTCTGTTACAGATCACAGCTCTATGTATAGATAACCCGTCTATATAATATGATATGTACTATTCTATTATATGCATATTATGTAGATCGCAGACACTCCGTAGGTTAGTACCTAACCCCGTACTCGTTACTAGTTACCTACCTAAATCACGAGTTAAATGTTGCTAAAATAATTCTGCTGATGACAAACAGTACCTAACAAAAAGAAACACACATAATGAAGTTCTGAAAAGAAATTGTTGATGAGGAGTGAAAAAAGTTGCAAAAGTACCTACCAACAAACTCCAGCCCCTTCTACGTTGATGGTATAATGAACCGTTGTGTAATAATTTACCGTTGAGTAATGATTTACCGTAGTAATAATTTACCCATCAATAATACTTCAACGTTTGTTCAAGTTTCACTACCTACCAACAAACTCCAATAGAGCCATCATTTTTCAAATTAAATAATATCACAGAACAACCAACTCGACTTCATACTCCGCCAATATAATCAGGTGATCCCTACCAATGATTGGCCGTATTCACAAATTCCTATTGTGGGCGCGTCTCTGGTTACGAGATTTGGTTTGGATTGTATACAATTTCATTCACACTGGAGTCGAAAATGCCTGTCGGTGCAAACTTCGGGGCCTTACTGTGAACGAACGGCTGGACGTACGATGCTCCGGATGGTCTTAAAAAACTCGCAAGTTCAAGAACTATTTAAAACCGTAAAAATATTTACGTAAAAAAATGGTATAGGCGTTTTGAAAATTTCAACCCCTATTTTGAACCCCTTAGAGATGACTCACAGTAACGTCGAGCTTCGAGGACCAACTAGACGCCGAACGGAACCTATAACCCGAATTTCATCAATTTTTTTTCATGGTAACTAAGAAAAGTGGCCCGTACGGCGTACGGCGTACGGCGTACGGTGTACGGCGTACGGCGTACGGCGGACAGACAGAAATATTTTTATTGCAGTTTTGGATTCTACATATCTTGAAACGTAAACCATCAAATTTTGAGGGGGGGTAAGAATTTTTTTTTTCATGCTCGATTCCAATGGTTCATTATTGAAAATAATAAACCAAAAATAAAAAAAAATAAATAATAAACCTAAATGATGGCTCTTTAGGAGTTTGTTCATACGTAGTGAAACTTTAACAAACGTAGAAGTATTATTATTCATGGGTAAATTATTACACAATGGTAAATTATTACACAACGGTAAATTATTACACAACGGTTCATTAAACCATCTACGTAGAAGGGGCTGGAGTTTGCTGGTAGGTAGGTATGTTTGCAACTTTTAGCATGGAACATGCTCTAGCCTTGGACTAACTATCCGAAAAATGTCACGCGGAAGTGTCACGAAATTTTAACGATGATTTTCACGTACAACCGAGTAGTTGCTAGGGAAATGAATCTTCTTTCATTTTCATCAGACAAAAATCGTTTTCCATTCGTTGGAAAGCTCTTGATTTATCACGAATTTATTTCGTATTTGTTCTTGGTATTTATTTCGTACTTTCATACTATAACTATATAAATTGATGTTATAAATGGATAGTAAACAATGACGCTTGTTTGGTTGTCACATGGTTGTATCCTGGTGACGAAGTGAAATCATAACAGTGCGGCTACAGAATAATAAAAAGCGCGGCTAAAGCATGTTCCATGTTTCTTGAATTTTAGCCGTAGGCTCTAAGCAGTAAGCATCCGGGGGGCCAGGGGGCTTGCCCCCTGGCGAGGCGCGCAGCGCCGAGTTTTCACTCCACATCAACAATTTCAATCACAATACAAAAAATCATCTCACTCTCAGGATTCGCATTCGCATTGTATTTTATCATGCAAATTATATCAATTTGTGAATACTTCCGATTTGTTGATGTCCTTATAACCAGTTACACGGGAAAAATTCATTATGAGCTTTGCTTCCAGTTGCAAATATGCTCAGCCTTTTAGTAATATTCATCATGTCAGAAAATGGTTCTCTTCATGTAGATACCAACTGAATCACTGATATTCAATTTTAAAAAAGTTTTATTTCTCACCAACCCTTTATTTGTTGAAAGAATTCCTGTGTTTTTCAAACAAGCTGAAAATCCACCATACCAACTTACTCAGTATACCCACATTTAAAATTATTCACCTATCTCTCAGAATACAGAAGATGCGCGTCTGAACAACTTTGTTTCAACTTCCATACTCGCTGTGAAGAGCGTTTATTCATCCCGTGGAATTCATTTGGCATTATTAGTGATCAATGTAGAAGACTGAAAACTTCAGTGGACAACATTTCAACGACTGGACATCAAAGGTGACGGGATATTCTCTCAGAGAGTCCGAGAAGAAATACTCTAGGAACAATCGATGTGAGCAGTGACACATTCGGCTGAGCCATCCTCTGCTAAACGCGCATCTTCTGCACCAATCAATATTTTAGCCGGTGATAAGTTGCCTTTGATGTGTACCAACCCTCCCGTTTGGGTGGCACTTGGGTTACCTTCTGGGCAGCCATTTACGTTTCCAAGTCTAATTGGAGAGGAAGCTGCTTGACTTACGTTAGGGAGGAGCGACTCCCGGGAATTTCATTAGTGGGCTAGGAACCTCCGAGTTCACGGACTACGAGCATGCAACGAGTAGTTAAAGAGGAACTATGCCAATCATAGGAACCGTCGTTCACTCCATGTTGTACTGTCTTGTTGTTTATCCGCTTTCTGCTTAGCCCACTTCGGCTTTCACGCTTTCACCGAAGACCTAACTAAACCACCATCTGATTGTACGAAAACGCCATACGATGATCGCCAAATGAAATTATTGTATACTCTCGTCACCAGGGACGCACTCGATTAAATCAATCAATCAATTTATTCAATAAATCGATCAATCAATCAATCAAATTTTTCAATTAAAATTGGAATAGTTAGTAAATTATTGGATTACTTCAATTGCAATTGGAATTCACTAATTGTTCATTAGAATTGTTTTGTTTTTCTACCCTACGCCGATCAGTCACGGCTCTTGAGCCATTAGTTGACTTCTGGCAGCCCAATATAGCTTTGCAATTTTCGACCAGTTGTCCCTTAGAATTGTAAAAATTGGTAGGTATACCATCAATCTGAATTGGACTTTTTTTTATTATATTTTTTATTTTATTTTTAATCGGAAATCAATTTATTGTATTTCCACTTGTGGAGGGGAGGGTATTCATTGTGGGGCTGAGCATCACCGCACTTCCGGGAGAACAGTCCGTCGGTAACTAGGGATCCATAAGTAACGCATTGTGTCTCTCTGTAATTACAGCTAGGTCCCACCTCAGTCCTTCAGACTATGAGTGGAGTGGAAGGGGTACTGTAGACGATGGTGGCTAGCGTTCAATCATTGGGCCCATCTTGCATGTTTACGTTGTCTCGCAGTACCTTCTTCTTTAATCTGCGTCCAACAAAGGGTGCTGGTCCGGCAATTGCTGCTACTTCGGGGTTGATTTGACCTTCAGCACGGATACGGAGTGTTGAGTACCGGTTTTTTATAGCCTCATCAACTGTTTCCATGCGGAGGTCTGAATGAAGGGTGTCATTCCTCACAAACCAGGGAGCATCGGCGAGAGTTCGCATTATCTTATTTGCTCAGATTGATGGTATAGGTGCCAATTTTTACTGAATTGGACTTTGATTTGGAATTCATTTCGATTTGTCTAATTGGCATGGTGCGCATTGGCATGGTCCGAAGTGGTTCAATCAAACGTTTTCTTTTGTTGGTTTATTATTTTCAATAATGAACCATTGGAATCGAGCATGAAAAAAAAATTCTTACCCCCCCTCAAAATTTGATGGTTTACGTCTCAAGGTATGTAGAATCCAAAACTGCAATAAAAATATTTCTGTCTGTCCGCCGTACGCCGTACGCCGTACGGGCCACTTTTCTTAGTTACCATGAAAAAAAATTGATGAAATTCGGGTTATAGGTTCCGTTCGGCGTCTAGTTGGTCCTCGAAGCTCGACGTTACTGTGAGTCATCTCTAAGGGGTTCAAAATAGGGGTTGAAATTTTCAAAACGCCTATACTATTTTTTTACGCAAATATTTTTACGGTTTTAAATAGTTCTTGAACTTGTGAGTTTTTTAAGACCATCCGGAGCATCGTACGTCCAGCCGTTCGTTCACAGTAAGGCCCCGAAGTTTGCACCGACAGGCATTTTCGACTCCAGTGTGAATGAAATTGTATACAATTCAAACCAAATCTCGTAACCAGAGACGCGCCCACAATAGGAATTTGTGAATACGGCCAATCATTGGTAGGGATCACCTGATTATATTGGCGGAGTATGAAGTCGAGTTGGTTGTTCTGTGATATTATTTCGCTTGAAAAATGATGGCTCTTTTGGAGTTTGTTGGTAGGTAGTGAAACTTGAACAAACGTTGAAGTATTATTGATGGGTAAATTATTACTACGGTAAATCATTACTCAACGGTAAATTATTACACAACGGTTCATTATACCATCTACGTAGAAGGGGCTGGAGTTTGTTGGTAGGTACTTTTGCAACTTTTTTCACTCCTCATCAACAATTTCTTTTCAGAACTTCATTATGTGTGTTTCTTTTTGTTAGGTACTGTTTGTCATCGGCAGAATTATTTTAGCAACATTTAATTCGTGATTTAGGTAGGTACCTAGTAACGAGTACGGGGTTAGGTACTAACCTACGGAGGGTCTGCGATCTACATAATATGTATATAATAGAATAGTACATATCATATTATATAGAAGGGTTATCTATACATAGAGCTGTGATCTGTAACAGGAGGGTATTCTATACAAAATAATAAACCGTTGTGCAGGGATTTGCAGCGTTTTTTTTCAATAAATTCATTATGACTGGCGTTTCCAATCACAAGGGCCGGCCACGGCTACGCGTTCTGCAATTCTATTGGCCAACGCTGTCTGCGATTCACATAATATGTATAGAGTAGTACATAATTATTATAGACGGGTTATCTATACAGAGAGCTGTGATCTGTAACGGAAGGGTATTCTGTACAAAATAATAAACCGTTGTGCAGGGATTTGCAGCGTTTTTCATGCTTGATTCGAAAGGTTCATCATTATTGAAAATAATAAACCAGAAGAATGAGATCATAACAAAAGTTATATTAACATAGCAACGCACCCACTTTGCGATTCACTGTTAACTCCGTTGACCTGGTTCAAAATGTGGCTCAATGGGTACATGCATGGACTATAGAAAATACAAATCTGTTTTCAGCATTTTTCTAAACTTACTGTAGCTGTCGGGCCATCGTTTACAGGATTTGGTGACAGGCGTCATATTTGGGAGCTTCTGACTGTGGGTGGGGGTAGAGTTGTTGGCCACCTCAGACCTTCCCATTTTTCATCTTCCCTGTCATAATGCATGCCTGAATTGGATGCAGTAATAAACCGGCACAAAAAGTGTGCAAATTTCTGTCCAGTGATCAAAAAACGGTTAGTTATGCACTTATTTTTTCACATAGCAATTATTTTTGGAAAGTGTTGTCACTCCCGCTTGCACCAGTTCAAGTTCACTTGAAGTTCGAATTTGGGAGTAATTGAACCATCCAGATGATCATTTCATTGACACCTACTCATTGAACTAACTTCGAATTCATTTGATCTTCAACTCGCCATGGAAAATTGTAGTTAAGGCATTTGTAACGTTTTCCCGAACAGAGTGGTAAGTTTTGATGGTGCAGTAATTGCATACTCCGTGATGGGAGTCAATTACCATCCCTTGTTCCTGCGATACTGAAATTGTCGTGTTGTATCTCGTGGGGGAGTGAGTGGAATGTTCTCAACACACGATAAAAATATAAAAGAGGGTGAATATCTGTGAGTAGTAGGGAGCGTGAAGTTGAGAGTTTGCGGACTGATGAAACGGGTTTCGACTCCTCAGTTTTTGATATTACTAGTGGAAGCGGCCTTGTGCCTAACTGAAGGGAGGATATGCCTCTCCACCTTCCCTACCGGTCCCCACGAAAACCTTTCATTTCCCCTTCACCATCACCGGCTCTGTACCTATTCCAACAACTGTGTCCACCACTTAACAATTCAAATACAAACGTCACAGCAAAGTTTTGGAAAGCCCTGGGTTGGCATAACCTCCCTTTCGTCTCACTTATTATTTACTCCCTCCCCCCTAGTCCCTCCCTCCTAGTCACTCCCCTCTCCTCTCGGAATAGGAATATAAATTATACACCTGTCCAATACCCCCACTACTTCGTCACCAACTTTTCCCACTTTCCTTTCAGGAAGGCGGAAGACGGAATTTACAATCAGACGGGAGCCCTAGACGATTCGTTAAACGATTTTCTGAAAGTTTACGAAATGAACTTCGGAAATTTTCGTGAGCGAATCCGTCGGACTGTTGTAACAGCTCCTCGAACAAGTTCCAGGATTACGGAGTTCGAGAATCCGGTTCACACTCGGGTTGTGCTGGGAATATGAAATACATGATCATTTAAGTTAGGATCTTGTAACTATGTATTCCCGAATGCTTTTCGGAACAAGATTTCAACTGCACTTCATTAACTTTGTAACATCAAACTGGATTCTCGCAGCAGTGGTTATCATGGAGCCGAGCTTCGCGGACCAATATTAGACTCCCAACCCTAACTGGTACCCACACCACAAACCTAATTTCTTAAATTTCTGTTCATGATAACTAAGCATAAAATGACATACGGCGAACGGACAGAAAATAATAAACCAGAAACATGATGAGTGGTTTGATGGTCATCACTTCTCTCTGAAGAGAGATAATAGGTCCGTTTCCACGTATCTCGTTCATGAGTGGCGAAACATTCACTGCACTGGCGACACACCAACAAGGCGATGTGAAACTAGGTACGATCTATAATCAATAAAATCCAAAGACAGCAACCCACTCCCAACTGCAAGCTCATCAAAGACATTTTATATTACGCCCCTCCACCTTCCACTCCAAAACCGTGCTTACCCATCAACTCATTTGATAACAAGTACCTACCATCATGATACAGCCTTAGGCACTATAAAAACATTGGCACGAATAAAAACCGAATTCTGTCACCCTGGCCTAGACGTACTAGTTCGGGAAAAATTTGCTAAATGCCTGGTATTGCAAGGTCGAAAAACACACAAACCACGTACGGTAACCTCTCGTCTAAAATTATTGACAAACCATTACCGTAGGCCCCCTACCGAGAAAAAGTCCCAACCCGTTTCCATATTAATAGCCGTCAATGCATTTTCTAATTTTCCCTTCTTCATACCAGTAAAGAAACAAACCACCGAAACCATAATAACAGCGCTCCAAACACACATTTTCAGCAAGTTCAGCTATTTCAGATACCTATGCAGTGATAATGCATGTAATCGTCAGATCCCATGCGTTCAACAAATTCCTAGTTACCCACGGGATGAATCTCAAACCATTGCACCGTCACTACCCAAACCCAAATTTGGCTGAGAGGCAAATTAGAACACTCGAAGCAACCCTCACAGCTTTCCACGCAGGCAGCCAAACAAATTGGGATCAGAACTTACAGTACATACAGTCGGGGTTAAATTCCCACAAACATGCATCCACTGGTTATACCCCTGCCAACTTTTCCTAGGACATGAACTCCAAACCCCGTATTATGTGTATATATTTATATGGGTATGTAGTATACCTATGCCATCCATATTCCAAGAAATTAATTACCTGAATACATAACATAGTTACTATTACAGATCAAACTTATTCAAGAAGTCAGTGTGCAGGTCAGATTTGTGCATTTGTAGCAGATATGAGCCTATTCTTTTTTTGAAGGATTTAGTCGACTGATCTGATTGTAAGGTAGTCGGAAGTGAGGCGTATATTGTGGGAGGCAGCCATGGAAATTGTCTCGTGAAAAAATCAGCGGAAGGGCGGGGAACTCGAATTTGGCTACCCTCGCATATTGCTTTCAAGTATTTCACTTTGCGCATGCTCAGACGAAAGTTACAGTACGATTTCAATTACTTCGATGTAGGACTATCTGCGATCCAACCCCCTTGTACCCTCGAAATTTCAGCTCTGTACGACTATTTGTAGCGTAGTCACAGGCGTTACAAGAAAATTGCCAACGTCTCATGTTCGCGAATGCGCAGACGAAAGTTCTGTTGGATTCCAATGAAATCCATTCCTGATCGACCCTCCAAGTTGGAACTCGTTTTAATGGTATTTAAGTTAGTTACGGCCATTTAAAGTATTTCACGTTTGCGCATGCATAGACGAAAGCTACAGTACTTCTTCAATGATTTTGGTATGGGACAATCTGTGACCCAACCCGCACCTACCCTCCAAATTTCATCCCATTTCGACCGTTATTTCGGGTAGTTATGGGTGTTACAAGGAATTGATCACAGACAGACACGGAACCAAAAATGTTCCTTGATGTCTGAAACTCAAAGTGGTTGTGGAAATTTTCATTTTGGAAATCCAAGGCTTGTCCATTGTTCCTAACAAATTATTTGGACGTAAACCGAAGTTTCGGACACCTAGTTATTACATCTATATCCCATCTATCCACGTCCATCCGCGCTCATTGTTCCGGATAGACCTCAAAACCGCCCGTGATATATCTGAGCCTACCTCAGCGGTTTCCGTTGAAACACTAATCCCGAATCATTCACCCAACGCCGGGCTGGGTACAAGCAAATAATTACACAGCCAACTGCAGGCGTAACAGCCAAGTGATGGATGATGTGGAGCTCAATCGGTTCTCAGATTATGAGCACGCTGAGCGGTTCTCGATACCCACCTGTCATAATTCGCTTCGACTCACCCGTGCATTCCACGACCTAAATAATTGACTTAATAATCCTATTGGAACGGCCTCAGTTTTACCACCTTTTCAAGAGCCCCGCCGTAGGCCCTAATGCGTTTATACCTACACTTTGCCGCCTAATTGCCCATCGGGGGTTTGATTTATCATTTAATTTATAGGGGTTGCCACCAATATTCCTCTCTTTACTTCCGTGCTGGTGTGGTCCTCTCTTTTGTTATGTTATCTGATGGATTTTTACCATGAGCCGATATTTTATAGGGTTTCCCTCCGCCCACCGTATTATCTGGCATCGGAACGGAGGTTCTTTTAAATGTAGATTTATCCGTGAGCCCTAAGGATGCTACTAAAGCCGGTCCAAGATTTTCGCCATCGCAGCATTTTTTGTGTATTCCAGAACACTTTCATATATTGCGAGTCATTTTGCTAAGGGAGTATTAGGTAAACAAGCGGAAAACCTGTCATGTAGGTGTATGAGGCCTCTTCACCAATGTAAAAAAAATGCTGAGATTATTGCAAAGTACATGCATATAGATTTAATTATATGTATAATTGAATGATACATAATTATGTATTTTATGTTTTTAAAAAGTCCACATTTTAAAGTAATTTCGTAAGTATGTCAGTTTTATAGTATTTTCCATGTGATGCTGAGAAGCAGGCTGAGGCCCCTAAGTACCTTGCAAGTTTCGGTGTCAGCTGACTTGGTACCTAGGTATATGGCAGTGTTCGATACAATCACACTAATTGATGCAACATCGTTCAAAACACAAGTTGACCTGTACATGAATAATACAAACCATTCTCCTTCCGCAATGTCCTCCCACTATTCTTCCATATCCATTTATGCATAGTTCTTATATTAATATGTGATAGACGAGATAAATAAGGTATAATATTTTGCACAACAAGTTTGTTTTTGAGGTACATGTCTACCAATAAAGTGCTCATGGTTACTCATTGCCTCAACAGCCTGGGTTATGGCTGTTGAGGCAACCACGGTCACTGGCTCATCCCATGTTTCTTCTGCAATCGCCACATTGGCGTAGTAAATGTCTCCTTCCCTTGTTTTCGCCATGTTTGTGTTTCGTAATTTCAAGTCTTTTTCTCTATTATGTACCTAATAATTATCAACGTACAAATACATATCTGAATATGCCTAATCATAGCGATCTCGCAGGAATATTGCCCCGTTCTGTAGCTATAGGGAAAAAAACCGTCTTTCGTACGTTATCGGCCAGAAATCCCCTCCAAGTTAATCTTTCGCTGCTTGTAGCTCAATTTTTGCACGTTTTAAGACGACTCAAGCAACTTGTTACCTATTCCTTTTTATGGGAAATCACCTACACAGTTTTACTCGTATCTGGTTCCGTTTTTACTGCGGAGACATTTGGGGGAGAAAAAAAAACCTATCCCGACGGTGATATCAAAACTGAGGCGGGAGTTAGGCCCTGGAACGGTCCGGGCTGTCCTAATAGGGCAGTAACAAAGCCGTAAAAGAAGCGAAAAGTCCTTTATCTCGTTCTGGAGGTGGATGTGACGGTAGTGGGGGAGGGGAAGGGGGGTAAAGTGAAGTTAAACCTGAAGGGGACAAGCTGTAATCTTTAGTGCTCCATCGTATTCAAGAATTTTGATGCATAAGGTGACGTTATAAATTGTCTGCTTTCTAGAATCTTGAAGTGACGTTTCTTACTTTTTAACGCAGGTTTTATTCTTGATTCAGAGATGAAAAGAAAAAAAAATCAATATTTGCTCTTACTGTGTTTCGCAGGGCTAAATAATATTTCTGAATGCTCTTATTTAATACATAAAATCATTCACTCAAATCCATTCTCAATACAATAATTAATTGTTATTTTAATCCGTTGTTATATGGACGGCGATATGCACAAACCGGCCAAGCGCCAAAATGTCAAAAATCGAGTTTTTGGTATCAATCGATTCGTCTCGACGAGTTCTTTCATAATTTCTCGATTTCAGCGCCCTCTGTTAATTTTCAGACAAGCTAGGGTTGATAGACTGTTTGTGCAAAACGTTTTTTAGAAGGTCAGTAATTTGCACAAACCGGCCAAGCGTCATCCCGGTATTCAGGGCTTCCGTATTTCGCACAAACCGGCCAAGCGTCATCCCGGTATTCAGGGCTTCCGTATTTCGCACAAAGCGGCCAAAAGACGCCACACCAGTCGTTTGGTCGGTCTGTGCAAAACTCAGCTGCATTGATTCAGGTGTTTCCTCGGCATACTCCTTATTTAGTTTCCTATTCTAGCCTCTTCCCTGAATCTATGTTATTTCAGCTTGCTGATCTACTTAAATTTGTACGATATTGCGTTAAGAATAGGTTTTGATTTTTGTGAGCACAAAATTTTACAATTATTATTTCAGTGTTCAGTTTAAAATAAAAATGAAAAGTTTAATAAGAAGTTTAAAAAAACAATGTTGTATTAATTTCCTTGACATTTTTTTTCATTTACGTAAGTTTATCACTAATCCTATTCATTTATAGGCAGATCGGGCTACGGAGGTAAATAGCCAACTTGTGTGCGAACTGCCAGATTTGTTCGAAAGTTAAAGCAAAATATTGCTTTTATTGGACTATTGCGTTCCTTTGAAACGTAACCAAGTTTAGAGGCAAATTAAATTTATCCCCCTCCCCCCGAGCCTATTTTACTGGTGTATTACGTTCTGAACAATAAAAGTTTGCCAAGTTAGGTGGGCAGTATAGCTTCCTCACTACTGATTGTAACATGGACTTAGGTATAGAATCAGTTGGTAAAATATCGATTTTGATGGAATTCATTTGAGACCGTCCAACAACTCTCATCCATCTGTCTTACAAATTTCACCACTGCGATGATCTGCAGTGTTATGGGCGCTACGAGGATCTGGCGCTTGCGCATGTGCAGACGGAAGTTAGGTACTGTAAGATTTCAATGATTTTGATATGGGACCATCCGCGATCCAACCCGCGTGTACCCTCAAAATTTCAGCTCTACGACTAGGAAGGAAATGGTCAACATTTCAAGTTCGCGCACGCGCAGACGAAAGTTACAGTAAGATCGATATATTGTCAACGTAATATGATTCCTGATAGATCCTCCAAGTTTGAACCAATTTCGACGATATTTAATGTAGGTATGGGCGTTTCAAGTATTTCACGTTTGCGCATGAGCAGACGAAAGGTACAGTACTTTCTTATTCACCGATTTTGGTGTGGGATCATCTGTGATCCAACCCGCACCAACCCACCAAATTTCAGCCTTTCGGCCATTATTTTTCTGGTAATTATGGGCGTTACAAGGAGTTGACCACAGAGAGACAGACAGTCGTACATACAGACAGACAGACAAGGAACCAAAATGTTCCTTGATCTCCGAACACGAAATGGTAGGGGAAATTATCATTTTGGGAGACTTTTTTTTTTTTAAACTCACGAATCCAAGGCTTCCCTACCTTCCGGCAGTGAGGAAGAAATAATACCTAGTTTTCCACTAAATTCAGATTATTATTTCATCTTTTGCTCTTAATTTTTTCTACTAAAACTGCTGCAGTCGATTTGCACAAAACGGCCATGTGAGGCGCTTGGCCGTTTTGTGCAAATCAAATTGTAGCCAGTCGAACATTTTGCCGTTTGGCCGGGATGTGCATAATTCGTTTTGTAATATTTGAGTTTTGCACAAACCAGGTAACCGCCATAACTCGGAAAATATCGATGTAATCAACTTCCTGACGTTACCATTCGATTTTACGCACCAAAAAACATGGGGGACATTATTTCCAAATTTTTACAACCAACTGGAGAGGTTAGGTAGCAAAAAAACGCGCAAAATCTTTGATCGCGATTTTCTCGAAAATGTAAAAATGGCGCTTGGCCGGTTTGTGTATATCACCGTCCATATAATCCATTATGTAGTAGGCTTTCGGAAGGTAGCGACGAGTTATTCTCTCGAAGGACCATAATTATGAATGATAAAAATGTTCTGTAATAAAGAGGAGCGCCAAATAAAACTTCCATATAATTTAATTAGGTTATTTCTTCATTTTTCCTACCATCCGTCTCATAGCAATATGATCTGTATTTCATTAATGATCAAAAGCGTTTTCTGTCATTATGAGTTCAGCCTTGGTGAGTGATTCAACGGTCTGCTTAGTGTTGCTGGATGTCAGCTTGTCCCCTTCTGAGAAGATATGACTGCTATCAAGCGGGAAATCATCAGTCCACAATAAGTTCAAAGTTCACTTAGGTCCCTCAAGTATTTCGTCGAAGTGTTTTGTTGGACTTTTGCCCAGTTGATTATGTTCATGTGTGTGTGTGTGTGATCGTGAAACAAATGTATTTCCGGTTCAGGAAAATAATCAGAGCTTTCAGGTTTCACGTAATCCTTCGATGAGAGTTGAAAGATGATAAACACCGGCCGGGTGAACATTAACAAGCTTGATGAAGCCTTGTATTGGTGCCCATCCGATCCAAAGTGGAGATGAGAACTTTTATATTCCAACGGGGATATAAAGAACACGCCCCAGCCCGCTCGGACGTTACTTTGAAAATTGGCTCATTAGGTACTGCTGCATCACTCGAACTTAGTGAGGCTACGTGCATGCGAGCTGGCAGTTATGGCATGTGTGTGATGTCGAATGGAACCTTATCATCACCTTTCCCGCCGTTCATCGCCATGCATTACGTTACTTCTGTCACGCTCGGGAATCAAGGCACGTTGCAAAAGAGAGATAACGGATAACAAAATATGAATCCACCGGTACAGGAGTGCTGCACAAGGTTTGTTACGTTACCTACTGTAAGATATCGAGGGGGTGTAGGTGTAGAAAAAGTTGCGAGAAGCGGAAATAACGGGGGAGACGCTCAGACAGCGTTTCGCATTAGGCGATATAGTTATTAGGTACAACGGAAATAACGGGGAGGTGCAAGGGTAGAGGTAGTGGATTCCGTGTTGCGCCAAAAAACGAGAAGATACAGGTTTTCCGAAGGATATCAAGAAAAACCCCTTGCACCGCTCACTACGAGGAAATATTATCCTGGTAATTTCAAAGGGAGAAAACGCGGCAGAGGGAACGAAGCCGCAGAACCGTTTTTGACAATTTATAGTCATCATTTCCTGTCCCTTTGCTTTTTTGGGGATATTAAAAAAGAAGAGAAATAAATGGCGAGGTTTTGTAGAAGGGGGAGGGGGGCGCATTAAAGGAAAACACGGTTACTTTAGAAGAACTTCCTGTTTCTGGATGGAAATAACCGTAAAATAGTTTAATTACGCCGGGGCCGGACGTTTCAGAGGTGTTTTGTCGGACGGATGGGTTTGGCCCTCGGGCACGTTGTAGCGTTTTTAGTCGATGGGTTGTGCTTGATGGGGTAGGGGTGACCCAAGAAAAACTAGGTTTATGTATGCGCGGAGTTTGGTGTTTAGCTGGAATAAAAAATGTCTATTATGCCGACTGTTCTTAGTTTGCGGAGTAACAGTGGTAACAGTGGTACGTTACAAGCTAGTTCTACGAAAACGCAGCTTTCCACGCGGGTATGGTGTTATTTTTATATTGTTGCAATTTCTGGAGAGGGGAAGAAATAAGAAAGATTCCATTTGAAATAATAAGAAGATGAAAGTCCACTCGCGGAAAAATGAACGCATCTACCATTTAAGTACTATACCTACCTACCGACATGTTTCGTACCTGTTTGCTGTGATGGTCCGAACTGTAATCCAAAATGATTTCAGAACATTCGCACTGCAGGGAAATTATATCAATAATTATTATCTTCCACCCTGCTATGATATCCCACTATTTACTAGCACGCTGTTGCGCATCAAACGTATTATCAAATCAACCATGTCAGAACCACACAATCTGATAACTGGATGTTGGATGAGAAAAAAGAGGATGACCGCTGCAAATTATTCCACAGCTGTTTACTTGGTGTATAGATTCCTTCTGTCCAGGTTACTGCTCAGCTGTAATGCCACTGAAATGACCATAACTGTTTAAAATACTCGTTACTAGGTACCTACCTAAATCTCGAGTTAAATGTTGCTAAAATAATTCTGCCGATGACAAACAGTACCTAACAAAAAGAAACACACATAATGAAGTTCTGAAAAGAAATTGTTGATGAGGAGTGAAAAAAGTTGCGAAAGTACCTACCAACAAACTCCGGCCCCTTCTACGTAGATGGTATAATGAACCGTTGTGTAATAATTTACCGTTGAGTAATGATTTACCGTAGTAATAATTTACCCATCAATAATACTTCTACGTTTGTTCAAGTTTCACTACCTACCAACAAACTCCAAAAGAGCCATCATTTTTCAAATGAAATAATATCACAGAACAACCAACTCGACTTCATACTCCGCCAATATAATCAGGTGATCCCTAGCAATGATTCTATCTCCGCCAAATTTCCTATTGTGGGCGCGTCTCTGGTTACGAGATTTGGTTTGAATTGTATACAATTTCATTCACACTGGAGTCGAAAATGCCTGTCGGTGCAAACTTCGGGGCCTTACTGTGAACGAACGGCTGGACGTACGATGCTCCGGATGGTCTTAAAAAACTCGCAAGTTCAAGAACTATTTAAAACCGTAAAAATATTCACGTAAAAAAATGGTATAGGCGTTTTGAAAATTTCAACCCCTATTTTGAACCCCTTAGAGATGACTCACAGTAACGTCGAGCTTCGAGGACCAACTAGACGCCGAACGGAACCTATAACCCGAATTTCATCAATTTTTTTTCATGGTAACTAAGAAAAGTGGCCCGTACGGCGTACGGCGTACGGCGGACAGACAGAAATATTTTTATTGCAGTTTTGGATTCTACATACCTTGAAACGTAAACCATCAAATTTTAAGGGGGGGTTAGAATTTTTTTTTTCATGCTCGATTCCAATGGTTCATTATTGAATAATAAACCAAAAACGCTGCAAATCCCTGCACAACGGTTTATTATTTTGTATAGAATACCCTCCTGTTACAGATCACAGCTCTATGTATAGATAATCCTTCTATATAATATGATATGTACTATTCTATTATATACATATTATGTAGATCGCAGACCCTCCGTAGGTTAGTACCTAACCCCGTACTCGTTACTAGGTACCTACCTAAATCACGAGTTAAATGTTGCTAAAATAATTCTGCCGATGACAAACAGTACCTAACAAAAAGAAACACACATAATGAAGTTCTGAAAAGAAATTGTTGATGAGGAGTGAAAATAGTTGCAAAAGTACCTACCAACAAACTCCAGCCCCTTCTACGTAGATGGTATAATGAACCGTTGTGTAATAATTTACCGTTGAGTAATGATTTACCATAGTAATAATTTACCCATCAATAATACTTCAACGTTTGTTCAAGTTTCACTACCTACCAACAAACTCCAAAAGAGCCATCATTTTTCAAGCGAAATAATATCACAGAACAACCAACTCGACTTCATACTCCGCCAATATAATCAGGTGATCCCTACCAATGATTGGCCGTATTCACAAATTCCTATTGTGGGCGCGTCTCTGGTTACGAGATTTGGTTTGAATTGTATACAATTTCATTCACACTGGAGTCGAAAATGCCTGTCGGTGCAAACTTCGGGGCCTTACTGTGAACGAACGGCTGGACGTACGATGCTCCGGATGGTCTTAAAAAACTCGCAAGTTCAAGAACTATTTAAAACCGTAAAAATGTTTACGTAAAAAAAATGGTATAGGCGTTTTGAAAATTTCAACCCCTATTTTGAACCCCTTAGAGATGACTCACAGTAACGTCGAGCTTCGAGGACCAACTAGACGCCGAACGGAACCTATAACCCGAATTTCATCAATTTTTTTTCATGGTAACTAAGAAAAGTGGCCCGTACGGCGTACGGCGGACAGACAGAAATATTTTTATTGCAGTTTTGGATTCTACATACCTTGAAACGTAAACCATCAAATTTTGAGGGGGGGTAAGAATTTTTTTTTCATGCTCGATTCCAATGGTTCATTATTGAAAATAATAAACCAAAATGTCGATGTTCCCTATCAGTGATATATGAAATGATAACTGGGCTGAAGTTATACTATTTGGCTAACGCTGATTCTGTTTTATTGAAAACGCTGATAAAACAGATTTTTAAAATGAATTTTGGAAAATGGTAATATAAACATTTTTGTATGCTTGACGTCAGTGACTGCAAGGACGATGCATACAATAAAAGAACTGGAATGAGTCACCCTGTTGTTGATCAGTTTTTCAGGAGGCCGGTCTTTTCAAATAATAGGGCTATGATTTCCATTTATTTGCGACGCTTAGGTTGCGGCATAAATAGAACTGATGAATTGAGAATACAATTATGTTTCGTGGGGGGGATTATATCCTTGCTAGCCTAAAACACTTCGATCGAAAAGTGAAATTTCTTACAAAGCCGTTTTCCTAAAATCATTTCCTAAGATCATGATGACGAAGCTTTTCGGTGCAACCTTCAGGTCCTTACTTTGAACGAACGGCTCGACGTACAATGCTGCGTGCGGTCTCAACAAGTTCCGAAGTTCCAGATCGTTTTAAAAACGTTGAAAAAAGTCGAGATAACGACGTGCTGGAAATTTCAACCCCTGTTTTCACCCCTCAGAGATGACTGACAGTAACGCCGAGCGTCGCAGTCCATGCAGACCCCAAATGGGATCCTCAAACCAAGTTGCATTAGTATTCGTTCATGGTAACTAGGGAAAGTGCAAGGCGGACGAATAGAAATTCATTTGTCCGTTTTCGGATTCTACGTACCGTACGTACGGAGCATTCTACGTACAGAAACCCTAAAATATTGAGGGAGGTGTAAACATTTTCTCACGCTCGATTCCAAAGGTTCATTATTGAAAATAACAAACCAAAATAATAATTAAGACTGCGTGTAGAGGAGGCCTCCTAATCCAATAATTCAGTAATTGAGTATGTGTATTTCAGTCTATCATTCTCTCGTATTTAATAGGATAGGAGGTGGTCTTCCTTCATACTATGAAAATCACCTCTCTGTGCCCAGTGCCCACCTTGGAGAACAGGATGTTACACACACTCCTTAAAAGTAGAAATAACAGTCGTGGGATAATTTGTCGGTTGAATAAAATTTTGCGCGACACAGTTTTTCCGAGCGGTGCAGAAGAGTTGTAGTGTAGGTACGTCATCCAATAATAACTTCGTCGAGAGTCCTTTCAGACTTCAAAGGGGCGTTCGCGGCAAGAATACGCTAATGGAAAGTGGCTGAATACCTCCGCACCAACGAGGGGCC
Source organism: Leptopterna dolabrata (assembly GCA_954871275.1). NCBI lineage: Eukaryota > Metazoa > Arthropoda > Insecta > Hemiptera > Miridae > Leptopterna > Leptopterna dolabrata. The sequence continues at coordinate 25,184,765 of OX940975.1, read as the reverse complement.
AAACAGAACGACACTTATTTCCGTTGAATTACCACTTTTTTTTCATGAAGCCCGAAGGCAGAACATAAAGTTTTAAAAGGGGCGAAAACAAAGTTGAATATATGCTTTATTTCGATTGTCGGTGTTTTAAAAACAAGATGAAGTTTTAGGGGAAGGACTCTTTGTCATTCGTTGAGGCAGGGACGCTATTTTGGGCAGGCGTTTCTTCGACATCTGTTGTGGATTTTCATTAAACATGAGCAATTTATCAATTGTTACCGAAAGCCTGAGAGGGGTAGGAGTACCGAAACCTATCGAGCAATTCGGTATGGTCCAGTGAGTATCCTAATATCAACATTTCAAGTCAGACGACCCAAAATTAGATTTAAACAAAAATTAAATAAAGGGGCACCAATGCCGGCGCCGTTAGGAATGCCACCCAACAGTGAGCAATGTGCATTGCTCCCTGACACCAAATAATATCCATCCAATTCCAATAGCATAGCGAGTATACCCGCAACCAGTTTTTGAATTTCACAAGACGAACAGTAGTTTTTTTTTTGCAGAACGAACAAACAGACCGCTGGAACAACCAAAAAGCGACGCCAAGGCACCAAACAAGTTAAAAACCTACTCATTTTGAAGTTTACGTCTTCAGATTTGGACGATGAACCCTGCATATTTCAAACATTCACAAGCACTGGCGCTGATAGGCGGAATAGGTAACTACTTGTGAAGCCCCAGTATAATACTCGTACATGCGGTGGCCATACCAATGCCTCACGATCTGATCTAGCTCGATCTGCTGTAAATAAGTGCAAACATCGTGATATATGAATGATTTGTAACCGGTTTGGAGCATTTATGAATCAGAAGTGCTCCAGTCAAAACGCTGCAAATTAATACACAACAGTTTATTATTTTCGTGTTTTGATGTTCATTCTGCGTAGTTCACTGTTTTTTGTGGTCAACATCTACCTCGTGTTCCCCCAAGAGAGCCCTAAATCGAGTACTGGAGCCAGCCGGGCAATTTCATAAATATGCGGTCGAATCGAGAAGTCTGTTATTGTTGTTATTCATGAAGGATAACGTTTGTTCAAATTAAAATGTAGGTACCTATCAATAAAATCCAAAATAACCTTCGTTATTCAAATGAAATAATATCTCGGAACAGCCAACTCGACTCCACATAGCAAGATTATAATCAGGTGTTCCCTAGCGATGATATCTACGCTGGATTTATACAGTTTCATTCACGATCCTGTGACGAAGCTATTGGAGCAAACGAACGGCGGGAAGTACCTACCTACTCTGGGTGGTCTAAAAAAATCGTCAAATTCGAGATCATTTAAAAAAATTATGGGGAAAAAAGAAAGGAAAAAAACACCTTTCTATTGGAAGTTTTCTTCCTACTAGACCACAAATGGGAACCACAAACAAATTTCATTAATTTTGGTTCATGGTAACTAAGGAAAAAACGTAGTACGGCGTGCGGCGAACTGACCGAAATTTTTGGTTTATATTTTCAATAAAAAATCTTTGGAATCGAGCCTGGAAAAAAAAAATTAACCCTCAATGTTTTATGGTTTCCGTTTCAAGGTAGGTGCGTAGAACCGGAAATGGAGTTAGAAAATGGTTGTCCTTCCGACATACTTCGCACTTGCCTTAGTTACCGTGAGCCACAATTAATGAATTTTGGTTTCTAGATCCCTTGTGGGGTCTAGTGTTGTTCCGCGAAGCTGGTCGTTACTGTCAGTCATCTCTAAGGGCCGAAAAAAATGGGGTTGCAATTTTCAGAACGCCGTAGCCCGAAAACTTTCAATAGAAAGGTATGGTTTTCTAATTTAAATTTATCTCAAATTAAAGAATTTTTTCAGACCACCCGGAGCATTGTACGACCAGCCGTTTGTTTGACCGAAAAGCTTAGTCAACATGATCGTGAATGAAGCTGCATACATGCAGCCCAAATATCATTGCTAGGGATCAACTTATTATAATCACGGATGGCTGTATGAAGTCGAGTTGGTTGTTTTGTGGTATTATTTCATTTGAAGAATGATGGATCTTTTGGTAGGTACTTGCGGAACTTGAACAAACGTTATGCGTCGTGAATAAGAACAAATAATTAATGATCGAATTGTTGAATCCCGCGCATTTTTATGAAATGTAATTCCCGGGCTGGCTGCAGTAACTCGATTTAGGGCTTTCCTGGAGGGAGCTCGAGGTTTCGCATGCTCACATGGCTTGGTCCGGCGGCGATAAAATTCATAGGGAACTTGCGGCCCGTGAACATCTTTTATGCGACCCGCGGCCAGCCCAAAGCCCTTTGAGGATTTAAAAAAATTTGAATTGAACGCGGAAAATTAGTTGCATGTAAATGCTTCAGATCCGACGAGTCAGGCGTGCTTCGGTGCGCCTCCTGGCCCGTCGGGTCGGGCTCGTGGTCGAACCGGATAATCTTATTTACACAGGTGTTACGATGCGACCATCCTGATACCTGAACAGGTAGCGGAAGCGGCAAGTGATAGCGCCTGATTTGATTGTTTCTTGTTTGATCTTCGACAAGTTCTGCGCTGTATAAGTATTTTCTGTGAAAAACTGCGGTCTTCATCGGTCTTCGTGATCTCATCAATAATCAACATCAACTTCGACAGCATGAAGAGAACTGAAGAAGAGAAGAGATAGTTTCAAGAGAGGTGGGAACTAAATTGCTTCTGCACGATGGACAAAGGAAAAATTGTTTGCCCAATTTCTTGGGGGGAAAAAAAAAATCTGTCCCACCGACCAAACTCTCGCAGACGCTGTGAACGTGAGCCAGAGCTCATTTGTTGTTGTTCCGAAGTTTGAAGAACACACAGAAGAAACGGTGCCAGATTTCTGGCGAAATCTTGAAGAAAAAAACATAATGATGGGAAGAAATTTCAATTTCCACAGTCGACATGATAATAATTTTCAATTTTAACAGTTTCTAAACTTGAAATACAATATTTGAAGTTCAAAACGCATTTTCTAACCGTTTTAGTAAGTATCTACCTTTATTTGAATACAACGATTTTGATTTTTGACCCCAAAATACACTCAAACAATCCAGTTAAATAAAAGGAATAAAGAATAAAAACAATAGAATTAATAAAACGCTGCAAATCCCTGCACAACGGTTAATTATTTTGTACAGAATACCCTCCTTACAGATCGCAGGTCTCCGTATAGATAACCCTTCTATATAACTATGTACTATTCTACTCATATTATGTAGATCGCGGACCCTCCGTAGGTTAGTACCTAACCCCTTACAAGTTACTAGGTACCTACCTAAACCGTTGTGTAATAATTAACCTGTATAGGTTCCCCTTCTACGGAGATAGAATAATGAACCGTTGTGTACTAATTTGCCCATCAATAATACTTCAACGGTTGTTCAAATTGCAAAAGTACCGATCAACAAAACCGTTGTGTAATAATTTACGGTTGTGTAATAATTTGCCGTTGTGTAATAATTTGCCATTGAGGAATAATTTACCCATCAATAATACTTCAACGGTTGTTCAAGTTGCAAAAGTACCTATCAACAAAATCCAGCCCCTTCTGGGTATATGAGGTTGTTCAAGTTGTGTAATAATTTACCGTGGTGTAATAATTTACCGCTGCGTAATAATTTACCGTTGTGTAATAATTTGCCGGTGTGTAATGATTTGCCATTGTGTAATAATTTACCCATCAATAATACTTCAACGTTTGTTCAAGTTTCAGAAGTACCTACCAACAAAATCCAATAGTCCATCACTTGTCAAATAAAATAATATCGCAGAACAAACAACTCGACTTCATAAAGCCATCATTGATTATAATCAGATGCTCCCTAGTTATGATATCCAGGCCGGATTTATACCGTTTGATTCACGATCGTGCTGACGAAGCTTTTTGGTGCTCACGAACGGCTGGACGTACGATGCTCCGGGTGGTCTCAAAAAATGGTTTAGCTCACGACAAATTTAATAAAGTAAAAAAAAAACCATACTCTTCTAGCGGAAGTTTTCGAGCTACGGCGTTCTGAAAATTTCAACCCCTACTTTGAACCCCTTAGAGGTGACTGACAGTAACTTCGAGCTTCGAGGACCAACTAGACCCCGAACGGAACCTATAACCAGAATTTCATCAATTTTGTTACATGGTAACTAAGAAAAGTGGCCCGTACGTCGTACGGCGGACAGACAGAAATATTTTTATTGCAGTTTTGGATTCTACATACCTACCTTGAAACGTAAACCATCAAATTTTGAGGGGGGGTAAGAATTTTTTTTTTCTTGCTCGATTCCAATGGTTCATAATTGAAAATAATAAAACCAAAATGGGAATAGTGAAATTTTGTTTGGGATTCTCTGTGTGTGTGTGTGTGTGTGGGGGGGGGGGGGGGGGTGTAAGTAGACCGCCGAGAATTTGAGTCCCCTGTCTTTGACCCCTGTCTAGGGGCTTATCCGCAAAATCCCTGAAAATTTCATAATAATCGGATCATAATTCCATGCTGTTTTGCCCGTGACAGGGAACTGACCACGGGCAGACGCGGAAACAAATTGCTGTGAAAGCTTCGAATTGCGAAAACGCTGCAAATTATTTGCCTGAATTATGGGCCTGTATAGATGCCCCTTCTCCGTAGATCAATGTTTTCTGAGGTCTATGCCTACCCTCGAGCTTCCCCCAGGAAAGCCTTAAATCGAGTACCGCAGAAAGCCCTAAATTGCCTACAGAAAACATCCTACTTCCAGCCGTTCGTTTGTAACGAAAAGCCTGGTCAACATGATGGGAAATGAAACGGTATAGGTACGTCCAGCCAGATATCATTGCTAGGGAACAACATTGGGATTATAATCACGCATGGCGGTATGAAATCGAGATGGCTCTTCCGAGGTATCATACCATTTGAAGAATGTTGGCGATTTTGGATTTGGTTGATAGGTTCTTTTTTAATGTGAACAAACATTATGCTTCATGACTAATACCAAAAAACAAAAAATAATTAATCTTAGAATTCTAGAATTTATTTATTTAATTTGAATGCCTGGCATGCTCCAATACTCGATTTATGCTCTCTGTTGGTGGGGGGGGGGGGGGGTAGAGCATGAGGGTAGGTATTGTAATAAACCCTTAAACGAGAATAATCTATAAGCACAAGACTTGGTCGATAGCAAAACATGAACCACCAACATTATTGGTAACTGCTGATTCAATATCAACATCGGAACATGTGCTGGTAACCAACCATACATTCAAGGATTCTCTACAGTATTGACCACAGAAAAGATTGTTCTACGCGGAAGGGGCATCAATACAGGTAAATAATAAACCGTTGTGTAATAGTTTGCACCGCTTTTAAGCTTCGGAGTTCGGGGATTAATTACCTAAGCCGATTGTTGTTTTAGGGGTGAAATGATGAAGTAGGGAAAAGTTTATTCAACCTCGGGCCTCTTCATCATCTTTCCATTCGCTGATACAATTTCCTGTTTCGTACACCGAAACAATACGCCGGAGGAAATGGCAGAAGAAAAAATGCTCATTCATTTCCCCTCTCTTTGTTTTAGCGGGCGAATGTGTGGGGCGAGACGAGAAAAACGTGATGAGCAGAGATATGTGGGCGGTGAGCAGCTGAGGGTGTTGGTTGACTTGAGTGTTGTCGTGAGGGAGGGTTGGGTGACGGGCCTGTCGAGGGACAGATATGGGTAATAAAGAAGGGGCTGAGCCATCCAGGCGGGAAAGGAAGCTTAAGGAGGGAGGTCTCTGAGGAAGAAGAAACAATCGCCTGATCAGTTTAGACGCCTCTCAGATATTGTGTGAGGGAGGGGCTAAGTTTATCAACTTCCGGTTTGGCTCGATTCCGCCGCTAACAACGGGAAATTGACGGCCTGAGGATGATCCTCTAGCAAGTTGAATCCCGTCATTTCAAGAGCCCTCCTTCGAAAAACCCCGTTAAATTTATGAGCCAGTTAAGCAAAATTATGCCAGATTGCCATCCCGTTACGCCAACGTTTAACGATGCTGTTTGTTTAGTAGATAATACATAATAGATAATTATGTTATAATGATAGGAGATAGTTTTGAATTTTTGGTTTATTATTTTCAATAATGAACCATTGGAATCGAGCATGAAAAAAAAAATTCTTACCCCCCCTCAAAATTTGATGGTTTACGTTTCAAGGTATGTAGAATCCAAAACTGCAATAAAACGCTGCAAATCCCTGCACAACGGTTTATTATTTTGTATAGAATACCCTCCTGTTACAGATCACAGCTCTATGTATAGATAACCCGTCTATATAATATAATATGTACTATTCTATGCATATTTATGTAGATCGCAGACCCTCCGTAGGTTAGTACCTAACCTCGTACTCGTCACTAGGTACCTACGTAAATCGCGAGTTAAATGTTGATAAAATAATTCTGCCGATGACAAACAGTACCTAACAAAAAGAAACACACATAATGAAGTTCTGAAAAGAAATTGTTGATTAGGAGTGAAGAAAGTTGCAAAAGTACCTACCAACAAACTCCAGCCCCTTCTACGTAGATGGTATAATGAACCGTTGTGTAATAATTTACCGTTGAGTAATGATTTACCGTAGTAATAATTTACCCATCAATAATACTTCAACGTTTGTTCAAGTTTCACTACCTACCAACGAACTCCAAAAGAGCCATCATTTTTCAAATTAAATAATATCACAGAACAACCAACTCGACTTCATACTCCGCCAATATAATCAGGTGATCCCTACCAATGATTGGCCGTATTCACAAATTCCTATTGTGGGCGCGTCTCTGGTTACGAGATTTGGTTTGAATTGTATACAATTTCATTCACACTGGAGTCGAAAATGCCTGTCGGTGCAAACTTCGGGGCCTTACTGTGAACGAACGGCTGGACGTACGATGCTCCGGATGGTCTTAAAAAACTCGCAAGTTCAAGAACTATTTAAACCCGTAAAAATATTTACGTAAAAAAATGGTATAGGCGTTTTGAAAATTTCAACCCCTATTTTGAACCCCTTAGAGATGACTCACAGTAACGTCGAGCATCGAGGACCAACTAGACGCCGAACGGAACCTATAACCCGAATTTCTTCAATTTTTTTTCATGGTAACTAAGAAAAGTGGCCCGTACGGCGGACAGACAGAAATATTTTTATTGCAGTTTTGGATTCTACATACCTTGAAACGTATACCATCAAATTTTGAGGGGGGGTAAGAATTTTTTTTTTCATGCTCGATTCCAATGGTTCATTATTGAAAATAATAAACCAAAATATTTCTGTCTGTCCGCCGTACGCCGTACGCCGTACGGGCCACTTTTCTTAGTTACCATGAAAGAAAATTGATGAAATTCGGGTTATAGGTTCCGTTCGGGGTCTAGTTGGTCCTCGAAGCTCGACGTTACTGTGAGTCATCTTTAAGGGGTTCAAAATAGGGGTTGAAATTTTCAAAACGCCTATACCATTTTTTTACGTGAATATTTTTACGGTTTTAAATAGTTCTTGAACTTGCGAGTTTTTTAAGACCATCCGGAGCGTCGTACGTCCAGCCGTTCGTTCACAGTAAGGCCCCGAAGTTTGCACCGACAGGCATTTTCGACTCCAGTGTGAATGAAATTGTATACAATTCAAACCAAATCTCGTAACCAGAGACGCGCCCACAATAGGAAATTTGGTGGAGATGAAATCATTGCTAGGGATCACCTGATTATATTGGCGGAGTATGAAGTCGAGTTGGTTGTTCTGTGATATTATTTCATTTGAAAAATGATGGCTCTTTTGGAGTTTGTTGGTAGGTAGTAAAACTTGAACAAACTTTGAAGTATTATTGATGGGTAAATTATTACTACGGTAAATCATTACTCAACGGTAAATTATTATTACACAACGGTTCATTATACCATCTACGTAGAAGGGGCTGGAGTTTGTTGGTAGGTACTTTCGCAACTCTTTTCACTCCTCATCAACAATTTCTTTTCAGAACTTCATTATGTGTGTTACTTTTTGTTAGGTACTGTTTGTCATCGGCAGAATTATTTTAGCAACATTTAACTCGTGATTTAGGTAGGTACCTAGTAACGTGTACGGGGTTAGGTACTAACCTACGGAGGGTCTGCGATCTACATTATATGTATAGAATAGTACATATCATAAATTATATAGACGGGTTATCTATACATAGAGCTGTGATCTGTAACGGAAGGGTATTCTATACAAAATAATAAACCGTTGTGCAGGGATTTGCAGCGTTTTTTTTCAGAATCCGTTTTGTATGTTCTTCGAATATTTAGCTCGTTTGGTTGTTGTGAGCATATCAGGTATGCCGAAATCTTCAATAACTATCATCTTTCCTCTATAATTTGTTGAAGCTTGGTCAAAGAAATGGTCAATTTTAGGCTAAATTATTTTGTATTTTTTGTTTCTTCTCACCTTTACGTCTTCCCAAAATGCTCTTGGATTTTCCTTGATACAATTAAAAACATGTGCTAGGCGTGTAAGTAGTCGGTTAACAGTCATGAATTTCGTATTATCAGTGCTCTTGATGGGTGTCTGCTGCGTGGTAACTCGAATATTTTTAGTGCTCGCTTTTGTATTTGATAAAGGTTTTCTATTGGGTATTAATCCGCAAAAAAAACCTCCTCAGCCGCAGCAAGGATTGATATCCGTTCTGCCCGCCAAAATAGCATGCTCTATGCTTCGCACCTCGCTTCTGGATGTGCATAATAGTTCCTTGCTCCACTGTTTGCTATGTGTTTAAAAACCTGTTCCTTCCCCCAAACCTTGAAATTGATGAAGTTGACGTTTTTCCCAGTACCTACAATTTTTCTATGTACCTACCTACTTAATACCTGCCTACTTAGTACCTACTGCGGAAGTAGGTACCTAGGTACTTACTTTTGGTTGGGGTAAATTTTTACAACAGGGTTGTTTTTGGTGGGATATCACATCTTTTTCCATTCATGTCGTATGTATTTTTTCCCAGTGCCTGAAAACATTGATCTGTAGTACCTACCTACTTGGCAAAAAAAATCAAAATTAAGGTGGGGGGGGGGGGGGAGCGCATAAAAGGCACATACTTGGAGCATTACGATTAGGTATGTGTTCAAAGTTTCAGCTCGATCCGTTGTGAGGCTGTAGCCCAGGGGTCAAACAAGAGGAAGAAGGACAACGAGAACAACTAGTGATTTTCAATCTTCCATAACTCCGGCACCTGATGGTCCCGCGGGTTGAAATTATGTGCAAATCCTCAGGGGCCTCGCGAGAATGGGTGTACGAAAAATCAACACCGGTGACCCCCAGGGGGCCGAGTTGCGTGTGTGTGTGTGTGGTTGGTGGGTGGGAGGGGGGGGGGGTTCCCTACTTGTTCTATCGTGTAAACAGTGTTCTTGGTCGCTTACGGCTTTTGTTCTTGACGGGCTAGATTCTGCCCCAGATGGACCATTTAATAGTCCATTACCGGTTTTATTACTATGTAGTAATGTTCTCTTTTCATCTTTGGAACTTAACCAAGGTGCTTCCTATGTGTACACGTTGTGTTGTTGTGTACGAATTGCCATGTGACTGTGATTTTATGAAGTAGATTGAGTGATTGTAATAGGTAGGTCTTATTAATTTGATTTTTTTCCCCAGATAATGGTCTCCCCACTCTTCAAGTGGAAACTTGTCTATTTTTTTTTGCCCTGCTTGATTTAAATTTGCCGTTATTTTGCCAAAGTGGTCAAGTGCCAATTTTCGTTGGATAGAGAACTGTACATGTGGCAAAAAATCACAGGTACTTATATTAATGGTAGCTCAGAACAGAAGAAGAGGTACGTTACCTACTTCGAAAAACATATTTTTGCTGTTACTCCTGATCCATCTTCATTCGTAAACTTAGTTGGATGACCCCTGTGTCGTGAGTCCCTCCCGGGAACACTCCACTAGCAACCTTAAAGCTCTCACCAATATCCGTATGTAAAACTTACTTTCCGCTAATAAACATCTGAGTGGGGAGACAGGCAACAGAATCCAGGGGACACAACCTGGAGCCCCACTACCAGCTCCCAACAGGGAGCTGGAGGGAGAGGCCTCCAAGTCCTATATAACCCTGGATCCTGGAGCTTTAGCTTCATTCGACACTTCCTCTAACCAGCTCTCTCTTCTCTCTCTTACCTTCCTCCTCCCAGATGCTCGGTGGAATCCGCCGCCTGGGAATTTTCCTTCTACCTTTTCCTCACCTACATCGGTGGATTACCGCCGCCTAGGTGAAATTCCCTCACTCACCTACATCGGTGGATTACCGCCGCCTAGGTGAGATTCCCTCACTCACCTACATCGGTGGATTACCGCCGCCTAGGTGAAATTCCCTCACTCACCTCTATCTACTCCAAAGTCGTAGATGATCGGTGGACTACCGCCGCCTGCGACTTTTCCTCTCCTTCACGCCACCGTGATGAAGAATTTAAATTCATCACAGTGGTGAACCCGACGTTCATCCAACCTTCTACCCTTCCTCCCTTCTTACCACCTCATGTGTCGCCCCCAGTTTAGTTCGGTGTCCCCAATTTTAAATTCAAATGCAGCTTAAACGTTCAGTGTAAATTCGCAATTTTTGGCCCACCCTCACTGCTCAACTCCAGCTCTCAACACACTCCGCTCCCGCCGATTGCGATTTTAAAATTCAAAACTGACCCATTTTGAATTTTAGTTACAGCCATGGACCCGAACTCACCGACGCCGCCGCTCCTCCGGCCATCCCTACTGCAGCCGCCGACCGCTGCGACAACTGACGCAGCCGACAACCCCTTCACCAGCCTCTCGCCACCCGGCTCCTCCGCATCCGCCGCCGCACACGCCGCCGCCGACGTCACGACAGCCTCGGCGTCATTCCCGCTGTCGCTGCCCCCCTTCTACACGCATGACCCCGCGCTGTGGTTCTTCCAGGTCGACGCTGCGTTTTCTGCCGCCAACATCCGCAGCCAGCAAACCCGTTACTCCCGCATCATATCACTGCTTCCGTATGAGATCCTCCTACAGACGTCGGACATCTCTCCCGACGCTACGGCCGCATACGACGACCTCCGCAACCGCCTCGTCACGTTATACCAACCTTCCAAGATCGCACGTGTCGCAGCGCTCTCCCAACCACAGCATCTCGGCGATCTGAAGCCCTCCCACCTCTACCGCCGTCTGCGTCATCAGCTGCAAGACGTGATGACGGCCGACATCGCGCGGACATTCTGGCTGCGGGCCCTACCCCACCCCATGCAGATGGCGCTCGCCAGCTACCTCGACGGCCCAGACGAACCACTTCTACGTCTCGCCGATACGGTCCACGACCACACCGCAGCCGCCGGCGTCACGGAAGTCGCCGCGCCCCGCACCCCCACCCCACGCCGGGACCGGACGCCGTCACAAGAGCGCCGGCCAACCCCCTCCGTCGACCACCGACGCCAGCGCTCGTCCGAACGCCGCAACACTTCCGCCCCTCAGCAACGAAGGGGGAGGTCTCCAGCCGCAGCAGCCCCCTCCACCTCCGCGCGCCCCACCAGGGCCTACCTCCCAGCGGACCCCCCCCACCGATGTTTCTATCATGTCAACTTCGGTGGGGAGGCCCGCAAATGCCAGCCCCCCTGCTCCTACACCTCCAAACAGGGAAACGCGGACGCCCGCCGGTAAATCCGGCGGGCCCCCCTCCTCGCCAACTCGGGGGGGGACCACCACCAACCCCTCCCCGCCCGCATTCACGCCACCACCAACAAACCTCGTTACCCCTCCTACGCCGCCGCCACGGCTGCCAACCTCCCAGCCGCACCTGCCGGCGCCGCCAAAACCCTCACCTCACCGTCAACCGTGCCCCCTCCCCGGGACGACCCCTCCACGCCCGCCTCCAGGGCGGCCACCCTTCCGGCAGCCACTCACGCCGCCGCTACCGTTCCCCCACCCCGGAACGGCCCCTCCAAGACCGCCTCCAGGGCTGCCACCCTTCCGGCCGCCACTCACGCCGCCGCTACCGTTCCCCCACCCCGGAACGGCCCCTCCAAGCCTGCCTCCAGGGCAGCCACCCTTCCGGCCGCCACTCACGCCGCCGCTACCATTCCCCCACCCCGGCACGGCCCCTCCACACCCACCTCCAAGAGGACCAGCTCCCCAGTCAGCACTACCGTTCCCTCTCTCCGGAACGGCAAAGGACCACCCCGTGTCTCCTTCGCGGGGGACCAACCGCCACCGTCGCACTCGCCCATCACCTCGGACGGCCCAAGCCCCTCCCTTCCGCCAGACCCCAACACCTCCGCCATTTTACCGCACTCCGCCCCAGCTCACCAGCGCCTTTTCTTGAAGTGTACGAAAACAAATGTCCCGTTCCTCGTCGACACAGGGGCGGCGCTCTCCATCTTTCCAAACAACATTCTCCGGCGACAGGCGCGTTGTTACCGGCAACTCCTCTACGCCGCCAACGGTACCACCATCCCCTCGTACGGGACGTACCGCTCATCCATCCACATGAGCGGGCTCGCGTACGAGTGGGAATTTACCGTGGCGGACGTAGAGAAAGCAATCCTGGGGGCCGATTTCCTCGCTTATTTCGGCCTCCAGGTTGACGTCCGTAACGCGCGCCTGCTCGACCCCTCCACCCAGAAGCCAATCCCCGGCTTTATCCACACGGTCGATCGCCCCCCAACCCAATTCGAAAACCTCCTACTCCAATACAAACCCCAGCGCCGCCCCTCGGCACATATCTCACAAACTCAACATTACATTGAGACCTCTGGTCCCCCAATCTCCGCCAAAGCACGACGCCTCCACCCCCTCCAGCTGTCCCAAGCCCGGAGACATTTTGACAACCTCATTAAGGATGGCATTATCCGCCCCTCCAAATCCCCGTGGGCTTCACCGTTACATATTGTACAGAAACCCAACGGGGATATCCGCCCCTGCGGCGACTACCGCCGCCTGAACGCGAAAACCACTCCGGACCTCTACAACGTCCCCCATCTCCGAGACTTCTCTTCACACCTCCACAACACGGCCATCTTTTCAACCCTCGACATCTCCAGAGCCTTCCACCACATTCATATATACCCTCCCGACGTGCCCAAAACCGCCATCATCACTCCTTTCGGCCTGTTTGAATACATAAAAATGGGTTTCGGCCTCCGGAACGCCGCCCAGACGTGGCAGCGTTATATGGATAACATTCTGCGGGGGCTACCTTTCGTGTTCTGTTTCCTGGACGACGTATTGATCGCTTCCCGGGACCCGAAGGAACATCTAGCACACCTGAAACAAGTACTCGACATCTTCGCCGCCGAGGGCCTCACCATCAACTCTCAAAAATGTGTTCTCGCCCAACCCTCGGTCCGCTGCCTCGGCCACCAAGTCTCGTCCGACGGGATCAAACCTCTCCCGGACAAAGTGCACGCCCTCACCGACTTCCCACAACCCCGCACTGTCTCACAACTCCGCCGTTTCCTGGGTATGTTGAACTTTTATCGTAGACACATAAAACACGCGGCACAACACCAACAACCACTCATACACGCTATCCCACAACCACCCAAAAAAAACGACAACCGCCCCATTTCCTGGACCCCCGCCCTCACAACCGCCTTTCAAAATTGCAAAAAGGACCTAGTAGACGCCGCTCTATTAGCCCATCCCGATCCCCATGCCCCTCTCTCCATCACCACCGATGCGTCTGACTGGGCCATCGGGGCAGTACTCCACCAACACACCGGCGCCACCCCCCAACCCCTCGGTTTCTTCTCGAAAACTCTGTCCCCAACACAAAAAAATTACTCCACCTTTGACAGAGAACTCCTCGCCATCCACGAAGCCATCAAACACTTCCGTGACTTCGTGGAGGGCAGGCAGTTCTCTGTCATCACTGATCATAAGCCCCTCACACATGCACTCCTCCAAAACCGTAAATCTGCCTCCCCCCGTCGCCTCCGGCAACTCGAATTTATCGGACAATTTACGTCCGATATTCGTTATTTGCCGGGGGCCGACAACTACGTTGCAGACGCCCTCTCCCGTCCCACCCCCGCGCCGGTGGCGGAGTTACTGCCTTTCCCTTCCCCACAAACCCTCAAAAATCACCAAACTCCAACTTCCGACCCCGCACTCTCCAACCTCATATCCGCCTCCAAATTGGAACAACTGCCTCCCCTCGATCTCTGGTGCGACGTAACGGCCGATTCACCGCGCCCTTACGTCCCGCCGGAGCTGAGGCGACAGTTGTTCCTCCATTACCACTCCCTCCATCATCCCGGCATTCGGGCGAGCCGGGATCTCATCAAGACGCGGTACTTCTGGCCCCACATGAACACAGATATCCGTACCTGGGTTCTGGGGTGCCAGAAGTGCCAGCAATTTAAGGTCTCGGCTCACCCCCATGTACCTCCTCAACCCATTCCCGACTCCCTCCCGTGGGAACATGTCCACCTGGATCTGGTCGGCCCTCTCCCCCCCTCCGAGGGGAAAAGGTACTGCCTCACCATGATCGACCGTGCGACCAATTGGGTTGAGTGTATCCCACTCGCCCACATCACCGCGGACGCCGTCGCCGCGGCCTTCCTCAATCAATGATCAGCCGCTACGGCTGTCCGCGGACACTCACGGTCGATCAGGGGAGGCAGTTTGAGTCAGCCCACTTTGCCGACCTGCTCCGTTCCCTCGGGATTCAAAAAATCCGCACCACTCCCTATCACCCCCAATCCAACGGGAAAATAGAGCGGTGGCACTCGGTCCTCAAGCAAGCCATCTCCACATCAGCCACATCTCCCTCATGGACAAAAACACTCCCCTACGTATTACTTAGCCTCCGCACTTCCGCCCGTCCTTCAGACAACACAAGTCCCGCACAACACGCTTTCCGAGACCCTATTCGTTTACCGGCCGACATTTTCCCTCCACAAAACACCCCGTCCATTAACAGGGAACCGCTACACACCTCAACACCGACAAACGACACCACTTACCCCAAACGCTTTTACACTTCCACGCACATGTACTTGAAAGAGCCCGGCATGCATAAAACCTTTCAGCCCCTTTATGCCGGGCCCTTTCAAGTCATCCGCACAACACCGACCACCGCGACCCTGCTAATGGACGGGAAACCCCACACCGTACCTTTCGCCCGCTGCAAACCCGCCCCTGTTCTCCCTCAACCAACATCAGCCATCAGTCTCCCGCCGTCTGTTAGCCATGAACCATCTCTCTCCACCTCAACAGTCTCCCCCGTCGCCGTTTCCGGATTTCGATTCGGATCCGGAAATGGCGGCCATACTCCGGGACGTTTACGTCCCGGACCCGCTCTCCCCCCTACCCCCTTCGCCCGGGCCACCATCATCGCTTCCATTTTTTCCGCCAAGGATCTCCGGGTTACCTCCCCGGCCCCGGCGGTGGAAGTACCCCCAGTGGCGCATACTGCGCGAATTTCGCGCAGCACAAGCCACCGGGGTACGCCCTCCCTACACCCCCATAGACCCTCTCATGGCCCCGCTCCTCCACGATTTTCGCCTCGCCCTACTCATGCCACCCCCACCGCCCCTTCCACACATCAATCCCCCCGCCTTCAGCATACCCCCGCCCCCCGCATTTCAACCCCCTCTTGTTACCCCCCCATTTTCAATTTTCGACCCCCCCATTTCAAATTCTCCCCCACCAACACCCCAACCCACCAACCCCACAACACCCCCTCTCCCCCCACCACCGCCGGGGATATCCCCAATAGTTTCCGCCGGGACGAAACGGCCCGGGCGGCGAAACAGACGGAGGGAGCGTCCCTACATCCCCCGCGTCCCGGCGGCCAAGTCCTCCGCCCCGCTCTGAGCACTCACGGCGGGGCCTTGAGATTTCGGGACAGTGCTTGTGTTTTATTAACCCACACGCACTGTACCGAACCTCACAGCCCCGCCGTGGCCGCCTCGTCGCAGCGGACACCACCCACACCCCACCACACACTTCAATCACACACTTCACTCCACCCATACACTCACTACAATTCACCACACACTACCCACACCCAGGGAACGGCGGATTTCAACGCCCCGCTCCAATCTGTAAATAATTTGTAAATTTTTGTAAATACCAACGTTGTATATACCAACCCTGTACATATTAAGCCTACTATCACCATCATCATTCTACTCATGATCTCGTAACAACCCTGTACATATCACTCTCCTATTTCACCATCTCCATTGCAATCATAACGACCCTGTACATATTAATCTACTACCCCACCATCATCATTGTAATCACGCATCCACACCTATACTTATCATACTAACTATGTCACCTATCTATATGTCAATCTATGCTACTCCTATGTAACTTCTACTTACCTCTTACTAACTTTGTCAGCTATCTATATGTCACTCTATGTTACGTCTACTTACCTCTTACCACCTATGTCAGCTATCTATGTCTCTCTATGTTACTCCTATGTCGCTCCTATGTTACTTCTACTTACCTCTTCCTAACTATGTCAGCTATCTATATGTCAATCCTAGGTTTAAGTCACGACCCGTCACATTTCTGCCTTCAGCACTTCAATTGTTTGCATCAGCCTTCAGCTTCTGTCACCCTGCGCCTTCAGCTCCCCTCTTGTTTTCCGCAGCCCTCAGCCCCTGTCACCTTGAGCCTTCAGCTATCTCAAACATTGGTTCGAACTGGGGGGACCTCTGTCGTGAGTCCCTCCCGGGAACACTCCACTAGCAACCTTAAAGCTCTCACCAATATCCGTATGTAAAACTTACTTTCCGCTAATAAACATCTGAGTGGGGAGACAGGCAACAGAATCCAGGGGACACAACCTGGAGCCCCACTACCAGCTCCCAACAGGGAGCTGGAGGGAGAGGCCTCCAAGTCCTATATAACCCTGGATCCTGGAGCTTTAGCTTCATTCGACACTTCCTCTAACCAGCTCTCTCTTCTCTCTCTTACCTTCCTCCTCCCAGATGCTCGGTGGAATCCGCCGCCTGGGAATTTTCCTTCTACCTTTTCCTCACCTACATCGGTGGATTACCGCCGCCTAGGTGAAATTCCCTCACTCACCTACATCGGTGGATTACCGCCGCCTAGGTGAGATTCCCTCACTCACCTACATCGGTGGATTACCGCCGCCTAGGTGAAATTCCCTCACTCACCTCTATCTACTCCAAAGTCGTAGATGATCGGTGGACTACCGCCGCCTGCGACTTTTCCTCTCCTTCACGCCACCGTGATGAAGAATTTAAATTCATCACACCCTGCAAAGATTAGTACCTATTAATTTAGTTTTACAACTAGCAAATTAATAATAGTATTAATTAGGTCATCCAGCGGCACAGGTTCCATATCGCTGTGTATCAAAAAGTGCTCTTATTCTTGTCCAGGTAAGTCCATTATATCACATCATTGACATACTTTTAATAAATGCTTCCGAATAATTTTAGTGAAACGTGCCCATTGTTTATATTGAATCATATAATGATGCCACCGGTTGGAGAGTGGCTTTCCTGGGACTAGACCTATACTATGTTACAGAGGCCCTTTGTTCACATTTACAGAGGACGGGTAGAGGCTAATAATTTAGTAACTTGCAAAGCAATACAGTCAAATACAGTCGTATCGGTCGTATTATTGGAAATTTCGGGCTACCGAAGGTTCCGTTAAACAGTGGAAATAGGTCATAACGGGCAGGAAAACTAAAAGTTTCATAGGATAATTACCTACAGCAAAATATTTATTCTACACACAAATATCATTAATATAGGTCATATTACATGACTGTAAAGTAAATACATCATGCACATACATGCCGGTCGAAACCGGACTGGCTGAACAGTTATTTTCTTCCTGTTTCCAACGACACCAGAACGATTTCTGTGCGACAAACTGTTCGTCCTTCAGAAAATGGTCGAGTGTCGAATTATAGTCACTCGAGTTTTCATGTCAATCATGAGTCTTCCTCTACCACTCACAGTAGTATTAGTAGATATCAGGTGTCTCAATGTATGACAGTCGGAGATGAAGAACGAATCATTTTCATCGTATTCGTTTGTTATATATCGGCTCTTGAATTAATTCATATCCTAATTAATTCATATAATATATTCATATTCATCGGATAGACAGTTTTCAGCAGGTAAATGTAATCAGCAGTGTGATGAATTTAAAATTCTCATCACGGTGGCGTGGAAGGAAGGTGAGTGAGTGAATTTAGGTAAAGGAGAGGAAAGGAGGAAAAGTCGCAGGCGGCTGTAATCAACCGAACATCTACGACTTTGGAGGAGAGAGAGGTGGATGAGGGAATTTTACCTAGGCGGCTGTAGTCAACCGTTCATCTAGGTAAAGGAGAGGAAAGGAGAGGTCCCTTGTCTAGGCGGCTGTATTCAACCGATCATCTAGACAAGGAGGAGGAGAGAGGAGGTGAAATTCTCAGGCGGCTGTAGTCAACCGATCATCTGAGAGGGAAGGTAAGAGAGAGAAGAGAGAGCTGGTTAGAGGAAGTGTCGAATGAAGCTTGAGCGCCAGGATCCGGGGTTTTATAGTACTTGGGGGCCTCTCCCTCCAGCTCCTTGCAGGGAGCTGGTAGTGGGGCCCCAGGTTGAGTAACCCTGGGTTCTGTCGCCTGTCCCCACTCATATCTTTATTTACGGAGCTTTAGTTTGGCGTTTGGATATTGGTGAGAACTTAATATGATAGGAGTGTTCCCGGGAGGGACTCACGACAGAGGTCCCCCCAGTTTGAACCAATATTGGTGCTGAAGGCGCAGGATGACAGGAGCTGAGGGCTACGGCAAACAAGAGGTGGTCGCTGAAGGCGCAAGGTGACAGGAGCTGAGGGCTACGGCAAACAAGAGGTGGAGCTGAGGGCGCAAGGTGACAGGGGCTGAGGGCCGAGGCAAACAAGGGTTGAGCTGAAGGCGGTTCTTAAATCTAGGAGTAATATGGTACAGGCAGCATAGGCAGTATTTACATGGTACAGTAAGCATAGTAGTAGTGACATAGGATAAGAAACGTAGGTAGATTATAAGTAGGAATAGAAGTAGGATGAGTTGATGAATATGTACAAGGCTGGCATGACAAGGGCGGTGAGAGTATTTACAGGATGATGGGAGTATTGGTCAGGATTCATAAACATTTGGCATTTACGAAAGTGATCGGCGAGGGCGAGATGAGGAGGATTGACAATATTTACAGGACGTACAACAGTTACAATATTTACAAGATTGACAATATTTACAATATTTGCAATATTTACAATATTTACAATATCCGTGCAAATGTGGGGGACAAATTGGAACGGGGTGTTGGAAAACCGCCGATTCCTGGGTGTGTGTTGGGTGTGGTGAGTGACAGTGAGTGTGAGAGTGAAGTGTGCGGGGGTGGTGGGTGCTTGTAGCTCGTGGTGAGGCGGGCACGGCGGGGCTCCGAGTTCCGGTACAGTGCGAGTGGATTAAGAAGACACCAGCACTGTTCCGGAATCTCAAGGCCCCGCCGTGATTGCTCAGAGCGGGGCGGGGAATTCGGCCGCCGGGACATGGGGGACGTGGGGACGCTCCCTCCGTCCGTTTCGCCGCCCGGGCCGTTTCGTCCCGGCGGAAGCTATTGTGGATATCCCCGGCGATGGATGGGGGGGAGGGGGTGTTTGAAGGGGAGAAGGAGACATGGGGGGGTCGAAAATTGAAAATGGTGGGGGCGTTAAAATTGGGGGGTCGGAATTTTCTGGGGGATTGGTGATTTGAACGGGGGGTGGGGGGTCGAAATTTATTGGGGGAATGACGATTTGAACGGGGGGCGGGGGGGGCATGAGTTC
Organism: Leptopterna dolabrata; assembly: GCA_954871275.1. NCBI lineage: Eukaryota > Metazoa > Arthropoda > Insecta > Hemiptera > Miridae > Leptopterna > Leptopterna dolabrata. Next base: position 25,164,975 of record OX940975.1, on the reverse strand, counting down.
CGCGAGGCGGAACTCGCGAAGGATGGAGGACATTAACGGGTCCGTGGGGGAGTAGGGAGGGTGTACCCCCGTGGCTTGGGCCGTGCGAAACTCGCGTAGGATTTTCCACTGGGGGTACTTCCATCGCCGGGGCCGGGGAGGTAGTCCGGAGATCCGTGGCGGGACGAACGGAAGCGGTGATGTCGGCCCGGGCGAAGGGGGTAGGGGGGAGAGCGGTTCCGGGACGAAAACGTCCCGGAGAATCGCCGCCATTTCCGGATCCGAATCGAAATCCGGAAACGGCGACGGAGGTGACGGGTGCATCGGGAAGAGGTGCGACATTGCGAACGGACGGCGGGAGACTGATAGTGTTAGGAGGTTGGGTTAGCACAGGTGCGGGTTTACACCTGGCTAACGGGACTGTATGTGGTTTGCCGTCAATTAACAGGGTTGCGATGGTGTGTGTTGTGCGGATGACTTGAAAGGGCCCGGCATAAAGTGGTTGGAAAGTTTTATGGATGCCGGGCTCTTTCAGGTACATGTGTGTGGTGGTGAAAAAGCGTTTGGGATAAGTGGTGTCGTTTGTCGGTGTTGTTGAGTGTAGCGGTTCCCTGTTAATTGACGGTGTGTGATTTGGGGTGAAAATGTCGGCTGGTAGACGTAGTGGGTCTTTAAAGGCATTTTGTGCGGGGCTGGTTTGGTCTGAAGGACGGGCTGATGTGCGTAGGCTGAGTAAAATGTAGGGAAGGGATTTTGTCCAGGAAGGGGAATTGGTTGATGTAGAAATGGCCTGTTTGAGGACCGAGTGCCACCGCTCTATTTTCCCGTTGGATTGGGGATGGTACGGGGTAGTGTGGATTTTTAGGATGCCGAGGGAACGTAGTAAATCGGAAAAGTGGGCGGATTCGAACTGCCTCCCTTGATCGACCGTGATTGTTCGCGGACAACCGTAACGGCTAACCCATTGAGTGAGGAAAGCCGTCGCGACGGCGTCCGCGGTGATGTGGGCGAGCGGGATGCACTCTACCCAGTTGGTGGCACGGTCGATCATCGTGAGGCAGTATTTCTTCCCCTCGGATGGGGGAAGGGGGCCCACTATGTCCAGATGTACATGTTCCCACGGGAGGGAGTCGGGAATGGTTTGAGGGGGGACATGGGGGTGGGCCGAGACCTTAAACCGCTGGCACTTCTGGCACCCCAGAACCCAGTTACGAATATCTGTGTTCATGTGGGGCCAGAAGTACCGCGTCTTGATAAGGTCCCGGCTAGCCCGAATGCCAGGATGGTGGAGGGAATGGTAATGGAGGAACAACTGCCGCCTCTGTTCCGGTGGGACGTAAGGGCGCGGTGAGTCGGCCGTTACGTCGCACCAGAGGTTGAGGGGCGGCAGTTGCTCCAACTTGGAGGCGGAAATGAGGTTGGAGAGGGCTGGATCAGTGGAAGGGTTTTGGTTGTTTTTGAGGGATTGGGGGGAGGGGAACGGCAGTAACTCCGCCACCGGCGCGGGGGTAGGGGTGGGCCGTGAGAGCGCGTCCGCCACGCAGTTGTCAGCCCCCGGCAAGTATCGGATATCGGACGTAAATTGTCCGATAAACTCGAGTTGCCGGAGGCGACGCGGGGAGGCGGATTTGCGGTTTTGTAGGAGGGCGTGGGTCAGGGGCTTGTGATCGGTGACGACAGAGAACTGCCTGCCCTCCACGAAGTCACGAAAGTGCTTGATGGCTTCGTGGATGGCGAGGAGTTCTCTGTCGAACGTGGAGTAATTTTTCTGGGTGGGGGACAATGTTTTAGAAAAGAAGCCTAGGGGTTGGGGGGTGGCGCCGGTGTGCTGATGGAGCACTGCCCCGATGGCCCAGTCGGACGCATCGGTAGTGATGGACAGGGGGGCATGGGGATCGGGATGGGCCAATAGAGCGGCGTCTACTAGGTCCTGTTTGCAAATTTTGAAGGAGGAGATGAGTTGGGGGGTCCAGGTGATGGGACGGTTGTCATTTTTTTTGGAGGGTTGGGGGATGGCGTGTATGAGTGGTTGTTGATGTTGTGCTGCGTGTTTTATGTGTCTGCGGTAAAAGTTTAACATACCCAGGAAGCGGCGGAGTTCCGTCACCGTGCGGGGTTGCGGGAAGTCACTAATGGCGTGGACCTTGTCCGAGAGGGGTTTGATGCCCTCGGACGAAACTTGGTGGCCGAGGCAGCGGACGGAGGGTTGGCCGAGAACGCATTTGTCAGTGTTAACTAGGAGGCCCTCGGTGGAGAAAATGTCGAGGATCTGTTGGAGATGGCTGAGGTGTTCTTCCGGCGTCCTGGAGGCCACCAGGACGTCGTCGAGGAAGCAAAAGACGAACGGTAGGCCTCGCAGGATGCTGTCCATATAGCGCTGCCATGTCTGTGCAGCGTTCCTCAACCCGAAGCCCATTTTCACGTATTCGAAAAGTCCGAATGGGGTGATGATGGCGGTTTTCTGGACGTCGGGGGGGTGGATGTTAATGTGGTGGAACGCTCTTGAAATGTCGAGGGTAGAGAAAATAGTAGCACCATGTAGATGTGACGAGAAATCCCGTAGGTGGGGAACGTTGTAGAGATCCGGTGTGGTTTTAGTGTTGAGGCGCCGGTAGTCCCCGAAGGGTCGGATATCCCCATTGGGCTTCTGTACGATGTGGAGTGGAGAAGCCCAAGGGGATTTTGAGGGGCGGACGATACCGTCGGCTATGAGCTTGTTAAAGTGTTGTCGAGCTTTTGATAGTTGAAGGGGGTGGAGTCGTCGGGCTTTTGCTGTGATGGGGGGGCCGGAAGTCTCAATGTGATGTTGGACGGTGGAGATGTGGGCGGAGGGGCGGCGCTGGGGGCGGTAGTTGAGGAGGAGGCGTTCAAATTGTGTGGGGGGGTGGTTGATGGCATGTATAAACCCAGGTATGGGTTTATTTGTGGCGGGGTCTATCAGGCGCGCATTCCGGACGTCGACCTGGAGACCGAAATACGCGAGGAAATCGGCCCCCAGGATCGCCTTCTCCACGTCCGCCACGGTAAAGTCCCACTCGTACGCGAGTCCGCTCATGTAAACGGAGGAGCGGTACGTCCCGTACGAGGGGAAGGTGGTACCGTTGGCGGCGTAGAGAAGTTGCCGGTAGCAGCGCGCCTGACGACGGAGGATGTTATTGGGGAATATGGACAGCGCCGCCCCCGTGTCCACCAAGAAAGGTACGTTCGTCTTCTTGCAGCGCAAGAAAAGTCGCTGGTGGGTAGGCAGGGCGTTTTGCAGGATTGCGGAGGTGGGTATTTGCGCTGGCGTTGGCTGGTCCGCTTCGAAGGAGATGCGGGGTGGTTTCTTGCCGTTCCGGAGGGGGGGAACGGTGGAGTCGGCAGGGGGGCTGATCCTTCTGGTAGGAGGTGGTTTGGTTTTGTTCCGGGGAGGGGGAACGGTAGTGGCGGCGTGAGTGGTGGCCGGAGGGGGTTGTGCCCTGGAGGCGGGCGTGGAGGGTCCGTTCCGTGGTGGGGGAACGGTAGCGGCGGCGTGAGTGGCGGCCGGAAGGGTGGCTGCCCTGGAGGCGGGCGTGGAGGGGCCGTTCCGAGGTGGGGGAACGGTTGATGGTGGGGTGAGGGTTTTGGCGGCGCTGGCAGGCGCGGCCGGGAGATTGGCAGCCGTGGCGGCGGCGTAGGAGGGGTAGCGGGGTTTTGTGGTGGTGGTGTGAATGCGGGCGGGGGGGGGTTGTTCATGGTCCCCCCCGTGTTGGCGAGGAGTGGGGCCCGCCGGGTTTACCGGCGGGCGTCTGCGTTTCCCTGCTTAGGGGCGAAGGAGCAGGGGGGTTGGCACTTGCGGGCCTCCCCACCGAAGTTGACATGATAGAAACAACGGTGGGGGGGGGGGGGGTCCGCAGGGAGGTAGGTGGTGTTGGTGGGGCGGGTCGAGGTGGAGGGGCGTACAGCGGCCGGGGACCGTCCTCTGCGCTGGCGAGGAGGGGATGCGTTGCGGCGCTCGGGTGAGCGCTGGCGACGGCGGTCGGCGGAGGGGTCGCGTCGGCGATCCGTCGAAGTGGGGCGACGTCTGTCGAGGGAGGGGGGCCGGTCGCGGTCTCGGGACTTGGTGCGGTCCCGTAGAGGCGGGGGGTGACGCGGCGTACGTACTTCGCTGACGGCGGCCGCTGCGGCCAAGTCGTGAACGGTGTCCGCAAGTCGCAGGAGGGGCTCGTCGGGACCGTCGAGATGGCTGGCCAGGGCCATCTGGATGGGGTGGGGGAGGGCACGTAACCAGAACGTGGGTGCGATGTCGGCGGTCATAATGCCCTGCAGCTGGTGTCGCAGCCGTCGGTAGAGGTGGGAGGGCTTCTGGTCGCCGAGGTGTTGAGGTTGGGAGAGGGCGGCGACTCGGGCGATCTTTGACGGCTGGTAGGTGTTGATGAGGCGGCTGCGGAGGTCGTCGTACGCAGCGGCGGCGTCGGGGGAGATATCTGAAGTCTGAAGCAGGATCTCGTAGGGTAGCAACGAAATGATCCGGGAATATCTAGTTTTCTGGCTGCGGATGTTGGCGGCCGAAAACGCAGCGTCCACTTGGAAAAACCATAGCGCGGGGTCGTGCGTGTAGAAGGGGGGCAGCGACAGAGGGAACGCTGCGGACGCTGTCATGACGTCGGCGGCGGCCGCGGCCGTAGCGGCGGCGGTGGCGGCGGTGGCTGCTGCGGATGCGGAGGAGCCGGGTGGTGAGAGGCTGGTGAAGGGGTTGTCGGCGGCGTCAGTCGCCGCAGCGGTCGGCGGCTGCAGCAGGGACGGCCGGAGGAGCGGCGGCGTCGGAGAGTTCGGGTCCATGTCTGTAACTAAAATTCAAAAATTTTAGGTGGTGTTGAATTTCGAAATTCGCAATCGGCGGGAGCGGAGGTGCGTTGAGTTGAGAGTTGAGTGGTGAGGTTGGGCCAAGAATTGCGAATTTACACTGACTGTTGAAATTTGAATTTAAAATTTGGGACACCGAACTATACTGGGGCGACACATGAGGCGGGAAGGTGGGAAGGAAGAAGGTTGAGTGAACGTCGGGTTCACCACTGTGATGAATTTAAAATTCTCATCACGGTGGCGTGGAAGGAAGGTGAGTGAGTGAATTTAGGTAAAGGAGAGGAAAGGAGGAAAAGTCGCAGGCGGCTGTAATCAACCGAACATCTACGACTTTGGAGGAGAGAGAGGTGGATGAGGGAATTTTACCTAGGCGGCTGTAGTCAACCGTTCATCTAGGTAAAGGAGAGGAAAGGAGAGGTCCCTTGTCTAGGCGGCTGTATTCAACCGATCATCTAGACAAGGAGGAGGAGAGAGGAGGTGAAATTCTCAGGCGGCTGTAGTCAACCGATCATCTGAGAGGGAAGGTAAGAGAGAGAAGAGAGAGCTGGTTAGAGGAAGTGTCGAATGAAGCTTGAGCGCCAGGATCCGGGGTTTTATAGTACTTGGGGGCCTCTCCCTCCAGCTCCTTGCAGGGAGCTGGTAGTGGGGCCCCAGGTTGAGTAACCCTGGGTTCTGTCGCCTGTCCCCACTCATATCTTTATTTACGGAGCTTTAGTTTGGCGTTTGGATATTGGTGAGAACTTAATATGATAGGAGTGTTCCCGGGAGGGACTCACGAAAAGCAGGTAATCCTGTAATTTGTTTCAGCATGACGATAACCTATCACTTCCACGCACGCTGGGCGTCGTCACTACCCGGGATTTATACGCCGAGTGTTTCCTCCGTAGGCCACTTCACTCCTGCCTGTCCCTCCAACCTCGCATACTTGACGAGGGCGTCAGATTACATTTAACATGGGCTTAGTTCACCTTCAGTCGCACACTCTATGCATCAGCTTTATAAACATCGAACCAACTCACTTCTGGTGGATGCGCGATTTCAACATCATTACGATGGATTTTTGTTCAAATACTTCAGACTTGAAAGACCCACCTAAACTTGAAGAAAATCTGGAGGAAATCACTGTGATTTCAGCGGGTGGTTAACGTGTTACCCACACGACCCCTGTGTAGGTACATATATTTCCTTTTGTATATTCTTATCTCTGTATCCAAGGTGTTTAAGTACATAATAAGGTGTAAAATAAACTCGTGGGTCGAATCTACAACTAATTTCCAACAACAAAAAATATCAGAAATTTTTTTAAACCACATTTTTTTTGGTCAATTTTCATGTTTTTTACTACAGCGGCCTTAAAGGGGTTTAAAACCCCTATAGCTCCTTATTTTAAGATCTAGAACAGATCTAAGCACACCTATTTCTAACAACGGAAATTTTCAGCTGAGTCCCTAGTAGGGCCATTCATGTATTATCACACAGGCCCGACACACACGTGTGCGTGTTTGTGTGTGTATGCCCTTCCGGACGGTATCAGACCTTGACTAGAGACTAGAGTACGTATTTCACATTTCGCCACAATGTAAGTAATGTCAAATAACAAGATGAGCGATTTTCAAAAATGTATATAAATTCCCTGACTGATTTATAATACATATATAAATGAATGTATGTTCCTTGTCCTTTATATGAGGCCATACCGTTCGTCCGATTGGAATGACACTTTCCAACTCATTCCTTGCACTCCCGGGACGGTTATAGGCTATCGGAATCTTCCCCGAACCTACTCCTTATCGTCGAACTGGCCGCTCTTCGCAACGGGTAAATACGACGTAAATAAGGAAATGACGTCATCGGAACAACTTCCGGAAACGATGACGGTCGAAACCGGACTGGCTGAACAGTTTTTGGTTTATTATTTTCAATAATGAACCATTGGAATCGAGCATGAAAAAAATAATTCTTACCCCCCCTCAAAATTTGATGGTTTACGTTTCAAGGTATGTAGAATCCAAAACTGCAATAAAAATATTTCTGTCTGTCCGCCGTACGCCGTACGGGCCACTTTTCTTAGTTACCATGAAAGAAAATTGATGAAATTCGGGTTATAGGTTCCGTTCGCTGTCTAGTTGGTCCTCGAAGCTCGACGTTACTGTGAGTCATCTGTAAGGGGTTCAAAATAGGTGTTGAAATTTTCAAAACGCCTATACCATTTTTTTACGTGAATATTTTTACGGTTTTAAATAGTGTTTGAACTTGCGAGTTTTTTAAGACCATCCGGAGCGTCGTACGTCCAGCCGTTCTTTCACAGTAAGGCCCCGAAGTTTGCACCGACAGGCATTTTCGACTCCAGTGTGAATGAAATTGTATACAATTCAAACCAAATCTCGTAACCAGAGACGCACCCACAATAGGAAATTTGGCGGAGATGAAATCATTGCTAGGGATCACCTGATTATATTGGCGGAGTATGAAGTCGAGTTGGTTGTTCTGTGATATTATTTCATTTGAAAAATGATGGCTCTTTTGGAGTTTGTTGGTAGGTAGTGAAACTTGAACAAACTTTGAAGTATTATTGATGGGTAAATTATTACCACGGTAAATCATTACTCAACGGTAAATTATTACACAACGGTTCATTATACCATCTACGTAGAAGGGGCTGGAGTTTGTTGGTAGGTACTTTCGCAACTTTTTTCACTCCTCATCAACAATTTCTTTTCAGAACTTCATTATGTGTGTTTCTTTTTGTTAGGTACTGTTTGTCATCGGCAGAATTATTTTAGCAACATTTAACTCGTGATTTAGGTAGGTACCTAGTAACGTGTACGGGGTTAGGTACTAACCTACGGAGGGTCTGCGATCTACATTATATGTATAGAATAGTACATATCATAAATTATATAGACGGGTTATCTATACATAGAGCTGTGATCTGTAACGGAAGGGTATTCTATACAAAATAATAAACCGTTGTGCAGGGATTTGTAGCGTTTTTCTTCCTGTTTCCTACGACACCAGAACGATTTCTGTGCGATAAACTGTTCGTCCGTCAGAAAATATTCGAATTATAGTCACTCGAAAACTTGACCCTCTGTAAGTGGTACGCGTTTGTATGGCAACTACTTGGAGCAACAATGAATGGCAACTATACTTGGAGATGAAGTGAACCCGTACCAACCAAAGTGAAGGCGAATTATACTAGGTGCTAGAGTAAAAAGGAGTTGAATGTTTTAGCGTATTGTTGAATAGTTTATTCAACAATTTGTTTTTTCCGGCTGCAACGCGCCGTGTAACCGGCTATGTCAGTAAAAAAGCAGATAGGAAGGGGGTTATGCGATCGTTGAGCTCGAGACAGACTGAAGACATCGCTACCCCTCCATTCCTTCCACAGACCACTCGCCTTGGCGTTTTTAACATAGGTTTATCTATAAACCCTCCTTCGAAATTTCCCAAAACAAATAAACCTTTAGGATATAGTTGGATAGCGTCGAGCCACCATTGGATCTTGAAGCCACCATTGGAGTAATTCTTGTTGGAAATATCACTAACGTCAACTACCTACGTCGATTTCCGACTTCTGCTTTGAAGATTCTGGTCTATTATTGAAGTCTGGTGGTATATAATGGCTTTCAGAATTTCGTGGGACAGAACTCCGATTCTTGGCATTTTTAACGGTCTTAGATGAATTCAAGGCATAGGGAGAACTACTGCTCGGACTGCTTTAGTAAACCAATCTATTGGTTTCGTTCGGTAAAACACTGTTTAGGTGGATCCCGATACAGAGGACCTATCTGATAGGATCGGATTCCTTAACGGCCTTGTGATGAGTCGTCTCGGGAGCTTTTCGTCTCCTCGAGGGTTGTGGTGAGGTCGAGAATGAAGGGGCATACTGATCCACGTGAGAACTACCGCAGCCGGTGAGGGTCCGAAATTCTGAGTGACTGAGGGTGTTTACAAGGTTTCGGCATTAAGCGGCCATCTACGGAGAGACCGCCGATAGTAATGACAGGGAGGATGATGGGGAGCAGGATGACAGGGAGTCGGATGGGGAGCGGGATGAGTTTCGTCTGTGGCTACGGAGGCCCCGGCGGGAGCCGGGTAGCCGATATCTGATAAACCTACACACCCAGAAAATTATACGCGTTCAATAAATTGTCCTTACAACTTCCTTGACTCCTCATTGAAAACATTGTGGAAAATTGTTACAAAATTTTTCACTTCAGGGTTGGCACTCGGAGGGAATTTATCCACAAGTTTCCTAGTTTTTCCGGTCCATGCCAGTCACACGCAGTGGACGGGTGCACGAAATTCCGTTGAACAAGGTAGAGACATTCAAAATCACTACAAATAACTCGATTGGCCTCAATTATTTGGATAGTTGGTTTCAATATTCCTTTCTGAATTTAGTCACAAATGACGCTAGAACCAGTCAAATGGCACACTTGATTATAATTTGATGTTTCTGTTCGTTCAACAAGGCAAATAAATCAAAACAAAGCATAATTCCTAGGGCCACGAGAGAATTTCTCTTAGGCCGAATTCTCATAAGCAGCGGAGTGATGATTTTTTTTTCCATAAGAGTCTCTAAAAGGAATTTAAATGGGCGGGTTTTCCATACTTGAAGGTTTTTTCGCTTTTCAGCCCGCTGATCGAAACAATGGAGATGCAGAACCCGTCAAAAGGATGATGAATGTGGTATCCCTAGAGAGAGATGTTGTTATCTTTAAACCTTAAAGGAACTTCTGCAGCAATCAGAAGACTAATCCTTTCATGAAACAATATTTGCAGCGTTTTTTGAAATGTGGTTGCCCGGCTGGCTCCAGCACTCGATTTAGGGCTTTCTTGTGGGAAGCACGGGGATAGGTATTGCGGCATTTATACAGGTAAGTAAGAAACCGTTGTGTAATAATTTGCTGCATTTTTTGTAATACATTAACTTTTTCAAACGTGAGGTCTCAAGCTGGCAAGAATAACCGAAACCCTTGGTTAAGAATTCTGGTTATACCGCATATTTCCGTTCGTTCGAGGTGATCTAGGCTTTACTATGCGTGCGTCTTACTCATAAATTGGTGAGGGTTACATCTAGAGAGTAGGTGTACCCGTCGTAACTACAACAAAGAAGAAAGCAGGGTCAACTTGACTAACTTGAACAACTTGTATAATTAGATACAAAAAACTACTCCCGCGAGATAAAACGCTAATGACTTTAAAGATCCTTGAAAGAAAACCCTCGCCACTTCCGAGGCTGAATGCGTGGCCCAATTGTTCGGCAACGCCCGAGCCCCTGCGGCTCTCCTACTGAGAATGTGTTCATAATCCGTAGTTTTGCATATTGTAATCCGCCCTTGGTAGGGATAAGCTCTATTTTGGCCCCCATCGCCATTCCGGTACACGCCCAATTTACTCGCATTATGCAAATTCTATTAGAGGATTCCGCGTTTCACAAAACCCCCGCCCTTCTCGGATACAATTTCCCTAGAAGGGGTTTCCTCACTCTGGAGCTAAAACCTCCCCTATTATCACTTTGTTTACCAGACTATAACCCTTAATTACTTTTAGCTCTCTTTGGGAATGATATTCGCTGAGCGAACTTCTGCTATCGTTCCCGTTCTTTGAGCATGTTTTGAACTCTCCTTGTGAATTTAATTAAATCATTCGGCAAGGGTATCGTCGTGCGCCGAGGTATTTCTCAACTATGTTTTTCCGAGAACCGATCCTGAGTTTTCTGTTAACGAGTTGAATGGTCTTTTTGGTTCAAGTATTATTTTCAGTAATGAACCATGGACCTTTGGAATCAAGCATGGAGGGAAAAATACCCTCAAAATTTGATTCTTTCCGTTTCAAAGTACGTAGAATCCGAAAGTAGAATAGGTAAAAAGTGTCCTCCACGCCAGACCTTCACTTACCATGAAACAAAATTGTTGAAATTTGATTTGTAGGTCCCATTTGGCGTTACTACCAGTAACATCTCTAAAGGGTGAAGAGTAGGGAATGACATACCAGGCGCTCCGTTATCTTGAATGGTTTACGCTTTCAAATTGATCTCGAACTCGAGCTTTGTCCGTTCAGCCGTTTGTTCAGAGTAGGGCCCTCCTGAAGTTTGCACCGAAAAGCTTCAACATGATGCGAATATTGTGAATGAAACGGTATACATTCAGCCCAGAAGTCATTGCTAGGGAACAGCTCATGATCACGAATGGCTGAATAAAATGGAGTTGGTTGTTCCGTGATATTATTTCATTTGAAGAATGAGGGTTATATTGGTGGGTACCTCGTTTTGTTACTTGAACATAGTTTTGCTTAAGGCCAATGTGGAGTACAGCTGTTTAGAGTGAGAGGGAAGATTCGGCATAACTTCCGTTCTGTCTCGGCAAGGGAATGATGAATTTTCAATCTGAAAATTTATTTGAGTTATTCTTCATCAGTGGAATACCTACAGCTCTATGAAAATAAATGAAAATTTGGAAATTTTTTGGATTAGATTAGGATTAGGATTAATTTATTACAAGCTAAAACCAACTTTTTGGTTTATTATTCTGTGAATAATACACCTATGTATTCGCTCAGCATAACATTTTTATAACACCCCCTCAAAATTTTGGTTTATTATTTTCAATAATGAACCATTGGAATCGAGCATGAAAAAAAAAATTCTTACCCCCCCTCAAAATTTGATGGTTTACGTTTCAAGGTATGTAGAATCCAAAACTGCAATAAAAATATTTCTGTCTGTCCGCCGTACGCCGTACGCCGTACGCCGTACGGGCCACTTTTCTTAGTTACCATGAAAAAAAATTGATGAAATTCGGGTTATAGGTTCCGTTCGGCGTCTAGTTGGTCCTCGAAGCTCGACGTTACTGTGAGTCATCTCTAAGGGGTTCAAAATAGGGGTTGAAATTTTCAAAACGCCTATACCATTTTTTTACGTAAATATTTTTACGGTTTTAAATAGTTCTTGAACTTGCGAGTTTTTTAAGACCATCCGGAGCATCGTACGTCCAGCCGTTCGTTCACAGTAAGGCCCCGAAGTTTGCACCGACAGGCATTTTCGACTCCAGTGTGAATGAAATTGTATACAATTCAAACCAAATCTCGTAACCAGAGACGCGCCCACAATAGGAATTTGTGAATACGGCCAATCATTGGTAGGGATCACCTGATTATATTGGCGGAGTATGAAGTCGAGTTGGTTGTTCTGTGATATTATTTCGCTTGAAAAATGATGGCTCTTTTGGAGTTTGTTGGTAGGTAGTGAAACTTGAACAAACGTTGAAGTATTATTGATGGGTAAATTATTACTACGGTAAATCATTACTCAACGGTAAATTATTACACAACGGTTCATTATACCATCTACGTAGAAGGGGCTGGAGTTTGTTGGTAGGTACTTTTGCAACTTTTTTCACTCCTCATCAACAATTTCTTTTCAGAACTTCATTATGTGTGTTTCTTTTTGTTAGGTACTGTTTGTCATCGGCAGAATTATTTTAGCAACATTTAACTCGTGATTTAGGTGGTACCTAGTAACGAGTACGGGGTTAGGTACTAACCTACGGAGGGTCTGCGATCTACATAATATGTATAGAATAGTACATATTATATTATATAGACGGGTTATCTATACAGAGAGCTGTGATCTGTAACAGAAGGGTATTCTATACAAAATAATAAACCGTTGTGCAGGGATTTGCAGCGTTTTTCTTTTCCGTTTCAAGGTGCATAGATTCCAAAAATGCAATGTCCGTCCGCCGTCCGCCGTATCACGTGTACAGGCTTCATTTTCGGTCTAAAAAAATCGTTCTTTCGCACACATGTTCCATCTGGGCCCTAGTTGTGTCCCAAAACTTTTCAGCCCGATCGGAATATACCCAGGGGTGTTATGAGTGAAAATGTGTGTAAAAATAGGTACTTTTTGTGTTTTAGCAACATGTTGGTAACATGAGCTTTTAAGGTATCGTTTTTCAGGTTTTGGGGACGAGAAGACCGAATATGAAGTCGATTTTGACCAAGGAGTAGAAAACTGAGGTTCTACCAGATGTTCAGCTCCCGAAATTGATTTTGTATGAGTCAAAAACCTGGGAAATCGTCTGAAATCACCATCAATTTGTAGAATAACACTGGAAAAAGTGTCAACAGGTGGATCAAGACGATTAAATGGTACTATCAATGATCAGAGATAATTTATTATAAAAAAAAGGAGCGTACCTTATTCGTGTTTTGGGGGCCAAAATGAGTGGAAACCACCAGAAGTAGCTATTTCAATTATTTCATAAGAAAGAAACAATAAACAGCCAAAATCTCTGTAGGTATGTCCAATAGAATAATAAACCCATGTGACAAGGACTTTGCAGCGTTTTTTTGTTGTTGCAAAAACATGTCCATCCCATCTTGGGTAAGATGTGCACTAATGTTCCATAAATAAATATCGAAAATTACCGGCCGAAGACGAAATTTTGTTGTATCAGTATGATGCTCTGAATTTGGAGTTGGGAGGCAGTGGAAGAAGGAAGGCGGACATTCGGAAACGTCGCGAGTGGTTGGGGAGGGGTCCTCTTTGGGACTTAGCACCTTCCCATCGCGTGACCCCCTCCACTCCACACACGCACGCACGCACACGCACGCGCACACACACACACACACACACACACACACACACACACACACACACACACACACACACACACACACACGCCCACCCACCATTGGGTTCGTAAGCACTTGTCTTCCTAGTTGTTGCATTCCGCAACGGCGGTAGCGTTGCGGTTTATTATTCTGTGAATAACTATGAATACACCTATGCATTCGCTCATCAAAAAAAGTTGAACACCTGCAAATTTTTCTTTTACGTTTCAAGGAGCGTAGATTCCAAAAATGCAGTGCCCTTCCGCCGTATCATCCAGGATATCAACATTATTTACGATCCAAACAAATCGTTCTTTCGGGCACAGGGTCCATTTTGAGCCCTAGTTATGTCCCAAAACTTTACAGCCTTGTCATAAATTATACTCCTAGGATGTCATGGGTGAAAAATTTGTGTATATCATGGTACCCTTAAAATGTACCACTCCAAATCTGTAAATATAAGATTGTTACCAATAAAGAAGCGGAGAAGGCGAGTTGCGTGTTGCGTGATGCAAGGGGCAGAGCCAGGTGTCTCTCCCTCCAACAATCCCCCAACGGCTTTCAACCGTCTTCGGTTGGCGGGGGAGAGGCGCCTTGCTTGCCCAGCTTGCCATCCTACCGATGTCTCTCGAACTAGTGCCTTCTCACTCGCTCTCTCTCTCTCACCTTACCTCACACCTCTTTCAACTCACCCTTCTCCTTAACCTTACATATCCAACGTGGTGATGACCCTTTCTGGATATCCTTCCACAAAAGATCCCAACGTGGTGATAAACCTTTCGGGGCACTTCCTCTAATATCCAATGTGGTGATGAGCGTTTCTTGATATTAGCTCACCCAGCACCCTACATCTCCTTCTCAACCTCACCTTCCCAAACCTACCTCAAGCAAGCAATCACCACAGTGTAAAAAAGGGTTTTTTGGTGTTTCAGTGCCGTGAGCTTGTGAGTTATCGTTTTCCATGTTTTTAGGAGCGAAGAGACCGAATGTGAAGTCGATTTTGACCAGCGAGTGAAGAATTGAGGTTCTTACAAAGTTTCAACCTTAAATTTACTTTAATTTTTGCTTAACCCTTCGGAACGCGCGCCCTGTGAGGTCCGCCTTGTTTCAGGTTTTCCTCGCCCAACATTAATGTGGGGGGACGGCCGAATGGGGAGGCCGGCCTATGCCTCCCTTAGCATTTACTTCAAACTTCAGTTTACGTCAAGTGTCCATTCAGGGTGCACCACACAACTGGCGTCAAAAAATACCTGGGTGCCCTGTTTGTTCGGTTACCAGTTTTTGATGGTAGTTGTAACCATAGGTACCTAACGAGTTCACAGGACGACGTATTTGAGTCAAAACTCGTATTTTATGTACCTACCTACTGCTGAGAATTACTTGGCAATACTTCGTCAAAGTTCAATACTTCAATACTTGACTGAATTATATTTTATTATTAGAATATTTAAAAATGAGCAACTTTCATGTTTGAATAATGAAGAAATGTTTCATAATTCTTCATTTCAAGTGTCCTGGAGTACTTTGACCAAAAACAAATGAAATATATTAGGTTTTGTTGATGACGTGAAAGACCTCTCAGGTCGATTGCGCTTCCCCGAGTGATTTTCTGATGGCGCGTTCCCAAGGGTTAAAATCGCCATTCTTTTGCACAAAAAAATGCTCCATTTGGGCCCAGCTTCGAAATCGGGATACAATAATAGGGGTGTTATGTTCGAAAAATTGGTGTACAAATAAGTTTTTTCGCGGTTTTAAATTTGTCTCGAGACTCAGGATTTTTGAGACCACCCGGAGCTTTGTCCATACAGCCGTTTGTTCACAGTAATGCCCTGAATTTTGCACCAAAAAGCTTCGACAACAAGGCCGTGAATGAAACGGTATAAACTATCCCGCCTTCCTCCTTTCACCGTCACTCAACTCCAAATTCGGAACATCATACTGTTACAACAAGAGATCGTCTTCGGCCACTAATTTTCAATATTTGTTAATGGAACTGGTTCTGAACATTGGTTCACATCTGTCCCTATATATTATGGGACGGAAGTGTTTTTGCAAAAAAAAAAAATCGGATTTAAGTAGGTACCTAACTAATAATAATTAATCCTAAAGTTAATATTATCCGAAAAATTTTCGCCGTATTTTCTTTCATAAAGCCGTGTTCTATCGACTAAAAGAAACTCAAATAAATTTTCAGATTGAAAATTGATTGAAATTTTAATATTTAGGAATGGATTTTCTTTCGAGCGATCGCAGCGCCATCTCTTATCGTAGAATCTCACTAGAGGCCCATCCACATTGGTCTTAATGAGTAACAACTAATAATTGATGATAGAATTCTTGAATCCAGTGCAAATTCATTACACTGTCATTGCCCGGCCGGCTCCAATCTCGATTTCGAGCTTTCTTGGAAGGTATTGACCACGGAACATAGTTATCTACGCAGAAGGGGCATCTGTTCGGGCGAATAAAAACAGATTTTTAATGATTTAAAGCGTTTTTATTGCACTTTTTTGTGAGCATTCTGCATCATTCTGCGTGCGTCATCCAACGCCAGGTTTTTTTCGTCGACGGCAGTATATTGCACCGGTTGGTTTTCTTTTCAATTGGGTCAAGCCAATTCCGTATTTACTACCGTACATGAACGCAATATTACCTAATAATAACATCATCATCATCATCAACCAAATACCAGTACAATTCAGGAAGACGTAGTTTCAACATTTTCCAAATGCTCAACACCAATATTCTCGTCGGAACATCGAGTCATTCTTATTCCTTGACTCCTCTCCCTCGTTTCATTCCATTTGAAGGTCCCATGATAGCTCTAATGACGTCGGAAGTACTTACTCTACTTGAACTTGAGGAGTTTGTTATCTTAATATCCTCACTGCATGATTATTTCACCTCTCTTCATCCTTGGGAATAATCGCACCCGAGAACTTTCCTTCACTGGCGACGAAATAAAGGAAATGAGGCGGCCAATCAGGCCAGCATCTTATCGGGCTTTCATCTATGTGCAGAATCTTGGGGGAAAATTAAACAACCAGTTGGCAGCAGTTCGGAGATGTCTTGAATTTGTGCAGAGCTTCGGGTAATGCAATCAGACACGGAATGAAGATATGTAACCGGTAGAGGCTGTGGCTGGAGAGGTGAGAGACGTTAGATCTCATTCAATATTAAATATTCTGTGAACGATAATATTTCCTGCTTCCACGAGCTGGCCATTTCTTTTCTTCCTTTCTAGAACTTTGCATAATGCAGAAGAGTGTTTTGTCGATACCACCGGGCATCGAAATAAACTCGGGTGCTCAATGGAACCCTACGCTCTGTTTATAGATTATTTTATTCATGGAAGAATACGACTATGTGGAGGCGCAATGTATATGACGGAACAGCAACGTTATGGTCCCATATGGTTTTGCGATGGTCCTCTAGTGAACATATCTGCTATAATTGCAATATAGCAGCTCCTTTGGTTTGAAGCAGCCCTCCTACCTCGATCACATGGCTAATATGGATAAATAACCCCAGTGCATCCCCTACGAGTATATTAAGATCCATCCCTCCTAGTGCATTTCAGTCCCAATCTTATCTGGAAAGCATGGCGTAGACAGACAGACCAACTGATTTGAGGTAGTACTGACAATAATATGGGATTACTTAACGGTTTGGTGATCAATGTTCAGAACTGCAGACTGATGTAGAATTTATTATGGGTTCGTGAACGATAAGATTAAAATTATTTCAGGTGATCTCAAAAAGCCATCCGTGGGCTTGGTGGACCGCGAAGACAATTTGCCCTCCGTAATACCCCGAAATTTCGAGACTACACACTGTGGTCTAAAATTTATACTTAGAAAACACTTTCCCTGCGGATACAACTGAGCAGCTTTCCGTTTTACCTACCAGTTTATGGTCGTTAAAATAACGCTTTCGTATTTACTTCGGATAATATACCTAATAACTTTCAAACAGAAGTTTCAAATTCCCCCCGTGGATTTTGATATAGGATGCAGTGAGACGGTATCTACATCCCCATTGGCTGATTTGCGGTGTTTATTATGCTAACAGTCAATAGCTAACGTCATGTTTGTTAGTTAGTCAGTTAGTTTCCATTAACCACCAGCAAGGCAATCAGGCTTGCTTTGTCAACAGTACTTGAGGAGAGAAACTCCTACGAGAAATCTATTTTGACTCTCTATATCTGACTTCCTATCATGAATCCAATCCTGCGAGAAATATATTTTGACTCTCTATATCTGGTTTCCTATTATGAATCCGATCACTCAGATCTGATAATGTTTTTATACTTAAGGTGCTATTTTATGGCAGAATTAAGCCAGTGATTATAGAATTAAGTCAATGATTACCTATATAATTAAATATGTAATCATAGAATTGTAAATTTAATTATTTTTTTTTCTCTGGAGGTTTTGGTATTCACAACCCATTCGACTAGAACGCCCACCCTATCGTGATAAGAAATATAGTTTACCATGTTGTACGATTTTATTTGTAATTTTATTTAACCCCGAAACACAGCCTTTAGCAATAGGTACTGATTGGTTTTCATATTTCAGGTAACAGCTGTGGCTGCGTACTAAGGGACTTGCTTGACTTGGGAGTGTTTTTTCGTGAGTTCTAATTTCTTCGAACTACAACCAGGTATTTTTTTTTTGCTCTTTTGGTTTATTTTTTTCAATAATGAACCTTCGGAATCGAGCACGAAGAGAACATTTTAGCAACCCCCCCCCCCCCCCCCGCTAAAAAGTTTGATGGTTTCCGTTTCAAGTTGACTTGGGTCAGTCAAAATTTCACGTTACGAGATCAAAAATATTGAAAAATTCAAGTCTGTAGCATCACCATACTCGTATGACAGAACTTTCGAAACTGAGATCTGTCGACACACTTGAGCCATCAGTTGGTTTTGTCCACAAATTCTCTGAGCTCCTTTGTCATCTGAAATTGTTTTCTATCGTCTTCGCCAATTTTTTTTCTTTCAACTGAACTTCTTCTAATTCTGACTCGTTAGAACTGGCGTTGATGGTGGAGAAGCCAACCACGAACACTTGGGTCATTGCATTGATTGTATTGCCTACATTGGCATTGCATTGCAAAAACCTGATAACCACTCTGTTTTTGTCCACATTTATTGTTGAAAATGTTGAAAGTATCTGCTTTTCGACTTTGTATTGGGAAACTGCAGACTATTCATTAGATTAGACTTAGAATCCAAAGAAGCTATAAAAATGGGGGTTCCCATTTGAAAACCACACGAACCCTGAAATTTCTGGAACGAACCCACTATAACTAGGTGCCGAGAATTATGAATCCTGGAAAAATATCAAAAAGGTTTTACCGAATTACCTTGTAAGACATTCCAATCCCTAAGAGAATGATAAGAACATTATGAACTAAATCACTCGCGAGGAAACCCATTTTAAAGAAATTTCGATCGAACTCAGTTTAAATTTCTCCCTTGAGAGGGAAAAACATTAAATCATGTTTAATGTTTTTCCCTCGCAAGGGAGAAATTAGATATAGTTTTTTAATGTCAAGAAAAAATGAAAGCCACAATTTCACTGAACTCTACAAGTATAATGTTGCATTTACTGTACTTATTATAGAACTCGCCATCAACATATATGGTTGCTACAACAGAAGGTAGTAACTGTGTAGTAACCAATGAAAAACGTTGCATATTTGCGTGTCGGAATTCACAGAATGACCCCCAGCCCTAAAACATTAAACATGTTAAAACAAAACGCTGCAAATCCCTGCACAACGGTTTATTAGTTTGTACAGAATACCCTTCTGTTACAGATCACAGCTCTCTGTATATGTAACCCGTCTACATAATATTATAAGATCCGTAGGTTAGATCCTCCGTAGGTTAGTACCTAACCCCGTACTCGTTACTAGGTACCTACCTAAATCACGAGTTAAGTGTTGCTAATATAATACTGTCGATGACAATAAGTAACTAAAATGGGAAAAAGAAACGCAAATAATGAAGTTCTGAAGGAAAATTATTGTTGATGTGGAGTGAAAAAAGTTGCAAAAGTACCGTCTACCAACAAACTCCAGCCCCTTCTACGTAGATTGTGTAATGCACCGTTGTGTAATAATTTACCGTTGAGTAATGATTTACCGTGGTAATAATTTACCCATCAATAATACTTCAACGTTTGTTCAAGTTTCACTACCTACCAACAAACTCCAAAAGAGCCATCATTTTTCAAATGAAATAATATCACAGAACAACCAACTCGACTTGATACTCCGCCAATATAATCAGGTGATCCCTAGCAATGATTTTATCTCGGGCCGATTCCCAATTGTTAGCGCGTCCCTAGTGATGATATTTGAGCTGAATGTATACAGTTCATTGTTGAAATAATCGTTACGAGGTACCTGCATTAATCACGAGTTAAATGTTGCTAAAATAATTCTGCCTATGACAAACAGTAACTAAAATGGCAAAAAGAAACGCAAATAATGAAGTTCTGAAGGAAAATTGTTGATGTGGAGTGAAATAGATGCCCCTTCTGCGTAGATAACTGTTTTCTGTGGTCAATACCTAATTTGTATAATAATTTACCATTGTGTAATAATTATCCCATCAATAATACTTCAACGTTTGTTCAAGTTTCACTACCTATCAACAAACTCCAGAAGAGCCATCAGTTTTCTAATGAAATAATATCACAGAACAACCAACTCGACTTCATACTCCGTGATTATAATCATATTCTCCCTAGCAATGATGATATCGGGCCAATTCCCGATTGTTAGGGGGTCCCTAGTGATGATATTTGGGCTGAATTTATACTGTTTCTGCTGTTGAAAATGCCTGTCGGTGCAAACTTCTGGGCATTGCTGTGAACGACCGGTTGGACGTACAATGCTCCGGGTGGTCTTAAAAAACTCCCGAGAAACTATTTAAAACCGTAAGAAAAAAACGTGAACACGGCGTCCTGGAGGCTTCAACCCCTATTTTTCACCCCTTAGGGGTAACTGACATTAACGCCGAGCTTCGAGGACCAACTAGACCCCAAATGGGACCTATAAACCGAATTTCGTCAATTTTGGTTCATGGTAACTAAGAAAAGTGATCAGTACGGCGTACGGCGGACGGACAGAAATTTTTTCATTGCATTTTCGGATTCTACACATCTTGAAACGGAAAGCATCAAATGTTGATGTGGAGGGGGGTTAAACTTGTTTTTTTCATGCTCGATTCCAAAGGTTCATTATTGAAAATGATGAACCAAAACGAAGTTGAGCACGATTGCGCACTTTTGCGCATTGCGCGCACGGTTCAGGCGTTTGGCCATGATTGAGCTTCATCGGGACTGACAGACAATCAGATTTTTACGTAATACTATAACAGATTAATGAATTTGTCAGACCGTTGACATTATTATGTCGATCAATGCCATAGTGTTTCTGTAAACAAGATACCTTTCACTCATTCCACGCACTCAACTATAGTCGACGTTATCGCGGGAGGGTATTGAAATTGGCAATCTGTAGCAGTCCGTTCGATCCCTTATTATAGCCATCGATTATTACACCTAAATTACGGTTAACAATGCAGACGTCGAAATATATGACTTGTTCGCAGTGGTAGATAGGGATGGGGCTCGATCTTCATCTGCAAGTAATCTTCTGTCCACAGTCATAATTAATTGTATGTCCTACAGACATTCATTTGCGTGACAGGACCAAAAAATTAAGAATGTGCAGACATGCCATTTCTCGTTAGTATAACGCTTTCGATTTGAGTCCCTTTTTGAGAAAAATGTTGTTAAGTTATATTGAAACAGTATTTTGTGTCTCGAGTCTCCACTTTTGGTGATTATTTCACTTTTTGGGATTTTCAATTATTTTTACTGATTTCATATTTTCATTTTATTGAAACATTTACCTTTCTGATCAATGTAATAAGTTAGGAAGTGATTTTTTTCAGTATATATATTTTGAGATATAAGGAACACTTTTTATGAACAGTTTCCGTACTTAGTTGACTAAAAATTTGGCAGGTACCTACATTCCATCGGTATTTGAGCATCACATACGCTTCAAACGCAATCTTGCGATATGTAGAGCTACCATGCTTACTGTGACCCACACCCCGAGCTGGAGCATCTTTTTCTGGTTCCCTCGAAAACCGGGGTTTTCGTGTTGAGTCTCTACTGTAGCGGGTGCTTGTATACTGTCATGAATTTCCATAACGCTTGGAGATTTTTCATCATCTTCCCTACTGAAAATGTACTTAACGGTCTATATTTCCTAGGTATCTAGCACTTTCCAATCATGCATCTCTCTTTTCTGGTTCGAGGGGTAGTTCAGGATCTAGGACAATGGCTGAGAATCCGGGCGGCACTCTTCAGAGAAGTCCATATCAACTAGGAACCGCTCCAAATCTATCAAACCGACCGGAAAAACCAAAGCTCAGCGGCGTTTTCCCGGTTACCCTTTGATCGTCCTTTCAGCCGGATCCAGTCGTTGGTCCACTGAGAGGAAATGAGTAGCTTCGAAAGCACGTGGGATAAAGCGCGTTGCGCGCATTCGTTGTACCTTAGGACAAAGGAAATGAAACAACCTGAAAGAAAGACGAGAGCAAAGGGCGATAGTTGGGCGTGGTTCAATTAAACCTTCGGTTACGTGTGGCCTTTTCTGTGAACTGAGTTGCGATAGGGTAACTATTTCACCATGGATTCCTGTTTGAGAAATTATTAGTCGGTTGAGTGGGTTGGTATTGGTTTTGGGTTATCTTTCAATGCGAACATGATAGCATTTATGTATTCCGTTGAAATAGTTCGACTCACGCTATCCTGCTATACACACAACACTCCTGATGAAGCTCAAGCGAACTGTTCTGGTATATTAGGACTCACTGACATAGGTATTCTTTCTTTACGCTTGCATTGTTGGTAGGATGGTAAGTAACGATTTTGGTTTATAATTTTCAAGAATAAACCTTTGAAATCCAGCATGGGAAAAAAACAAATTTAACCCCCCCCCCCCCCCCTCAAATTTTATGTTATACGTTTCAAGGTATGTAGAATCCGAAAATGTTATATAAATAGTTTTGTCTGTCCGCCGTACGTTGTATGCCGTACTTCGCACTTTTCTTAGTCACCATGAACCAAAATTAATTAAATTCGGTTTTGTGGTTCCAGTTTGGGGTCTAGGTGGTCCTCGAAGCTGGGCGTTACTGTCAGTCATTTTTTTTTAAATTGGCTTCAGGAAACACCTATACAGCCGCCTCGTTTATCGACAAAGTAAAATAAATGAACATTCATATTGTAAAATGTATAAAAAGCAAAAAAAGGAAAAAATAATACTTGTATAAAATAACAAGATGTCTTAAATAAGAGGAACTTATGCAGTTATATTGTTATATTATTGTCTAGTATAAACTTCACTAGAGCGTCATGGAGCTCCACAAATTCACACGCGATCACTAAATCCAGGTTGTATGGGCGCGGTAGGACTTCATCAATTTGATTGAAGAGAAGCAGACGAGGGCCCCGATGGGCAGGGCATACCATGATCGAGTGCTCGGCATCCCCCTCCTCTGAGCAGTGATGGCAACTTGGTGATTCGGCTCTTCCTATCCGATGGAGGTACAGCTTGGAGACACAGTGACCAGTCCTGAGTCTGGATAGTATTCGATAAAAGGTCTTAGAGCGTGCCGGTATTTTTCTAAAACATGGAATCGAGCGTGGTTGGGGAAACAGTCTTTTATACCTTGATCCGGCATGGTAGTTTAGGTGGAATTTTCCCCATCCGTTCAACTGTTGCTTTTTCACCCACCGGTTCAGATCTGAACAGGGAAACTCACAGAGCATACGACGAGGAAGCCTAGTCGACTGAGAGGCGAGATGGTCAGCAACTGAATTACCGTGAATGTCTTGGTGGCCTCGTATCCATAAGTATGTGGTAGTTACACCAGCCATCTTCAGGATATTGGAAGCATTTATAATTTATTTTTCTATGAATCCCAGTTTTTTGGTGGGGTTCATTCCTTTAAGTTAAGTCAGTCATTTCTTAGAGGTGAAAAATAGGGGCTGGATTTTTCAGAACGCCGTAGCTCGAAAACCATCAGTAGAAGAGTATGGATTCGATACCATCAGCATCGCCACTATGGTAGTTCTAACATCCGCTAGGATCGCTGTGGTCGGGATTAAAGCGGCATACGGCTAGGGTCTTGTTTGTTTAGCCTGTTCGTGTTACCTTGTGGAGGAATTCATAAATTTCCTGAAATTGATTTGCCAGGTGTTAATACTGTGATAGTCAGCGAATGGCGCGCATTATGCAATTATTCAACACTAGACCTAATGTATTAATCAAATGCTGACATGCCAGGCTGCACACATACCTACTTAATCTGGCACCAACACAAAAACAGTTATGGAATGGGATGTGCAAGTAATGTACTGGAGATGAACTGGAGTGGATCCTGTAGGTATAGCCTGAACATGGACGCTACATTCGTCCGAAAGTGCTCGCTGGGGAAAAAATGAACTGCTTATTACCACCCCAATAAATGAGTTGGTACCTAAATGATATATTTCTTTCAGCGAAAGCAGCCCCACGTGAGTAGAAACGTATAAAGAATATTTGACTCACTCAAAAATTTACATAGTGCAATATTTTGGACGTATTTTTCTGGAATCTGAACGAGTGTTTTGATAAACCAACCGTGGTGCGGTATTATTTGTCCGATCACAGACAGCGTTCCGTTTGTCATCGGAAATTTGACTACCCGCTAAACCTATGCGGGCCACCATCGGCATTGAAATGAGCGTTCCTTTGAGTTAGCACCAGTCAGCCTTTTTACCGCACCCGACTAAAGGAATGCAACCTCATCAAAATTTAACTCCGGTCTCCCCACTCTTCACCATTTTCTCCGCGGATCGTCGCTATTCTCTCCTCAGATAAAAGCATGGAGTAAGTATGCTGTGTTTTCCCGTATAGAACCAGTTCATCCCTCTTTCCAGTTTTGCATTAAATATAAACCCACCTCCGTCACCGTATTTTCTTTCTAGGATTCTGAGAAAGATTATAATTTTCGATGTCTTACGCGGAATCTAATCCCGTTTTCCTTCTGAAAGCACACATCCATATTTTAGTGTCGTGAAGGAATCCCATCCATCCGGAGCGGGTTTATAAAAATAGTAACTTGGCAAATGTTTCGAGTAAGTCGAGTGTTAGATCTTAAAAAGGAGAGCATTGTTTTGGGTGGAAAAACGACATTTTCTCGAGATGGGAATTGCAGAAAAAGATCGAAGCGTTTTCTAGAAATAAAATGAGGTGGTTCGTGAATTTAGATTTTTGATTCATTATTAGGCGTTCAGCATTGCTTTTAGTTCTCATCAGTTTTTATGGTGAGTTCTTCTCGATCATGCAAAGTGAAAACGGGGGGGGATTCCGTGGTCTACCCACAAAAATAAATTCCCCTAAACTTTTCCTGGTGTCCTCACTACCATTCTCCACAATCGGCGGCGGACCTTTTACATTGGCCATTGCCGTCTGAAAGCGCATAGCAAAGGTGGGCTTTGAGAAACCAAGTGTTGGTTTTCAGTACGCTTTGCTTTCTCACTACCGGAAGGTAGGGAAGCCTTGGATTCGTGATGGGATAAAAAAATGTGTTCTCCAAAACGAAAATTTCCACTACCATTTTGCGTTTCAGACATCAAGGAACATTTTTGGTTCCGTGCCTGTCTGTCTGTCCGTCTATCTTTGTGCCTGTGGTCAATTCCATGTAACGCCCATAACCCCCCGAAATAATGGTCGAAATGGCAGAAATTTGGGG
Source organism: Leptopterna dolabrata (assembly GCA_954871275.1). Classification (NCBI taxonomy): domain Eukaryota; kingdom Metazoa; phylum Arthropoda; class Insecta; order Hemiptera; family Miridae; genus Leptopterna; species Leptopterna dolabrata. The sequence goes on along the minus strand of OX940975.1, from coordinate 25,139,723 downwards.
GGTGGGTCACAGATGGTCCCGTACCAAAATCATAGAAAAGGTACATGCACAAACGTGAAAAACTTGAAGCGCCCATAACTGCCTTAATGTCGTTGAAATGATATCAAACTTGGGGTGTCGGTCATGAATGATACTTTGATAGTTCCATATGAATATCATTTGAATCGTAAACTTTCGACTGCCCATACGCAAACGTGAAATACTTGAAACGCTCATAACTATCTTAAATATCGTTGAAATGAGTATAAAACGTCGAGCTTCTAGGACCAACTAGACCCCGAACGGAACCTATAACCCGAATTTCATCAATATTGTTTCATGGTAACTAAGAAAAGTGGCCCGTACGGCGTACGGCGGACAGACAGAAATATTTTTATTGCAGTTTTGGATTCTACATACCTTGAAACGTAAACCATCAAATTTTGAGGTGGTGTAAGAATTTTTTTTTCTTGCTCGATTCCAATGGTTCATTATTGAAAATAATAAACCAAAAGTGGGGGATCGATCAGGAATAATATTTGATAGTTCCATATGAATTGCATTGGAATCGTAAACTTTCGTCTGCGCATGCGCGAACATGAAATGTTGACCATTTCCTTGTAACGCTTCTAACTACGCGGAAAGTAGTTGTAGAGAGCTGACATTTTGAGGGACGCAAGTTAATTGATATCAATATCATTGAAATCGTGCCGTAACTTTCGTCTGCGCATGCGCAAGCCCAACTGTTCTAAACGTTCATGTGATTCAAGTGAGGAAGCTATAGTGCCAACTCTAATCGTCTATCAAAATTATCAGCTAAAAGGCCAATGGTTCTTCGCGACGCAACCTGGATAATGACTTCCACAGCTGAACAAAAATGTTCAAGTGCTTGCGAACGACCAAATACCCCTGCTTGGTCGAGTGAACTGACAAAATTGACAAGCAGTTTATGCAGGCGGCACAATTAAATACGGGGTTGACGGTTCCATTAAAATTTAGTGGGAATGCTCCATAATAGGGATGAGCTAAGAGAGTTCGACTGATAATTTCGATGAGGTATGGAATATATTCGTCGACCAAAAAATAAATAATTATTTTATTGTGTTTCCTTGATATTTTTCTTTTTCTTCTAATAGAATATTATAGAAATAATCCATCTGCTTCGGAGCATAACACTGAGAACAGTTAGCTAGCGTTATGAGCATTTCACAGTTCACTAACATCTCCATTCCCCTAGCGATAGGTACAACATTATTATTATTATTATTTTTTGTTCTCTCTGCTTTGAGAAAGCTCCTACGTCTCTAGTTTCGGGAAAGCTTAGCAAATATTGAACTAAGACTTGACTTGGGACCACATCTTCGAGTAACATATAGAAAGAGTCATGTTTTTATTTTATCATGATATTTATCCTCTATCCTGCATAAGCCCTTCTTCCGTGTGGGCGATCTTCATCTGATTTTCCGCAACCCCTTCCCTCTACCCGGAGAGAGGAACTGTACATGATATAAAAAAGTATACCCCGCTGTATATAGAGGGGAAGTGAGGTGGTTTCCTATCAAAAAATTGTATCTCCTAAACTGTGAGGCTTAAGGGGAGGAAAGGAAAAAACAGGAGAGAAACCCGCGGGTACGTGCCGTATCGTAAAATACGGAAGAAGCGCCATGTAAACATAAAAGGTCAGGGCTGGCGTTTGGTTGCTGGGGTCATGGGGTACTGTGGTGGTCGCCAGTAAATAATAGTTAAGCCCCTTCCCTTTCGATACAATGGTAATCAACCACGGGAGGTTATTCTATAAAGACGATCTTCTGTCCGGGAGGTTTCGTTTTCTTTCTCTCTGTTCAAACAGGTTGCTCTTGTGATGTGGTACTGAAATAATATTGTATTCAGCAGAAAAGAAAATCAGCCCTGAACGTCATTTTACCAACATATATTCCCACTTTTAACTGTCTGAGATACGTTAAAGCGGAATTACACAATGTTGCTCGGTAGAATAATATATTAGGTAGGAAATAGAGTCAACTTGAATGGAAATGAAAATAATCTACACTGATGTTCACGGAAACTAAATTAAGGAAGTGATTCAAATCCGCTGTTCCTGATCTCGCCTGAAGTCGCTAATAAATTATTTGACAACAATAACATCGTCAAACGTTAGATCCCATGGGTTCTGAAAAGCAACGCAATCATTTCAATGAAGATGGTAGAATGAATAAAATAATGTCTACTTCATCGTCACTTTACTCCTACTGGATGAATGGCTTTCCAACATGAAAGCTCTAAGCTAATACCCATTTTTGTGGTTCGTGGGCGTAAAGCGGCGCGCATTTTACACGATTCCCCCCACCTGACCACACAGACCCCCCACCCAGAACGCCTATTTTGGATAGACTAATACATAATATACCAGAATATTTTTTATATACCTACTTTAAGCAACAGACACTTCTCATCACCCTCCGCACACCTAGTGAGTTCACCCCTACTCCTTCCATCGATATTAGATTTGTAATATAAAATCTGCTGACACATTTACATCCCTCACGGTAGACGAGTACATCGACCCTGATAGCTCATCGTACCTAACTCACATCCAGAAACTTATTTATATGACCTCGAATAATCATTTGCGGAAGAATTCACGGAACACTACCAAAAGATAAACTTTCCGTTCGTTGTAGTAACATAACTGCACAATGCACCACTTTCTGCAACCTGTAATATTCCTCGTTTCTAGAATGTCTACGTGCTATCTTACGAGCATTGTACGTCCAGCCGTTCGTACACAGTAAGGCCCCGAAGTTGGCACCGACAGGCTTCGTCAGCAGGAGGGTGAATAAAATTGCATATATTCAGCCCAGATATCATTGCTAGGGAGCACCTGATTATAATCACGGATGGCTGTATGAAGTCGAGTTGGTTGTCCGTGTTGTTGTTCGTTTTAGTATTATTTGGTTAGTTATTACACAACGATGAATTATTACACAACGGTAAATTATTACACAACGGTTTATTACATAGTGACAGCTCTCTCATATTTATCTTACTGACGTAACCCACGCGTAACCGCTGTCACCCATACCCTCCAAGTACTAACCACGCTGGAGGTGTCTTCGGTGACGCTGGAGGTGTCTTCGGTGATCTCACGGGAACCGGTTAATTCTACCTGATAGGCCCGTTGGCGAAAGGGCAATATTTCGAGAATAATCAGTGTGATTGTCCAAATAATCAAAATCATACTGTACAATTCTTCTGCGCATGGCTGCGGTTTCCCTGGTTAGTCCTCAGGTACTTTGTGACCAACTTTAGAGGGTTCCAAATTGGAAACTGGCTCATTGGTGAATGCATGAAATTTCCGAAAACCCTCGTGTCCTACTACAACACTTACTATATACATTATATCACTCATTCGTGCACCATGGATAAATAGTTTTGAACCGATTTTACAATACCAGATCGATTCATAATCTTATTAATACACTAAAGTAAGCCAAAATTTGAGACATTTCTTTCATGAAATAAGATTATGAATCGATCTGGTCTTGTAAAATCGGTTTAAAACTGTTTATCCATAGTGCACGAATGAGTGATATATTATGTAGATAGTAAGTGTTGTAGTAGGACACGAGGGTTCTCGGAAATTTCATGCATTCACCAATGAGCCAGTTTTCAACTGGCATAACGAAGGTGGTACCAGAGAAAAAGTAGGTTCTTGGTGTTCTAAGAAAAAAAAAATCTTCGGGCCAATTAACCAAGATAGCCCTGAATTATTTCTTGAAAATAATTCAGGGCTATCTTGGTTAATTGGCCCGAAGATTTTTCTTAGAACACCAAGAACCTACTTTTTCTCGGTACCACCTTCGTTGTGATTCCTCCGAACAAGCTAGATAAACTACCGATAGACTACAAGGTAGATAAACTACCGCGGCAAGTGTAACTGTTACAGATATCGTAGCTGGCTATTCAATTATCTTTTCGATCCCGGGCACTCCAATTCCATAGCACGGCTAGGGACAAAATAGAACTGAAAAAGCTGAAGGACAATGGTCCCACTAAGAGGCGGTAGATGGAGTAAGAGGGACGAGGGTAAGCATTGATACGAGCGGCAGATAGTTGAGAGGAAGTGAGCGAGAGAGTAGAGAAAGCACTCTAATGGCTCTAATGGATGTCTGAATCCGGTTTGAATCCCTCATTAGGACCAACAATGCTGTCCCATACAGCCAGTTTCCATTCCTTTTTTTCGTTCTCTTTTTAGTTTTCTTGTTTTTGTTCTTTTTTCCCCTTTTCTTTTTTTTTAAATCCGTTTTCCCATTGAGGACCTTCCAATCTCTCATCACTCATCTACCGGAAATCTCCACCGATGGAATTTTCTCATCTTATTTTGAAGAAGCTAATGTTGTTTCTATCTTCTTGACCCCACGACTGGGCTGACCCCGAAAATATACACTCAAAACTGAATGGCTATCACTAGAACTATATTTATACATATATAATTATAGTCTGCTAACATATTCAAATTAGCGTCTGGTACGAATCCGGGGGTTTCTACAAAAATTTAATATAATTTAAAATTCCACTGTTTCCAAATTAACATTTCCTGTGGTCCTCCAGCGAAAAAGAAGCATTAGCAGTAATTGGTTTTGGATTCAGTGGTTGGACAGCGACATTGCCAACTTAATTTTTATCCAAAACTGAAGAATGATAGAAGGAAATGTGCAATAGGAACAGAAGTTTTCCGGCGAAATCGAGAAATATACCGGCAAATCGTGGCGGGGGGGGGGGGGGGGGGGTTGAGAAACTTTCTCGTTTCATCACACATGATAAGGTTTCTCCATATATGTTAAACTAATGTTCCGATTGCACTGTTCACTATAAATATGATCAGAACAATCAAACAGCCACAAATCAATTCCTGCCAATTCTGACCATAATCATTCGAATTTTTGTCTGGAATTTTGTTTGAATACTGTCACACTAGCGCTCTTGATCATTTGCATGATTGGACGATAATAATATTATCACCCTCATGATTATGACCTTTAAAACACAATGACCCCCATGATTATGACCTTTACACCCTCACTGGGCTGGATCAAATGAGGGAATTCTCGGGCTAATGAGCTGGAAAAATATGTTCACAGAGTGTCCAGCGACAGGTAAATGTATTTACTCTATGTTTCCTCTCAAGAACTTTTTCAGATCATGCCTCCAGGGAATCTCAAGGTATAGTTTACAGTGATTCATTCAATCCAATATAGGCAACAATCTTTATTTTTTGGATTATTATTTTCAGTAATGAATATCTAGAATCGAGCATTCTTCCGTTAGTCGAATGTTTCTGTGAGGTGTATCCCACTCCAAAGGAGTGAGGCGAGGGGGACCCGCTTCTAGGTAGCTTCCTAAATTCCGTTCCCGCTTCGGTAAGTGTGCGCTTGGTTGCTGGCCCACACAGCCCTCGGCTGTGGCAGCGCTGTTTCATCCGAGAGGTGCATGCGACCAATCGTGTAAGTAAATTTGTTTTTATACCTTCAGCTAATTTTTGCTGGGAACATTATGTTATACTACGATTTAGTCGTGTTTTCACTTTCAGCTGTGTTGTTTGATTTGTATAATTATTTACCTCTTCTCGGAAAACATAATTTTCAATTGTGAGGCGCATGCGACAAGTGGCGTATTTTTTTCTGCTCCGGGTTATATACTGCAGTCTAAGTACAATATACAATACAGTATAATTTTAAAATACCTACAATTATTTTCATTTCAGAACGATGGCGATGGCGTGTTGGAAATACTCTTGCCAAGAATGTGGAGAACGTCTGTGGTTGGAACATATTTATGTGATGTGTAAATCAGTGTCAAAAAACCCGCCAGCGATTCTGATGAATCATGATGTACCTAGTTATCTTTTATGTACCTGCATACATTTATGTTTAAGTGTTTAAGTGTTCTGGTAAATTAGTTCTATTGGCTCGTTTTTCAGTGATTTTTTGAGAGGTTGATGGTGCAAAACTTCACCACTTACAGTTTTACCATGAGACTGATGATTCTAGTTTTGGTTTATTATTTTCAATAATGAACCATTGGAATCGAGCATGAAAAAAAAAATCTAAACCCCCCCCCCCCCCCCTCAAAATTTGATGGTTTACGTTTCAAGGTATGTAGAATCCGAAAATGCAATAAAAATATTTCTGTATGTCCGCCGTAAGCCGTACGGGCCACTTTTCTTAGTTACCATGAAAAAAATTGATGAAATTCGGGTAATAGTTTCCGTTCGGGGTCTAGTTGGTCCTCGAAGCTCGGCGTTACTGTCACTGATCTCTAAGGGGTTCAAAATAGGGGTTGAAATTTTCAGACTCAAAAACTTTCGACAGAAGGGTATGGTTTTTTTACGTTAATAAATTTGTCTTGGGCTAAACAATTTTTTGAGACCACCCGGAACATTGTATGTCCAGCCGTTCGTGTGACCAAAAAGCTTCGTCAACACGATCGTGAATCAAACGGTATAAAAACGGCCGGGATTTCATCACTAGGGAGCACCTGATTATAATCAAGGAAGGCTGTATGAAGTCGAGTTGGTTGTTCTGCGATATTATTTCATTTGATAAGTGATGGACTATTGGATTTTGTTGGTAGGTAGTGAAAGATTGCTAGGGATCACCTGATTATATTCACAGAGTATGAAGTCGAGTTGGTTGTTCTGTGACATTATTTCATTTGGAAAATGAAATAATCTCTTTTGGAGTTTGTTTGTAGGTAGTGAAACTTGAACAAACGTTGAAGTATTATTGATGGGTATATTATTACACAATGGTAAATTTATACATAACGGTATATCGTCCCCACTATGCCAAACTATCGAATCTTTTGACACTCCCGAAAACTAGCGAAACCGCAATTTTCACGAATTTGAGTTTTAGTTACAATGAATATTGTCTTCACGAGGTCTACCAGCTGGCAAAATCTTGCTTCAATATCGTGCACCGTTTTCCGCCTACAGCTTGTTATTAATAAGCGTATCTGTATGTGGGCCGTTTTCCACTCCAGCAAACTAGCGAATCCGATTATTCGTTAATTTGACGTAGTGTCTTTGTAGAATGTAGGTCTAAAACAACCGATGAATCAGCCGCTTTCGCTCATTTGCCATAGTGACGCACTATCAAAATCAATACACTACACACAATATCCTTACAAGAGGCATGATTGTCGAACCAGGTAATGTTCATTTACCGTTGTGTAATAATTTGCCGTTGTGCAATAATTTACCATTGTGTAATAATTAATACTGTAGTAATAATTTATTAGTATTCTGTACAATATAATAAACCGTTGTGCAGGGAATTGAAGCGTTTTCTTAGTTACCATGAACCAAAATTAAATTTGATTTGTAGGTCCCATTTGGGGTCTAGTTGGTCCGCGAAGCTCGGCGTTACTGTCAATCATCTCTATGGGGTTGACGTTTTCCAGAACGCCGTTGCTTGAAAAGTTTCAATAGAAGGGCATGGTTTGTTTTTACGTTTTTAAACTGACCTCAAACAAAAGCATGCTAGGACAATCAAGGATGGCTGTATGAAGTCGATTTGATTGTTTCGTGATATTTCATTTGATGAATGATGGCTCTTTTGCATTTGGTTGATGGATAATAAATTTTGTAACTTGCTTCATGAATAACAACAAGTAAAGATTGAATGATTTAATCCGGCGCATTTTTATGAAACTGTAAATCACGGGCCGGCTCCTGTACTCGATTTTGGGCTTTCCTAGGGGAGCTCGAGAGTAGGTAGGGTAGGAACACATAAAACACTGATCTACGCAGTAGGGGCATCTGTTATAAGGTAAATAATAAACCGCGGTAATCATTGGCAGAGTTTTTAGTGTATGCAACTGAATAGGTCCAACGTAACATGCTTTGGACCTTAGATACTACTATCAGATAGGTAATACGTATGCTGCTACCTAAATTATCACAAGGAGAGTTCTCCATGACTTCAATTGATTGGAGGATCTTGAGCGTCATCATCCAATCCCCAAGCAGGGATTAGAAAACCAATGACTGTTTCTAATCCCTGCTGGATATATAAAAATAAATCGAAACATTGATTATCACTGACCGTCTTAAAATGAAGATCCTTCAGCTAGTTACTTTCTAAATTCTCTCTGTTCACCGAAAGTCGTCTTTGAGACGTAGAAGGAATGCTCATAGGTTGATGGTGGAAATTCTCAATTAATCTGGTGAAAACTAGGTCAAGAAAACGGGACCAAGTAAGCCTTACGTACTAGTATCACGCTGAAAATCGATATATTTCTCAGTAAAACACATCGCTATACAGTCGAACTACCTCGTAGAGTGAAATATGGGTCACGCAAGTAGGTTAAATATAAAATGGTAAAATTTCGAGGGGAAAAAGTAGAGAAAACGATCTCCGAATTGGGAACTCGAAGGTAATATGAGTTGTTTGGGTGTTGAAGATCGTTACGAACTATTTCTCACATCCCAACTTAAAATGACGGCCATGGAAGCTTTTTGTAATGGAACAACCTTCGAAACGTTAAGTGTTGGTTCTTCAGTGGAAAAAGAGGCGTAATTTTCGACCATTTCAAAAAGGGACTGACGGAGCGTGGGAGCCAACGTGACGGCGTCTCTGAAAAGTTGAGTTGAGGGCTGAGCGTGAGGGATCAACCTCTTAAAAGTTGTAGGAAGAGGGTTGGCAGTCGGTTAGGTTAGGTCGAGGAATAGGTGAGGTTAGTAGTTGAAGTGGGGGTGGACTCCTTTTCACAAACTACTTAATACCTAATCGCTTAGAACCTAATGAAAACAAATGGCCCATCAATCATTTTGTCGGATCACGGATTAAAAGGGAGCCGGTTCGTGGAAAGGCGGAATCGAAACTTTTGAGCCTCTTCGTTATCACAGTTTCATTTCGAGAGCCTCAAAATAAGCGGCTTCCGTAGTAATAAAATATTTGAGGTTGGCAAGGACACGGCAGGCCTTAAGTATTTGGGTTTTCAAAATGTCTAAGCCTCACCAATTTTACCAGTGTCGAATTTCAGCGTTGCCTATTTTGATTTATTGATACCTACCCATGTACCTTTAAAATCGAAGGAATTTTACAACCCCTCCCAATTTTTTTCCCCCTCAACATTTTCACAAACTATCTACGTTTGATACGGTACGTATAATATATTAATTTATTACAGTACGTATTTGAAGGTACGTGTAATCCGAAAATGGAATTACCTACTACGCAACAACAGTAGATAGATTCCTGTAAAGATACCCCTTCTGCGTAGATCACTGAATTCCTATTAGCGTGTGACCCTTATTTAGTGGGGTCGTTTTTTCTGTGAATACATGCCTACCAACACACGCATGGACGGACGGAAGCACGCATGCACGCACACATACACGACAAAAATGCAGTAACTTAAATATGAATTTTTCCACCGCCCCCATCTTCTTGTAAAGCGCCATTTCGGCCCCACCATCCCCTCCCCTTCACCCTCGGGCATTTTTGAAATTCTGATGGTCGAATCTAGGTAGGACCCTCGATATATTCCCAAATTTGCATCTCATTAGAATAATTTTTTTAAGCGTGAACAGCAAACTAGGCAGGTACTTGTAGTTGCCTACAAAAAATAGGTAGAAAAGTACCTATCAAGAAAATCCAATACACCTACTCACTCTCCTTCTTCAAAAATGAAATAATTTCACAGAACAGCAAACTCGGTTTCACAAAGCCGTTGGTTATTATATTTATCAAGCTGTTCCTAACCAAAGATATGTGGGATGGAGTTATGTACACACATACCGTATGATTCACACTCGTGTTGACGAAGCTGTTCGGTTCAAACTTTCAGGTCCTTACGGTGAACCAACGGCTGGACGGACAGTACTCCGGATTGTCTAATAAAACCCTAAAATCCGGAAACAATTTGAAAACATCATAAAACGGCACCCTTCCATTGAAAATTTTCGAGCTAGGGCGTTGTGAAAATTGCAATCCCTATTTCCCACCCATTAGAAATAACTGACTGACTGGTGCCGAGCTAACTGATTCGGCCTTATCCTTAATTCGAGAGATAAAGCTCCAAGAATCAAATTATGAAATTTCATGGAAGGCACTGACTGTGATCCGTACAATAATAAACGAGTTCTAGCCTCCTTTTATTTGAACAATATACTGGAGTACAGTTCTTTGAAAGGGAAGCCAAGTATAGATTCTCTCAAGCAATTTCAAAGTAAAATTTGTTATAATATTTCCGCATTCCAGTTGTTAGGCATTGAGAAAGAGTCGGAATTCATACTTTTTCACTTAGCAATCAGGCATTTAGATTCGGGAACTCGTGAAAAATTCGAATTGAGCCACACAATTGTAAAATTTCCTACCTACAATGATTTGAGAAAATTGGCGGGAGCGAAGTATGGCCTTACAGCTTGCTGAAGGAAATTTGTGTCCAGCTTCTACTTCTACCCCGTCTACGTCTAAAAAATTAATTTTTTGAAAAGTGTCGAAAAAAATGTTAACCAACCCAAGTCTGGGCGCTTTCAAGGATTCTTCCAATTCCAAGTCAGCAGCTGTTCAACACAGCCTCCTCCATGTATAGTGTGCTCTAATGGGGACAAACATATACTATTAGGCTGTCTGAAATTTAATAGAATTACTCCAGAGGATCGCTTACAATCTATTAGAGACTTTAAGGGTTGTCGTAATTGCCTTAATTATTCACATAAAACTGCCGCTTGTACTTCAAAATGGAAATGTCCATTTTGTGACCACAGACATCATACTATGCTTCATCTTGTGTCCTCTTCAGCTCCACTGTTATCTGCTCATGGTTGTACATCCAATGTGCCTTCGAATATCCAGCAACCTGTTCTGGCATCAGTTTCTCTTAAATCTACTTCTTATAGGGAAGTTGTTATTTTGGGCACCGTCTTAGCTGAATTCAGAGACGCTGGAGGGGGGGTTCAGTCTTTGCGATTCGCCATTTCATTACTCCTTTGTCGCTGAAAGATGTCTCAATAAATTGCGAATATCGTACACTCATTGTCCTCGTCGAATTTCAGGCATTGGACAGTCAATTTTTGAAGGTAAAAAGAGCAAAATCCTGCATTCTGCGCCCCAGGAACCGTTCTTCTCCCTAGTTTGACTACAGTTGCCATGATAGTGAAGGATATCACCCCTTTTTTGCCGTGTTCAACCATACCTTCGGAATTGACCTCTCAATTTTCATCCCATGAACTGGCCGATCCTGCATTCTGGAAGTCATCTTCAATCGATTTCTTATTGGGAGCAGACTTATATGGCGAGATTGAGTGTGACTGTGGCTGTGACTGAGGGCCTTCCTAAGTTCTTCCCGTCAGTTTTCGGTCACGTAGCCATAGGCCGTTCTGGTCAGACTACCAGTCTGATGAATGGCGTGCCACTTCTTGTCTTCCCTACTCCGACTGACAATTTGAATGAAGAGTTGACAAAGTTTTAGGAACTGGAAGAAGCCTCCTCCTCTACTCCTACGATGTCGGACGAGGGTATAGAGCGTGAAAAGATTTTCATTGACACTACCGAACCCCTAAAGGACGTTATGTCGTCAGGTTGCCCTTCAAACACATGGACTTTGAGTTAGGTGACTCATCTTTCACAGCCTTGAGACAACTCAAGTCACTTGAATAACGTAACGTAAATTACAGCTTGACGAAGAAACTAAAAAAAAGTAGGTATTTCGACTTTATGGCTGAATATCTATACCTACACCATAAATATGATCCCAACAAAAAAACCATCTAAATTTGTCATACCTCATCATTGGGTAACTAAAATTGATCGAAATCATTTGAAGCTTCGAGCTGTGTTCAATGGATCGGGTAACTTCCGACCACATTCTCTGAATGATGTCTTAATGGTTGGTGCTAAAATGCAAAAGGATGTCCGGAAAATCTTAATTTCAGAATACACACTATTGTGTTTATGACGGACAGTTAAGATGTACCTTCAGATTTTGATCGTTATACCTGAAAGACAGTACCAGCAAATCTACTGGCGTTTTGAGCCAAAGGAGCCTATTCAAACTTATGATTTGGTGACTCTCACGGGCTCACTTCCCTGCTCAGTCCCTGCCTGACTCCTAGAGTAATCCACCAGTTGGCTCTGGATGAGGGTGGACGCTTCCCACTCGCTGGTAAGCGCTTCAGAACGATATTTATACTGATGACGTGGTGACCGGAGCCAGTTCGGTCGATGATGCTATGGAACTGGAAAATCAACTCGCTTCCATGTTCCAAAGAGGTGGCTTTGAGGTGAGCAAATCGGCGGGCAATTCAACTGAGCTTCTCTTGTGTGCCTTAAACATTTTTAGTGATCCCATTACACTGTCTTGAGAACCAACTAGTTCTATCAGGATTTTGGGCTTGCAGTGGGACCCTGCCAACGATTGATTCTTTTATACATTTTCAGCACCAACTTTAACATACACAATGAGAGCCGTGCTGTCTCCTATAGCGAAGCTTTGTGATCCGCTGGGATTCCTGTCACCCTCTATTATCCTCATGAAGATTATCAGGCAGGACTTGCGGAAGGAAAACTTGGATTGGGATGAACCAATACCGTCACCTATAGCAACAAGGTGGAAGAAAGTACTTGATAAACTGACAGATCTGTCTTCCTTGAGAATTCCTCGATTTGTAGGTAAATGTCTTCCATACCAGTACCAGGTTGTCGTGATATCCTCCCAGAACATCTCTGGGAACTCTTTTACCTCATATGAAGACTGCACAAATAAACCAAACCAATGAAGAGGCGTGCGTGACCAACTGCAGGCAAACCCTACTCCTTCCTACCTCCCCTCAACGTCCTGTGACTGGGGGAGGTTGGAAAGGGTCTTATAAAAACCCGCCTTCTCACCCGTTTCTTCATTCTGCGCTACAACCTAAAGTCAATGACTTCTCTCTCTCCTCACATCTCCTTATCTTTATAGCCTAAAAGATCTGAGAATGGTAGAACGGGTCAGGTGATAACCGACCAGAGTGGCCACCACTGGGCAAAACCCTCGAGCGTTTTTAGTGGTGGTAACCTCCCTGGCTTCGCCATAGATGATAACCTTTTAAACGCTAAATCCAGCACCATCTCATTTGCATATCCAAACCTCGCCATTACCTAATTCTATTCAAACCACCACACAGATAGTAGGCTTTTCTAATGCCTCCGGAAAGGCCTATTCTGGGACTTTGTACTCAGGCACTGTTACTGATAGCGGAATTTCTGTCAACTTGTTGATAGCCAAAACCAAATTAGCACTAATCAACCATGTTTCCATTCCAAGACACGAACTTTATGGAGCTTTGGTTCTTATTCAATTCTATCATTTTACTTCACAGTTCAGGGAATCATTACCACAAACTCCTATGAAACAGTTTTCTTCACCGATTCCTCAGTAGTTCTGGCTTGGCTGAACACGCCCCAGTTCAAATTGAAAAGGTTTGTTGCAAATTGAGTTGCTGAGATTCTCACCTCTTTGGATTCATGGCATCATGCAGTTTCTGCAGATAACGCAAGCGATTGCAGCTCGCGGGGTATATATCCTGAACAACTCCTCGGCCATCAGATTTGGTGGCATGGACCGAGCTGGCTCAAAGATCTTCTAGAGAATTGGCCGAAATCCTCTCTTAGTAAGTTAGTAGTGGTAGCAGAATTGAAGATTCAAGTTTCATTAACAGTCTCTCGTATGGAAGTGCCAAACGATTTCGTGTGATCTCCCTTCACAAACATCCTTGTTTATTGGATGACAAGAGTATCATCTTATTCCAAATTTTTCACGCGCTAGTCTGGTTGAAAAGATTGTGTCAAAAGTTCTTTCGAAAGTAACCCCTGAATTCGAGTGCCGTCATGCTGACAGAATTAAATGACTTGCTACTCATTTTCATTAAGGCCATCCAATGTCATTTTCTGTCAGATAGATCAGGGCCATTTTGGTCTGTGATCAATAGGTATATCGATCTTAATCCATTTCTGGATGGAAATAGCATCCTACGAGTCGGCGGTCGATTGTGCCATGCTGATGTGCCTGTAAGAATCCAATCGTTCTTCCTACTAGTGCCCATTTAACAATGCTGTTAGTCGACCACTATCATGATTGCCTTTATCATCATCCTGGTCCAGGACTTTTGCAAGCATTGATCCAGACACGCTATTGGGTGCCTTCTCTCAGGCGTTTAGTGTGACAGCGAACACTTTCTTGTCCCACATGCTATAAATCAAGAGCAAAGAGTCAGATCCCTATCATGGGCGATTTACCTGAGTATCGGATGAAAGGTCCCTCCCTTCACGTTGGGATAGGCTATGCGGGCCCCTTCGATCTTAAAGAGTCTCCAAGAATGAATGTTGCCACTGGAAAAGCAGACTTCTGCATTTGTATATGCATGTCAACGATGGCTGTGCACTTAGAGGCCGTAATCAAACTTTCGGCTGACGCATTATTATCTTCTCTTAGCCGCTTCATCTCATGTCGAGGTCTTCCTGAGGCTATCTACTCGGATTGCGGATCTCACTTCCTAGGAGCAGCTCCAACCTTCAAAGGGTTCTTCACGTGGTACAGGGAGGTGGATACCAAAGATGCTATCATAAACTTCTCCGCTTCCTCAGGATTCCAATGTATTTTGACCCTCCCTACTCGCCACACTTTGGCGGGTTGTGGGAGGCCTGCGTAAAATCCGTCAAAGCGAATCTTACAACGGTATCGGATAAGAACGCACTCACCTACGAAGAGCTTTCCACATTGTTCGCTCGCGTTGAGGGAATCCTCAACTCCCGTCCACTCTGTCAACTTTCCAGCGATCCTACTGAGACAGGCTTCTTATCGCCAGGCCACTTCCTTATTGGCTGCCCCATTATGTATGTCCCAGAACCGTCAGTCTTGGGCTTAAAAAAAACACGCTGTCTCGTTGGCAAGTGGTCCAACGGATGTTTGAGCAAGTGTGGCAATGCTGGCGCATGGAATTTCTGTCTGCACTCCAGAAGAGAGCCAAACCGCACCGTAATTCCGAGAATCTTGAGTTTTTTTTTTATCCACCGCCGGTCTCATTCATTCGACGTCTTGCTGCCCAATATTTTTCACACACTGTTTCCTCTGGCGTGGACCTGCATATGCCTACCAGTGCAGGGCACTCCATGATATGTCGGGTGTCCATGGCACAATGGACAAATTGGCGTGTCGACTACCCCTATCCAGAATAAATGCCTTTGGAAGTAGTCATGGCCAGTGGTCATCTTAAACAGGGCCACTGACATTCGCCTAGGGAGAAAAGGGGAATCTTGCCTCCCTCTGTGGTGAGGAGCTCCCAGTCCTTTCCAGCGCTCCCCGCCTCTATTGCTTCCTTGTTGCGACGTTTCATTGCTGCCGCTATCTCCCGTTTGGCTGAGTACAGTTTTCTACGTGGATCCGGCTGGGCTTTTCTAGTACCTCCCTTTGCCAACCAGTCTGCCTCCTCGTTTCCCCTGATTCCACAGTGGCTCGGAATCCACTGAAGGTGACAGACACCGCCGTACTCTCGGACGGACTTGAGCAACATCAGAGAGTCATCTACTGCTCGTGATCTTGCTGAGGGCTGTGCGGTACCAAGTGCAAGTATGGCGGCCTGGGAGTCCACGAATATAACAACCCGTGCCACCCTTCGTCGTTGTACCTTGTGAATGGCTAACAATATAGCCATAATTTCTTGAGATGATGAGATCGGAGATACGGTTTTGATCAAGGACTCTGCAGGTCATCCTCTTCAATGGCCAACAGCTCGAGTTACCCAGGTCAACCAAGGTCATGACGGCGCTACTCGTGTTGCAGCTGTGCAGACTGCAAAATCCACCGTCCAGAGATCAGTCACGAAACTCGTTCATCTTCTTCCTCTAAAATCCAATCCGTTCCATCGAGAACCTTGCCTTAAAGTTCGGAATCATGCGTCGTCCCAATCTGATGAAGTTGTGCCATTCTTCTTCCATCGTCTCGAGAGAGCACGTCCTCAAGTTTTATACGTACGCTTGTGAATCCACTTAGATCCCGTCGCAAATTTTTCGTCATTATAAACTATATTATTTCACGTGTATATACATACGGCCGATCGGGATCTGTGAGTTTCTATCCTTACAAAAGACTTATTCCATCAACCGCCTTTCTCCTAAGCGGCTTCTACTGTACTCCAAACATGGATTTTATATCAAGAAAATATCTATCAAAACATCGATAGAGCATTGAAATTCTATTTGAAATTCCATATTCAGTATGTTTTGTAAGAAAGGTAAGTTTCCTGATATGATTCAAGAAAAACTAATGCATTGTGGTTTTCCGATGCTTCGGTAATTCTATAACTTCTTAGCAAACAGTCCGAAGCCTTAAGAAAAAAATCCAAAGCCCTACTGATGGACAGAATAGAGCTCCAAGGGTTAAAAATACGAGATTGGCCTTTTGGTTTGCTTCCGCAAAACGCGTCACGCAGGACGGCGCAGTATTGAGAAGAAAACCGTATGATTTGTATACAACCCGTAAACCCCGATATCGACTACGAACCAAGCTATCCTCCCTTCTAAATTACGGGCTTAACCCTCGAGATCTGTAGCGACCCAATAGAAGCCTCCTGTCATCTTGGTATAATCCCTTAGTCAGGGCTCCCCGTGAGGGGATGAGGTTAGTGAGGTCATAGCGGTAGTGGCGCGGAGGGGGGTTAGAAACGCTGTAATTCCTACTAAATATTAATCAGCGAGTCCAAGGTCTGGGGAGGATAATGTCTACGGTTCGCGACCCATTGCCGCTAGACGTTAAACGCATTAGCATTGAAGGGAACGATGAAGCTCAAATATGGACCGATTCTCGATTTTGAATTGATTGGAAACGGTATGAATCCCATGAATTGGAGGACTTAATTGGATCTAGTTGGATATTTAACATGGAATCATCACCTTTCAATCAATACTGACGGACAACCGTGAATAATGAGACAGTTCTGATTGGATGCGAAAGTTTTATAATGAAATGAGATCGTCTCATAAAATCAGTTCCTTCAGTAGGACAGTGATTAAAAAATCAATCGTCAATTCGTAGGAACTTGGAGAAATCAAGTTAAATGAAAAATGCTGCAAATTATTACACAACGGTTCATTATTTACCTATATATAGCATTTCCAAGTCAAATTCAACCTTTTCCAAAGCAAATTCAACCTTTTCCAAACCAAATTCAACTTTTTCCAAGTCAAATTCAACTTTTTCCATTTCAAATTCAACTCTTTCCATTTCAAATTCAACCTTCCCCTACCTCAGAAAAAATATAAAGTTTAATAAAGTTTAATAAACTGAATTTGTGAACCCCATTACTAACTTTTTGTTGCATTATTTAAGGCTTAAATTGATTGTATGATATCAGATAGCGACTGCAAACTCCCTCGCTACTTCGTATGACATCAGATGAGGTGCGTTCGATTAATCAGAAGGTTTGATGGACAAAAAAATAGGCATTAAAGAAGAAAACACGAACAATTTGCGAACACCGAAGTTATGTTTCTTACTTCAGTTGAAGGTTAACAAAAGGAAAATTTTAAATTGTAATGAAAAAACGCTGCAAATCCCTGCACAACGGTTTATTATTTTGTATAGAATACCCTTCTGTTACAGATCACAGCTCTATGTACAGATAACCCGTCTATATAATATAATATATGTACTATTCCATGCATAATTGTGTAGATCGCAGACCCTCCGTAGGTTAGTACCTAACCCCGTACTCGTTACTAGGTACCTACCTAAATCACGAGTTAAATGTTGCTAAAATAATTCTGCCGATGACAAACAGTACCTAACAAAAAGAAACACACATAATGAAGTTCTGAAAAGAAATTGTTGATGAGGAGTGAAAAAAGTTGCAAAAGTACCTACCAACAAACTCCAGCCCCTTCTACGTAGATGGTATAATGAACCGTTGTGTAATAATTTACCGTTGAGTAATGATTTACCGTAGTAATAATTTACCCATCAATAATACTTCAACGTTTGTCCAAGTTTCACTACCTACCAACAAACTCCAAAAGAGCCATCATTTTTCAAATTAAATAATATCACAGAACAACCAACTCGACTTCATACTCCGCCAATATAATCAGGTGATCCCTACCAATGATTGGCCGTATTCACAAATTCCTATTGTGGGCGCGTCTCTGGTTACGAGATTTGGTTTGAATTGTATACAATTTCATTCACACTGGAGTCGAACATGCCTGTCGGTGCAAACTTCGGGGCCTTACTGTGAACGAACGGCTGGACGTACGATGCTCCAGATGGTCTTAAAAAACTCGCAAGTTCAAGAACTATTTAAAACCGTAAAAATATTTACGTAAAAAAATGGTATAGGCGTTTTGAAAATTTCAACCCCTATTTTGAACCCCTTAGAGATGACTCACAGTAACGTCGAGCTTCGAGGACCAACTAGACGCCGAACGGAACCTATAACCCGAATTTCATCAATTTTCTTTCATGGTAACTAAGAAAAGTGGCCCGTACGGCGTACGGCGTACGGCGGACAGACAGAAATATTTTTATTGCAGTTTTGGATTCTACATACCTTGAAACGTAAACCATCAAATTTTGAGGGGGGGTAAGAATTTTTTTTTTCATGCTCGATTCCAATGGTTCATTATTGAAAATAATAAACCAAAATAAAAATAATAAACACACATACCTAGTACCTGCACTGAACCACTATAACGTTGTTTAATTTAAGCCTCAAATAATGCAACAAATATTTATTAATGGGGTTCACAATTCAGTTTATTAAAATTTATATTTTTTGCTGAAGTAGGAGGGGAAGGTTGAATTTGAAATGGAAAAAGTTGAATTTGAAACGGAAAAAGTTGAATCTGACTTGGAAAAAGTTGCATTTGACTTAGAAAAAGTTGAATTTGAATTGGAAAAGTTGAATTTGTTTTGGAAAAGGTTGAATTTGACTTGGAAATGCTATAGATGCTCCTTCTGCGTAGATCACTGTTTTCTGTGGTCAGTACCCTCGAGCTCCCCCTAGAAAGCCCTAAATCGAGTAATAGAACCGGCCCGGGAAATAAAGTTTCACGCAAATGCGCGGGAATCAATAATTCAATAATTAATTATTATTTGTAGTTATTCATGGAGCATAAGGTAAATAACAAACCGTCGTGTAATAATTTACCTGTATTATAGATGGCCCTTTTGCGTGCATAGTATAATAAACCGTTGTGTAATAATTTACCATTGTGATAATTTACCGTTGTGGTATAATTTAACCAATAATACTTCAACGTTTATTCAAGTCACAAAAATACCTACCAACAAAATCCAAAAGAGCCATAATTTTTCAAATAATGAAATAACACCCAGAACAACCAACTCGACTTCATACAGCCATCCGTGACTATAATCAGGTACTTCCTAGCAATGATTATCTCGGACCAATTCCCAATTGTTGCTGCGTCCCTAGCGATGATATCTGGGCTGAATGTATACAATTTCATTCACCCTGCTGTTGAAGAAGCCTGTCGGTGCAAACTTCCCGGCCTTACTGTGAAAGAACGGCTGGACGTACAATGCTCCGGGTGGTCTCAAAAAAACTCCCAAGTTCGAGAACTATTTAAAACCGTACACAAATTTGAGATAACGGCGTCCTGGAAACTTCAATCCCCTTCATCGGTGTAATATCAAGGATCGGGCCAGCAGAGAAGTACGTCTTCAGGTGGCGCTACTGCAGAGGGGTCGGATCCGTGGCTCAAAGGATGCTTTCCGTTCGGGTTCCTGAACTCAACGACCCCCATTTTCTGTCTTTCCTGCTGTACGTTATATTCTCCTCGAATGGATCCCGCTTGATCGTATGCTTCTGTCTGCGGATGGTGTTGGCCCTTGAAATAAAGTTGTTAGTACAAACTGAAAATTATCCCTAGGTACCCCGGTGATGCCTCCGGGCAAGAAGTGGCAGTAGCTCCCACGCGAAAGCCTCAAGGGCACCAACACCAACCCTTGAGGCCCTAGGTACCCCATAGGGATAATCTGCAGTTTGTACTAACAACTTTCTTTCCAGAGCCTACATCACATCATGGGGCACCGCAACAGATATGCAGCACCAGATTAGTTCGCATCTTGGTGTTTGGCATCCCCGTCTTTTGAAAAAGTGGTATTGTCCTTGTGGCTAGGGGCAAGTTACCCGTCATGGCCTAGGCGAATCGTCATCCATACTGGAAGAACCGGGCACTGGAGAGCATTGCTTAACAATGATCTGAGGGGTTAGTCAGAACGCCTCCCACCCCTGTACGCAGGGGCAAAGCGACGGCTACCGAGCAACATTCTCTGCTGGCGGTCCTGCGACCGGTCTGGACTCTGGGGATGGGGCAAAGCCTGGCAACTGGGAAACCGGTAGCTCGGGCGGGGGGAGCCCCAGGCAACCGGCACGTCGCTTCGGCAAAGTGCCACCTGTCTGCCCCCCAGTTGAGGTTGGATTTGTGGTGGTCGTGGTTGTTACCCAGGCGCTGGAATTTCACCAGTTGTTGCGGGGAGGTGCCCTTCCAGATGGTTCGGGGACCATTTGGATAGGCACGGGCATGGGAGTTTTGTGGGAAACCAAAAACTCGGGAATCAACCTGCTAAGTTGGTAGAGTGAGCTAGAACACTCTCCTCCACCTGTAGGTGTAACAGGAACTTGGGCATATCCCATGACTTTGGCTGATTGTACAGACCCCACTCAGGAGGGCTTCCCTGACTGCTTGCAGCAGGGGGGAGATAGTAAGCCTTGGGCTGGGTTCTCCTTTAACCTGTAATGGATGAGGGGTTTAATTACTTCTCCCATACAGCATAGTTTCCCCCTCTACATCCTCTTTAAAAAGGTAGGGAGGCAGTGTGATAGCTGCCCCCGGAGACACTGGTTTGATTATAACGCAATGCCTCCAGGAGTTGAGGATTCGTTTCCTCGAATCGACCGCCCTTTCAGCCGCGTGTCAAAAAGATCGGGAAGAGCCCGCATCCAAGATGGACGGGATTCCAATATACCGTCACAAACCATTGGACAATGTACGTTTTATTCTTCGATTGGTGGGGTATTGTTTTCGACCAGTCATAATGCGCGATCACAGGCGCATGTGGCCGAGGACGCAATGAGCTCCTGGGTCAGCACTTTTTGTAACTGGGGCAGGGAAGGATGTCGAGACGATCGGTGAAATGAATGTTTTTCGACGAATCGGGTCTGACAGTTCTGTGATAGGATTATTAATTTCATTGGAAAAAATGAAGGCTCTTATGGATTTTGTGGTAGGTGCTTTTGTAACTTGAATAGGCGTTATATTTCATAAATTAATAAAAACTATGAAATAAAATTTCCGGGCTGGCTCAACACTCGATTTAGGGCATCTATACAGATAAATTATTACCCAACGGTTATTATTTGTAAATTGTTACACAAGGGTTTATTATTTTGTAAATTACTAAACAACGGTAAATTGTGTATGGCAAATTATTACACAACGGTTTATTAAACTATCTACGCAGAAGGCGTATCTATACAGGTAAATTATTACAAAACGGTTTATTATTTACCTTATGCTTCATCAATAACTACAAAAAATGATGAATGATGAATGATTGAATTATTGAATCCCGCGCATTTGTATGCAACTTTAACCGGTCCGGCTCCACACTCGATTTAGGGCTTTCCTGGGGGAGCTCGAGGGTACTGAGCACAGAAAACCGTGATCTACGTAGAAGGACCATCTATACAGGAAATAATAAGCCGTTGTGTTATAATTTGCAGCGTTTTTTATTTAATTTTTATTGCATTTTCGGATTCTACACATCTTGAAACGGAAACCATCACATTTTGAGGGGGGTTAAACATTTTTTATTTTCATGCTAGATTCCAAAGGTTCATTATTGAAAATAATAAACCAAAAATCAGGCTCACGAAGAATCCACCTTCAACGCTGAAAATGAATGTCAATGAGTTATGCCTGCCGATTGGTGTACGAGCTATTTAAGGATTGCGCACAGACATAATAGGCGGGTAGCTAAGAAGTTTGACGATTATAAAACTAATGATTATAAAGCTCATGATTATACAGTTAATGATTATAAAGCTTATTTTCTGGGAAATAAATATTTTCTCCGTTCTACGTGATCAGGGTGAAAATAGCGAATCAGTTGTCAATTTCGAGTAAAAGTACGGATTGAGAGAAATTGGACCGGTTTCTTTTTTTCGTGTTTGAGTTTTAGTCACATTAAACGAAGATCGCGTTCCCTCATCCCGAAAGGGTAAGAAATTGCCTGTAACAAATTTTATATCTCTACTTTCCAACCTGAAAAATTTGGGTTTCAACATCGTATGTACTTAACGATATAATGAAACGTAATGGTAGATGGTAACTCACTGAAATGGGGAAACTGCTGCGAGGCATACACTTGGGGGGGGGGGGGGGGGGGCATGAAGGACAAATAAAACATATCAAACGAATAAAGAAACGAATGAAAGGAATGCGATGATTCGGTGAGATTATAAAATAAACATTTAGTAGTTGGTAGACAACATTGGCATCTACTCACACCCATTGTCCCAAACTTCGCCAAAATATTTAGTGCAGCCTTCGAGGTTCTTGAATGTGTCCGTGTGAGTAATCTTCTGAAAACGACCTTACGGTTCTAACTTCCATGTTGGATGACCGAAATTAGGGACATATAAATGATTCGTGGACTAAAACTGTTGTTAGACAGTACCCACCTATATCAGAAACGCTGCAAATCCCTGCACAACGGTTTATTATTTTGTACAGAATACCCTTCTGTTACAGATCACAGCTCACTGTATAGATAACACGTCTATATAATATACAGTAGAAGTCGCTTACAGTAATCGAATTGGGACCGACTGGAAACAATCACTATAAGCGACCAATCTCTATAAGCGACTTCTACTTTGTGATGATTTTAGCCATTTTTACCGAGATTGGTGAATGTGACACCCCAGAACTGACCTAATTTTGATTAATTTTTTTTCTAGGAATCTTCATTAAAACCTATAGGCAGTTAGTTATCTTCTGTTTCGGATCATCGTTCAATAGGTACCACTTTTGGTGAATATATACCATTTTCGGGAGATATTAGTCCTTTTTACCTATTTCGCCGACTTTTAACATCCAAAAACTAGAAAACTAATCACTATAATCGACCTTTTGATCACTATAACAGGCCAATTCACTGTGTGTTCACATACAGCCGATCGGGACCTGAATGTTTCTATCCTCATATCCGACTTATTCCTTTAACCACCTTTCTACTAAGCGACTTCTACTGTGATAATTATGTACTTCTCTATACATATTATGTGAATCGCAGACCTTCCGTAGTTTAGTACCTAACCCTGTACTCGTTACTGGGTACCTACCTAAATCACGAGTTAAATGTTGCTAAAATAATACAACCAATACCTATAATGAACCTTTGTGTAATAACTTGCCCATCAATAACACTTCAACGGTTGTTCAAGTTACAAAAGTACCGATCAACAAAATCCAGCCCCTTCATGGTAGATGAACCGTTATGTAATAATTTACCGTTATGTAATGATTTACCGTCAAGTAATAATTTGTCATTGTGTAATAATTTACCATTGTGTAATAATTTATACCCATCAATAATACTTCAACGTTTGTTCAAGTTTAATAAGTACCTACCAGCAAAGTCCAATAGTCCATCACTTATCAAACGAAATAATATCGCAGAACAACCAACTCGACTTCATACAGCCATCCTTTATTATAATCAGGTGCTCCCTAGCGATGATATCCGGGCCGGATTTACACCGTTTGATTCACGACCGTGTTGACGAAGCTTTTTGGTGCACACGAAAGGCTGGACGTACAATGCCCAGGGTGGTCTCAAAAAATTGTTTAGCTCAAGACAAATTTAGTAACGTAAAAAAAACCATACCCTTCTATCGAATGTTTTCGAGCTACGGCGTTCTGAAACTGTCAACCCCTATTTTGAACCCCTTAGAGATAGCTGACAGTAACGCCGAGCTTCAAGGACCCACTAGACCCCGAACGGAACCTATAACCCGAATTTCATCAATTTTTATTCTTGGTAACTAAGAAAAGTGGCCAGTACGGCGTACGGCGGACAGACAGAAATATTTTTATTGCATTGTGGGATTCTACATACCTTGAAACGTAAACCATCAAATTTTGAGGAGGGGGGGGGGGGGTTCCAGACATCTGTGAAGACTGAAACGCAAGCATCTTACGGATTACGCTAAAGGATTTGCAGTCACCACCTGTATTTTACCTGTATTTTACTGACAATCAGTGCACTACTTATCGATAAACTGCATCACCAGCCTACCTCAAATCTCACGTGAATCACGCTCCTGCGTGCCATAATCAATAATCGCTAACAAGAATTTATTAGAGTGCTAAGCACGAACTTGTGTCTTTGTAGATAAGTTTTAAAAAATGCTGCAAATCCCTGCACAACGGTTTATTATTTTGTACAGAATACCCTTCTGTTACAGATCACAGCTCTCTGTATAGATAATCCGTCTGTATAATATAATATGTAATATTCTACACATATTATGTAGATCGCGGACTCTCCGTAGGATTGTACCTAACCCCGTACTCGTTACTAGGTACCTACCTAAACCGTTGTGTAATAATTTACCTGTATAGGTTCCCCTTCTACGTAGATAGAATAGTGAACCGTTGTGTAATAATTTGCCCACCAATAATACTTCAACGGTTGTTCAAGTTGCAAAAGTACCTATCAACAAAATCCAGCCCCTTCTTGGCAGATTAGCCGTTGTGTAATAATTTACCGTTGTGTAATAATTTACCTTGGTGTAATAATTTACCGTTGTGTAACAATTTACCTTTGTGTAATAATTTACCGTTGTGTAATAATTTGCCATTGTGTAATAATTTGCCCATCAATAATACGTCAACGGTTGTTCCAGTTGCAAAAGTAGGTACCTATCCAGAAAATCCAGTCCCTTCTGGGTAGATGAGCCGTTGTGTAATAATTTACCGTTGTGTAATAATTTGCCATTGTGTAATAATTTACCCATCAATAATACTTCAACGGTTGTTCAAGTTGCAAAAGTACCTATCAAAAAAATCCAGCCCGTTCTGGGTAGTTGAGCCGTTGTGTAATAATTTACCGTTGTGTAATAATTTACCTTGGTGTAATAATTTACCGTTGTGTAACAATTTACCTTTGTGTAATAATTTGCCGTTGTGTAATAATTTGCCATTGTGTAATAATTTGCCCATCAATAATACTTCAACGGTTGTTCCAGTTGCAAAAGTAGGTACCTATCCAGAAAATCCAGTCCCTTCTGGGTAGATGAGCCGTTGTGTAATAATTTACCGTTGTGTAATAATTTGCCATTGTGTAATAATTTACCCATCAATAATACTTCAACGGTTGTTCAAGTTGCAAAACTACCTATCAAAAAAATCCAGCCCGTTCTGGGTAGTTGAGCCGTTGTGTAATTATTTACCGTTGTGTAATAATTTGCCGTGGTGTCATAATTTACCGTTGTGTAATAATTCACCGTTGTGTAATAATTTGCCGGTGTGTAATAATTTGCCATTGTTTAATAATTTACCCATCAATAATACTTCAACGTTTGTTTAAGGCCAATGTGGACGGGCCTCTAGTGAGATTCTACGATAAGAGATGGCACTGCGATCGCCTAAAATTTAAATCAACTCTCAACCATTCAAATTTCAACCGATTTTCAATCTGAAAAATTATTTGGGTTACTTTCAGAAAATCACACACGGGTAGTGAAACTAAATTTTTTTTTTTCGAAATTTTTTTAAAAAAATTTTACCTATAAAATTAAATTTAAATAGTTAAGACTGATTTTTTTGACGAAAACATGTACATCCCGTCTGGGGGCAACTGTCCACTATTGTTTAGAACCATCGCCATAAAAAAATATTGAAAATTGGCGACCGAAACAGAAAAACCGTGGGGACAAGTCAAAAATGCTGTGAATTTGGAGCTGTACATGGAAGGGAGACGGCGGGCAGTCGGCCGAGTGGGTGGTGCGGGGTGTGAGGGGTCACGCAACCTGTGAGCTCCCCTCTGCTAGATTTTATTTTATTTTTATTAGCTCCTGGCTACCAAGAACTAAAAGGGTAGGTAGGTACTATTTCGTTGCTCACTGCACGACCCATCATCTAATTGGAAAAACCTTCTTGTTTCAAATTGCCGATTATTTTGGGCTGTTATCTATACATATAATAAAAGAGTGTCTGTTTGTCTGTTTGTTTGTTTGTCTCGGCATCAATTGAGAACGGCTGAACGTAGAAAGTTGCGGCTGGTACCATTTGACGCAGAATTTATCTGGGAAGGTTTATGAAAAATCCGCATTTGAATCTGTCCATCCGTTGAAACGCTATGAATGAAATACTACTAAAAAACGTGTTATAATCACTTCTATGTGGGCGTTTATGCTTATAATAACTTTGAACGGTTGGACGTAAATCCGATTATGTAATTAGATTCTGGATTCAGCTCGACGAGTACATTCAAGTGGTACTTCAATTAGGATGTTAGTGGGAGGGGGGTACAGGTTATGAGAGGGGGGGGGGGGGGGGTCTACAGAAATTGCAAAACTACTTGACCAATTGGAGTGCAACTTTGGGAATTTGTTGTGTGAACATTGAGGAATGTTTCTAACCAGGTAGGGAGGGTTCATAGGATACGGGGGGGGGGGGGTTAAAGGCAGTTAGGGTTGGCATTGGGGAAGGTTTCTGATCAGTTGAGGAGGGGGGGATACAGGGGGTGTCTGTTCTACCGTTGCGAAGCGCGGGTACACAGCTAGTTCTACATAAATGTTTGTATAAGAACTTCCTTCTAGTTTCTATTCTATTACTATCAATATGGATTAGTTATGCACTATGGCATTGGTTATGTAGGTACCTATTTCTATTGAATATGTATGTACATTTAGGTAAAAAATTTGTTTCACGAGAAAATTAGCTGGAACAAGTAGGCAGGAAATCCATGAATTTCGTCACTTTCCGTTCAGTAATAGCCCTCTGTAAACTTGATACATTCATTAGGTAAGTAAGGGGATAAGTACGCTGGTCTGCAAAAATAAATTTTATAATGATCTTCACAGTGATCTTCACACTGTTGAAGATCGACAAGCTTGAGGCGTACGCACATAAAATTACGTTTATGAAAGGTCATCAGGGAAAATCAAACTGTTACAACTCGTAGCTATCAATTTATTAGTATGAGTAGGCCATAATATAAGAGGAACGCCCAAAGTTTGAGGAACACAAAGCATAAAAAGTAAAAACATACGAAGTAAGTACTTAACTATGAGGAACAAAAAATAGGAACATCAATATTCCAGTTGCAGAGAGTAATGCGATTTTGTAATTTGAGCTTCAAAAATCATTCACGTGTCCCATTCAGGTATTGTTAACCATCTGTAATAAAATATAATGACATTCTTCAATAGTGGACATAGATCTACAAGTAGGTGACGTCAGAAACAGTAAGAAGGACATGGACCACTGGTCCGCTCACGGTAGAATTCTCGGGAAATGTTGAATTCAGAACATGACTAGGAAACCAACGTGCGAAAAGTTGTTATAGCTTTACTACTTATCTGCATGTTCTTACACGAAATTGATAGTTTTCGAATCATTTTGGAAACATGACCAAACCACCATTATCCTATGTAACTCTACTAGTCCGTGAGTCATGTACATTCTACCTGGAATCAATTCCAGAGTTTTTGAACACGAGGAACTGGAGGCTTTTATGGGGGGCCAAAAAAGACGCGATTGATTCCAGCTAACCCCATTTTTTTTGTACAAGGCTCCCGGACTATACGCGTAATGTAGGGAAATAACGTTCCGTAATAACGCCCACCTGAAATCGGAAACAACGAGAATATTTTGGTATTCTTACGGTAGTTCTTCTAGGTTGTTCCGTGTCTGTTCAGAGTCAATTGTTGAGCTCTGGAGACCCTCATGAACTTGGCTTCTGTAATAAGTTATCAGAACACGTGATTCATAAAATTGTATATAGGTATACTTTTGTATCAGATACTTATGAAGTTGACTTATAAAGTGTAAGGGCTCTAATAAGTCATTTATTCCTCAAAAATAAAATAATACTCACTTACCTAGCCCGCGTTGCTTCAAAATTGTAATAATCCTTTTTTCTTCGCTTGCCGGCTGAAAGTTTTAGGATATTCTTCTTTTTTGAATACCGTTTATTCACCATGGCTTGAATCCAAAACACGAGAGCAGCGAAACTCAAAAAAAAAAAACAAGCGTGATCACGAGGATGAGACTGTCACAACACACTTATAGACACTTGACTAAATACCTACTGGTTTTATTTTTCGAGTTCAGTGGGGGATACGAAGATTTTGGAGGGCGGGTGCGAAGTTTCGGGGGACTACGCCCTCTCGCTATACCTGGTCATGATCCAAAGAAGGGTGGCTTCCCCACCCCTCCCGCCGTGACAGACGCACGCCTTCGTCCTTCAGCCAGCATCTCAGCATCAAATTCACTTGGATAAAACTTGCCCCACGGTTTTTCTGTTTCGGTCGCCAATTTTCAATATTTTTTTATGGCGATGGTTCCAAACGATAGTGGACAGTTGCCCCCAGACGGGATGTACATGTTTTTGTCAAAAAAATCAGTCTTAACTATTAATTTTGAATTTTAAAGGTAAAATTTAAAAAAAAATTTGAAAAAAAAAATTAGTTTCACTACCCGTGTGTGATTTTCTGAAAGTAACCCAAATAATTTTTCAGATTGAAAATTGATCAATCCGTTGCCGAGTTAGAGCAAATTTTCTTCCTCATCTTCCCTCTCACTCCAACAACTGTCGTCCACATTGGCCTCAAGTTTCATAAGTACCTACCAACAAAATCCAATAGTCCATCACTTGCCAAATGAAATAGGTAATTATCGTAGAACAAACAACTCGACTTCATACAGCCATCCTTGATTACAATCAGGTGCTCCTTAGTGATGAAATCCCGGCCGGATTTATACCGTTTGATTCACGATCGTGTTGACGAAGCTTTTTGGTGCACACGATCGGCTGGACGTACAGTGCTCCGGGTGGTCTTAAAAATTTTTTTAGCTCAAGACAAATTTAACATCGTAAAAAAAACCCATACCCTTCAACCTAAAGTTTTCGAGCTACGGCGTTCTGAAAATTTCAACCCCTATTTTGAACCCCTTAGAGATGACTGACAGTAACGTCGAGCTTCGAGGACCAACTAGACCCCGAACGGAACCTATAACCCGAATTTCATCAATTTTCTTTCATGGTAACTAAGAAAAGTGGCCCGTACGGCGTAGGTACGGCGTACGGCGGACAGACAGAAATATTGGTTTATTATTTTCAATAAAGAACCATTGGAATCGAGCATGAAAAAAAAAATTCTTACCCCCCCTCAAAATTTGATGGTTTACGTTTCAAGGTAGGTATGTAGAATCCAAAACTGCAATAAAAATATTTCTGTCTGTCCGCCGTACGCCGTACGCCGTACGGGCCACTTTTCTTTGTTACCATGAAAGAAAATTGATGAAATTCGGGTTATAGGTTCCGTTCGCTGTCTAGTTGGTCCTCGAAGCTCGACGTTACTGTCAGTCATCTCTAAGGGGTTCAAAATAGGGGTTGAAATTTTCAAAACGCCTATACCATTTATTTACGTGAATATTTTTACGGTTTTAAATAGTTCTTGAACTTGCGTGTTTTTTAAGACCATCCGGAGCGTCGTACGTCCAGCCGTTCGTTCACAGTAAGGCCCCGAAGTTTGCACCGACAGGCATTTTCGACTCCACTGTGAATGAAATTGTATACAATTCAAACCAAATCTCGTAACCAGAGACGCGCCCACAATAGGAAATTTGGCGGAGATGAAATCATTGCTAGGGATCACCTGATTATATTGGCGGAGTATGAAGTCGAGTTGGTTGTTCTGTGATATTACCTATTTCATTTGAAAAATGATGGCTCTTTTGGAGTTTGTTGGTAGGTAGTGAAACTTGAACAAACGTTGAAGTATTATTGATGGGTAAATTATTACTACGCTAAATCATTACTCAACGGTAAATTATTACACAACGGTTCATTATACCATCTACGTAGAAGGGGCTGGAGTTTGTTGGTAGGTACTTTCGCAACTTTTTTCACTCCTCATCAACAATTTCTTTTCAGAACTTCATTATGTGTGTTTCTTTTTGTTAGGTACTGTTTGTCATCGGCAGAATTATTTTAGCAACATTTAACTCGTGATTTAGGTAGGTTCCTAGTAACGAGAAAGGGGTTAGGTACTAACCTAAGGAGGGTCTGCGATCTACATAATATGTATAGAATAGTACATATCATATTATATAGACGGGTTATCTATACATAGAGCTGTGATCTGTAACGAAAGTAGGATTTATCGTGAATGATAGCTTGTCAATCAATCAATAGAATGTCCATTCAAAAAATTATTCAATTACTTACAATAAGACAAATGAATAGGTAATAAATAAATAAATAATTATAGAATTCTTGAATCTACCGCATACCTACCTAGTTATGAACTGTCATTCTCCGGCCGGGTCCAATACACGATTTAGGTAGGGCGTTCCTTGGGGGGGGGGGGGGGGGGCACGTGGTATTGACCACAGAAAACAGTGATTATTTATCTGTACAGATGCCCCTGTAGATCACTGTTTTATGTGGTCAATAGTTTATTATTTTCAGTGACTAACCTTTGGAATCGAGGTATTCCAAGAAGAAGAATGTTAAAATTTTCATCTGGCATGCTGAAGAAAAAACATACAGTTATTTTTTACTTGAACTCTATTTCAAACTTTAGTCCCTGTAGGCTTCACATGATTATTGCAGTTTCGGATTCTACATACCTTGAAACGTAATCCATCAAATTTTGAGGGGTGGTAAGAATTTTTTTTTCTTGCTCGATTCCAATGGTTCATTATTGAAAATAATAAACCAAAATGTACAGATTTGTTTCAGTGAACCAGGGAATCAGGCTGCTCACCGTGGACTTGACTGAAGTACCCTGCCACTCGAGCTCGTCTTCATTAAGTGGTGGTACCTAGTAACTAGCAGTAAGGTTTCGAAGCGTCAACATCATCGGCATTATAGCCGCCAATGTTATTCACACCCATTCAAAAATAATATGAATGTGTAGCAATGAAAATGTGTGGTGTGGGAAGGCAGTAATTATTGAATCCTGGTTCTTCCTTGAAGAATAATGGTTCTTGGTGAATAATGAATTAGGTTGTGGTAGATGATGAGAAATCGGAAACCCATATCGCCTGAAAGTTTGAACTATTAAAATTGGTCAGGACAGAGTAAAGGAAATGCGCTATCCCAAAGGAGTGATAGTCGGTGCCAATTTCATTTTCAGGCTGCCTACGTGGGGGGGGGGGGGGGGGGGAGGGTTCTGGATCGACAATCAATAGTAGAGACAGCAGCTTCCTCTCTGCGGATTGCGAAGAGATTTGATTTAGGCAGGTGCGCGGGCCTTCACCCCTGGAGGTTGGACGGAATAATTTATTCCACCGCGTGCGGGATTCAAAGCTCTAAAAGTTTATAGCCCTCGGTCCAACAATCAACTGACCTCACTCGTTGGTTGTCCGAAGGGACGCCGGGATGCCTCGCCATCCGTACATGGATGCTCCTTTGGAATCGTAAACTGAAGGAGACCGGAACCAGATACCGGCCGCAAGAATATTCGTCAATGTTGGCAGTCGACCTTTTGCTCATTATTTTCAATCAAGAACCACTGGAATCGAGCATGAAAATACATTTTTCTTCCCCCCTCAAAATTTGATTGTTTGCGTTTCATGGTAGGTACGTGTTTGATACTTGATCAATATAATTATGTAAAAGGGTTAGTGGTGTAGATTGTAAATATTAGGCAGTGGTTTCAGCCAAGGCAGAATTAAATGTAAATTTATTCAATAAAATAGCCTACGGAGCTCCGAAAATAAGTAGGAATATTTTAAGAGGACAATCGACGTGTTGTGGCGATCGACGAGGTTAATATAGTGATAGTAATTGAAAAGGTCCGACCTTGATGGCGTGTAGGTGTAGGAATGGTTTTACCGAAGTGGCAGGCAGGATGAAAGACGATTTTGCCAACGACGACGACAGTGCCAGAGATGTTCCATGGTCCGCAGCAAACTTCTCGCGACCACTGTATAAGTGTACGGTGATGCACAAGAGAAACTTTGCAGGGTACCCTGACTTTCAAATTTGCGACGGAATCTAAGAGGGTTCACGACCGTACGGGTGATGAATTTAAAATTGGCGTATTCATCACGGTGGTGTGAGGGAATTGCCCAGGCGGTTATGAGCGAATCACCACCGACATCTGGGATCTTTTTGGAGAGAGGTTTTCCCTAGGCGGTTATGAGCGAATCACCACCGACATCTAGGATCTTTTGGGTTTAAGGAGAGAGAGCAGGGTAGGAAGAGAGAGAGTAGCCAGCGGCTAGAGGAAGCGTCGAATGAAGAAAAAGGCGCAGGATCCGGGGTTTTATAGGAAAGTGAGCCCTCCCCTTCCAACCCCCAGGTTGTGTACCCTGGATCCTGTGGCTTGTCTCCCCACTCGTACCGTTTATTCATGGAAACTAATTTTAGCGGTCAAATATTTGGCGAGAACTTAAGCTCTAGTGGAGTGGTTCCTGGAGGGACTCACGACAGTACGCATAAAACTCAAGGACGTGGTCTCGAGGGACGATGGAAGAATAATGGCACCACCAGATAGGGACGACGCACGATTCCGAATCCTGTTTCAGCAACGCACCTTCGACATCTTTAGGGCATCATCCACGATAAGGGAAAAAACCACAGTTCCGCACACAAGCCAGCAGCAGGAGCAGAGTTCACGGTTCCTAATATCACCTTAATCGTATAGGTATGTAAAAGGGACTACAAAACAAGGAGAAGATCGATCTATTTAGGTCGCTCACTGCACGTGGCGCCTGCATACTCCCCAGCACATTTGGAAACCAAATTTCAAGGATCTCGATTGAACGGATTGGATTTTAGAGGAAGAAGAGGAACGAGTTTCGTGACTGATCTCTGGACGGTGGATTTTGCAGTCTGCACAGTTGCAACACGAGTAGCGCCGTCATGACCTTGGTTGACCTGGGTAACTCGAGCTGTTGTCCATTGAAGAGGATGAGCTGCAGAGTCCTTGATCAAAACCGTACCTCCAATCTCGTGTTTTTTTTTTTGTTTTTTTTCAAGCCCAAGACTGACGGTTCTGGACATACATAATGGGGCAGCCGATAAGGAAGTGGCCTGGCGATAAGTAGTCTGTCTCAGTAGGATCGCTGGAAAGTTGACAGAGTGGACGGGAGTTGAGGATTCCCTCAACGCGAGCGAACAATGCGGAAAGCTCTTCGTAGGTGAGCGCGTTCTTACCCGTTACCTTTGTAAGAATCGTTTTGACGGATTCAACCCAGGCCTCCTACAACCCACCAAAGTTTGGTAAGTTGGGTGTGGTTGGGGGGGGTTAATATGCCAATGGAATCCTGATGAAGCGGAGACGTTTGTGATAGCATCTTTGGTATCCACCTCCCTGTACCACGTGAAGATTTCTGTCAAGGTTGGAGCTGCTCCTAGGAAATGAGATCCGCAATCCGAGTAGATAGCCTCAGGAAGACCTCGGCGTGAGATGAAGCGGCTAAGAGAAGGTAAGAATGCGTCAGTCGAAAGTTTGATTACGGCCTGTAAGTGCACAGCCTTCGTTGACACGCATATGCAAATACAGAGGTCCGCTTTTACACACACACACACACACACACACACACACACACACACACACACACACACACACACACACGCGCGCACACACACACACACACACACACACACACACACACACACACACACACGCACACGCACACGCACACACACACACACACACACACACACACACACGCGCGCGCACACGCACACGCACACACGCGCACACACACACACACACACACACACACACACACACACACACACACTGTAGCGTTCGGTAATTACAGTTTACATAAATATGAATAGCGCCGGTGCACAGCACGCGGACAGCAATTTGTATTCCATTTTCTTATTTTACGAATCAAAATTTGTTGTTGTGTGGGAGGGGGGGGGGGGGGCCTCGTTCATGTTCGATTCCAAAGGTTCATTATCCAAAATAATAAACCAGAAATAGGTAGGTATTGTTTCCTGACGGGTTCGGACGTCGTCCGCCGGAATGCGCTCGGAGAAACCTTCGCGATGCCAATATTATTTCGGTTTTTCCGCGTTCTGCGTACTGTGGCTCGCGAAAGCTTTCTGGCTGCAATGTTTGGTCAGATTGTTCCGTTAGCTGGAAATAATTGCAGACTCCTGACCCTCGTCTATACAAGTTCCGTTGTCGTTTTTCAGGGGGCATTGGGATGTTCCGCCCTCAAATGGTGCCATCACCGACTTTTTACACTTATTTTCTCGACCCTACGATCTCATGCCCTATCTCAATTCAGGTCAACAATTCCACTTTGAGACGAAAACGACGTAGTGGGTGGTGGTTGTTTGGCCACTATAACTCGGGGCCCATCCTTCAAGTGAAAAGGGCCGCGATGGCTTTGGGAGAAGCGACGGAAGCCAGACGTTTACTCCGAGCCGCCCTCAGTTCTCCTATTCTGTGTCCCCGTTTCCTGAGGATGTTTGCCAAAAAAGGTACTAAACCGAGACGGTCATGCCCAGCTTTTGCATCCATTTCGAAAGGAAGCTATATCACTGTGGAGCTGCTATGGGTTATGTTACTTTGTGGTTCTTCTCACTTACGTTTCTGGATAAATGGACAGTGTTCAGTCACCGTGGCACTGTCCATTGATTGAACTTGGAATTTGGATCATCAGAATCGTAAGTATCGGAACGAAAGAGTGATATAGAGAATGTGGAACTTAACTGGCCAAAACTGCTTCAATCACAATCTAATCTTTCAGTTATCAATATCTGATTCATTGTAACGCGATGAACCAAAACTCCGTTTATCTGTAAAAGTGAAACGCTGTAAATCCCTGCACAACGGTTTATCATTTTGTACAGAATACCCTTCTGTTACAGATCACAGCTCTCCGTATAGATAACCCTTTATATTACAATAATATGTACTATTTTATGCATATTATGCAGATCACAGCTCCTCCGTAGGTTAGTACCTAACCCCGTACTCGTTACTAGGTGCCTACGATTGTAAGATTGTAGGAAAATTTATTAGGGAAGGATGGGCTATACTGAAAGATTATTTAGTGGAAATGTTTAGGGCACTTCTGAAGAATGGGCTTCTCCCAAGAAGATGGAGAAGAGGAGTAGTGGTGGCCTTGCTCAAGGGTGAGGATAAGGATCCTTCCTTGAGCCGATCTTATAGGCCCATCACTCTCCTCCCCGTGTTAGGCAAAATTTTTGAGAAAATAATGGTAGGTAGATTAGAAGATATATTTTATAGGAGGATGAGCGATAGGCAATATGGTTTTATGAAGGGGAGGAACACGGAAGATGCTATGAATAGGGTTAGGGAAATTGTGAGGAGAGCAGAAACTAGGCACGTAATGGGGATATTCTTGGACATGGATGGTGCCTTCGATAGGGCCTGGTGGCCTCATGTCTTGGGCTGTCTTAGGGAGCGTGGAGTGAACGGGGACGTGTGGAGAGTGATGTGTGATTATCTAAGGAGTAGGGCCGCAGAGATGGATGTAGGTGGGAAGAGGGTTTGGAAGATGTGTGATAGGGGGTTTCCCCAGGGCTCTGTCCTGGGGCCCCAGTTATGGAAGATGATAATGGAAGGTTTGATCGAGTGTGTGATTGGTATGAATGTGGATGGGGATGAGTGGGTAGATATAGTGGCTTTTGCGGATGATGGGGTTATTCTAGTTAATGGTGAGTCAAGAGTGCAGTTAGAGGAGCGTGGTATGAGTGTGATGAGAGTGGTGAGTGAATGGTGTAAAAGGAGCAAGATGAAGTTATCGGCAACTAAGACGCTAGGCATGATGCTAAAGGGTAGGTTTGATAGGGAAAGGCGGCCCAGGGTTCTCCATGACGGCCAGGTTCTTAAATTCGTTGATAGGCTTAGATATTTAGGGATAATTTGGGAAGAAAGGTGGAAAATTAATCGGCACGTGGACCACGTGGTAGCAAAAGGTAGGAAAGCGATGGAGGGGCTGGTTAGAATGGCAGCTAGGGACTGGGGTATTAAGAGAAGGGAGATAATGATAGTTTATCACGGAATGTATGTGCCCATAGTGGTCTATGGTGCTGGGGCGTGGGGCGATCTGCTGACGGCCCACACCCGTAGAAGGTTGATAAGCGGACAGGGATGAGTGCTGGTCTCAATGGTTAGGGCCTATAGGACCATCTCGACTGACGCGGTAAGTGTGATTGCCGGGGCTTGCCCGATAGATATAGAGTTAGGTAGACGCTGGGCAGGTTACTGGCTGAGGGTGAATGGGAGAGTTGAGTGGCTGGGGAGAGTGATTGTGGGGTCTAAGAGGAAGTGTATGCTAGGGAAAGTACTAATGTGTGAATGGCAGAATAGATGGGATGTTAGTATGAAAGGTAGGTGGACGTATGAATGGTTGCCTAGTGTGATGGAGAGAGTGCAGGCTGAATGGATGGTCTCCGATTTCCACACGACCCAGATGATTTCTGGTCATGGGGATTTCGAGGATAAGTTGTATGGGTTTAATTTAAGGGAAAATGGGTTGTGTGAGTGTGGAGAGGTGGGCACTGTCCATCACGTGGTCTTTGACTGTGTTTTATTTACACAGGAGCGCGTGAGGGCGGTGTCCAGAGTGGAAGAGTTGGGGTTGCAGTGGGATGTGAGTGTGGTGAGGGTTGAAGAGGGGTACGAGGTGTGGAAGGAGTATGCTTGGGAGGTTCTGACGAAGAAGGAGGGATGGTCCGTGGGCCCTGCCTCTGGGGCCAGTTAGGGGGCTAGAGCATGGGGTAGGTAGGCACAAGTAGTTAGGTTGGTATAGACTGTGATATTAGGATATTAGGTCGACTCTGATAGGGTAGGGGATAAGGTGTGAATGTAATTTAAGGAGTGAATGTAATTTAAGATATGACTGTTAGGTAGGTTAGGTTATAACAGGGGCAGCCGAATATCAAGTAGCCTGCCCCTTAGGTTAGGTTAGGTTAGGTGTGCTGCCCTGGGGTTTGGACCTCTGAACCCCAGGGCGTAAAGGTGTAGGGGACCGTATCCCGCATGGCTTGGTGATAGTGGGGCAAGCCCAATCCCGCGAAGCACTGAGGAATGAAAAGCGGTAGGTCCTCCTGAGGGCATCCGAAGGAGGGCCGGGCCTGCGACCATTCTAGGCCGGGAGGCTCGTGACGGGGGGGGGGGGGGGGGACTGGGTTTGAGATTGCCTGGTCCCCTGCAGGCTCGGGTTGCTCAAAATGGTACCACGGGCGGAGGGAGCCCCAGGCCACAGGAGCAACGCCCTAGGGCAAAGCTCCACCGGTCTGCCCTCCAACAGAGGTTGGATTCGTGGTGGTCGTGAACTTTGCTAGAAGGTTCCTTTCCCTCCTCCTCCCGGTGTTAGGCGGGGCCCTCCGGCAGAAGACGAAAGTCAGTTAACCGGAGGGCTCACTTGCCATTTAACATCATTCCTCATGACATTAACGGCAAGCTTCGAGGACCAACTAGACCCCAAATGGGACGTATAAACCGAACTTCGTCAATTTTGGTTCATGGTAACTAAGAAAAGTGCTCAGTACGGCGTACTGCGGGCGGACAGAAATTTTTGGTTTATTATTTTCAATAATGAACCTTTGGAATCGAGCATGAAAAAAAAAAAAATTCTAACCCCCCCGTAATTTGATGGTTTACGTTTCAAGGTATGTAGAATCCGGAAATGCAATACAAAAATTTCTGTCTGTCCGCCGTATTCCGTACGCAGTAATGAGCACTTTTCTCAGTTACCATTAAAAAAATTTGATGAAATTCAGGTTATAGGTTTCGTTCGGGGTCTAGCTGGTCCTCGAAGCTCGGCGTTGCTGTCAGTCATCTCTAAGGGGTTAAAAATAGGGGTTGCAATTTTC
This sequence comes from Leptopterna dolabrata, assembly GCA_954871275.1. Taxonomy (NCBI): domain Eukaryota; kingdom Metazoa; phylum Arthropoda; class Insecta; order Hemiptera; family Miridae; genus Leptopterna; species Leptopterna dolabrata. The sequence continues at coordinate 25,101,620 of OX940975.1, read as the reverse complement.
AGAACGCCGTGGCTCGAAAGCGTTCAGAAGAAGGGTATGGTTTTCTTTACGTTATTATATTTGCCTTGAGCTAAACAATTTTTTGAGACCACCCGGGGCATTGTACGTCCAGCCGTTCGCATTCACCAAAAAGCTTCGTCAACACGATCGTGAATCAACCGGTATAAATCCGGCCCGGATATCATCAGTAGGGAGCACCTGAATATAATGAAGGATGGCTGAATGAAGTCGAGTTGGTTGTTCTGCGATATTATTTCATTTGATAAGTGATGGAGTATTGGATTTTGTTGGTAGGTACTTATGAAACTTGAACAAACGTTGAAGTATTATTCATGGGTAAATTATTACACAATGGTAGATTATTACACAACGGCAAATTATTACACAACGGTAAATTATTAGACAACGGTAAATTATTACACAATGGCAAATTATTACAGAACGGTAAATTATTACACAACGGTTCATCTACCATGACGGGGCTGGATTTTGTTGATCGGTACTTTTGCAACTTGAACAACCGTTGAAGTATTATTTACGGGCAAGTTATTACACAACGGCTCATATAATTGACCACGAGGGTAGGTATTGACCACAGAAAACAGTGGTCTACGCAGAAGGTGCGTCTATTTTTTTCACCCCACATCAGTAATTTCCCTTCAGAACTTCGTTATTTGCGTTTCTTTTTGCCATTTTAGTTACTGTTTATCATCGACAGAATTATTTTAGCAATATTTGACTCGTTATTTAGATAGGTACCTAGTGACGAGTACGGGATTAGGTAGTAACCTGCGGAGGGTCTGTGGTCTACATAATATGTATAGAATAGTACATAATTATGTTATACAGACGGGTTATCTTTACAGAGAGCTGTGATCTGTAACGGAAGGGTATTCTATACAAAATAATAAACCGTTGTGTAGGGATTTGAATAGTTTTTATTGCATTTTCGGATTCTACATAACTTGAAACGGAAACCATCGAATTTTGAGGGAGGGCGAAAAAAAATTTTTCATGGTCGATTCCAGAGGTTCATTATCGAAAAAACCAGAATTTTGTTGGATTTTTTTGATAGGTTCTTTCGCAACTTGAACAAACTTTATGCTTAATGAATAAAAAAAAAAAAAAAATTAATCATTGAATCCCAAGCATTTTTATGAAATTGGGATTCCCGGGCTAGGTCCAGTTCTCGATTTAGGGCTTTCGTGGGTACTCGAGTGTACTGACCACAGAAAACAGTGATCTACGCAGAACGGGCATCTATAAGGGTAAATTATTGCACAACGGTTTATTACAAAACGGTTCATTATTTACCTTATGCCACGTGAATAATGATAAATAATTAATTATTGAGTCCCGGCATTTTTATCAAAATGTAATTCCCGGGCCAGCTCCAGTACTCGATTTAGGGCTTTCCTCGTGGGAGCTGGAGTGTCCACACATTGACCACAGTAAACTGATAGACGCAGGAGCATCTACCGGTAAATTATTACACAACGGTTTATAATTTTACCTCATGCGTCTTGAATGATAACAAATTGTTATTAATTATTGAATTATTGAATCTCTCGCATTTATGTGAAACGGTAATTCCTGAGCCGACTCCAGTGCGCGATTAGGGATTCCCTGGTAGGAGCACAATAGTAGTTACTGTCCACAGAAACCAGTGATCTACGCAGAAGGGGCATCTATACAGGTAAATAATAAACCGTTGTGTAATAATTTGCATCGTTTTTCAACTAACATATAAAAGTCAAACCGTAACCTTCTATCAATATCAAGATCAAGAAATTGGTTGGAATCGAGGAAATTTATATTGCCACAACTCCGCTCAGGCCCAAATTGTTCCGTATGTTGGTATTCAAAGTGTCTGTTCTAGGAACTCTACTGTACAGCGTCTGGGCCCTCCGATATACAAGAGAAATTGAATGCGTACAGGTCCGGATATTCGGAAGGATTCTAGGTCTCCTGCGATGCACACCTAGCTATATTGTCAGGCTCGAGGTGAGTGTACCTCCTCTGTCATATGAGGTCCTCAAAGAAGGGCTCAACTTCCTCATCAAATTACTAAGATCGGGCCACTCTTGATTCCCAAAAATCTGCCTCTTGGCTCTAATTTTCCTGGACAAAAAGCCGCAAAACAGCCAGAGGTTCAATTGGTTTTCCTATTTGAAAAGTCTGGTGCGCGATTGCACTGGCACAGACGTGGTGATTGCCACTGAAGCCACAGCCTTGACAGCCTCCGTCCCAGAGATCCTTGAGACTGCCGTAATAGCCCTATTCGATTGCGACCTGACCATCCTGACAGCGTCAAGTTTCAATGACTGTTTCATCCGTATTTACTGTCCACGTCCTGGCTGTAAAGATTACCTTCGTCTGGTCGTGCCCATGGCCTTCAAGCGGCTTCTAGCCCAAATAAGAGTGATGGGCTCTTACAGTACAGCGTTAAAAGTTGGGAAAAAGAACTTCAAGCTTACTCCGAAAGAAGTGTGCGGGGATTGTAGGCTGGGAGCTAATCAAACACTTGTTCACTTACTCTTCGAATGCCCACTGTACAAAATCCCAAGAGAAGAAATATGCCCCTACCTTTGTGTAAACCGTTGTGTAATAATTTGCATCTCGTCATACCAATCATCCGGTCTCCAAATTAAATCGACCTTCAACGTTTCCATCGATTCATCGTTGCAGTATTTAAAATCCGACATCTGTGCCTATTCGATTTATAGCCATGAATCTTAACCTCGAATCATAATGTATTTACTCCCTGATAAATTAAAGAAGACAAATAGACCTGTTATGCAAATTAAAACACTACCGTATTCGATGCACAAAAACAGAATCCACTGTAAGAGATTCTTGTACTCAACACCACTTTATTTGATAATCTCGTAAAATTCGGCAAGGAAGCCATGGCACACTACACCTACTTATGTCTGTTTCTTTAAAAAAAGGCTAATTACTTATTTTATGTACGTAAATTTAATGACTTGATAGTAACTCCCCTTTTTATGTCAGGTAATGACGAATAAAGGTTATTTTTGAACTTGAACTTAGTACTTGGTAGCAGACTGGTTGGTTGTTCTCCGTGGAAGGTGGGTATATGATGAGATGGGAAGATCAGGAAGCTCCGGCCGGTAGAGATGAGATTGCGAAACATCAACTACATTTCACATCAGGCCGTTCAGTGAGGGAACAGGCGATAGGAGGCTAATCCCTAATTCCCGTAGCCTGGCCATCCCGTCTACCATGGTCAACCCCACATCCAGTTCATCGGGCGCGGTACATATCCCTCGATCGCCGTGTCCACACTGTTTTCGTCACACGCGGTTCACACGGTATTTGGGGCGAGAAGGTAATTCTTTATACTTGCGAACCCAGTCACTCGGTTCGCTTAGTGATTGCTGATCGGTGCAGTCACGAAAATCAACAACATCAATTCAGCGATGATCCTCTATAATTTATTTATTTCTAGGATTCGGTAATTCGATAGAGGACAGAACGGACATGACATGATGAGCTCATCACAAAACCCTCTAATTGGAGCAATCGTAGAACTGTACCTCCACTGCCAGCTTAACTTTTGGGACAACCAAATCATGAATTCTCACAACATCCTTGTAAACCAACTTTAATTTACGATGATTTGCGAAGGTTTTTCACCTCAAATATTTGAGTCTTCTGACGATTCTTAAGGAGCTGATGTGTTGGTTGGTGTACGTGTCGGTCGGCCCGCATTCATCGAAATCCTGCTACAACGTTTTGTCAGCACTGTAGAGAGCACTATAATTATAAACCCGGTGACTTCCATGGATTTCTCAAGTGAGCCATTTCAAGGACTGCACTTTACCTGAAGGTGCTTCTTGGAACTGGACACCTACCAACGAAATTCCTTTCCTTGAAAACAATTCGAAAATTGGTCTTCCCTTAGATCGGATAGTGTCTCAGACCAACAAGTTTGATTAGCCTTTTCCTATCAGTATAATGCCTGTTACAGAGTGAGGAGAGTGACAGTGGACCCTCGAGAGTCCCGCTTCTAGATTAGCGATATTATCACCAGTTAAGAAGGGTCATCGATTAGCCTTCAGCCAAAACGACCCCCTCTTCACCGGAAACACAAACAAATCGAGAACTGCCCACTACCATGTGACAGAGTCTGACGTTGGACCCTCGAGAGTCCACCCTCTAGACTAGCGATATTATCACCAGTTATGAAGGGATAGGTATATATTAGGCTTCAGCCCAAACGACCCCCATCTTCACCGTTTGATTAACGGTCATGTTGACGGTATTTTCGCTACCCCCCCCCCCCCCCCCCGGAATCCCCACCACCACCCACGGGGACTGGAGGAGCCCCCGCGGGACTGGAGGACCCCTTATGATTAAGGACGTCAAATTTATGCTTAGGTTGTTCCCGAAAATCCAGAAATTCTTAATGTTTGAATTGAGATTTACAGAACAATACCCCTATTATTCAATTCTTCCCGTTTCCCTTGGATCCTAATAAGGGTTTCAAAGGCGCGATGTCCTTTCCATGGTGTACGGTAGAATCGAGCAAGAAAATAAAATTACCTACTTCTCTAAACTTTTTTTTTTAATGATACCCAGGTATCAATGTACAACATAGGGTCAGTATGTTCTAAAACGCTCGGGTGGGGGGGGGGGGAGAAATGGGCAATAGAATGGACTATGACGTATGACGTAGCTAACTACTTTATGCTTCAACTTGGATATCGTGATATTTCACGCGAAAAACCTTCTCTCTGAATCCCTGTCACAAACGATTGAGCAACCGCGGCTAATTCGGCGCTACTGAAGTTTGCGCGCGCGAATTCAATGATATGCGGAAATTAATTAGTCTGATTCTCACGAAATGTTGAGTAAACTTGGCAAATATTGCGCTTCCTCTAACGGCGAAATGTCTGCGATCGCACGGCTCCCTGACCAGGTTACCCTAGGACAGAGATTGCGAGGGGAATCGCAGGCTTTCTAGTTTAATTAATTGAAAGGTAGGAAAGCAAGCTATGGTTGGGATTTACGCGTTTACTGGTGTTGAAAGTTTGGTTGGTTATTACAAACCACGATTCAAAGCGTTTTGCAGAAGACGTGATAACTGGAATCATGTTCTTGCACATTTTTAACTCGAATTGTAACTTTCATTATTTCAACTAGGCATACTCAACAGTAAATTGATGTCATCCTCCAATGTACCAAGGTTGCAGCGTATCGACGTAGAGTCAGAGTGGACGGACTCTTGAATACTCAGATGTCTTTATACCCATAGCTCGATTTGTGGTGGTCTGCACACATTTCGTCAACCTGTTGATGTCTCCTAATCATAAAAATACGTACTATATTCGTACAGTGTACTACCATTGTCATTTTGACGAACCGTTGTTGTCTCGTGTCTCACTGGTTGTTTGTACCTAGGTTTTTGTCCTGCAGACATACTTTATACTATAATAGCTTGTATATAAACAACACTAGGAGAGGTGACTTTATATTTCTCCGAACTTAGAATGGGTGGACAAATTTATCTACATGTTTCTTGTAAGTATCTATGCAAAATATACTTTGAAATCTCCTGTGTGTTTTGCTATATTCTAATTAAAATCCCTAACGTCACTAGCTCCTTTTGGTTTATTATTTTCAATAATGAAATTATTCTTCATGAATAAAAAGATATACTCAATGATGGAATTCTTGAATCCACCTTATATTTTTATGAAACTGTCGTTCCCCTGCAGACTCCGGTACACGACTTAAGGCTTTCCTTGTGGGGGGGGGGGGGGGGGGTAGGTGTTGACCACAGAAAACAGTGATCTACGCAGAAAGGACATCAATACGGGTAAATACTAAACCGTTGTGTAATAATGTTCATCGCCAACTGGACGAGCCGCATCCATAAATGAGACAATCTCATTCACTGACTCATTTTCACTGACATTTTATGAATAAGGATGTCATATGTCTTGATTTACGCAGATGGATAGTAAAGTTATTTATTAAACATTTCCTCCTGCCCCACGGCCTTATCAGGTGGAATAACCCGGTTCCCGTGAGATCACTGAAGTTAAGAAACCTCGAGCGTGGTTAGTACTTGGTTGGGTGACCGCCATGACACGTGGTGACACGTCCAAATATGACCCATGTAGCTGTTGGGCCTGTCCACTCAAGGGGGCGAGTCGAGTAGCCAAGTAAAGAGCGAAATATTCAGATCGAATTCTGATCCTCTCATTGGAGGACATCTGATCACGTCCGCGACGCTGGCAGGGCAGTCGGACGAAAAGCCCCAGCTTGAAATGGCTCTTTACTTTACTTTACTTTACTTTACATTCCCTCCTGTTGAATAAAATCAGTACCGCATATGCGTTGGATACAATAAAAACACTTGTTCGCGTAGGGGTCCTTCCAGGATTGCATTCACCAAAAAATCAGTTGTCGCGTCGCATTGTCTGACTAGCCTGACATAAATTTATAAAGACGGGTTTATCGTACCATAGTATCATTAAAGTTGCATTATGTTTCTCTGAAATATTTATAATGGCTCCTAGTGTATATTGAAGTGATGTGCGGTGGGAAATCAAATTTTCCACGAACCGGTCGAATAAACCGGATGGAGGTTAATCGAGCGAAGCGTAGGGTGAATTTATTGCTCTGGAACGTCGACCCATATAAACTAATAATGGAGGCTGTTATCCATCACGTGCAGCCGCGGACATCCCCTGATTTTCTGTCTGGCGAAAACAATGAAATGCACTCCCAGATTCCCTTTTTTTATTCAACGAATTTTCGATCTTTTTTCCCTCCTGTTCTTTTAAGTAAGTGTCATAAATTTATAGCAGGAGTTTTGACCCTAACAGAACCCTTCTAAGGGCCAGTTTCGCCAGTACTTCCTAACAATGGGCAAAGTAGATCATTGTTTATCGAATCGGTTATTAAGGACAAGTGGATTTCACGGTTGTAATCAAAGATTATAATGTTTTCATAAAAAGTCGATTTAACGGAAGCATTGGCCCGCCAAAATGGAGGCATTGAGGGTGATTACGATTGATGACGTGCATTGTGAGGTCAAGTAACTGCTGGTGCTCATTCGATTTTTTTTTGGTGTTTGGTTTGTTTTTATATAATATCACTGTTGGTGGTACTGTAACTTTTATTTTTGAAAGAAAGTTTGTTGACTGTCAAAATCGTGGAAACTAGCGTGGACCCACCTTCGCAAAAGCAAAAACACGGACCGAAGTTTGAAGCCAGTGAAAAACAGATTTTGGTTGACGTTGTTAGGACGTATTTCAACATTATTGAGTTTAAGAAAACCAACGGTACTCTCTATCGGTCCTTCCTGTTGTAAAATGTATTTTATATGCAGTACATCATATTATCAATAATTGTGTGTCCTGGTGAGCCTTCCAAGGTAGGTAGGTTATGTACTACCTACACAATTTCTCAGTAACAGATGGTCCGATTTCTCTCAAATGTGGTGGGCAGTTAGCTGAGTGTCCTCTATGAATGTCATTGCGACTGGAGTTGTGTAGTTTTATTGCGAATTTTAAATTTTATAGCTCAACTACGCTTGCGCAAATGCGAAATTTCGATATCGCGGATCTCTAAAAATGTTCAGAAAAGGCAATAGTGGTCCAAAGAACTGCATGATCAACTAGCATTGTATTGTCGATAGGTAGGTAAAGTTGTTTCTCTCTCTCCCATCTGTACAAAGAAACGAGAAAGCTGTTTGCCTTTTCACTTATATTGTAGGTACCTCGTCCCAAATCGATATCATCGAGCTCAAATATGTTCTCTCTCTCATCCATCGAAGACGGCGAATTGTGAAGTCTTCCTCTTCGTCCTCCAATACCAACCATAACGCCCTAATCAATCCCCTACAAATTTTGTGGACGTAGCATAATAATAATATCAAGAATAATAATAATAGAAGAATGGTTCGCATGAAAACTGTCGAACTGACAAGATGGCGAAGTGGTAAATCGTTGATTTAGGACGCTGACGACCCAAACTCGGCTGGTTAGTTTTGATCGTCGATTGCCTCTTTTCATCATTGATTTATCTTAAACGAGGTTGGTGAGGCCTGAAATCGGTGTTCAACACCTTAGATCTTCGGTCCAATAAGTAAACGTTTATCAAAACTGGTGAAACCGGCCCTAATCTGGGGATTTCCAATAGACCGAGTATTTCCGATGAGCCTAACTCATTGAAAGGCTCTGGAAAAACGCTTGCTTTTGAGTGACTGGTTTGCTTTTGAGTGACTGGTTTGCTTTTGGTTATTATTTTCAATCAGGGGTGTTATTATTGAGTTAGCAGATGGACGTATTGACCACTCAACAGCCACAAGACAGAGACTTGACCACCCACATATATACAGCTCACAAAAACGTAAACAGCACACACTCGATCTCGGTGATTGAACTTATTCGCAAATTTCCATTCCTATTAATAAATGCTAGTTTATAATTTATTATATAAATAGGTTGTATCCAATTGCCTGACATCATTAATTCGATCCTAATGAAAGAATATCCATAGGTGGTAATCTATTTTTTGGTACTAACTTCCTTTCGTTCTAGTTTTAGTTTGTAATTTTCAAACCATTGGAATCGATCGTGAAAAAAAGTACCCCCCCCCCCTCAAAATTTGACGATTTTCAAAGTAAGTACCTACGTAGAATCCGAAAATGGAATAAAAATATTTCTATCCGTCCGCCCTGCACAGCACTCCTTAGCTAGGTAGTACCATGAACAGTTGATGAAATTTGGTTTCTAGGTCTCACGTGGGTCTGGTTCAAATTTTCAAAAACTTCAAAACTTGCAATGGAAAGTTATAGTTTTTATGGCGTTTTCAGACTGATTCCGAACTTGAAGATTCTTTTAAACCACCTGGAGCCGTTTATCTAGCCGTTTGTACACAGTGAGACCCTGAAGGTTAAAAGATTCTTCAACATGAGTGGGAGTCATACGGTATACCTACTTAGGTACATGTAACTCCAGCCCATATATCACTGCTTGGTAACAGCTGATTGAATGAGCTGTTCAGTGAAATCGAGTTTATTGTTCCGTAATATGTTATTTGGAGATGGATGGTTACCTATTATGGATTTTGTTGTTCACGGTCGAACGAATCATCTAAATTGGGAATACGCCGAGGGTTGTATCATCAGAATCCAATCAAACATTTCCGAGAATTCGTGGTGCCGAGATGGCTCGTTAAAGGAGGTGGCGATGAAAAAATGCATATATTATGTAACTGTAATTGACAAACGTTAGAGAGCGAATAGGTGGAAAACTATAATATATATATTCTGCGTGTATAGCAGGACGCTGGGGATGTAATATGTGTGTTATCGATCACAATCCCAACTGATTGTGGACTCGGGTATCTATCTGCTTGGACGTGATTGATATCTGAGATTGACGGATAACCGGCGGTTTGAGTGATGGATCACCCGCGTCCGTCACGTAATGACGTTCTGGCTTATCCTATTCCGAAAGGTGTTCTAACTTCCGCTTCAAATGCTTTTATTGAACTTTATACAAACTGTCCCACTTGCTTATGCCCTCGTGATGTTTTAATAATGTGATCGCACCAGTTTCGGTCCGTTCGGAGAGGGAAATCTGAAAAAAGGAAGCTAATGGGCATATTTTCAGTCACATTCACATTTATGACCACGGCAAGTCATGCAGTCGTATGAACTGGAGTCAAAGGAATGTATCGTTTAGCTTATTAACTTATGCCTCTCAATATGTTTTGTGTAGCTACAAATGAATTTCCAAATCACAATAATAATATTACATTTTCAACCTTTTATACCTACTACTTCGAGCAATTCTAGTCATCTGTATCCCACTATGAAAATTGAGCGACAATTTTACCGTTTGATTTAACCTCTTGTGAATGGTATTCCCTTATGATTAGATACTAAGAGCAAACGGCAGGTGCTCATACAGGTTTCCTGTAGAAACCATTCGATACAGGCGATAGAAATCTATGTATAAATATGTAAAATCAAAGGTTACTTGTCTGTTACACTGGTTCATTATTGCAAATAATACGCCGTTAATAATATATTTGGTTACTAGAAATATTGGAGAGACAGGAGTTTGAAAATATCTGCGTCTGTTATTCACCGCTAACCGCTAAGGTTCTCTTCAATAGAATATCACAATTTTACCTACATTACAAAAGGCAAAATTGTGTTCAGGGAGGACGGCTATGTATTTAACTGATTCAGTTCAAGCATTTTTTGAGTAGACGATACACAGATCGGAGCGTTCTGTGACCAGTCGTTCGTTCATAAAGCTTGAACCATGAATCTATCATCCGGTGGAACCCATAAGCGCTAATCTTCAGTTATCCGTAAATATCTATGTCTAGTAAGCGCGACCGTTGTTAGAAGGTCTAGTTCGATAAGCGCGATTCCAAGAGTCGATAAGCGCGAGGTTCACTCACTGATTGAAACATTTGTTTATATCGATGGGTTCACCTTGCAAAGTAAACAGTAACATCCAGTCTACATAAGCCGTTACTAAACTGTCTATCTTCTATTTTTGTCAGTCGTTGTGAAGCCTTCCGAGAGCGATGGAACATTTATTTCGTGTGTCAGTGACTAACAAAGGAGTGACTTGTTTAGTTTTAGACAATTACAGGGTACAGGAAGAGTCGCGTAAATCGTGATGGTACAGTGAGTTGGCGGTGCACTACTAGACGATGTTCAAGTAGTATGGTGACGAACAGCATATTCACTCACATCGTAAGTCACGAACGTCAACATAACCACGAACAGCCAACCACACGTGATACAGAGAGGCATGTCATAAGAAATGAGTGCAAAAAGAAAGCGTCTTTAGACCTTCATGAACGGCCTTCGAACATTATACGAAGGGAACTGTCGTCAATAGAAAATTCTGAACTCCAGGGAGACGATATTACAACGATCCGGAAGTCATTGTACTGGCAACGTAGGAAACATCTCGATAGTCATCCCAAGAGTAGAGAAGAAGCACTTAATCAAGCACTATCGCGGCAGTACAAAACAAGTACTCAAGAAGACTTTGTGCATGTTCACAAAATGAACGAACTTATAATTTTGACTACACCCCGTAACCTCACATTTTTGTGCGGAAGTGGCACTATTTTAGCCGATGGAACTTTTTATGTCGCTCCTAGGCATTTTACGCAGCTATATAACGTACACGCGTTCTCGGATGGTTGTTACTACCAACTTGCGTATTGTTTTTTACCAAACAAAACAGAAAAATGTTACGTAAATATGTGGAATTTCCTTAAGGACTTATGCCGGGATATGCAGTTGAATCTGAGCCCCACCTTCTGCATACTTGATTTCGAGAAAGCTGCTCACACTGCGGTGAGTACTGTTTTTCCTAGCGTAAAGGTAGCTTGCTTTGATTTCCATTTGGGTCAGAGCTTTTACCGGAAAATTCAACGCCTAGGTCTACAAGGCGATTACTCCCAGCATTCAAACGTTGGCCAATTTTTAAAAACATTCTTCGGTCTGTCATACGTTCCACAGTCTCTCGTTGAAACAGCTTTCCTTGATATTATCGCCCAAGTGCCTGCCGATAATAGATTGGGCGATTTTGTGGAATACCTGGCCTCAACCTACATTGGACCACAAAGTACTTTTCCGCCAAAATTATGGGCACGACCCCCCATGAGTGAAATTCCTCGAACGACAAACGGACCTGAATCGTATCATCGGCATTTAAAGGACCAATTTCACTCACCTCACTGCTCTGTTTTTGAAGTGATACGTTGCTTAAATGACCTTCAGTCAGAAACTTACTTGAAGATGAACGGGTACAAACCGAGGAAGAAATCTACGAAGCAACAAAAAAAAAGATCACTCTGTACTAGCACTGTGGGAAAAGTTGGAGACGAACGAAATTACGTTAATTGACTATGTCCGAAAAATGGGAATGAAGAAGCAAGTGAAGCTGTGATTTGGACTACCGTTCTGACTACCTTCAATTTCTTGAAGTTCAAGTTATCATACGAATTCAATATCATCATCTGTTTTTAAACTTGAAATACGTCGCGCTTTTTGGTGCTATATTATTATATGTTATATATTATACGTTGCTGCGCTTTTCGCTCATGCATTTTCACAAAGTTTTGCGCTTTTGTACCTACCCTTTCATGTCATTAGCGCTTATGGGCGACAGCCCTATCATCAATGCGTGAGTGTGAACGCAATACCCTACATAAGCGTGCATGAAACTTCATAATTCAATCCTAGCTATCAACACCGTTCACCAAACTGCCTGTACTCCAACACTCATATGCGAGATTATATTGAAACCAAATAAATTCCAAATAGTAAATATACAATGATGGCTGTGTTCAGTCAAACAGATCAGGATAAGTAAGCTACGATTCGACTCGTAGTACTGCTCACGATTTCATATTATGGAATGGAGCTTCTGTGTGTGCTGCGGTACCCTATGCTGTTTTCAAGTTTCTCACGTCGATACATGGCAGTTATCCTACTATTCCCCACGCTCTTATTTTGACTGACTGTCAAAGTGAAGTTTTCACTTGGACTCCCATGACATTCAGTGAAGTCATGACATTCGACTGAGGCATCTCCTATGACATTCAACTTAGGCATCTCCTATGACATTCAATGAGGCATCTGTTCTTCGAACCTATTATTAATTCTACTCTGACAAGTATTTTTAACTCAAATAGTCTTCTGCTGGGCCATAGAAAATGATCAATTACGCTCTTTTTGCCACATTGTTCTCGCTCGTTTCCATCATCTGACCTCAAATGGGTTGTTACCACAAACTGCATGCGTGCCCGCTGGAAACAAAATTTTACGCCTGCCAACCATTAAAGGGAGCTATAAAAATCTAATAGGCCCAGAAACCTGAGTTATTATAAAAATATAACGCTCCTTTGATACGGCGTATGTTTTACCAACGAATACATTCATAAGATTAAGATGGGAAAGTCAGACACTCCTCAGTGGATACACTGAAAACAGTTGAGGATAATGAACACGTAAGTAAATCTAGATTGTCCTGAATACCCCAGTCCTCGGCATCATTTGTGGACCCCTAACAGAGATTGGTGACAATAATAATCCAGTCCTTCAATTTGAACACCATATCAAAAGCCGAAGTTTGATGTTCGATAGTGTTCCTGACTTAGTTAGAGAAATGAACATTGAATGAAAATAAATACTTATTATAATCAAAACTGTAAATAATTTATTATTATCATTATATACCTTTTTTTGTTTATTATTTTCAATAATGAACCATTGGAATCGAGCATGAAAAAAAAAATTCTTACCCCCCCCCCTCAAACTGACTGTCAGTCATCTCTAAGGGGTTCAAAATAGGGGTTGACATTTTCAGAACGCCGTATCTCGAAAACTTTCGATTGAAGGGTATTGTTTTTTTTACGTTATTAAATTTGTCTTGAGCTAAACAATTTTTTGAGACCACCCCGAGCATTGTACGTCCAGCACCAAAAAGCTTCGTCAACACGATCATGAATCAAACGGTATAACTCCGGCCCAGATATCATAACTACGGAGCACCTGATTATAATCAAGGATGGCTGTATGAAGTCGAGTTGTTTGTTCTGCGATATTATTTCATTTGACAAGTGATTGACTACTGGATTTTGTTGGGAGGTACTTCTGAAACTTGAACAAACGTTGAAGTATTTATGGGTAAATTATTAAACAATGGCAAATTATTACACAGCAGTGCATTATTACACAACGGTAAATTATTACACAACGATAAATTATGACACCACGGTAAATTATTACACAACGGTGTGACGGTATATGGGAATCCCGTCCATCTTGGATGCGGGCTCTTCCCGATCTTTTTGACACACGGCTGAAGGGGCGGTCGATTCGCGGAAACGAATCGTCAACTCCTGGAGGCATTGCGTTATAATCAAACCATTGTCTCCGGGGGTAGCTGTCACACTGCATCCCTACCTTTCCAGAGAATGAAGAGGGGGAAAACTACGCTGTATGGGCGGCGTAGTTAAACCCCTCATCCATTACATGGTAGCAGAGCGTGGTTGGTGGGTATGTGCTGGATTTTATCCTCGGTACCCCCTCCATTTTTTGAGAGCTTTTCCAGAAGGAATAGCTCTGAGGTTTTCCAGAAGGAATCCTCCTTTTAATAACCCTTTGTTTATCAATATACACTTTGGCCATTCAATTTTCTTTTTCATCAAATCAAACTCATTATTATTATTATTATTATTATTATCAAACTTATTATTATTCTTAAGGCGCTCAATGCCTGGCGTTCAATGCCAATTTTTCCCCTTGTTTTCCCAGTTGTTCCATCTTATGATGGGGGTTAGTCACCTAGAGGTTGTTCAGATGAACTTTCCTGAACCAGAACCTCTGACAACGACTTATTTTTTTTCCAAGTCCGCCAAGTGATGTTGATAAGGAGCTAAGTTCTCCACCAGTAACAATTCTCAGTAGTACCATTACGATGGAAGCTGTCAGCTTTGGAGTTTTTCAGATGAATCTTCCTGAATTAGAACTCCATTCTACTTTCAGTCCGTGTCTATCAACTTCACATACTTCTTCTTCAAAGAAGTATGTTTTTAAGGGGAGGAGTGTGAGGGTATATGGGAATCCCGTCCATCTTGGATGCGGGCTCTTCCCGATCTTTTTGACACGCGCTGAAGGGGCGGTCGATTCGCGGAAACGAATCGTCAACTCCTGGAGGCATTGCGTTATAATCAAACCATTGTCTCCGGGGGCAGCTGTCACACTGCCTCCCTACCTTTCTAGAGGATGGAGAGGGGGAAACTACGCTGTATGGGCGGCGTAGTTAAACCCCTCATCCATTACAACGGTGAATTATTACACAACGGCTCATCTACCCAGAAAGGGCTGGATTTTGTTGGTAGACGGTACTTTTGCAACTTGAACAACCGTTGAAGTACTGTTGATGGGTAAATTATTACACAATGGCAAATCATTACACTACGGTAAATTATTACACCAGGGTAAATTATTACACAACGGTAAATTATTACACAATGGCAAATCATTACACAACGGTAAATTATTACACCAGGGTAAATTATTACACAACGGTAAAATATTACACAACGGCTCATCTACCAAGAAGGGGCTGGATTTTGGTGATAGGTACTTTTGCAACTTGAACAACTGTTGAAGTATTATTGATGGGCAAATTATTACTCAACGGTTCATTATTCTATCTCCGTAGAAGGGGAACCTATACAGGTAAATTATTACACAACGGTTTAGGTAGGTACCTAGTAACGAGTACGGGGTTAGGTACTAACCTACGGAGGGTGTAGAATAGTACATAAATATGTTGTATAGAAGGGTTATCTATACAGAGAGCTGTGATCTGTAACAGGAGGGTATTCTGTACAAAATAATAAACTGTTGTGCAGGGATTTGCAGCGTTTTAGCATGGAACATGCTTTAGCCTTGGACTAACTAGCCGAAAAATGTCACAAAAAGTGTCACGAAATTTTAACCTTGAGGATTCCTTTGAGGGTCCCCTTGAGGTTTCCCTCGAGGGTCCCCTTGAGGGTTCCCTCGAGGGTTGCCTTGTGGGTTCCCTTGAGGGTTTTCTTGAGGGTTCCCTTGAGGGTTCCCCTGAGGGTTCCCTTGAGGGTTCCCTTGAGGGTTGCCTTGAGGGTTCCATTGAGGGGTCCCTTGAGGGTTCCCTTGAGGGTTCCCTTGAGGGTCCCCTAGCCATGGTATCTCGGCTGGGATTATTTACGCCTACCTACCGTATGATAGATGCACAATCATGCTGGCGAAGCTTTTCTGTTCAATCTTCAGCTGCCTCTGTGACTGAAATGCTCCGGGAGGAGATCAAAAATCATAGAGTTCGGAATAAATTATAAAACGTCACAAAAACCCTTCTAATGAAAGTTTTTACTAATTTCAACTCTTTCAACTATTTCACCTCCTATTTTTCACCCCTTATAGATTACTGACAGACTCGTCAAGCTTCGAGGACCATCTAGACGACCCCAAATTAGACCTACAAATCTAATTTCATTGATTTTGGTTTGTAATTATTTTAGCAAATCGTTTTCCGTTCGTTGGAAAGCTCTTGATTTATCACGAATTTATTTCGTATTTGTTCTTGGTATTTACCTATTTTGTAGTTTCATACTATAACTATATAAATTGATGTTATAAATGGTTTCATTTTCATCGAACAAAAATCGTTTTCCATTCGTTGGGTTATCACTTGCACAGAGAATAAGAAAGCGCGGCTATGTTTCTTGAATTTTAGCCGTAGGCTCTTAGCGAAAACCAAACGGGGGTCCAGGGGGCTTGCCCCCTGGCGAGGCGCGTAGCGCCGAGTTTTCCCTCCTCATCAACAATCTCTTTTCAGAACTTCATTTTGTGTGTTTCTTTTTGTTAGGTACTGTTCGTCATCGGCAGAATTGTTTTAGCAACATTCAACTCGTGATTTAGGTAGGTACCTAGTAACGAGTACGCGGTTAGGTACTAACCTACGGAGGGTCTGCGATCTACATAATATGTATAGAATAGTACATATTATATTATATAGACAGGTTATCTATACAGAGAGCTGTGATCTGTAACAGAAGGGTATTCTGTACAAAATAATAAACCGTTGTGCAGGGATTTGCAGCGTTTTTTTTTTTTTCAGTTGACATCAAGAGTGTTTCTAGAATTCCCCTCGCACTTGTTATCATTTTATATGAAACGGCTGTATTCCAGTAGAAAAGAAGAATAACAATTTCCGTATCAGCTATCTCGTACCAGGTTCAGCAGTATGAAATCCCAGTACAAACTGTTCAGGACAGGAGGTGCAACATTGTAAGGCGCAACATAACGGTACGACGGCACAAGGTGTGCAATGTATTTACGACTACCGGTCCAACTGCATGTGTTGGTGGGCGACAAGCCTGGGGTTGTGCTCGAACGTATATATGATCGCGAAGGGGATCCGCCTCAAAGAAACTGCCCGGCCGAAACTTCTATCCGGAAAATGCTTACCAACTCTCATTACTCTAATGAGGGTAAATTCAGGAGAGGCCGAAGAGAAGGTTTATCCACTGGCAACTGCTGAGTAGAGGACCATGTGGCCTCCTCCCCTCCCTCTCAACATCGCAACTGCCTCACAACTACCCTCCTACCCTCTAAAACTTTGTGCAAAGTTTGCTCCTCTTCCCCGTTCGCCCTGTTCCATCCCTCCACAAACATCATACCCACGGGATAGCTCTTGAGTCAATATTACTCTCCCAGATTCATTTTCGCTGGATATTAGAATTTATCATTTCCGCTCCCACTCTCTCCTTGGTAGTCGGTTTGGATACTCTCTCTCTTCTCCTCTCTATCTTTTTACTGTCTGGAGAAAAGCGTTTTCCTCCTGCCGCCGGCTCATATGTGGGGTTTCATATTGTCGGCACTGGCGACAGAGCGGGTTCTACGTAGTGGGTTATTCGGAAAGCTACCACTGTCGCTCGCGCATCATCCCCACATTTTCTCATGCCATCATGCAACATACCGTACGGGAATACATTACGTATTCATGTATCGACATAAATGAGTGGAAATGTTGGGATAGTAGATAAGCGGAAATGTGTAATGTGTGTTGCATGTTGTGCGTGAGTATGTAATGACTTGAAATTCGAAGAATGGACCTCAAAATACAGTTCAAATTTAGCGCCCCCACAAGATAAATCCCCCCCCCCCGTGCTATGTAAGAATATATTGTGTATTTTCATGTGTCAAGTTGTAGGTAATTTGTGTTTGGTATCGTTTTGTTTGGGATACTGCTCAGCGGACCCACTATCTACTAAATACATTCCTACTTAGTAAAATTGCAATTTAATTTATCATTCACACTAAGTAGGTAGTAGTTACCAACCTCGGTGTGGTGGGGGGAGGGGGGGTGTCAGTAATTGGCTAAATAACAAGGAGCCCTCCCCCCCCCCCCCACCACACACACTTAATTTAGAGCTTTCCTCGGGGAAGCGTGAGGTTAGGTGTTCGGGATTGGAATTTCTGTTCTTTTTGAGAAACGAAAAGGAACAGTTCGTTTATTGTACGAAATAGTTTCGGGAAAGCAGTTTCAAAATAACAGCTTCGGCAACAATAACGCTTCATGAAATTTGGGCTGTCGGCCAACAGAAGCGCGAAACCGTTGATTCGTTTTTCCTGCTGGGAAAATGCCTCTCGCAACAGAAACTGTTTCATAACACCCGTTGTTTTCGTTCTTTATTTTTTCCGATAACGAAACTGTTCCTTCGTTTTTCCTGCTACTTGGCAAACTTGGGACCTGAAATCTAATGAAGACCGTAACAGTTCGTTTCATCTGTGGCCTTTCTTTTGAAATAGTTGTTTCAGGTTTTGAGAAACTGTTCTATCGTAATTCCCATCCGTAGTAAGTACTGACCACAGAAAATGGTGATCTGCGGAGGTAGAAGAAGGGGAATTCATACAGCAAAATAATAAACCATTGTGTGATAATTTGCAGCCTTTTTTGAAAAAGCTTCCAATTTATGCATTCCATCATTGTTTCGGAGATAAATTTATAATAGCACAATTTAGCGCGAACAGGAAATGGTATATTATAAAACGTTCATATTAGTCACGTGAAAATTGTCTCGACGGAAAAAGGTTGAGGAATTTGTGAACAGGTGGTTTAAAAGGTGGCTCTTAAGCGCGTGTACTTAAGAAGTAACGTAGCGACTCCTCGCTCCCGCCCATGTTATTTTTTCAGTAAATACAGGCCTCTTAGCCTCTCCTCACCCGCACCCACACAGCCGCCATCAACAACCACTCATAGTTGGTACTTTCGTTGGCGTGAAGATCGCTACTCCTGACCCTTAACGCCCTTTAGCCCTTTGGCACCGTCTCAACCGACTCTCGAAGGGCTTTCGCCCTTGTTACAACCCATTTTTCTCGCCTCTTTCCCAGGAAACATTTTGTTGAATGGACTGGAAATGGATATAGGAATAGACTGTTCATTTCGGGTTGACTCATAATTTATTATGTTCTCAATAACAGCGCCGTTGGGAGTGTATTGGTAGTTCACTGGACATTCTTTCGGGGGCTTACTCATTTTGCTCAAGGGACTATCGAGTCCCCCCCTCCCAATCTCTTGTCGGACTGTGGACTGCCCGAAGTATTGTTAACTTGGTCCCGTCCTTTGGACGGTTTAAGCTAGACACCTGGAGAAAGCCACGTCAACTTCTTACACACAACGTTGAACTCCATTTAGCAACCTAACTATTAAACACATGCAGCGGATATGCTGCAGGGGCTCTCTTTACACTTCTTTCTCCTCCTCTTTATAAGTGTTAAGTCGTCGTGGACTACTCGTAGTTTGCCTCTGACCATCTTGATCCTGTACATGACATCATTCAGGGCTTTCATTACAATACACGGGCCTTCCCAACTTCGTTGCGTTTTTGGAAAAGATTAGGCAGGTTAGGAGGGTTTTGAGTGGGAAACGAGTGGTTATAGGGATGGATGCAAATGCGAAGAGTGTGAGATGGGGCGGCGAAAGGTCAGATGAGAATGGGGAAAGGTTAAGTATGGTTGTGGATGAGATGGGGTATGAAGTGTTGAATGACTGCGAGCAGGGACCCACCTTCCAGTCCCCGCGGGGTCGGTCATTCATTGACGTTACCCTGGTCACGGGGGCTGCAAGAGGGGCTACTAAGGAGTGGAAAATTAATAGGGACTGGACAACTAGCTGGCATATGGCCATCACCTTCCAGGTAGAGCAGGAAATGAATAGGGATGGGGGGACAGATGATAGGGACGATAAACGGTTTAATTTAGGTAAGGCGGACTGGGATAAGTATAGAGAGGTGTTAGGAGAAAATGTAGGTAGCTTAGGGGTGGTTAGGGTAAGATCTAGAGAGGGGGCTATTCACAGAGTGGAGAGAGTGGAAAACCTTATTATCTCCTCGGCTCGGGTTGCGGTGCCTCTGGTAAGGCCCCACCCCAGGAATGTGCCCTGGTGGTGTCCCGAGCTTGAGATTAAGAAGAGGGAGGTGCTAAGGTTAAGAAGGGAGTTCCAGAGAGAGAGGGATCCGGAGAGTAGGGTGAGGAAGAAGGAGATTCATAGGGTCGCTAGTTTAGGATATAGAAAGATGATTAGGGAGAAGAAGAAGAGCAGTTGGGAAGAATTTGTCACTAGGGAAACAGAGGGGAATGCATGGGGATTGATATATAAGCTTAGTAGGAAAAAGGTTAAGCCCAGGGAGGTGCTAGGATGTATAGGTCAGGGGTCTGTCAGTTTGGAAGAGTCGGCTAGGACTTTGTTAGGGGACTTGTTGCTGGACGATGAGGTAGGAATCGAAGAGGAGTGGCATAGGGATGTTAGGGATAGGAACGCGAGCTATAGGAATGGTAGAAGGACTTATATAACGGAGGAGCACGTGAAGGAAGCCGTGTGGGCCGTCAAGCTGAATAAGGCGCCCGGGTATGATAGGATTGTAGGAGAATTTATTAGGGAAGGATGGGCTATACTGAAAGATTATTTAGTGGAAATGTTTAGGGCACTTCTGAAGTATGGACTTTTCCCAAGAAGATGGAGAAGAGGAGTAGTGGTGGCCTTGCTCAAGGGTGAGGATAAGGAACCTTCCTTCAGCCGATCATATAGGCCCATCACTCTCCTCCCCGTGTTAGGCAAGATCTTTGAGAAAATAATGGTAGGTAGATTAGAAGATATATTTTATAGGAGGATAAGCGATAGGCAATATGGTTTTATGAAGGGGAGGAACACGGAAGATGCTATGAATAGGGTCAGGGAAATTGTGAGGAGAGCAGAAACTAGGTACGTAATGGGGATATTCTTGGACATGGAGGGTGCCTTCGATAGGGCCTGGTGGCCTCATGTCTTGGGCTGTCTTAGGGAACGTGGAGTGAACGGGGACGTGAGGAGAGTGATGTGTGATTACCTAAGGAGTAGGACCGCAGAGATGGATGTAGGTGGGAAGAGGGTTTGGAAGATGTGTGATAGGGGGTGTCCCCAGGGCTCTGTCCTGGGGCCCCAGTTATGGAAGATGATAATGGAAGGTTTGATCGAGTGTGTGATTGGTATGAATGTGGATGGGGATGAGTGGGTAGATATAGTGGCTTTTGCGGATGATGGGGTTATTCTAGTTAATGGTGAGTCAAGAGTGCAGTTAGAGGAGCGTGGTATGAGAGTGATGAGAGTGGTGAGTGAATGGTGTAAAAGGAGCAAGATGAAGTTATCGGCAACAAAGACGCTAGGCATGATGCTAAAGGGTAGGTTTGATAGGGAAAGGCGGCCCAGGGTTCTCCATGACGGCCAGGTTCTTAAATTCGTTGATAGGCTTAGATATTTAGGGATAATTTGGGAAGAAAGGTGGAAAATTAATAGGCACGTGGACCACGTGGTAGCAAAAGGTAGGAAAGCGATGGAGGGGCTGGTTAGAATGGCAGCTAGGGACTGGGGTATTAAAAGGAGGGAGATAATGATAGTTTACCATGGAATGTATGTGCCCATAGTGGTCTACGGTGCTGGGGCGTGGGGCGATCTGCTGACGGCCCACACCCGTAGAAGGTTGATAAGCGGACAGAGAGGAGTGCTGGTCTCAATGGTTAGGGCCTATAGGACCATCTCGACTGACGCGGTAAGTGTGATTGCCGGGGCTTGCCCGATAGATATAGAGTTAGGTAGACGCTGGGTAGGTTACTGGCTGAGGGTGAATGGGAGAGTTGAGTGGCTGGGGAGAGTGATTGTGGGGTCTAAGAGGAAGTGTATGCTAGGGAAAGTACTAATGTGTGAATGGCAGAGTAGATGGGATGTTAGTATGAAAGGTAGGTGGACGTATGAATGGTTACCTAGTGTGATTGAGAGAGTGAAAGCTGAATGGATGGTCTTCGACTTCCACACGACCCAGATGATTTCTGGTCATGGGGATTTCGAGGATAAGTTGTATGGGTTTAATTTAAGGGAGAATGGGCTGTGTGAGTGTGGAGAGGTGGGCACTGTCCATCACGTGGTATTTGACTGTGTTTTATTTGCACAGGAGCGCGTGAGGGCGGTGTCCAGAGTGGAAGAGTTGGGGTTGCAGTGGGATGTGAGTGTGGTGAGGTTTGAAGAGGGGTACGAGGTGTGGAAGGAGTATGCCTGGGAGGTTTTGACGAAGAAGGAGGGATGGTCCGTGGGCCCTGCCTCTGGGGCCAGTTAGGGGGCTAGAGCATGGGGTAGGTAGGCACAAGTAGTTAGGTTAGTATAGACTGTGATATTAGGATATTAGGTCGACTGTGATAGGGTAGGAGATAAGGTGTGAATGTAATTTAAGGAGTGAATGTAATTTAAGATATGACTGTTAGGTAGGTTAGGTCATAACAGGGGCAGTTGAATATCAAGTAGCCTGCCCCTTAGGTTAGGATAGGTTAGGTGTGTTGCCCTGGGGTTTGGACCTCTGAACCCCAGGGCGTAAAGGTGTAGGGGACCGTATCCCGCATGGCTTGGTGATAGTGGGGCAAGTCCAATCCCGCGAAGCACTGAGGCATGAAAAGCGGTAGGTCCTCCTGAGGGCATCCGAA